>OY821517.1:154680940-155295940 GCA_963682025.1 Cordilura impudica
GATATATACCTTTCAAATAATATACCCTTGGATAGTTGTCGTTTAGGTACAGCTACCTAATATTTTCTTGATAACGAAACGCATTCCCATTTTATAGTTCGAAGTTATATAATTGGTAACCCAACTTTCAACAATAAATTATGTGGTGAAAGACCTGGCAATTTTTTATCTAAAAATTTTTAGTTTTTTTTTAATTTTTCTTAAAAAATACATTTAAAAAAATAATTTGTTTTAATTTAAGAAAGATGATTAATTTTAAATTTTTTGCTAAACTTATTCAGACTTAAGTAAAAATATTTTTTTTTTTTTTGGTATATAACATTAATATTCTGAATAGTCGAAAAAATGATCATACGTATTTTTTGAGGCACACATTTGAAAGTTAAATTTTTTTCATTTAATTTTGCGAAAATCGAAGCAAAGTCGCGTCTAAACATTTTGCATTGTTCTTTAAAAAAAAACATATTGGTGATTTCATGAAGTCCTCAACCATGTTTCTCTCATCATTTCCCGAAGGTCTCTGATTGTGATTAAGATAAGACCCAGTTCATTCGATACAATATCCATGGCAAATAGTTCCTTCTTTCCCGATCAGTATTTTTAGTATTATCCCATACAGTGCTATGTTACATATTCTGCGAATTCCTTTCAATAAAAATTTTGGTATGTTGATTTAAAAGGTCATTATCCCTCGCAATATAAAGGATACGCCAAATAACTTTTTTTTTTTTGAAAATGCTATAAAAAAATTACTGAATATTATCTCAAATTTCTTTTTTTATTTGAAAGCACAATCCTTCCGGTTAATAATGGAAGATAACTTCATTCAAATGGCTGCCTCAGCTGGCCCTGCAGTAGCCTACACGATCGGTCCATTTTTTAAGCACATTATCGATTGTGTGCAGCTGTATTTCACCAATGGCTTCACGAATATTGTCCTTTAAAGCGTCAATTGTCTCTGGCTTGTTGGCGTAACACTTATCTTTGAGGGCACCCCACAAATAATAGTCCAACGGTGTCAAATCGCAGCTCCGAGGTGGCCAACCGACATCAGCTCTGCGGCTGGTAATGCGATCTTCAAAAACAGGGCGCAAAACATCGAGTGTAGCTTCGGCTGTGTGGCACGTAGCGCCGTCCCGTTGAAAACAAATGTTGCCAATATCCTCCTCTTCAATTTTTGTGAACAAAAATTCGTTCAACATGGCCCTATAACGATCGCCATTCACTGTAACGGCCACTCCTTGCTCATTTTCGAAGAAAAATGGTCCAATTATGCCTCTGGACCAAAATCGGCACCAAACAGTGACTCGTTTTAGGTGTATCGGCTTTTCAATGTATGCGTGCGGGTTTTCTGTGCACCAAATGCGACAATTTTTCTGGTTTACATAACCCGCGAAGATCAAAATGAGCTTCATCTGAAAAGATGATTTTTTTTTTGGCAAAATCGGCATCTTCTGTAAGCCGATCGCAGGCCCACTTAGCGAAGCGAAAACGCATTGGATGGTCAGCTGGCTTCAACCCCTGAACCAATTGGACTTTGTATGGCGTCATACCAAGGTCTTTATGCAAAATTCGTCTTAATGATGCCTCCGAAATGTTCAATTCTTGAGAGCGACGGTGAATTGATGTTGATGGCACTTCACGCACACTTTCTGCCACAGCAGCAATATTCTCGAGTGTACGCACTGTTTTTGGCTTTTCACGCTTTGGTTTATCGATGAGGATGCCAGTTTCTTTCACTTTTTTCACAAGATAACGAACATACGGAACTGACGGTGCTTCTCTTCTTCCAAAATCCGTACGCAACTTTCGCACACATTCTGCAACATTATCATGATTTTCAAAGTAATGTCACAATATTTCCCAGCATTGTTCAAACATATACACAACCATATTCGTTCAGCGGAAGGATACAACTAATTATCTGTCAAATCAGACATGAGCTAAGTGTTACCATTCACGAAATAAGCACTAGTTGAAAAAAAAACGTTATATGGCGGACCCTTTAGAATTCAATTTTTATGACATGTACCATTCAGATTTTCCTTTATGTCTATTAACATAGTGCTCTATTTAACGTTATAAATCTTTGGTTTTCTGGAATTACCGCGTACGTCCATTTTTGTCAGTTTTGAGTAAACGATGCCAATTATATTAATTTTTAACGCTCTTTACAAGTGTTCAATTTTTAAAAAAAAATTATTGACCATTTCTGTGTTTTTTCTTTAAATAACGACGTAACTTAAATGTTTATTAAATTAATTAGCAGCACTAATGACGTATGTCAACCTACGTTTGATCGCTGACAAATTATTTTCTCAGAAAACGACATATAGCGACATACGTTGTTTTTAATGAAAAAAAATGCAAAATAATTTTGAATTATTTTTCAGTTTATAACCACTTATAAAAATTTATGTGTTTATTTCTGTTATTTTTTGTCACTATTATTATTGATACGTTGTTATATCCTCATCCTAAGTCCCGTTAACTTTTTGTTGATGAACAAAAAAAAAAAATCCATTTTTAAAGCAACAACAACTTATGTCTACATGGGTGGTTGCATTGTTAGTTTTTTTTTTTTTTTTTTCAAAGAAAACGACGTTTGTCGACATAAGTTTTTTTTATCTGCACACACTTTAAGTGTTATTTACATATTGTTTTTTTTTTGTCCTTCTCTAGGATCTATCCTTCTGAAGTTTTTTGACTCAAAATTTTATATAAAGTATTTATTGCCCATATCTACAGGGCTGTTAAATAAAAAGCTCTAAAAACTTTATATCGAGCCCATAATTTCAAATATAATGTTTTTTGGCTCCACTGAACATTTTGATTTTATGACGCGGTTATTCTAGAAAACCACAGATATAACGCTATAAACGTATAAAATTAAACATCTCTCTCTAATGGTTAAAATTATTCCTGTAGTTACTGGTGAAGTATTAAGGTTTTGTTGTCCTTAAAAATTTAAACTCGAAATGTATTCACATTGGAGAATTATGGGCAAGGTAGGATAACCAACCATATTTTTATCCCCAGATATAACGTCCAGCGATTTTTGACTAAGATACTTTCATTCATTTCAGAGAATTGAATATTTTTTATTATTTTTATCTACTAAGGTGTGTCCTAACTTTCAATCCCACAAAAATAAGGTTTTTTAAAAGTGCTGTAGCTCAGTCGTTTTTCAATTTATCGACTTTGGGTTTTTTTTTACATTAAAGTACACCTAATTTTCTAACTTTTTCCATACTTATTTATGTTTCCAATTTTTTATCCTCCCCTCCCACAGCGATGACACGTAAATATGAGAAGGCAAACGGGGTTTCGTTTTTTTCTTGAGAACCAGATGTCGCATCGAAATTCGGCGGATGGCATTTTCTTGGTAATCACGTCCAGCAGGTCGTGAAGAAGGATATTAAAAAAATATCGAAACTGACAAAATGGCGCGATATAAAAAAAAAATCAAAAATTAGCTGTTTTTTTGGGGTTTTTGCCCCACCCCTCCTCCGGTAGTAAAGTTAACAAATTTATCCCAGTTCAGGACTTGCCTGATATGACGACCTATAAACCGCCACCCGCCGAATTTCGATATGACTTCTGGTTCTCGAGAAAAACGACGCATTTAAAGTTTTATTACAAGGATTTTGTATATTACCATACAAATAGGTATATTAGGTGACAGCCATTTTTTTTTTTGAACTTCAAGACGTGTGGGACGGATTATTATGACAATGGATCTTAAACTTTAGTGTGCAAAATTTGAGCCAAATCGGACAATGCTTTCTAGATGCACATTGAGCTCAAAATTCAAATATGCATTTATATGTAAAAATTATCAAAAAAATCATTTTTCACAAAAATTTTGATACTAATAATTGCGTTTCAATTAAATTAATTAATAAACCATAATTTGTAGTAAATTATCTTTTAATAGAACAACAATATTTATTATCGGTTGAAAAACAGCCAAGTGATATCAAGTTCCCCAGGCAACAAATGCGCCGCAGACCACTTGATTAAGAAAATCGAGCTCACATTTTTAAAGACATTGCAACAATAACATTTTTGTATTCTCCTGATCCCAAAATGATCTTATGTGAAGTATTTTGCATCTCGTCTATTGTTATGCCATTCTAAATGGATGTCAAAACGGTATGTACTTTTTAGCACTATATCAAAATCTCCAATTTTACTATTTCAAAAATTTTGTTCAAGAAATTTTCCGAAATCAACGGTTGGACTTTAAAGTTCTTTAGGCAAATGCCAAATATTTTAGGTATCGTGTTCTTAAATTGGCGAGGGCAGCGTTTTTATTTCAGCGGATTTGAATAAAAATAATATTTTTCATACTTTTTCAACTTTTAGGCTACAACTTTTTGGTGTTTCCATATTTCAAATATCTTTTGCCAAAATATTATACCACTTGTTGTAAGTTCTGAAACTAGCAAATTAAATATTAATTGAAACACTCCCTCTTTAAGGGCAAATGTCAAATTTAAGGAGATTTAAATTTTTTTTTAAACAAAATATTGAAATAATATATATTTATGCAAGGATTTCAATAAAACTTATTAATAATATATTAATAATTCTAAAAAATAATATTCTGGACTTATTTTGTAAAATTCAGAACTGTTATATTCATATAAAGGCATATCGAAGGCTTACATTCAAAAAGTGCTATCTACATTTGACAGCAATATTAATTTTTGATTTCAAACCATTCTCTGATATAACTGTCAAATATAATATTAATTTTGATATCATACATGATTAGTACGACTATTTCTTAATAGATATTGTGGCAAATCTTTCAGATCTTATTAATAAATTGGTTTTACATCCTCTCTTTAAAATAATTATTGAGGCGGATAGCACTTTTTGAATATAAGCCCTCGATATACAAATTCGTTTATACTGTATTAAAAATAAAAATAAACTAATATACATATTTTCATAAAATGGCGAATAAATTTTAGGAATTTTATTAATAAATTAAATTTGTTTTATTTAAAAAAAATCCTGACGAAGAAAATATTTATAGATTTTCATAAAGAGTCAATTTGACATCAAGAGTACCCATAAGGCTAGAATATTATCTTTTAGAATTATTAAAATATTATCAACAAGTTTCATCGAAATCCTGGCACAAATATATATTATTTCGATATATTGTTTGACAAAAATTTAAATCTCCTAAAATTTGACATTTGACCTTAAACAGGGACAGTTTATAATGTTTCAATTTAACCTTAATTTACGAGATTGAGCACTTATATCAAGTAGTATAATATTTTGACAAAACATATTTGAAATATGAAAGCACCAAAAAGATGTATCCTAAAAGCCGCTGAAATAGAAACGCTGCTCTCGCCAATTTAAGAACAGTACACCTAAAATATTTGGCATTTTTAATCACATACATATATTTTGTTTATAAGACTTTAAACTCCAATCTTTGATTTCGGAAAATTTCTTGAGCGAAATTTTTGAAAAAGTAAAATTGGAGATTTTGAATTACTGCTAAAAAAAAATACGTACCGCTTTGACATTAATTTAGAACGGCATAACAATACACGAGATGCAAAATACTTTATATAAAACCATTTTGGGGTCAGGAGAATGGAAAAATGTTGTTGGTGTAGAATACAGCAATGTCTTTAAAAATGTGAGCTCGATGTTCTTAATCAAATGGTTTGCGGCGCATTTGTTGCCTGGGGAACTTGATATAACTTGACTGTTTTTTAACCGATAATTGATTTTTTTGGGAAGACGACTATTTACTCTAGATTATGTTTCATTAATTAATTTAATTGAAACGGAATTATTAATATCAAAACTTTTGTGACGAATGATTTTTTTTTTGCTAATTTTTACATATAAATGCATATTTTAAGTTTGAACCAATGCGCGTCCAGAAAGCATTTTTGGTTTTGGCACAAATTTTCTGCACTAAAATTTTAGATCCAATGGCGAAATAGTCCGACCTACAAGCCGCTGTCACCTTAATTTTAAAATATCCTTTTAGGTCATTATTTTTAAAGGATTTTAAAAGACAATTGTGAAAAAAACTGGAAAGAAATTAATTCATTTATTTCTTATTGTGCTCTCCCGTACAATAAGCAAAATTATTATTACAGTACAGAATGAGTTGTATTGCTTGTCAGTTCACAAATGTGTGGAAGTACATTCTAAACCCTTAATACATATTTGAATATTATAATATTTTATTTTAATTCAGCAGTAGGTTTGGATTTGTAGCGAACAGCTTTATTAACCCTTTATTGCCCGATGTTGCCCATAGGCAACATTGTATACTTTAGCTTATAAGTCCCGTAATTTTTATACCCTATACCACTATGTGGTTTGGGTATAATGACTTTGTGCTGCTGTTTGTAACAACCAAAAATATATGACCTAGACCCATCTTTAATTATACCGATCGAATCAGAATCACTTTCTGAGTTGATTTAACAATGTCCGTCCGTCCGTCCGTCCGTCCGTCTGTGTGTCCATGTAAAGCTTGTAATCAAACTGAAGGTCGCAAATATGAATATATTTTGATGAAATTTGGTATATAAGCTTTTATCGGCCATGGAATGAACGCTATTGAAATTGGTGAGAATCGATCCATGTTCAGACCTAGCCCCCATACAAATTACCCATATGAAATCGACATAAATTGCCATAAGATCCAAATTGTCATATAGATCTTACTCAAATTGGGTTTGTATGCGTTCATTACATCCACTAATGAGTAGTCCAAAATTGATCCCTTTGACCCCATATGGAGCTGCTTCCCAATCTTCACTTAAATCTATTAAAAAACAAAAATATTGCACTGATTCTTCTCAAATTTTGTTTGTATATATTTTTGCAAAATACAAGAGACTTTACCAAACATGATCAGGATCGGTCCATTTTTGGACCTAGTCCCTTTATAGATATAGCATCCGATATGAACTTTTTCATATCTGCAGCCAAAAAAATTAATAAAAATCCCACTCAAAATTGGTTTTTGCTTATTTTCAATGTCCAGTTAGTTGGGCCTAAGAGATAGGGTTTCTAAACGCATGGTATAGGGTATCGTATAGTCGGTCTAGACCGACTATAATTTTCTTACTTGTTATTTTTATATCCTACGTTTTTTTTTGATGTGTAAACATCTATGCGATCAGGGGGGTAAAAATCACAAACTTCCCTTACGGAAGCGGAACTATTTACGGAAATGGAAGCTACAATTATTTAGCTGATTCATCAACCAATAGAAAGCGCCATGAATGTATAGCATACAACTGCAACCATCAAATATGACAAACATAGCAGTTGCTTGCTATACACATGTAGATAGCGCTTACTGCTTGAATAGATGTTTTTATTCACAAACCACAATGATTTCCAGAATTGCACCAAAATATTTCAGTATTTTATTTAGTTTTATTTGAATTGTAAAGAAAACCGCGTCTTTACTCTATTTGGAAATGTTTTTTCTGTTTTTTTCTTTTTTCAATATAGTAATATTGACACAATTATATGTTGACAACTTTCATTAATAAACATTTTTAGTAGTTATTACTATTTTTCATAATAAAACAAAATTTTTTTAAATAATACAATAATACAATAAATCTATAATATTAATAGCCTAGGCAAAAGTAAGTGTTTGGAGATAAAATGAAGGCACACTTTATTGGAAGTTATTGGAGACAAAATGAAGTGTAAGGAGATTAAATCAGGGAGCGAATAGCGTTATAAAAACGTTTTTTTCTAAAACGGGCCTAATTTCGGTATTCCATATAGAATGTTGCTATTTTATTAAACATTTCTTTTTATAAAAATTTATAATTAATTTTCTCAATCATTTAAAGTTATTCGTAACACTACAACTTATTATATATATATTTAACAATTATCACTGCATTTAATATTATTTTTAATAAATAAATAAAATAATAAACACATGTAACCGATAGTAGAGTTTAAAGGTTTTTAGTAAAATCACGTGATTTTAAACCAATTTCACACTTTACAAATATCTCGGGTCGAATCGTCGCTTCCATTATCGAAAGTTTTCAATGGAAATTATTTTTTTATTTTCCCAAATAATATACAAAGCGTAATTTAACTCTGTCACAGATAGCAAGTTATTATCCATAGTTAATAGTAAAAGTGGAACGAGGTCTGACGATTGTCCGTCTTCTTTAAATAATAAACCAAAATATGCAATTTCGACTGATTTTATTCGATATTGAATGCGACGATTTGCCCCTTGCATATTTTTTTATGATACGATTTTCCTATGCGTTTTCTTATTTGGAAAACGTTATTATATTTTGCAGTATGGCAGTATTTTTGTACTAAAATTAGTATTTTTTTATGTATGAGCAATTCCCCAGATACCCCCACAACTAATAATTCCACTACTATAGATGCAGTTTTCCATAGATTTTTAAATACAGTTGAGTCAAAAATGTATATATCTTATTTTAGTTACCATAAGCCAATACTAACTATTTTTAATTAAGGCTAACCAAATATTATGCTGAGCACCCACGATGGAACATAAACAAAAACATGCGAAAAAAACATGTTACCATTTTTTTTTTAATACAGACGATGGAAACATCAATTCTGTTTGTTTATTGAATATATTAGTACACACTTAAGAACTATATGTGGAAGAAAATAAATTTTATATGCAGTTATAAAATTTGCAAAAATTTATAAAAATTTCTATATTTTTATATTAGTTTATAAAATACTTAAAATTTTCATTATCATTATTATTTATAAAATTTTTAAAATTGAATATATTAGTACATATTAAACAAATATATGCGGAAGAAAATAAATTTTATATTCAGCTATAAAATTTTCAAAAATTTATAAAAATTTATACATTTTTATATTAGTTTATAAAATTCTTAAAATTTCAATTATCAGTATTCATTATTATTAATAAAATTCTTAAAATTTTCATTATCTTAAATGTTCTCCATTTTTGTCTTTTATTTTCTTTAGTCCGATAATTAAATAATAGAGCAAAAACAGTAAACATTGATACAGCCGTGGAACATTCAGGTTGGAAACATAAAATATCAAAATAATTTGATTTTTGACGAACCAAAATTGAAACATAAATTTGGACATGAAACATTACTACACACGATGGATCATTAAGGGAAACATGCCGGTCATTTGTATGGGGACTAGGTCTGAACATGAACCGATTCTCACCAATTTCAATAGCGTTCAGCACAACGTTAATAAAAAATGCTTTAATTTTTAGATGTTTACACATCTTCCGTGTGATCGGACTCACATGATTTTTTTTTCTCAGAGTAGCTTGATATATTGTGCAAGCCTAATTACAGAGAGGCGAACGTTGATCATATGTATATGTCTTAAAAATAAAACTAAACACAATTCAAAATAAACATAAAATTGTTGTGCGTACTCGAGCTCTACGAATTGTTACTACTTTTAAGTAATTCCTAGTTCTTCATATGTTTCTTTCATTTATGTACTACATATATGCGATTGGAATGGATGGGTTTTCACTGGTCTTATGCAGTACATTTTCATTTTTCACTTTAAATTTAATACTTATACTTAAAAACTAAGTAAACAAATATCAAGATAAAAGAGAAATAGAAACATCCATTAAGTTTGGCCTGATAAAACCAAACCCTTCAGAGTTTTTACTTTACTGGCCTAGTACTTTCTCCAATACTGAAATTTCTTACCCCCCCCCCCCCCCCCTCCCAAGATAATGACCCCGAAAATTATCCATTGTGTTACTAAACTGAAAATTAAGCATCGCAGAACAAAATGATTGACATTCTGTCTCCTCATTCAGAACCATTTATAAGGTAGCCAGATCGAATAACCTTCACGAAAACTAAAATGGGTGATATATTTGGCCCTAGCTAGAAAACACGACATAATTATATCCCGTAAACTAATCGTAATAGAGAAAAATGTTTGACTAAATACCTAATCCTAATAGTGGGCTTCCTATTTTTACCCCACCAATCGAAAAACTTTAAATTTTTATATTAAAAACTAAGCTTCAATCGTACAATTAGGAACGTCGTTACTCCAAACAACTTTTTTATTTTAAAGACAAACCCAAATACGTCAAATGTCTACCCCATTGTAGATTAAACGCACAAGTGCAAAGGGAAAATTTCAAACAATGATTCTCGTATACAGTATGGTTGTATAAATATTTTCTTCATCATCTTATGTGCTTTTACTATTAAACTTGCATCGCTAATGGTAGCAGAACACAGCAAATACAAAACTCGTGACATGTCAGACATTTAACCAGATATAAAGACAACTACATAACAGATATTTCCACTTAACTCGAATGAAAATTTTATAAAAAAAAGAACAAGATTTATTTTTCTACCAGCACAAGCATATGGTTGATTATTCAACAGACCATAGTTTATTTTTATACGTTTATACCCTGTACCCTGCACCACTAATGCGGTATAATAAGTTTGAGCTTATGTATGTAACTATTAAAACTATTTAATATAGGCCGATTTTTTATTATACTTATCGAATCCGAATCTATTTAGCAATGCCTGACCATCTCCCGTACATCTGATTGTCTGTTTATCCGTGTAAATCATATAAGCAAATTACAACTCGGAAGTATAAATATTTTTTTTTTATTAAATTTCGTATCTAAGCTTTTGTCGATCATAGGAAAATCAATTGGTGAAAATCGCTACAAGGTCAGACTCCGACCATACAAGAAACCTCTATATGATTGGATTATATTTCGGCTTATACATATTTCGATTTTCATATACAGGATGTGGCATACCTTATGTCGGTATGTTTATATTGAATACCTTAAAAATAACCGGTTTCCATATGAATGCCATATTTATTTAACTTGCTCCTTTGCAATTAATTTCGACTACTACAAAATGGGCGTCTCGATTGGCCGCGGCAAAATGGTCCGTTTTTGCTGCTTTTGTCATATCTTTTCGATCATATCGGGCGGCAAAGCTACGATTTCGGAACGAGCATTTGGCTTAAGCTCGTCATTGGTCTAAGGCTTTTTGGCATATATTTTCTTCTCCAATAAGCCAACAAAAATGCACTGCTTGATTTGCAGAGGGGCGTAAAAAACTTTTTCATCCATTTGCGAGCAGACACATTAAGCCAAAATCCACCGATATCATTTCCCGTCAACATTTTTGCCTTCTCTGAAGAACAATGAAGAACAATAACCTAACGATCATTTTGGTGTAAAAGCTGACTCACTTTTAGGTCATACAGTGGTATGTGGATTCTGCGTTCCACAAATGCGAATATTTTTCTTATTAGCGCTGTCACGGAGTCTTAAATAGGCTTCGCCGGCCATCAAAATTTGCTTCCTAGAGCCAGGTTTAGTGTCAATGATTCCAGTTACTGTCTGGCCGTATTTCAAGCGACGTGGCCGGTCTGCCAGAAAAATTCTTTGTGTGTAAACAAATTTATATCATCTTTCAAAACCGCCAAAAATGGTTCCACTGATTCCAAAATGCTGAGCACTGTGACAATACGACTCAATTGGGTTTTCGGCAATAGTCCCTCTTATCGCCTTAACCGGTCGATTTGAACGTCTTGGACGTTGACCAGCGGCATGTGGACAATTCTCAAATACCCCGTGCTCAATAAAATTCGACACTTAATTACGAATAGTATTTTTAGGCGATGCACCTTGGTAATAATTAGTTAAATATGGTTATGACAAGGATCAGTCTTTATGTAAAACTTTTTTATAATTTCCGTTAACAAGTTCATAACAATGCAACTCAAATTTTGTTTGTGCTTATTTCCATATCCAATAACGAGCTCAGTAAAATTGGAGCTAACACCACGTTCTGGAAAGTCATGATAGAGAACATCGGTGTAGACCAATCATAATTTTCTTATTTATTTTTTTAATAAATATAACTGAACCTCACACTAAGACACTGACCCGTTCAGAAAATAAACGTTATAGTAAAATTAAATAAGAGATGCTTATGAAAATAAGTTGCTGTAGTTTATAGTCGAAACCACCATAATGTGTGTGCAATGTCAAGTGGATAGTTTAAGACATACAAATTGTGATTGTTATATATTAAGTAAAAAATCACGTAATAGCGCATAAGTTTTGAAAGTCTGTCATCTCCTCTTTTGTGGGGTCATTGTGTGTTTGTTGGTACTTTATTAGGGTATTCCAATATTTGGGTTTTCCTTTTTTTCGATAAATAGGTTCAACTAGAATTAGAGACTTAAATTTGTTCTGCTAAGCGATTAAAATTAAGAAATTTTAATATACAAGTTATAAGTATAGAAATTAAAAACCAGTTTTAAGAGGTTTCAGTTATTCGAATAAATTATAACAATTATTACAATATCTATAATATTAATAGGCTAGGCGATTTCTTGTGACTGATGTTTTGTTCTAACATTTTATCCCGATTTTGATCAAACGTATATTATTTGAAAGGTATTTCTTTTTAGCCGTTTTGTAGATTTACAGATTTTTAAATTTTTTTACTCTATTTTGAATAAATTGCATTTAAACTTGACACTACCCATACAAAAATTATACAATGCTATGTGTGTGCTTATTAAATTTGTTAATGTGTTTGCAACAAACATGAGTTTGTTCTTTGTGTTGATTTGTGAATTGGCTATAATTGATTAGCATACTTTTAGGGTCTTAATTTAATGAAAAAACTAAATTTTCTAGAATTTTCGCTCGAATTTCGAGGTCTGGAATCTGCTAGTTTAATACGATCACTGATGAAGGTATAATGTCAGAAACCGGTCTCCTCGCCGCACTGTTAAAAACAAATAATTTAATAAAAATTGTTCGATTAAATAGAATAGTTTCAAAAATTGTAGGTTATATGATTGGGAAGAAATTAATTTATCTATAAAAATTTTTAAATTAATTTCATGCTATATGTAATTCCAAGGGGAGTTAGATGACCTGTTTAGGGAAATAAAGCAAACTTTATGAAAGAATTATTCAGTGGTGATGCTCTCCACTCCACTCTCCGCGTATATATCAGTTTTTCATTCCGTTTGTTAGGCAACGAAAAATGCATTTGTGACCCCATAAATATATTCCGGATCGTTTGAATAACTGGAGTTGATATAGCGATGTCCACTTGTCCGTCTTTCCCTTGAAATCTGCTCATTAACAACAAAAAAAACCCATTTACCTGTGTGAAGTTATGATAATATTGAATATGGGGTAAATCGGGCATCAGTATGCTAAGTTATGTCCAAAAATATGAACACACCTCTCAAAAATGCTATAAAGTCCGTGTTTGTAGTGCAATAAGTCCACATATTAATTTAAACGTCAAAAATTCAGCACAGCCAAATTTATCAGTCCTACTTGTTTAAAGTACCTTTTTATAAAATGTAACTCTTTAAAATTGTACCTTTAAAAAAAATGTTTTTTTTTTTTAAATTACTTTTCTTAAGATAGTTCCTTTTTTTAAAAAAGTTAACCTTCCTTTAAAAATTACCCTTCTTAAAACAAATACGTTTCTTGAAAAAAGACCATTTTATTGTAGATCTTAAAGCCCAACGCAATCTGGAATTTCCGGAAATCAACTAATTGGGTTTGTAGGCTGCAATTAACATATTTAAATAATGACTCCACTGACTATAACTGAAAGTTGAAAAAGTAAGGCCCGCCAATGAACCGGTACTACACTCAAAGACTCGATTCAGATATAATTGCCTCACATCTTGTGTTTGGGGGTACGGCAATTATGTTATATCATTGCCATTTATATCAAAGTGGGCCTCGTCAGTCATAAAAATGTAGTTCAACATAGATATATCCTATACCAGTACGTGGTTTTGGTAAAATGACTTTGTGCTGCTGTTTGCAGCTACCAAAAATATTTGACCTAGACCCATCTTTTATTATACCGATCGACTCAGAATCACTTTCTCGATTTAGCGATGTACGTACGTCCGTCCGTCCGTCCGTAGTCAAACTACAGGTCGCAAATATGAATATATTTTAATGAAATTTGGTCCGTAAGGTTTTGTTGACCACAGGATGAAAGCTGTTGAAATTGGTGAATTTCGGTTCATATTCAGACCTAGTCCCAGTACAAATGACCCTGTGAAATCGACTTAAATGCCATAAGGTCCAAATTATCATAAGATCAAATTGGGTTTGTGTGTGTTTATTAGATCCACTTATCAGTTGTCCAAGAATAATCCCTATTAGAAAATTCTTAGTCATAGTGCCCATATGGAGCTGCTTCCCGATTTTCACTTAAATCTATCAAAAAACAAAAATATTTCACAGTTTTTTCTCAAATTTGGTTTGTATATATTTTTTCAAAATATAAGTCACTTTACCAAATATGGTGAGGATCGGTGAATTTTTCCACCTAGTCCCCTTATAAATATATCTTCCGATATGAACTTTTTCATATCTGAAGCCAAACAAATTAATAACAATGCCACTCAAATTTGGTTTATGCTTATTTTCTTTATCCACTTAGTTAAGCCATGGTATAGGGTATCGTCTAGTCGTTCTAGACCGACTATAATTTTCTTCCTTAACGTGCTTTCGAGTGATCTTATGGCAAAATTCAAGCGATTGAGCAAGTAGTTTGCGTACAATTTCATTACACTGTGTAATATTTTCTGGGTCAATGTCTGGGGGTGAAAAATCCCACGTCAGGGAGTAAGTAGTAGGAGTTGGAGCTTTCAGTCAAAAATTTTTCTTTTATATCCTTTTATATTTTTTCCTTATCTTTATAAAGGGTGATTTTTTAAGAGCTATAGGAAAGTTTTGCAAAAAAAACACATAAATTTCAGAAAAATGCATTGAAATCCTTATTTGAATCGATAGTACGGTCCATATAATTTAATGTTTGAAGATTATTTCATGCAAATGTTGACCGTGACTGCGCCTCAAATGGTCCATCCGCTTAGTCCAATTTTGGCATACTCTTTCCAACATTTCGGCCGGTATCTCACGAATAAATGCTTCAATGTTGTCTTCCAATGCGTCAATTGAAGCGGGATTGTCTGTATAGACATGAGCTTTATCATAGCCCCACATAAATAGTCTAAAGGCGTTAAATCGCACGATCTAGGCGGCCAATTGACCGGTCCCGAACGTGAAATAAAATGTTCACCGAACTCGTCTCTCAATAGGTCCATTGTTGCGCGTGCTGTGTGGCATGTGGTACCGTCTTGTTGAATCCACATGTCGTGCAAGTCAAGCTCTTGCATTTTGGGCAAAAAAAAAGTTGGATATCATCGCTCGGTAGCGCTCACCATTCACAGTTAAGTTACGATTCGCATCATCTTTGAAGAAGTACGGTCCAATGATGCCACCAGCCCATAAACCGCACTAAACTGTGACTTTTTCTGGATGCATTGGTAGCTCTTCCAATGCTTCTGGCTGATATTCACTCCAAAATCGACAATTCTGCTTATTTACGTACCCATTGAGCCAAAAATGAGCTTCGTTGCTGAACACAATTTGTCGGTAAAAAAGTGGATCTTCGGCCAACTTTCCAAGAGCCCATTCACCAAAAAATTCTACGTTGCGGTAGGTCGTTCGGCTTCAATTCTTTCACCAGCTGTATTTTGAAAGGTTTCACACCTAAATCCTTCCGCAAAATTTTCCACGTTGTTGAGTAACAGAGGCCCAATTGCTGCGAACGGCGACGAATCGATAATTGATGGTCATCATTAACACTGGCCGATACAGCTTCAGTTCGCACTCTACGTAAGCGTGTTGGTGGTTTAATGTCCAACAATGTAAATTTGGTGAGAAATTTAGTCACAATAGCCCGAATAGCTGCTTCAGTGGGTCGATTAAACTGACCATAAAATGGAAGAAGCGCGCGATGAACTTTCTTAACAGAGCACGCATTTTGATAATAAAATTCAATAACTTGCAAGCGTTGTTCGTTTGTAAGACGATTCATGGTTAAATTATAGACCAAACTGAAGATGTTTGACAATGAAACAAAACACGAAACGTGCGTCAGCTGTTTAAACCAGTGTTGCCAAAAAGATAATAGCTAAAAAAATCACCCTTTACTTGCTGCTTAGGTTTACAACTATGACTCAAGAATAATTGATTAGTTCTCATTTCATTCTGTAGCAAAATTGAAGCCAAGGTTTATGTGTATACCAATACTTATAATATGATAACTATGATAACTGTCATACGTCTAAGTATTAATTTTATTATACTAGCAGATGCCAGCAGTGGAAATTCGAGTGCCATTTCTAGGCAATTTTATTTCTCAAATTGGCCAATTCACAAACCAACACTTTTTTGGTTTATTATTATTGTGAATGAAGATAACAAACTCATCAACAAACACATTAGCAAATTTAGTAAACACACACATATCATACGTATAATTTTATGTATGTGTTTGTAGCAAGTTTAAATGGAATTTTCTCAAAATAAAGGAAAAAATTAAAAAAATCTGTAAATCTGCAAAACGACTAAAATGAAATACCTTTCAAATAGTATACGCTTGGTCCGAATCGGAGTAAAACGGTAGAACAGAATATCGCTAAAAAGAAATTACCTATCCTATTAATATTATAGATTAATAAGTATTAGTATAATGTAATATAATAAGTCTTACTACCTGCTTTCTGAGGAATAAAATTATAAATCGCCATAAAAAAGGCATGATGACGCCAAATTCTTTGAAGGTATCATTACACAGGCTTACTACTTTAATCCAGACTTGAAATTTCTCAACCCCTTCAGGATCGCTGTTGGTCTATATTATTAGTTAAATTTGGTAAGGAAATGAACTTAGTTCCTTATGTAACTATTGTTTGTCGATTTGAGCAGCTAAATTCCTTGTCGAAACTTTTGGATTGACTTGTACAGCTGCAATAGCTTTATACGTTCAAAATAAGTCCCTTGATATTGATATTGAGGCCTTCTTGTGACACTCACTTCCTTTGCAATGAAGATTGCTTACGAATCTCATTGTAGTCCATCTGCTTTTAGAAGTATTACCAAAGGAGAGCCTAAACGCTCATTGCATAGAAATGACTGACTCCAATCCATGAAAATGGCACACAATCCACATTGTTTTTTTTTATTATATCTATCATCCATTTTCCTATTATTAGAGATCAATCACTGAATTAAAAGTTAAAGAAAATTCCCAAAATATGTCAATCACTCTTAAATTTTGTTCATGGCCTATTAAATACAAGATGTAATTTCTTTTCGACTTGATCATCTTAAAGTTTCTTCCCCGATAATTATGTGCAAGTCGATGCATAGTCGTATATCTCTTGTACCACATATAACTTTCTTTTTTATTATGCATTAATAGATTTTCATTTTCCTGCTGTTCTTTGCAGCAGGATAATTTTAATTCTATATTATGAGAAAGTATTATCAAATATTTTTATTTTTATCTTTGGCAAGGAGATTTTTTGTGATTTTTTCTACACTTTTAGTCGCCAACTGATTTTGACAAAAAGTATGCCATTTAAAATGTATTTATTAACAGATGTCCACCTTATGTACAGATGTCCACCATCTTGTATATATTTTTGGAGTTAAATTAAATTTAATTTGATAACTAACAAATACAAAAAACACATTTTAAGCTTCAAATAAAATACTAAACAAAGCTGTGCGTGTGTTTATTAAATTTGTATTGAAATGTGTAACATTTATTAGCATACCTTTAGGCTCTTATAAAATTATTTATTAACAAACCCAGTCATTTAGATGGTTGTTTGGTCAATTTTATGTTGTTTCATTTATTTTTGTTTATCTAGTAAGACCTAAAATTTCTTGTTGTAATTAAAACTTCAATTTTATTACAATTTTTCCCGACGTTTCTTCGATTTGTTGTCAATTTCTTCTGGGGATTTAGTCTATTTAATTATAAAAAAAATCATGTGAGTCCGATCACAAGGAAGATGTGTAAACATCTAAAAATTAAAGAATTTTTTATTAACGTTGTGCTGAACGCTATTGAAATTGGTGAGAATCGGTCCATGTTCAGACCTAGTCCCCATACAAATGACCGGCATGTTTCCCTTAATGATCCATCGTGTGTAGTAATGTTTCATGTCCAAATTTATGTTTCAATTTTGGTTCGTCAAAAATCAAATTATTTTGATATTTTATGTTTCCAACCTGAATGTTCCACGGCTGTATCAATGTTTACTGTTTTTGCTCTATTATTTAATTGCGAGCAGTGCTGTAATGTTGTTTTGTATATCGGACTAAAGAAAATAAAAGCCAAAAATGGAGAACATTTAAGATAATGAAAATTTTAAGAATTTTATTAATAATAATGAATACTGATAATTGAAATTTTAAGAATTTTATAAACTAATATAAAAATGTATAAATTTTTATAAATTTTTGAAAATTTTATAGCTGAATATAAAATTTATTTTCTTCCGCATATATTTGTTTAATATGTACTAATATATTCAAATTTAAAAATTTTATAAATAGTAATGATAATGAAAATTTTAAGTATTTTATAAACTAATATCAAAATATAGAAATTTTTATAAATTTTTGCAAATTTTATAGCTGAATATAAAATTTATTTTCTTCCACATATAGTTCTTTAGTATGTACTAATATATTCAATAAACAAACAGAATTGATGTTTCCATCGTCTGTATTAAAAAAAAAAAATATGCAAGGGGCAAATCGTCGCATTCAATATCGAATAAAATCAGTCGAAATTGCATATTTTGGTTTATTATTTAAAGAAGACGGACAATCGTCAGACGTCGTTCCACTTTTACTATTAACTATGGATAATAACTTGCTATCGGTGACAGAGTTAAACTACGCTTTGTATATTATTTGGGAAAATAAAAAAATAATTTCGATTGAAAAATTTCGATAATGAATGCGACGATTCGACCCCAGATATTTGTAAAGTGTGAAATTGGTTTAAAATCACGTGATTTTACTAAAAACCTTTTTAAACTCTACTACCGGTTACATGTGTTTATTATTTTATTTATTTATTAAAAATAATATTAAATGCAGTGATAATTGTTAAATATATATATAATAAGTTGTAGTGTTACGAATAACTTTAAATGATTGAGAAAATTAATTATAAATTTTTATAAAATAAATGTTTAATAGAATATCAACATCCTATATGGAATACCGAAATTTGGCCCGTTTTAGAAAAAAACGTTTTTATAACGCTATTCGCTCCCTGATTTAATCTCCTTACACTTCATTTTGTCTCCAAACACTTCAAATAAAGTGTGCCTTCATTTTATCTCCAAATATTTGTATTTATTGTATTATTGTATTATTTAAAAAAATTTTGTTTTATTATGAAAAATAGTAATAACTACTGTTTGCCGTCAAATGCGAAAAAATATAAATAAAAAACACATAAATTTTTCAATTAATTAAAATTGAGATAAAAGTTCTCAAATATATTTATTTAAATTTTACCTTTTTGTATAAAAATGATATAAAGAAGAAAAAGTCGCAGGTTTCTCGTACTGATACGATGAAAAGCCGATAAGAGACTAGACTAATTATTATGAGTTAAGGATGTAAGAGGGTGACAAACAATGTTTACAAGTACCGTTAACGGTTCTACTAGTTATAATCTGTGTAAAAACTCCTAACAAAGATGTTAAAAAGGGGAGTTAAATAGATTTTAACTAGTTTTTAACCAAAAAAGGGGTCACCGTTTAAAAATGTTATAAATTGAAGAAAATATACAAAATTAAGTATTTGTGTTTAAACAACTACTAAAAATGTTTATTAATGAAAGTTGTCAACATATAATTGTGTCAATACTACTATATTGAAAAACGAAAAAAACAGAAAAAACATTTCCAAATAGAGTAAAGACGCGGTTTTCTTTAGAACTCAAATAAAACTAAACAAAATACCGAAATATTTTGGTGCAATTCTGGAAATCATTGTGGTTTGTGAATAAAAACATCTATTCAAGCAGTAAGCGCTATCTACATGTGTATAGCAAGCAACTGCTATGTTTGTCATACTTGATGGTTGCAGTTGTATGCTATACATTCATGGCGCTTTCTGTTGGTTGATGAATCAGCTAAATAATTGTAGCTTCCATTTCCGTAAATAGTTCCGCTTCCGTAAGGGAAGTTTGTGATTTTTACCCCCCTGATCGCATAGATGTTTACACATCAAAAACATCATATTATTACTCAAATATTTTACCAAAAACATTAAAACTTACAATTTTCAATATTACATTTAAATACAAGATATATTACATTTAGCGTATAACACTGAACATATAAAACACGAAAATAATAAAAAAACACCTCTTAATTTAAAATTACAGTCTATTTTATTGCAACCATGTAGCTAGCGTTGATGTTGCTAGTATCTTCCTTTAAGTTCATGGTTCTGTTTATTTGCTTTTGGATGTGCAAGCTTTCTTTAGTAAATCGTTTTTTTTCTATTCTTTCTTTATCTATTATCCTCACTTGTTCAAGATCAGCTGTGTGGCCTGTTGAAAGTACATGTTGTGCAAGTGCTGTCGATTCTTTGCCTTTCGCGATATCCATTCTATGCTCTCCCATTCTTGTAGTTAATGCTCTCTTTGTCGTTCCTATATAAATTTGAATACATTGTTGATCATTACTGCCTTTACATGATATTTCATACACAATATTATTTTGTTGTTGTTGGTCAATTGGAGTTTTGACGTTTGTGAATATTGTGTTTAATGTTTTGTTAGCTTTATACGCAAAGCTGATGTTATTTTGTTTTATTGCTGTTCTTATGTTTCTGTTGTCGGTTAATCTTGGGATGTATTGTACACTGTAAAAACGTTTATCATTTATGTGTTCAGTATTGCTAACTATGGTATTTTTGAATCGTTTATTAATTTCTTCTATTAGGTTACTTATAAGTTTCACTGGAAAACTATTTTCGGTGAGTATAGTGTAGATTTTCCGTGTGTTTTTAGTGTGAAATTCTTCATCACTTATCCGCAGAACTCTTTCAATAAATTTTTTTGCAGTATTGATAATTTGGCTTTTGGGTAGGGTTGCGTTGAAATTCATAGTCCTGCCAGAGGCCGTTTCCTTGGAGTGCCAGTCCATTTTGATTTTATTATCATTTCTAAGTATTTTTGTGTCTAGATACGCAATTTGGTTGTTAACTTCCATTTCGAGGGTAAATTTGATTTTGGGGTGCTGATTGTTGAGGGTTCTATGAATTTTATCCAGATCGTCTATACTAATAATAGCTAAAATATCATCTACATATTTTGCTATGTATCTTATATGGATATTCTCGGCTTTCAATTCTTTTATTGTGTCGTCAAGTAGATTATCTAGAACTATATCTGCTATAGTGGGAGACAGGGGATTGCCCATCGGCATACCGAAAATTTGGTTGTATATTTTGTTCTCGTATACAAGATAGTTATTGTCTGTTAAACAAAACCGTAAAATTTCGAGAAATTTTTGGTTTGGTATGTTGGTAAATTTGTGAATTGTGCACCATTTTTTCATTATATTTTTCATAGCAGTATTGATTGGAATGTTCGTGAATAAAGAAACAACGTCGAATGAAACCAATAGTTCCCTGTCATTCAGTTCTATATTAGCTAGCAGTTCTTTAAGTTGTAGTGAATTTTTAATATTATACTCCGTAGAAGTTATGTGTTTAAGAGTTTGACCTATGTGTTTTGAGAGCTGATAACATGGTATTTGTACTGATGAGACAATAGGCCTTAATGGGATTTGTGGTTTATGAATTTTTGGTAATTCATAAATCCTAGGTGCTACAGCAGCGGAGCAAATTAAATTATGCTTTTGATTTTTATCTATATAACCTTTTTTCTCTAGTTCAGATATGAAATTATTGTTGATTTTTTGAAGTTTTGTGTCGCATCGGTTCTCAGTGTCCGATAAGTGTTGCGGTCCTCTAATAGGTGTTCCATTTTTTCTTTGTACTCGTTTTTGTACATCGCTACGGTTTTATTTCCCTTATCTGCTGGTATGATGATTATTTCACGATTTTGTCTAAGAAATTTCTTTGCTTTTTCAAAGATAGTCAAAATAAATTTTTCTTTTGGCGTCTTTCTAAAGTTTCTTTTGAAGAACGTTATATTATTAGCAAATTTAGTTCTTGCTATGTCCTTTTCTCTATCTTCATCATCGTGCATCGTTTGTATACACTGCTCAATATCCGCAATTAAATTTATAGGTGAAAAATTCCGTTTATCGACAGTTATATATACTAGCAGATTCCAACGCTCGAAATTCGAGTGCAATATCTAGGCAGATTTACTTTTCAAATTAGCCAATTCATGAACCAATACTTTAATGGTTTATTGTTATTGTGAGTGAAGATAACCAACTCATTAACAAACACATTAACAAATTTATTAAAACACACATTGCATATGTATAATTTTATGTATGGCTTAGTATCAACTTTAAATGCAATTTACTCAAAATAAAGGAAAAAATTTAAAAATCTGTAAATCTGCAAAACGACTAAAAAGAAATACCTTTCAAATATTATACGTTTGGTCAAAATCGGGATAAAACGGTAGAACAAAACATTGGTCACAAAGAATCGCCTAGCCTATTAATAGTATAGACTCTGTGTGTTCAACAAATATTTATAATGAATTTTATTCAATATTAAGTTTTATATATATGTATATATAGATTTTAAAAAATGTTGAAGAAAATTTAATTTCCTAGAATTTTTACTCGAGTTTCGCGGGCTGGGCTCTGCTAGTATTATATAGTATTACAAAATCATGTAACAAATCTAGAATGTTCACTCTTTTTTTGAGGGCTGGGCTCTGCTGGTATTATTTAATATTACGACAACATGTAACAAATCTTGACAAATAATAAGATTCATAGAAAAAAAGTTATGGTTTGCACCTTTTCTATATACAAGACATTGTTTTCCCAAAAGATTTTGCCCTAAACTCGTTTGGTTATAAAACACAGATTTTTGAATCTTTCACTAGCAACCAACTAAACACTTGCACTTAATGTTACTCTTTAAAATATTTATTCAGGTGTTAAAAAGATAAAGGAATTGTTCAAACTCTGTTCGTAGTCGATAAGTATGGCTGGCTGTTGAAATCGAATTATTATTCTATTGCATATTTTGTTTTTTTTTCTCATTTTCTGTTTATTTTCATTGGATGTGTTTACGATATTGTTCTTGTTTTTTTTTTTTTTCCTATATAACACATATTATCATTGGTATTTGTGGTAAATTCAATTTGGTTCGTATAATTTTCTCTTTCACTGCTCTTTTGGTGTTCGTTGAATATTGTTTATTTGGTGCTGAAGAAAAAAAAAAGCTAACCGAAGGGATCATGTTACTTATTATCTGTTTGTTTTTAAGCACAAAACAAATAAGAATATATTTGACCTCACATGGAGTTAGCTTTACGTTTTCTATCGTTTGCAAATAATCATTAGTTGAATCCGTTTGTTAGTGTTACTTTTTTATTCCAATTTTCTTTGCCGTTTGTTTGTTAGTAATTTGAATTTATTGACAATTTGAGTTTTTGTTTTTCGTTTAAAACCTTGTTAAAGGGTTTAACTTGTTTGTTGTTAATCTATATGTAAAGTTGTAAATTATTTTTAATGTGGCAATAAAAAAAATATCAATTAAATTGTCACAAAGGATAATATTAAAAATAATGCTCGTAGTATGTTTTTCATTATTAAGCATATGATGGGCAATAAATGTTAACAAAACAACTAAAATGTCGCGTGTATAAATTTGTATGAAAAGGATTTGCTAAAATTTATTTTAGATATTGTAGTTTAATACTTTTTTGATAAAACTTTTGATTTATGCGGCGTATATTATAAAAAAATAAGCTAAAAAATGTTACTGTTTTTTTTTTTTTGGAACTATTTGCGAGTGAGTTATAAAAATAACATTATTAAGTACTTGATTAAATGAAATGCTAAACTAAGTCTTCACTGTGCAATGACAATAATTGTACCCTAGTCTAAAACACTATAGTGCTGTGAGTATGATGTTGATGTTTAGAACGACGTAAAATAGTTTAAGAAAAAATCTTTTTTTTTTATAATCCAGTCTACTAACGATAACTACGTCCATCTAACTATGTCTGCCATGAATAGAATATCTATGAGATATACGAGGGCAGTCCCAGAACAACCCGACCTGAAGAAGAAAGCACAACAAATTCAGATAAATTTTCTTTAATTGTCAACATAATATCCTTTTAGTTGGATATTCAATTGCTTCGATACTCAGTATATAGTAACAAGTGTCTATCTCCTTAAAATATCCATCAACCGCTAAATCCACTTCTTAATTGCTGGCAGATCTTCAAGATTGTAAATATAAAATAAACCAAGGGCGCTAAATCTGGAAAACATAGTGCGTGTTGAAGCCAACCCAAGTTTACTTCATGAATTCAGTTCACACAATACATGATGTGTGAACTGATGCATTGCCTTGATGAAACAACAGTTTCTTTTTTGCAAAATGTGACCTTTTTCCCCCTAAATTCATTACTTACATACTGCAGTAATACTCCCCGTAAATCGTTTCTCTTTTTCGAAAATAATCAATAAAAGTTATCCCACGCGAATCCCAAAATAACAGACGGCGCACAGTAGACCATTTCACGAGAAGGCGGTCGAAAATCCATAACTATTGATTGGATTTTAATTTTGATATGCGGTTTTTTTTGGGTGGGGCTTTATCCTTTAATTTTTGCTATAAAACGGAAATATGGACTAATAATAAAAAAGTTATGGATGGCTTAAAATGCATTTTCAATTTTAGTTGAATTTTAGTACAAAAGTGAAGGGTAAAAAGGTTAAAAAAAAATTTTTTTTTTTTTTATATAATGTCTTATTTTTTCTGTTAATTTTACACCTAATACTTTTTAAAAATTTTTTAAGTTAAATTTTGTCAGAAAATGCCAAACTTTGGCCCCCGTAAAATTTTTAGTCCGACTGTTCACAAGGCCAAAGGTTGGCTTTTTTTAAAGAGCCCGAGTTAAAATATAATTTATTAAGCAGCGAACGCAAAAGTTACCTGATATTGGTCCAAGATAGAGAATTTTTAATGAAAAAGTCGTGTGTTTTTACTTTAGGTAAAAATTTTTTTATTGTCTTTTTAAATATTTCTACATCAATTTTTATTGTAAACTAGATGTAACTCGGTGTGCTTCGCTACACCCTCCCCCATCCCCCCCACGAATCCTAATGAGAGGGCTCACGCAAAGTCCCAAGGCTCTCACTAATACGGTAATTCAGATATATCACATTTAAATATAAGTTTGTGTAATATTAAGTTTTTGTATGACTACTCACGTTAATAATAGATGACCTGAGACAAATTTGCAAAGCTTTCTCTATTATATTAATATATATGATATTTAAAATTTACTTTGTATGGGAGGTGCCTCGCGCGCTAAAAATATTTCAAAAAATTACAGCTTATAGCACTCCCATATCCGCAGTAAGACTCTGTGAAAATTTCAGGAAGGTCAGATGAGTAGTTACGGTTATTACCTCCTACAAACAAGCAAACAAACAAACAAACACATATTACCTCTTTATTATGTTAGTATAGATTATTAGCATAGATTTTTTAATTTGGCAATTTTTCTTTTTAGCGATTTTTGATTTTCCCATTTTTAATTTTGAAAATTTTTTTTTTTTAGGGTATTTTTTATAATTCGCAATTTTCGGTTTTGGCGATTTTTGATTTTGGCGATATATTTTCCACGACAAATCACATTGATAACTAATTTACTTAACAAAAGACTGTTGCTTTCGTAGTACTTCATATTATTTATATAGGAGGTGTCACGCCCACTAATCCCATCCCGCCCAATTTTTATTGGACTACTCACATTAATATCTGATGGACTCGTGCAAAATGTCGAGTCTTTCCCTTTTATAGAACACCAGTTATATGATATTAGATATCTACTTTGCATGGGCGGTGCTACGCCCACTGCTACGATCAAGCCCATTTTTTGTTCGGCTAATCACAAAAGGAACCCGATGGCTCACGCAAAGCCACAAAGCCCTCTCGTTTACAGTACTCCAGATATATGACATTAAATAGTTACTTTGCATGGGGAGTGCCACGCCCATTGGTGTGAACCCGCCAATTTTTTGTCCGACTACTCATACTAAGATCTGATGGTGTCGTGCAAAGTGTCAAAGTGTCAAACTCTCACTATAATAATACGCCAGATATATGGCATTTTAAATTTAATTTGTATGGCAGGTGGTACGCCTATTGGTCCGATACTGCCCATTTTTTGTCCGACTATTCACATTAATAATAGGTGACATCAGACAAATTTGAAAAGCTCTCTCTATCACAGTACTCGAGACATATAATATTGAATTAATACTTGTATTGGAGGCACCATGCCCACTTGTCCGATCCCGCCTATTTCCGGCGCAGCTACTTATATTAACAATAGGTGACCTCACACAAATTTGCAAAGCTCTCCCTATCATAATACTCAATATATGTATATGATATTAAAAATTTACTTTGTGTTAGAGGTGCCACGCCCACTAAAAATATTTAAAAAAATTATAGCCTATAGCACTTCCCATATCAGATTGGTAGTTACGAAGATTACCTCCTACAAACAAACAAACAAACACACATTACCTCTTTATAATATTAGTATAGATTTATAAAATACATAAATTATTAAATCAAGAAAAATTATTAATTTTATTAATTGTACTGAAAAATTACTTTAAGTCAAACAATTTTAATAATAATTTCTACGAAATGGCCTTAATTTTCATCTACCAGAAATTGTTTAGCTTCTTCGTCTAATTCAATAGAGGTAGTTTTCAATTTTTGTCGAAAGTTGGACATATATGGATCTAAAGTACACAACAAAGTAATGATAAGGTCTTCATTGGTACAACATCTGGACATTTTTCTTGCGTTGTGCTTTCCTTTTTCTTGGGCTTCTTCAGAAAGTTCTCCTATTGGTAGCATATTGTTTTGAAATATTTGTTCCCCATGGTACAAAATTTTATGAACTGTGGATGGCATATATTTCCAAAAGCTTTTTTCCTTATAAAGTAAAGCTGTTTTATTGGCGTATTCTCCAATTATTTTTTTTCATTTATCTTTCTGCTGCATGCTAAAAGTTGCAATATGATTTTGAATCGTCTTATTAATTCATGATGTACACCTGTGATAAATGCTGCAGTTTCTGTGAAGAAAAAACATTTTTCATCCTTTGAGTTTCCTTCTGCTTGTTTTGGTTGGTCGATTATGAGACCTAGCTGTAGATATTTTGCTTGAAGTTGCTTTTTTTACTTTCTTTTTTTACCGCTGGGACAGCCACATAAACTACGTAGTATCTTCTTTATCAAAACGTCTTAAGATTATAAAATGTCTTTCTAATCCTAAAATGAATTGCAATATGCACACTATTATTTGTGTAATAAAAGCGATTCTCATATCTAAAATTAATTACGCATTGTCGATCTATGGTCACTCCCCGAACACTGTATTGCGTAAAATTATAATAGTAGTTAACTCTGCTATAAGATTCTGCCTCGGCGCTTTTCGCTCAACCCCAATTAAAAATATGCTTTTTGAATCGAATATCCTGTCATTAGAAACACAAACAAAATTACTAACTACAAAACTTTTAAAAACTATAAATTTTAGCTGAAACACACCCCTCATGCAATTAGTTAATACATGCAAAGTTACCAAAAAATACCTAAAATACCATCCTGTCAAAGTTTAGATCTGCCACTTATTATAGTGAAGAGCAGTTCCAAGCAACATTCACCATGGCTTCTCCAAACCGAAGTTATTAATATATCCCTACACAAATATACCAAATCTATTTGTAGTCCAATACAATACCAAATATTTTTTAATGAGCTAAAGAGCACACTCTACGACCATACATTTATTTTTAATGGCGGATCAAAATGCAATACTTCATCATCCTTTAGTATAACTACAGAAAATACGATAATAAAATCCGCTATTCTTCCCGAATTTAGCACAATTTATTCTGCTGAAATGATAGCCTTATACGAAGCAATAAAATACGTAGGGCACAACAGAGGTAAATTTGCCATATGTTCCGATTCTCTCTCTTCATTGCAATCTATAAGTAACATAAATAACACTAACTACTATATTTCTGAAATAAGAAATCTATTAATGAATATGCAAAATAAAATAAAATTAATTTGGGTACCTGGCCATTGTGGTATAAAGGGCAACGAGTTTGCTGATCAAACTGCAAGAAAAGCTAACCATTTTCCACTAATCACAATACCTAATCACAATCCCAAAGATTGGGATTACTATATCGTACAAAAACTCATTGAACACTACAAACAAAACCTAATACACTCCACCTCATTTTGGTATAAAAATCTATATCATGTAATGACCGATATACGCCCGCTTTTAAAAAGTATTACGGATTGCCACAGAATTGACATAATTAAATTTGAACGACTAAGACTCGGACATTCCAAATTAACTCACGGACACTTGATGAACATTGATATTCCCCAAATTTGTAATTGTACAACTCCGATTCCAAATCCCTCACACATTCTTGTACATTGTCCTAAATTTAATAACGAAAGACAAAATATTTTCAATGGGACCGACCCGATTAGGGCTTTATCAAACCCAACCCCTAAAAACTTAAAGAAAATAACAAATTTCCTAAAACAAACAAATACCTACAAGTTTATATAAGATCTAAAGCATTATTGTATCTATTAAGTGTATGAAATTTACTATACTGTAAATATTGAATTATAATATTGAGCTGAAGGTCAAAGTAGCTATTGCTTATAATTTATAATTATAAGTTAATAATATAAATAAATAAATACTTTCTTTTTTCTTTATTTTCTTTGTTTTTTCTCACTGTTTCGCCTAACTGACCAAATTCCAAATCATAACCCAAACGTATTCTAGCATGAAGAGGGGATATTCCAAATTCGCAGGCTTCCTTAAAACTATCGTCTTGTAGTGGGGTTGGCTTAACTGACTTGATGTATTTTGGCATATGGTGCAGCTTGACGATGACTTTGTTTTGGTTAAAGCTTGTGTAACTTTTCCATCAATCATTGTGAGACACATTTTAAAATTTACTTCACTGCCTTGGTCATCAAATTTAAATATTACTGATTGATTATCTTTAATTTGATCTTTCATTTTTGAATTTCGTCAGTTACGACATCTTTCGTTTTCTTTTTGAATGTAAATTTTATATGTTTGCAATACTTTGTTGAAAAAGGAATTTCAATTTTCCATACATCAATTTCTGTATGTAAATGTACCTGTCAAAATAAAAAAGCTATTACCCATTAACATTATTTAATAATTAAGCGCATTGTGTCTTAACCATTTTTAAACGCTTTCTTTTACGGAGTGATTGAAATCCCATTTTCCCTCATCCAATCAATCTTAAACTTGGTCCATAGACTTGTTGTGACCAAAGATTAATTTTAGAACCGTCACACACAGTCACGAACAGTCACGGAGCTAGTCAAAACTCATAAGCATAAAGAAAAAAATTTTAATAAAAACTTTGTTTTTATGGGTAGATTATTTTTAATTATATAACAACTCATGTCAACTCTACCGTTTCCTTTCGCTGTCAGTATAAAAACAAATAAACTCACGCAAATATATATACCGGTACTTCCAACTTTTGAATTCATAACACACAGATTGACGGCCGGACATCGTTAAATGGACTGAGAAAGTGATCTTAAGTACATCCGTATAATAAAAGATGGGTATAAGTCCAATATTTTTGGTAGTTACAAACATCAGGGCACATTCATTATACCCTAACCACATAGTGTAAAATTTTTGTATTCATAATTTTTGAACAAAATATTTGACCATGGGTCAGAAAATTTTTTCCGGTGTACATGGACGGAAATTGGAGGGTACACAATGGGGTACAGGGGTGTAGGGTACGGTTCGTACTACAGAAGAGTGCAAGATTTTTAATGGCTTTTTATGGACAGGAGTTTTGCTCAATTTAGTAGGAGATTAGGAAAATTTTTTTTCAAAATTTTATCAAAAAAATTTTCCATTTTTGGTCTCATTGCGCAATAGGTTAAAAAGTGACAATAAAACAATTCTTCATGTCTGAGTGCTCTTAGGTATAGAGACCAAAAAAAATATGGTTTTAATTAATTTCTTAATGCTGAAAAAATGTCCGTCAAATTTCACGACCTATTTTTTTTTTGGCACAAAAGCGGTCTATTATTTCTAGGCGAACTTTTATTCGATTTTGAAGTTATGTAGCTTTTTGATGAGATAGTTTAGTACTGAAATCGATTCATATAACAATTTGTCGAACAAAATAAAATATAAAATGAAATTTTCATAAAATCTAAAAAAAAAACAATATCTTCCCCATATAAACACACTTGAAATTTTCAGTCGCGTTGAGGCACCTCTAAATTCTTTTCAATTGAGCCAAAACTTTGCATTTCTCAGTTTTTTTTTATGTTCGCATATTTCTAGAGGTGAGACCGAGAGTTTGATTGAACATTTTTTTTTATAAAAGGCCACCCTAATGGACATCGCACAAATTGATTCTGAGTCAATCAGTACAATACAAGCTGAATCTAGGTGTAGGATTTTTAGGAGTTACAAGTATCAGTAGAGACTTTTTAAACCTCCTACACCGAATGGTATAGGGTATAAATATTTGGAACTTACATTTAACTCTTGCTTAGTGCAAATTCCAAAATGTTCGAGAACGAAGATTCATGTTCAACTAAACTCTGTTATTTTTTTTTTTTTTATTTTTATTTTTTTTTTTAACCAACACTCAGGGGATGTCCCCCTACAAATGCAGTGCATTGTGTTGATTTAAGGAAAATAGGTTATGGGAAGGAGGAGAGAGGGAGTAGTGTTTATTGATATTTGACTTAAATTTTATTAGATTATAACTGTCAGGAAAGACCTCTGCGGGGAGTTTATTCCACATACGGCTAGTTCGACTGATAAACGAATTCTCTCTGTAATGCGTTGTGCGGTCAACTGGAGAATAGACTACAAACGGATGTGATCTACTAGAGAAGCGGGTAGAGCGAACCGAAACTCGGGCACTTGGAATAAGTTCGCTAATCTCAGAAGAACATTTCCCATGGAAATATCTATAGAGCAGTGCTACACAACCCACATTCCGACGGTGTTCCAATGAATCAATAGAATTGGATGCCCTACTGTCATTGATGAGCGCCAATGCCCTCCTTTGCACACGGTCCAGTAGCTCCAAAATAGACTTCGAAGCCCCTGCCCATATATGAGAGTTGTATTCCTTTTTCGGTCGGATGTAAGTGGTATAGATTTTAAGGAGATCAGAAGGAGTGAAGTAATTTCTACACTGTTTTAGAAAACTAAGACACTTGAACGCTTCTTTCGACACTTGAAAAACATGCTCGTTCCAACGAACATCACGTTGAATTCTCATGCCCAGAACATCAAGAGTATCCGATTCCTCATTACCTATACCACCCATATATACAGATGACATTGTTGATTCCATGGCTCTATGGGTCAACATACAACATTGGGTCTTCAGCGCATTAAAATCAACCCTATTCGCTTTACCCCACTCGGAGATTGTTAACTGGTCTTGATTGAGTGTGTCATTCATTGTCCGCCTTTTGCCCCCAACCTCCAAGAGGCTTGGCCTACAATTAAAGGAAAATGAATGATAAATGCTGCTGTCATCTGTCAAGAAGGTCGTTCAGAAAGATAAGGAAATGGGAAGGAGAAAGAACGGAACCTTGGGGTACCCCTGAATTAAGCTGAAACTCATTAGATGAGACCCCATCAATAACAACACGTATAGTTCGGTCTCTGAGAAAACTCGATATAAATCGAGAGAAGTCATTACCGACCCCAAATGCAATAAGCTTTGATATCAATGCACCGTGCCATACACGGTCGAATGCCTTGGAAATATCCAGAGCAACCCCTTTACTTTCACCAAAATTGCGAATGGATCGACTCCAGCGCTCAGAAAGTAGAGCTAACAGGTCTCCCGTGGAACGATTTCTACGGAAGCCATACTGTCGATCATTAAGAAGTGAGTTGGCCTATATGTAGTTCACAAGGTGGAAATTGATCATGCTCTCTATAACTTTTGAGAGCGCAGATCAGATTGCAATTGGACGGTGATTTAAAGGGTTATTAGCCGCACCCTTTTTAGGGATTGGCTGGACATTAGCAACCTTCCAACAAGAGGGAAAGACTCCCGCACGATACGAAAGGCTGAAAAGGTTGGCCAATGTACTGGCTAGCGTCGAAGAGCACTGTTTGAGCACCAGTGCTGGTATACCATCCGGTCCCGGAGACTTGTTAATGTTGAGATCCGAAAGAACCCTTTTAACTGCACGTGCTCGGAAGAATATTTTAGGCATAGTACAAGATACCCTTTCGAGTTCGGGCACTGGTTGATCGCTATACGGCAAAAATGAATTTTTTGCAAAAAGTTCAGCTAAAAGGTTAGCCTTATCAACCGGGTCAGTGAATATTTGGTCATTCATTATAAGAGTTGGGATAGCAGAACTAGCATTATTCTTTACTCCTTTAACAAATGACCAAAAGCTCTTGCTGCCCCGAGGAGCAAAAAGAACTTTAGCACGAAGACGCTGATCGTGAAAAAACTTTTCGCGCCTTAGTACTTTGGCACATTCGTTTCTCGCCTGTTTGCGTAGCAGTTCAGTGACGGAATTTTAATTTTCACGCCAAAGTCTGAATGCTTCCTCTCTGGATCTGATATTTAAATAGTATATTTTCAAAGAAGAATTACAGAATAATTTTGCATTCAGCCTAACTTATTTTTGTCACCAACTAGATTAGGAATAAACTGTATGTGCTTTTAATTTTTATAAAAACATACACACAAAAAATGTCATCGAAAAACTTTTATAAAATACAGCGTGAAATGTGTTTTAGAAATTGAATTTCCCAAACTTCGCAATTTCAAACCTCCTTTCAAATCATCCAGTTTTAGTTTAGGGTCCATATTGCCCTATCTCGTCATCTCATAATAATATGACCTATATTTTCGAAAAGCTAAACTGATTTGGGCCTTTTAACTAATGACCTATAGATTTGTTTATTTATTTATTTCATTTATTTATTATTATATTTTATTCAGTTTTTGTTACATAAGCCAATTTAATCATATATAAATTCTAAATTAAATGGAATTATAAAGATGTTAATTTCATTTAAGCATTTCATTGGACATATCTATTTTTTATAAACAGCAAATTAAACTATTTTTTAAATATTATTAGCAAATTAACACAAAACTAATTACATTGAAAACAATTATAATGTTGTGTAATTTGAAGTATTTAATTAATAATGAACTTTTTTAATAATTCTACGAAGGCAAAAAAAAAAAACACAACAACAATGATAATAATAATTTTAATTAATTTTCCACCACACAAAGGTAAATAGATATATGCTCGTAACTCCAACATTTATATAATAATTTAAAATGTAAAACCATAAACTATGCAATTCATTAAAAATTTAATTTCCTGCGATGTAGAATAACACTCATTACACTGTGAAACATTTTACTACATAACGTTGTTTTTTTTAATATTACTCGTATAATATTGTGTTAAGGATACGAACGTGGAGTTTAATTAAATTTTTGTTTTTATTTTCATTATAATAAATAAAACAAACGAAAATACCTTTACTGTTAAACGAAATAAACATTACAGTTATATTTATTTTTTTTTTATTAAAAAAAATGCGTGTATATATTTCCTACACCATTTATGATTACTTTTTTATGAGGATATATTTGAGATCAGTATATGTCAATTTTAGGTTTAATTTTCGTTGTATTTATTCGGAATTTGCTAGGGAAAAGTTTTGTTTTTGTTGGCTTAGTAGGTAAAGTTAACCAATTTACTACCAAAATTAAAATTTGCTTCTAAAAGCAAAATTAGATTGAAAATTTCTCGACCCAAATTCGGAAATGGTACCTCACACCACAACAACCTGTCTTGTGTGCCGCATTATATTGCATGACAATGTTGATTATTGCTGACAGTTTCATTTTTGTCTCTTATTTTGTCAAAGTGTGTGATACCTTTCTAGAGTAAACAGAAATGGGTGCTGAAGCTTGAATATTAACAATAGAGCTAAACATACCGGAAAAAAGAAAATCATTTAAACAAATTTGCTTATTAAATGTTGTTGTTTGTCTTACCTTCTGTGACAGCCAGCAGTATCTGTTTGTCAATGTATATATATACGTATATTTTATAAAATGTTAGTGTCATCAATGTGGTTGAGATGTATAATTTGTTATCGCAAAATCACTATTTTGTTAAGGTTTTTTTCAGCAAATTACGATATATCCTACACTATGCTTATACGAGCATAAAACGAAAATATGGTACAAAAGTTATTTAGGTATAATGAAGCAAAAATTATTGTCTTAAATACAAAGGGCCGTATGCAAAATAAATTAAAGTCTACTTCAAGTAGACTTTATCAACAAATTTTGTATGAAAAACATAATAAAAAGTTTACTTGAAGTACACTTTCATTTTTTGCATACGGCCCTGAAAGTTCGTATGGTTCAATAATCTTTTAATATATTAACTATGAGAGCCTATGGGTTCCGTAAAAATAAACCTTCAATTTTTTTTTCCCCAGTTTCAAGATATTTCTATTCCTTATAGAAAAAGCCAACTTAGCGGTGATTTCATAAAAAAATTAATGTAATAAAAAAAAATGTTTATGCAACTAAATGACGTCGGTTTAGAAATGCGTTCCATCATCCCTACAGTTTTTATTTTTCTATTCGTGGATTTTATTAAATTTTGGCATTCACCACTTGTTATAGAATCTCATATTTCTTTGATTTTTGCCTTCAATCCAGCAACCGTTATTTGGGGATAATTTCTAAACCATCTTTTGTTAATGGCCCATACAAATTCTATTGGATTGATTTCCAAGAACCATGGCTCCATCTTGTTAGAAGGTGAATTCCCCAAACTAACATTTCGTCAGATACCATTAAATGTTCTGCAAGGATGTTTATTTAGTGGGCTGCATTTACAGTATATTAATTAAAGTGGAGTTGATATAAATCGTTGGCAGACATACAGTCTCATATTATTACAGTGACTGAGAATTTTACAGTTCATTTAAGGCAGTCCAGACGCACAGTGGCGCTATTTGAGTTTTTTCGTTGCAAAAATCATATCTTTTGAACCGAATAACATAATTAAACAGTTTGAACAGCATATGATAGATAACTGTTCAACCTATGAAATGAGCGTTTGGAAGGGGTGCTACGCTTTATAGGGGCCTACTTATGGGTTATCAAAATTAAAATTTGTAGAAAAATCAATTTTATGGTAACTAAAAAAAATTATTTTTACATTTTTAGATTGTTTTTATTTTTTTTCTTTAGGGTTTTATGTTTTAAATTATTACGCAACAAATTAAACAAAAAATACTTCTTTTTTAAATTTATTTTTTCAATTTTCTGTAAAATATTCATCACAATTCGTAAGACTAAACTATAATTATTTTCTAACTCTATTCGTAAGTTCACATGCCGCAGGGAAGAAATAAGTGAATCGGAAGATGCTGCCAACATGTTGAAAAGGTCCTCATTTTGCCTTACCCTTGATGCTTTGAATGTGTTCTGCAATCTATATTTTTTATAAAATTTGTTAAGAGACTCCTGTGCTTCTTCAGAAAGCTCTCCAATTGGCAAAGACTGGTACTCAATTATATCTTTGCCATGCGCCAATATTTTATGGACGGTCGGGGTCAACTTCTTGTGTGGATACATTTCTGCTAAAAGATATGCAGTTTTCGATGCATATTCTCCATATTTTGTAGAATTGACATTTTCTTTGCAGTTTAAAACATTCAAGATCGTTCCCATTCTTTTCACGATTTGATTGTCAATTCCAGTGATTCTAGTTACAGCCTCATCATTTTCAAAAAATCTCCTAGAAGTTTTTCCAACGTTTGAGTTACCGTATCCGTGCTTGGGACAGTCTACTTTTAGTCCAACTTGTTTAAAAAAAGCATCCTGTATTTGCTTCTTTCTGTTCTTTTCCTTATCCTTTATTGATCTATTTTCATCGAAGTTTTCCTCCTCTTGTGGTAGGGTATACGCCAGTTTTAGCAAGAACTCCATACACCTTATCCTTGCGTGCAATGGTCGCATTCCATATTCGTTATTCTCCTCGTTTGTAGAATCATTTAAATTACCAAAGTTCTTCTGACTCTTTTTGCAAATCGGGCATGACAATGTTGAAGTTGTTCCTGTCAGTTCGTTTACGACTTTTCCGTCAACCATGGTCAGGTGGAACTCGTAAGTGCATTCAATATATTTTCCTTCTCCAATTTGCAGCTTTGTAGGCTTAAATTTGCTTATTTGTTCTTCAATGTCTTTCACCGTGGTCGTTATGAGTTCTGCTGATTCCCTTGCAAACTGAAACATTATTGGTCGGCAATAATGCACTAATGACGGACGTGGATTTTTTCAGTGTAGGGAAACATCAGTTTTTAGCAGCAAAGGAACAACATATGCCATAAACATATTTCCGTCCGATATTGTAGCGTCATCGGAAGATATCCTTTGCTTATAAACGCTTTGTCCGGATGATCCATCGCAGCCCCATTTGCTGATCAATGTCAGTTTCTCAGGAAGAATTTTCACCTCATTTTCAGGAAGACTCTCCAACAACCGTTTTGCTGTATGGCCCATGAGATCCTGCAGATTGGCTTTCACAGAGACTTCCGTAAACTCCGTATGCAGTGGTCGTGAATTTATTTTGGCTTGCGTAATATCCTTGTATCCTGGTAAAACGTGAGACCCGTGTCGCATCAAGGATGCCCGTAGTATCTCATATTTTTCTTTGGAAAGTTGTAGGTCCATAAACAAGGCCAAGGCTTCTTCGGAACCATACTTTTTAATGTGTGCGTTTGTGGGAGTGGGAATGCTTTCCTTAATCCTTTTTAGTCAGTGGGCTTCCATCAGCAACAGATTTTGTAATCTGTGACCTAACTCTTTCACTATCCTTTGTATATTTAATAGACAGCGCGTCCGATATATGCTTCGTGGTCAAGTCATTGGTGGCATCGGCAAGTTTCCTCTTTCTTGTGAAAATTGCAAACTCCTCAATACTTTTTTTTTTTGGCCTTCCTTTTGCTCCTCTGGTTGATGTGGTGGGTTTATCTACTGCCAATATATCCAGGATGGTGTCTTCATTAAGCCAGTCCTCGTATTTGGAGTTGAAGTTCTGAATGGTGCGATTAGATTTCACCCATTTTGCCTTAATATTTGCATATATCAGATAAAAATTATTTTTTATAATTTCGCTTCTCTCAATATTTCCGTATAAGCTATCAAGTTCTTCAAAAGCAGCTTCCGTGAAAAACTTTGGTGTGGTTGACCTTCTAAACAGTTCAAATAATTTTAAATAGTTCAACGCCATGGTTTCAGTACTTAAATTGTTTAACGCCATGGTTTCAGTACTTGTTGCGCCAACTTTCAGTCGTAGACTAATCCAGGCATTATGCTTATTTTTCAATATATAGGCTTATGCTACCATGCCTAAAAATTTAGCTGTTCCCTGCATACATATGGATTTAGGCTGACTTATGCAATTTTGGTATTATGCTCGTGTCTAAATAAGATTTGTGCCTACCTGGAGGGACCATAAGTCAATATTGTTCTTGACCATTTGTACTCCAAAGTAATTTTTAAGTGAGGTGCGTACCTGCGAATTTTAATGAGTAGTTTTTTGTGCATCCTGTGTCTGTAACAGAATATTGGGAGTAGACTTTGGCAGAGGCTCACAGGTAGACAACCGACTTCAAATGCAATTTTCAAACTATTAGATCAAACTACTGTCAGTCAAAACGTGTAAGGGATGCACGCCATACAGTTTCTGCAACCATGTATTTTTAACCTTTTTTACCTCTAGAAGCCAAACGTGCACGTACGGGCAGATAAAACCTTTTGAATTATGTAAAGAAATAATCAAAGAACATGTTTTGCAAATATGGCAAATATAGAAAAATATAAACTTTTTTTTATTTTCCGTCAAAGTTGAAAAATAGTGAAAAAACGGATAGTTTTTAAATAGTGATTTACCAGGAGAAACACAAAGCAAATAGTTAATTTTTTTTTTATCATTATACATTTAATAAATACGTCAATCAATGCAAATAAAAAATAAGGCGATTCGTTACCTATTTTTCGTGATATTACACCTGAAATCGCAACAAATTGACTAAAAATTGTGTGTTTTTTTGAAAACCGAAAGTCGGTCAAATTTAAACGGTTATATCTTCTAAACTAAAAACGTGATATTACTAAGAGTAGCATATTTGAAATCGTTTAAAAGTTTCCTTTAACATGGGTTTATTCAAAACTTCGTCGGCGCACATGAAAATTTTGATTTTTGCAACCTCGTTTGCTCTGCGGGCGCCACTGTGCGACGGTAAGCTTCATTCTTCGTTCGTATCACGTTTGTACAAATATCACCTACACAGAGCACAACCATGGATTCATCAGTGAAAATCAGGGCTGTGGAGTCGTCCAAAAAAATTACCAAGTACGACTCCGACTCCCTTTGCTGAAATTACTAATGTCAGGCTCTGACTCCAATTCCGAACCCGAACTCCTACTCCAAATCTAACTCCGACGATAAATGTATTTACTCTTTGAATGAACAAATATAAAAAACGAATTGTTTGACTTAAATTGAATGAAATCGATATAGGTCTTAGAGTTCTAGACATCAGTAACAAACAATTTCACAATCAAAATATACAAACAATTAGACATATACTCAAAAGGAACAACTATCCAAACAATCTTATAAACACCTTATTACAGAAAAAACAATGCACCATAGAAAAATCAAATACTAAAACCATAGACAGCAATGAATCTTTAAAATATTGCAGTATACGATATATTCCAGGCCTAACAAACAAACACAATTTACAACAAATAATAAACAACAACAATATAATCCCAGCGTACAAACCAAATCAAACACTTAACAAAATATTCACAAACACAAAATCAACAATAAACAAATTTCAGCAAAACAACGTAGTTTATGAAATTAAATGTTTGGGAAACAAAGAACAAGAATGTGGGAGAGTATACATAGGCACAACAAAACGAAACTTACAAACAAGAATCAAAGAACATGAAACAGACATCAAAAAAGGGAGAGAAACAACTGGACTCTCACAACATATAAGAGAATCCAATCATACAGCTGATTTAAACGAAGTTATAATATTAGACAAGGAAAAAAATAGCAACACAAGATATACAATAGAAAGCCTGAGAATACAGCAAAAATTAGACAAGACAATAAACAACAAGGAAGACATAGACAACATAAACTTCATATATTCATTTGCACTGTGATACTAAAGTTAAATTCTGTGATATAAATGTTTTAGTTTTTCAATAGTTTACTTATTTGTTTATTTATATATACTGTGTTTTAAAACCAATCAATTTGTGATGTCAAAATACACCAATAATTTTTTATTAATGTTATAAGTTAAAAATTCATGTAAAGGAAAATTATTTTTAATGTTTTATGTCTTTATATTGATTGTTTTTTCTTCTTTGTGTTAGATTCAAAATAAAATGCCCCTGAAGATGTTGACAAAAACTCAACGAAACGTCGGGAAATAATGAAATAAAGAATTTTTATTTTACATTTAATAAAATTGACCAAAAAAGCCCTACGTACACTCTATAATACATAAAACAAATAAGTTTGGTCTCAAATCAATATTCTAGAAAAATATAATTTTTTTTTTATTTTCCGTCAAAGTTGAAAAATAGTGAAAAAACGGATAGTTTTTAAATAGTGATTTACCAGGAGAAACACAAAGCAAATAGTTAATTTTTTTTTTATCATTATACATTTAATAAATACGTCAATCAATATAAACAAAAAATTAGGCGATTTGTTACATATTTTTCGTGATATTACACCTGAAATCGCAACAAATTGACTAAAAATTGTGTTTTTTTTGAAAACCGAAAGTCGGTCAACTTTAAACGGTTATATCTTCTAAACTAAAAATGTGATATTACTAAGAGTAGCATATTTGAAATCATTGAAAAGTTTACTTTAACATGGGTTTATTCAAAACTTCGTCGGCGAACATAAAAATTTTGATTTTTGCAACCTCGTTTGCTCTACGGGCGCCACTGTGCGACGGTAAGCTTCATTCTTCGTTCGTATCACGTTTGTACAAATATCACCTACACAGAGCACAACCATGGATTCATCAGTGAAAATCAGGGCTGTGGAGTCGTCCAAAAAATTACCAAGTACGACTCCGACTCCCTAATTACTAATGTCAGACTCTGACTCCAACTCCGAACCCGACTCCTACTCCAAATCTAACTCCGATGATAAATGTATTTACTCTTTGAATGAACAAATATAAAAAACGAATTTTTTTGACTTAAATTGAATGAAATCGATATAGGTCATATATGGGTACCCCACAGAATTTTTAGCACTGAATATTTTGAGCTATTTTAAATATGGGAAAGTCATATATTCGCCGATTAGGGCATTAATGTTCCCAAAAAATTATGAAAACAATTCACAAAAATGTACGGAAACGCCCCTTGGCGGCTGTTAAAAATAAAACATAAATGTGAAAATTGGATTTACCGACCCAAAAAACCCCTGGTATACATATTTTCAATGATTTGTTTACATTTGATTGAGTATTATGGAAAATATTATTAAGATATCTTCATCGAAATTTTGGCAAGCTCGAAACTGATTTTATAACCCATGGAGTAAAAATAATTGAGCCACCCTAATAGACATATTTATAAAAACACTCATAATTATGTTGTGGATAATTAATGCCAGTGAATCAAAATATCAAAACTTCATTGATACTCTCAAACCGAATCCGGTGAATCAGAGTGCAGAAGATAATGCTTAAATGAATGCACAGAAAAAAGATTAGTTGGAAATCACTACCACTAAAAAAAAAACTAATAAAATAATTAGAATTAGTTTTGAAGTTCTCACATATAAATCGAAAGCACCTGTAATTGTAAAATAGCTTCTGTTTTTCAACTTAATTAAAAACAGTTAAACACAAATTAATCATAATTATTTGTGATTACAGCAGCTAATTCTATTATAACAACACGTTTTTGACTTATAATATATTAACCGATACTGTAACAAATTACTGGTAAATATAATAAAAATGGATTTGTGATAGGAATTACAATATTCGGTTATAACAAAAGAAAACCGTACGTTGACCTTGTTTCGGTATTTGTTTCAGAAAGACAATTACATAACACAGTACAACATTTTGCAGCTCATTGATTTGGGGCTCAATTCTGAGGATTGCAACGGAAAGTAGCCCGAAAAATAAGAACTTCTGCATCATTAAATTTATCAAGTTGGCTGCCACTATAATTTCATGTCCATCCGAATTTTCTATCACTTTTTGTATATTTTAACATGGTTATAACTCGGTAACCGTACGGAATATCTCTTTTGTGTCTGAAACAAAGTTGCAGGTATTGAATAAGAGATAAAAAGTGGAAAAACCTACCCGATAAAATGTGCAGCCAGTGCCTTAAAAATCGCAAAAATGCCATTTTCCCCTATTTTTTCCCCATTTTCACTTTTTTTTTGCTAAATAACTGGAATATCTCTTTTGTGTCTGAAACAAAGTTGTAGATATTGAATAGGAGAAAAAAAGCGGAACAAATCTACCCAAAAAAAGTGCATTCAGTGCCATAGGTATCGCAAAAATACCCATTTCCCCCCCATTTTTTTTTCACCATTTTCACCTTTTTTGCTAAATAACTGGATTACAAATCCACCAGCGAAGAAAATTCTGACAGGCTTGACTCTAATCCTTAAGAAGAATCAAGTTCCATTTGAAGAATGCTTATATGTTTTCAAATAATTAGTTGCTGTTCTTCACTGCCAATATTCTGCTTTTTACAAATCATTTTATTTATTTCTCAACATACGATTTTCCTAGGAATAAATATTTAGTAAACTTTTGTTTGAAAATTAATAAGAATTGTTCGTAAAAGAATAAAAAAAATTATATATTTTGTATCAGCTAACCAGATATATTATATATCTGAAAATAGATATATCCAATCGATCCAATCTCAAACTATTTACGGTATTCTGGATTATAAAATTCAGTAGTCGCAACAGAATAATGTGATAAGACATGGGACTACAAAAATTCGGTTGGCAACCAATTCGGTTGCAGCAACGAATCTGTTTTCTGTGTGTAGCTATGACTATTGGAGTTTCTATATATCCGCTACTTTGTGCTAAATTTAAGAGACGAAACTTAGACTGCTTATGTGTGTACTTTTAATTTTTATTCAAAAAAATTTAATTTTATTAACTATTTGGAGTTCAAGAAAATTATTTGTATGCTAATAGCTACTCACGTGAAACTTAATCTCCACTTAAACTTTCAGTTTTCAATGTAATTCTTTTCTTTAAATAAGAAACTAACTAATGCATCGGACCTATAATATGTAATATGAACTATAATTTTATGCTGAATATTGTTCAAATTCACTTAACCAAAAAGCTTAAGAAATCACAAACATCTTTCCTCAACTTGTTCAATAACCTAGTATAAGTTATGCTAATGCAGTTTAGACTCTTGCACATAGAAAATAGATTCGTTGTGGCCACCGAATTTTGATAGTCATATCACATTATTCTGTTGCTATATTATTCATAGCATCGTAGATTCAGTTGTGTAAATTATATAATTTAGTTGGTGCTATGGAATCTAAATTTTATTTATTGTTTATCGCAGCCATTAAGTATCTTAGTCTATTTAAAAAGTGCAGTAAATGCAGTATATAAGTGTAGACACTTAAAAAAAGGTTCTTATTTGTGATTTATTTTCAATTTGAATTTAAATATGGAGGGTTTCATGTCTAGTGCACCAACTTTTGAAACCGATGTCTTCCGATCGGGCTGCACCAAGGTTAGTCCTATCGGATAGTAGTTTAGACACAATTTTTCAGCAAGAGTGGTCAAGAGCTCTCTGAGTTAGAGGGGATCAAAATTTGACATTTTGGCCAAACAGGTGTTTTTTCTCATCCATGTAACTTATTGCCTATTGTTCTTAGAAAATTTTCTCCCAAATAGTTTAGATAGCTATTTCTTCAATATTTCGGAAAAAAAAATACTTTAAAAAAAAAAAATTTTTTTTTTGCCTTTTTTTTCAAAAAGGGCATTTTTTTTTTTTTTTTCATAAGAAAGCTTATGATTTTTCCTCTAAAACCTTTTTGGTCGCTTAGTGGGGTGGGAGTGGGATATCTATCAAAATAAATGTTTTGTAACTCAAGACAACTGTTTTTCAATTTTTCACAAATGTACTATTTTGAATTTTTGCCTATTTGTGTGTAAAACCTTACAAATAAAACTTATACTGAGAAACTAGACAAATTAAACTTTCCGAAGGTATGTAACATACCCAACTAAGATTTCATACCCTCGAAACTGTAATACCCAGAATATGTTAACCTCAGGAAAAAAATCAATTTTTTCTATAGAAATGTTGAAAAATTATTATTTTTTATTTATTTGTAATAACAATTAAATTAGTATATAATAATAATATTAAAAATAAAAAGATAAATAATTTGAAAAAATTTTGTCTTAATTACATTAGATCCATTTATATCATAACTATTTTTATACTTAATTTATTGTAGCTGATGAAGTATTTAAGTCTTGTAAATTTTTAAATACCCAGTCTTTCATCCAGCTTTTTTGTCGCCTTTATTTACTGCGTTTTTTTGTCAATCTTTTCTTGGCGTTACTAGGTTCAGCTGTTGATTTCGCTACTGGTTTATTTGTTGTCTTTGGAAAGAAATCGCATTGAATAGAGGCAGAAAACTTTTTCAACTTGAGTCTTCCAACGACAAGCGGTATAAAAGCATGGTATTCAGCGGTGCCATCGATTGTTACCGCAGCATCGAATCTGCTCTTCAGTGTATTCAATGTTTCCTGATGATCATCCTTGCTAATAAAAACTATTTTAGTTTCTTTACAATAATTCTTTGCCCAATGGAATAAAGCAGTCGCATCTAAGATGCGATCTTGATGAGAACACTGTAGGCTATACTTTGCTGCATTTCTTTTAAGGTTTGCTCCAATGCCATCACATGCTCCTTTACCATGAGCAGTAGGATGAAAATGCCACTAATTCCAAAATCTTTTTCATGAGCCATAAGATTTGCCAAGCTACTTTTGTTTTTAAAATGTTGACGAGCTACGTCCGAAACGTAGTATACCTTCTCTACCGTAAATTTGGATTTAGATATTTTAGTATCATCTTCTGGTACTCATAAACTGCAACGGTATCATGTTTAAATCGCCGGATACGATTGCCATACTTATGTGTTCCAGTTTTTCGTCTTTCATGTAGTAAATAACTACTGTGAATATAGTTACTTGGTCGTTATTGAAGTGGAATGCTTGTATGGCATCCTGAAGAACATATTTATAGTTTTCTGCGAAATCATATGAAATAACGAATTCACCAGACTTCAAATGTATCTTCAAATCCTTGAAGAATGACCATTGCTCTTTGACTAAAAAGTCATGGTTTCTCAAGTTTAGCAATCCTGTACACATTTCTTCCACAAAATCATCCACATTTAAAATGATTGTTTTCAATGTGCATCTGTCAGTCTGAATCCAAGAATCAAATTTGACCTCCTCTATATATTCTCGATCTAAAGAGTTGTTTAAATTTTCTTTGATGAATGTGGTTTTCGGGCAATTGGTACATTCACCTAAGTGGCAAGAAGTTGTTACAATAGGACACATAGTCAATTTAAGGCAATCGCGGTAATCGTGTAAATCTTCTGCCGAATCATCTGTTAAATACTTTACGTTGATTTCCTTTAACATCAGTTTAACATTTTCGTGGTAAATGCAAACGCGTACTGTGTGAGTTCCGCTGCTTTCTGCCAAAACGCAATGTTTTGGCCTCATTTGGGTTAATTTCGTGAAGCCAATTCTAACATCCTCGTGTTCAGATTGAAATGTTGCAAATAACTCTTTCACGTTACAGATAACCATTCTCTTCTGTTATGTTATGAAGGTATGTTATATACCTTCGGAAAGGCTAATTTGTCTAGTTTCTCATTATAAGTTTTATTTGTAAGGTTTTTCACACAAATAGGAAAAAATTCAAAATAGTGCATTTGTGAAAAATTGAAAAACCGTTGTCTTGAGTTACAAAACATTTATTTTGATAGATATCCCACTCCCATCCCACTAAGCCACCAAAAAGCTCTTAAAGGAAAAAATCCTAAGCTTTCTTATGAAAAAAAAAAAGAAATGCCCTTTTTGAAAAAAGGCAAAAAATGCTTTAATTTAGCAAAAAAAAGTCTAAATTTTTTTTTTTTTTTTTAAAGTATTTTTTTCGGAAATATTGAAGAAATAGCTATCTAAACTATATGGGAGAAAATTTTCTAAGAACAATAAGTAATAAGTTACATGGATGAGAAAAAACACCTGTTTGGCCAAAATGTCAAATTTTGATCCCCTCTAACTCAGAGAGATCTGGACCGATCTTGTTGAAAAATTGTGTCTAAACTACTATCCAATAGGACCAACCTTGGTGCAAATTCCATCGGAAGACAACGGTTTCAAAAGTTGGTGCACTTGACATGAAACCCCCCATATATATAAATAAATTAAAAAATACATGAGGCGGTCCATAACAAAACGCAATAATTCCAGCAGACCAATTTTTTGGAAAAATGTATAAATTTAATTAAAGTCAGTATTGTTTGAAGTTGGAATTGTTTCATTTTGGTCTAAACCGTTATTTTTGGTATTGAATTACAGTAAAATTATTGACCTTTGGTATGTTTTATAATAATGGGCACATGGATCATATAACTTGATAAAAAAAATTTACATACATACTTATATTATGTTACATATTGTTAATTAGTTGACTAATATTTCAGGGATCTAAAAAAATATCCTTCAAATTGTGGTAATTGTTGTTTTTTTTTTTTTTTTTTATCAATATTGCCTTCTAGGCACTATTTTATTTTTGTATAAGTTTTGTAACATAGTACTTCAATTAAAAAGTATTATATGACGAGTTCCAAACCTGCTCCCTGAATTTAGCAGTGGATATTTAAGCGATCTTCTTGGATGCCGAATAGGTATCTCCTTTATACGACAGCTATGTCAGGTTTCTCTCCAGCCACGTCGGTCTAGACCGACTATAATTTTTTTATTTTTATACCCTATACCACTATGTGGTTTGGGTATAATGACTTTGTGCTGCTGTTTGTAACTACCAAAAATATTTGACCTAGACCCATCTTTTATTATACCGATCGGATCAGAATCACTTTATGAGTCGATTTAACAATGTCCGTCCGTCCGTCCGTCCGTCTGTGTGTCCATGTAAACCTTGTAATCAAACTGCAGGTCGCAAATTTGAATATATTTTGATGAAATTTGGTATATAAGCTTTCATCGGTCATTGAATGAACGCTATTATAATTGGTGAGAATCGGTTCATGTTCAGACCTAGCCCCCTTACAAATGACCGCTGTGAAATCGACATAAATTGCCATAAGATCCAAATTGTTGTATAGATCTTAGTCAAATTGGGTTTGTATGTCATTATTACATCCATTAATGACTAGTCCAAAGCGATCCCTATGGGAGAACTCTTAGTCACAGGTCCCATATAGAGCTGCTTCCCGATCTTCACTTAAATCTATAAAAAAACAAAAATGTTTTCGGAAAATACAAAAGACTTTACCAACCATGGTCAGGATCGGTCCATTTTTGGACCTAGTCCCCATATAGACATAGCATCCGATATGAACTTTTCCATATCTGCAGCCAAAAAAATTAATAAAAATGCAACTCAAATTTGGTTTATGCTTATTTTCTATATCGAATTAGTTGGACTGAAGAGATAATGACTCTAAACCATGGTGTAGGGTATTGTATAGTGGGTCTAGACCGACTATAATTTTCTTACTTGTTTTATATTGTAATATATATTTTTCACAAAGAAAAAATTCTAAAACAGTAAATCTCGTTGAAATAATTGTTAAACAATAATTAAAAATAATCAGCAAACCACTTCACTACATTTTTTCAGTACTTACAATAGAATTCGATTAATTTTTTCGGTCAAAATATCAAAATAGATTCTTTTTTGGCAAGCCGAAAATTAACATATTTTATGTTTATAATATGTTGTTATAACACAATTAATTGTTGCAGTCCCCAATATTTATGATTGCAGCAATTTTTACCCCGTTTAATATAGTTACTTAATGAAGAAATTTTAATAATTTTTATAAATTCTTTGACTGGTAAACAGAACTAAATTTGCTTCTATAAATACTTCCATTTTGAAAGATAGAAGATAATAATGATACTAATAAAAATCTATCAGATTTGAAAATATTTAAAAATTTAAACAAAAAGTTGTATACCTACGCAAATTCTTGTAGCAGCAACCCAATTCCAATTCCAATGCAATAAGAAAAATCGATACAAAAACTCACAATTCCGACTACGACTCTAAAACTGCAGCTCCATCTCCACAGCCCCGCTGAAGATTATGGAACTCCATCGTCTATTCGTCCATGACTTTCTTTCGCTACCATATAGTAGTATTGTGGTTAAAAATTATTTTGCTGTTTCCTGCCTTTGGTGAAAAAGAATAATAGCTTATAAAAGCAATAGCTATTTTTTTTAGGTTCTTTCATATTGTTTTCCTTGCCAATGGTTTTCCAATATAGAATAACCACATCGTCGCTAAACTTCTGATTTCACTTTAATGACCGTGTGTCTCTTAGAGTTATTGCTGAAACTTTTCTGCTTTTTGCTACATTGGTATCAACTGAATTATTTATTTTAAGTGTTGCAATATATTACACACTTGATCTAGTTAAATTAATTTGAAGGCAATTTCTTGATATGATTTACCACTTTTGGACTTACCAACTATTAGGTGCCGAAAAGAAAACTTGCTCGTAGCTCAAAAGAATGGAACATTCTTTATTGTACGAAGTTTTCGTGGTCAATTTTGGCAAGAACAACAACAACGTTGTATTTAGGTGCAATTTTTAGTATACAAACTTTTTGGTTGTATATTAAGGCACTGTTAAGATCCCAAAATGTCGAAAATTCGGTTCAATGTACCATTTCCGCAAACTTTTTGTACTCTGTACATCAAAGTGTTTCAACGCCAGCTATGAAGCGCTTAGTTTTTATTTACAAAAAGGCTTGTTGGGCTGAGCTCAACGATTTTTTCAAGCATTTCAACTGGAAACTTTTTCCTGGATAAAAACGTTGATGCTGCTACGAAAATGATGGAAAAAATAATAGTGCTTGGTATGTGATTATTTATTCCATCAAAGCACATTTCGGCTAAACCTAATCAATAATAATGGTTTCACCAGACTTGCAGAGATGCAGTCAGATCCAGAGAGGAAGCATTCAGATATTGGCGTGACAATAAAAATTCCGTCACTGAACTGCAACGCAAACAGGCGAGAACTGACTAAGGTGCCAAAAACATCTTTACGATCAGCGTCTTCACCCTCTTCACCCATATTCTCTACTCCTTAGGGTAGTAACAACTTTTGGTCATTTGTTAAAAGGGTAAAGAATAATGATAGTTCTGCTGTCCCAACTCTTTTAATGAATGACCAAATATTCACTTAACCGGTTGATAAGACTAATCTTTTATCTGAACTTTTTGCAAAAATTCGTTTTTGCCAGATAGCGATCAACCTATGCCCGAATTTGAAAGTGTATCTTGTACTATGCTTAAATATTCTTTCGAGCACGTGCAGTTAAAAAAGTTCTTTCGGATCTCAACATTAATAAGTTTTTGGGACCGGATGGTATACACTCGTAGAGCAATGGTATTAAAACAGTGCTCCTTGACGCTAGCCAGTCCATTGGCCAACCTTTTCAGCCTTTCGTACCGTGCGGGCGTCTTTCCCTCTTGCTGGAAAGTTGCTAATGTCCACCCAGTCCCTAGAAAGGGTGCGCCTAATAACCCTAAAAATTACCATCCAATTGCAATCTGCTCTGCACTCTCAAAGATGATGGAGAGCATGGTTAATTTCCATCTTAGAAACTACCTAGTGGCCAACTCACTTTTTGACGATCGACAGTATGGCTTACGTAGAAATCGTTCCATGGAAGATATGTTAGCTCTATTTTCTGAGTGCTGGAGTCGATCCATTCGCAATTTTGGCGAAAGTAAAGTGGTTGCCCTGGATATTTCCAAGGCATTCGATCGTGTGTGACACGGCTCATTGATATCGAAGCTTATTGCATTTGGGGTCGGTAATGACTTTTCTCGACTGATATCGAATTTTATGGGGTCTCATCTAATGACTTTTAGCTTAATTCAGGAGTACCCCAAGGTCCGTTCTTTCTGCTTCTCTTTTGCTTATCATTCTAAACGAACCTCTTGGCCAAACTTTTAATTCAATCTACTCTCTAGCAGATGACAGCAGATTTGCCATTCATTTTCCTTTAATTGAAGGCGAAGCCTCTTGGAGTTTGGGGGCAAAAGGCAGACAATGGATAACACACTCAATCACGACCTGTTAACAATCTCCAAGTGGGGTAAAGCGAATAGGGTTGATTTTAATAAGCTGAAGACTCAATGTTGTATGTTGGCCCATAGGGTCACGGAATCAACAATGTCATGTGTATATGTGGGTGGTATAGATATTGATGAATTGGATACTCTTAATGTTCTAGGCATGAGAATTCAATACGATGTTCATTGGAACGAGCATATATTTCAAGTGTCTTGGTTTTCTAAACCGGTATCAAAATTACTTCTCTCCTTTTAATCTCCTTAAAATCTATACCACTCACATCCAACCGAAAATGGAATACAACTCCCATATATGGGCAGGAACTTCAAAGTCTAATTTACAGCTACTGGACCGTATGCAAAGTAGGGCCTTGGCACTCATCAATGACAGTAGGATATCAAGCTCTATTGATTCATTGGAATATCGTCGGAATATGGGTTGTGTAGCACTGTTCTATAGATATTACCATTCTGAGATTAGCGAACTTATTCCAAGTGCCCGAGTTTCGGTTCGCTCTACCTGCTTCTCTAGTATATCACATCTGTTTGTGGTCTATTGTCCAGTTGACCGCACAACGGATTAAAGAGAGAATTCGATTATTAGTCGAACTAGCCGTATGTGGAATAAACTTCCCGCAGAGGTCTTCCCTGACATTAATAATCTAACAAAATGTAAGCAAAATATCCACAAACACTACTCCCTCTCACCTCCTTCCCATAACGTATTTTCCTGAAATCAACACATTGCACTGCATTTGTAGTTGGCATCCCTGAGTTTTGGTTTAATTTAAAAAAAAAAAATTAGAAAATTTGCATATGCACAAAATATTTCAAATCATATAAAGCTATGCCACTCGAACTGTTAGTAGTAAGGGTAGATAACCACAAGGGTTAAGATAACCAGCTCAAATCTCTCTATAGTTAAGTCATAATTATCTTATAACTAATGTTCTTATAAAAAAATAAAAAAAAAAACTTTACAGCTTTAACTATGTAAACTTTAGTTATGATGTCTAATATTAACTTATACTTTAAGGCGACAACTCACTTTTATCTTGAGGCTTTTTGACATTTAAACAAACTGTACAATTTCTAGTTATAACTTCAAACTGAATCCTAATTACCTTTCATAAAATTTTATGTTTTTCAAACAAAACAACAAAAACCAACAAAAAAAAAAACCAAATAATAAATATATATAGCAGGCAGAGAACTCCCTTATTTAAGTTATACAAACAGAAAAAAAAAAACTCTTGTTTATGGTCCTTTGAAATGCTAATAACAAAAGCTAACATTAAATGGCCGAAAAATAGAGAGACAGAGCAAAGAAAAATTAAATACAAAGTCTTTGTTTGCATAATATTTTCAATTGTTGTTAACAAACCATTGAAATAAAGTACGTTTATATACAGAATATGGTAACAGAATTTGGTCAGGCTCCTAACAAGAAAACCAACAAAATTATGCTGACATTGTATTTAAAATGTTGTTTGCAAAAAGCCATCATTAGAATCCTGGCAGGTTAAGTCTCTCTTGTAAAATATGATGAAAACAAAACAATTTCAGCAACTTCATGAAGATAGTGCTTATTCTTTACTTTTAATAATAGAGCGTTATGTATTTTAAAAGTAATGTGTTTTAAAAGATAAAACAGATTAAATTTGATTTCAATTAAAAAAGTACTCTAAAGTCGAATATAAAAATACAATGAAAAAACACATAATCAAATGCCCATCGTCGCCATTTGATGCTATAACTTAAAATGAAGATTATTTAAATGCCATCGAAGAGCTAATTGACGAAAATTTAAAGTTTATCTCCTATGCTATTATATTTATTTTTATACCCTATGTGGTTTGGGTATAATGACTTTGTGCTGCTGTTTGTAACAACCAAAAATATTTGACCTAGACCCATCTTTAATTATATCGATCGAATCAGAATCACTTTCTGAGTTGATTTAAAAATGTCCGTCCGTCCGTCCGTCCGTCTGTGTGTCCATGTAAAGCTTGTAATCAAACTGCAGGTCGCAAATATGAATATATTTTGATGAAATTTGGTATATAAGCCTTAATCGGCCATGGGATGAACGCTATTGAAATTGGTGAGAATCGGTCCATGTTCAGACGTAGCCCCCATACAAATTACCCATATGAAATCAACATAAATTGCCATAAGATCCAAATTGTCATATAGATCTTACTCAAATTGGGTTTGTATGCGTTCATTACATCCACTAATGAGTAGTCCAAAAATGATCCCTTTGACCCCATATAGAGCTGCTTCCCGATCTTCACTTAAATCTATTAAAAAACAAAAATATTGCACTGATTCTTCTCAAATTTTGTTTGTATATATTTTTGCAAAATACAAGAGACTTTACCAAACATGATCAGGATCGGTCCATTTTTGGACCTAGTCCCTTTATAGATATAGCATCCAATATGAACTTTTTCATATCTGCAGCCAAAAAAATTAATAAAAATCCCACTCAAATTTGGTTTTTGCTTATTTTCAATGTCCAGTTAGTTGGGCCTAAGAGATAGGGTTTCTAAACGCATGGTATAGGGTATCGTATAGTCGGTCTAGACCGACTATAATTTTTTTACTTGTTACATTTTATTTAATTCATAGCAGTGCTCATAGGGCATATGTTATGTATACATCATGCCGTTAGTAACACTTTGAAAAAAAATTTGGGTCCCACAAAATATATTTATTCTTGAGCCTAAGCCATCTTCTATCAATTTTATTTTCCTTTTTTATAAATTATCTAGCAAATAGAATAAAATAAAATTCTTTAAGTTTGTCTTGCTTGAAATAGTCCTTCGACTTATATTTCTGTCAGGAGTTACTCACAGATGCTCGATCCAGGGACTGCGGCGGTTGATTAAGTGTCTTAGCATCCGCTTCAGTAGCCGCTCTTTCACAATTTTAGATGTATGCTTTAGATCGTTGTCCTGTTGGAAAATCCGGTTTCCAGCCAGGACTTATTGCTCGATGCTAGGGAGAACGTTGTCCCTAAAAATGGCCAAGTAATCCATTTTGTTTATAGTGGAGTAAACAAAAACAAGATTACCAATACCTGTTACTACCATATAGCCCCAAACCACAACTGAAGCTCTACCGTGTTTGCCAGAGTTGGTAACACACTTTTCTTTGAAGGTTTCATTTTTAGCACGCCATATTTTTGGAAGCTTTTTAGCGCCGGAAATTTCGGATCTTTTCTTATCTGTATATAATATGCTTTCTCAAAAAGATAGAGGCTCATCTTTGTATTTTTTTTTTACCGAAATTCATTAGATTACTCTGAGCCGCCTTGGATATGTATGGCTTCTGACGTGGTATCTTCCATGTAGGCTTTTTGTTGAAGCGATCTGTACTCGAACTTACTAGTTTGCTGATATCAGCGTTATGCGTTCTGAAAATTTAACCTCACTTTAGGCTGAACATGTCTTCACCTTTCTCAGTACAGCTCTAACTGCGGTACCACTAAGCTGCCTTGGGTGTCCAGATCATGGTAAATGTTCAACCTGATAGTGTTTAACGCATTAATCAACTACTATCAGATTCCAGCGCTTGAAATTCGAGTGCAATTTCTAGGCAACATTATTCTTCAACTTAGCCAATTCACAAACCAACACTTCTTGGGTTTGTTATCATTCGAATGAAAATAACAAACTCATTAAAAAACACAATAACAAATTTAATAAACACACACATAGCATATCGCACCTGTACCTCTAAAGTGAGTCAACTCAAAATTTAAAAATTTTCAACGTTTTTTTTTAATATTTATTATAAAATTTAAAAAGCAGTTGTTTCGTTGTAAAGAATTGCGAATAATAAGTATACAACAGTAGCTGTTTTTGCGATTTTTTCAGTGATCATCAAAAATAAGAAGTTTTTTGGGTGGAACTCAAAATATGCTCTTATAACGCAAAGAGGGTTACCACTGTATTTTTTTGCGAAAGACTAGAAAAAACGATGTAAGATTTTTACAGTGGATAGATATGACCACTGTGTATCATTCTCTTGCAAAAAGTGAAAATTTAAAAATTTTGAGTTGACTCACTTTAGAGGTACAGGTGCGATATGTATAATTTTATGTATGTGTTAGTTACAAATTTAAATGCAATTTACTCAAAACAAAGGAAAAAATTTTAAAATCTCTAAATCTGGTGAACAGCTAAAAAGAAATGCCTTTCAAATAATATATGCAGGGTCAAAATTGGGATAAAACGGTAGAACAAAACATCAGTAACAAAAAATCGCCTAGTCTATTAATATTATAAGATATTTTTTTATTGTGCAGCGGTTCCTATTGACAATTTCGCTAACAAAAACCTAAAATAACACTGCGGAAAGCAGCAAAAGTTAGGTCGATTCTGAGAGTGAGGGGTGAAAATAGAGGCTAAATTAGAAGACCCGTAGCGCGGCGTTTGTTTATTTTAGTTCGAATTTTTTTTTTAATCGACCTTCGAACTTTGCAGTCAAATGCCGATTTTCAGCATATTGTTTATATGGTTTTTTTTGGCTATAACTCGTCGACTAATTGATATATTTTCAATCTGTAAAAGCCAAATTATTGCTAGAGACCTGTGCAGCCATTAACATTTTTTAGAAAATTGATTTAGAAAATTTTTGTGGTGCTTATGAAGCTAAATATTGCAAGTCTTTTTTGCTTTCTGTTTCACCTATAATATGCTTATTAGATTCTTCAATAAATTTTATTTGAAAAGAAAACAATCATAATATAAAACTTGCGTTTTCAAGCTTAATATTAATTTACTTCTCATTTTTTATGTACCAATTTTGTTCAGTGCTGGTTTTGAAGAAACATTGAAAAAGAAATTATAAAAATATGGAAAAAATATATTTTTGAATTGTTAGTTATGAAAAGTTTTAAGTAAAAAAAATTAAGTAAATTAAATTAATGATTTGGCCAGTTGCCGTTTAGCAGGCGGCTGTGGATCAACATCACTGCTCTCTCTAATATCTTGGTCATCGTCATCATCATCATAAAGGTCGATAATTTCGTCCAACAAATATTCTGGAATTTCATCTTTGTCTTCCCCTTCCTCCTCTTTTTCCTCGTCTTCCTCTTCTTCAAAGGTGTTTTTATACCACCAACAAATTTCAGCGAGTATTGCATCTGGAGATTTCTTTCCTCTGTACCTGAAACGAAAATAGTTTTCAATCGTTAACATGTTTAAATTGTGCCCTCTGACAAATGGAAGCACAGTTTGGTGATAACGTTCGCCTTGCTCCTCAGATTCAGTTGGCAACTGTTGAACGAGTTGATCAAGATGCTGATGCAAGAGATGAATTTTATACGACATATTAACCCCAATTTCATCGAAAGATGCCAACATGTTTGCAAGAAATTGCCTGTAGTTGTCTCTGCCCAAAAGTCCTTTAATGACTGCTTTCAATGCGAGCCATGCATTTAATTCTCGGTCTGTCAGAACTTGGTTAAAATCTTGACGACTCATTAGTTTCCGTATGTCGGGACCATTAACAACCCCTTCCTGCGGTTGTAGTACTGATATCTGTTTGAAGATCAATACTTCGGTGTGTTGGTACTGAAACGAATTCTGAGTGCGGTAATGGTAATTGGACACTTGGCACTGCCACATAAATTTTATTCTTTACTTTCCTTCTATTCAAAGTTTTATGGTACTTGATACATCCATAGCAATTTTATTCCTGATGCGGGCTGTTGTCTAACCACATCATTGTTATACCAAAAGGCATAGCCTTCTTCTTTTCACTTTTCCATTGCATAAGAGTTGAATAGCAATTAAAGCAAGCTTTTTTAAGGGCATAGTTTACGTCAGTGATAAACTCTTGCGAGAAATATTGTTTATAGGCTTCCAAAAAAAAAAAATCACTCGCATTGCCACATTTTTCATCGCTTGCTATGAAAAGCCCACAAACATTACAAAAATGGTCCATTTTACATTTTGGTTCCGACATTTTTTATACAATATATATTATACAATGTTGTTTTTGTTATTTTTATGAAAGCGATGCACTTGACTTAAATCACTCACAAAATGAAATAAGTTCCAAAAAAATTAATAGCGAATTTTATCACGACCGAGCGAAAATTAAAAGACATAAGCTTCGGCTGAGTTTCGAGTCTTAACTGAATCTTTATTTTTGAAATTAGTTCGCTTGTACGAAATAAAAACAAATTGCTACCTGTGCGGTGGTTGAAAACAAAAAAAGTTGTTTTACTAATTCCTAATTCTTGGAACTTCCCTTTTTAATTACTTCTACCTAAATCGCTATTTATTTAATGGTTTTGGGATTTTTAAAGCAAATTATCGACTAAGACCATTTTCTTTTCAAATGAAATTTATTGAAGAAACTGAGAAGCATATTATAGATCAAACAGAAAGCAAAAAAGATTTAGTTTTGTGGAAAATATTTTCAAAAAGCATAAGAAAAAAATAATTTTTCCAACATTTTGCTTCATAAGCACCACAAAAATTTTCTAAATCAATTTTTTAAAAAATTTTAATTGTTGCACAGGTCTCTAGCAATAACTTGGCTTTCACAGATTGAAAAAACATCAATTAGTCGTCGAGTTATAGCCAAAAAAAAACCATATAAACAATATGCTGAAAATCGGCATTTGACTGCAAAGTTCGAAGGTCGTTTAAAAAAAATCGAAATAACATAAACAAGCGCCGCGATACGGGTCTTCTAATTTAGCCTCTATTTTCACCCCTCACTCTCAGAATCGACCGAACTTTTGCTAACCTGAAGTTGTTCCACAGTGTAACACTAGCCAACAAAATTTTTGGAGTGGAGCAACCAAATATCTTACTTAGGGTCATTTGACAGGCTGAATTCGAATCTGTAATTGGTTTTTCTCTATCACGTCAGATTTTCGAGACACAAAAAATATGGTTTTAATCGTCTTTTACATAAAAAATCATTAGTTTTTTTAAAAATCAATGAATTTTCAAAAGTGAATGGCGGTTTTCGAACGTCGTTTGTATTTCGTTGGTTCGGTTTCACGCATTAGAGTCCAGCAATAGTCTCCCAAAATCTTTGATAATTTCTTTCAATTTTCACTAAATCTTGGTGAGCACGCTCCCCTTTTTCGACGCTCACCGCACCTAGATTTTGTGGAGAAAAAATATAAATGCGAATGAAGAAAATGCATTTTGAATGACACTCGTATACCTAATTCGTAACAATTTTTCTATAATTCAGCAACAATTTGTCTGTAGTTTTCACCCTTACTGTTTCCAAGAAAACAGTCCACAGTCCAGGCTGTATATTCTTTCTCCAATAAACATTGTGAAAAATTGTTCTCATTCAATAGCTTCCTGATCTGAGGGCCAACAAATATGCCTTCTTTGATTTTAGGATATGAAATTTTAGGAAAAACCGCTAACAAATATTTAAATGCTGCACCATCTTTGTCCAGAGCCTTGACAAAGTTCTTAAAGAGGCCCAATTTAATGTGGAGCGGCGGAAGAAGAACGTTATTTGGATCAATTAATGGTTTATTTGAAATGTTTTTTTTTCCTGGTGAATACTCACTTCTTTTGGACACTCTGTTCTGACGTAATGATGACATGTATCGCGTCTATCGCATAGGCAGAGGAAACAACAATATTTTGTGAAACTTCTTGCATACCAGCCAACAAGCCAATGACATGAAACAGATTAATTTGCAGTTATTTACGATGGTCTATATTATATATACAAAAAATTTAAATCACATAACTTAAGGTTCCATTATGATCGTTGTATTTGAGTAATGTCAAGATTTCAGTCATTGATTTGTAATTTTCCTTTGTAATAATGTCATGGGCAATTGGCACGGATGGGTTTTCGTTCCAATTGTGCAAAAGAAGAGCCTTTAAACTGTACTTAGAGCCATTAATAAATAATCTCGATTCAGTTTTGTCATATGGCTGGTTAATTTTTTGAAATAAAACATCAACATCAGTACAGTATAGAATGGAGTGTTTCTTTTCAAAATATGCAGCCAATTCCAAGCTTCTATCTCTATAGGTTGTTACTTTTGTCCTAACTGCAAGATGTTTCTACTGCTGCATGCGTGAAGCTAGTAATTCTGCGTCTTGCTTCGTTAAATGTAAATCCCGATTTAGATCATTCAGCTCAGCTTGAGTCACTAAATGGCGTTCATTATCAGCCTCATACAAACTACCACTGCTGGTGAAAAATTTTTCGGACTCACTCCTCGTAGCACTGGGAATGACTGTTAATAGATCATTTGGTGGACATTGAGCTAGTTTGGAAACAGATGGGACAATCGCGCAAGTAATATTTTTCCAATTTCTCATATTGAATCCAGCAACTTTTGTTAAACAGAAATAAAAATCGGTTTGGTATGTAAGTGTTACAATTGTTTACTTCCTATTGCAACTGCTTACTTTTTGTGATTTTTGCAATGTTCGCATTTGATTTGATTTCCCATTTTATACCAGTCAATCTCTAAATGGTACAGTAGTAAACTCTGTATTATTATTTTTTATCGCTAGTCAATAATAACTTTGTAATAAGACAAGACTAATAATTGGTATTTTCTTATTATTACGCTCACAGTATAGGACAATAAAAGTGCCAAATGTCTTGGTTATGCCTTACTTCATTTACCGAGTGCAGAATTTTAATTTCGTTGGACTTGGAGAAAAAATTAAATTTTTGCCAATTACACTAGTTTACACCGAAAATTACATTTGATGAGAGGTGATTTTCCTTATGTATTTTGTCTCACTGAATCCGAAAATCAAGGTTAAATTTTTTTTATGGAACAGTTTTTGCGATATTGTAATTTTTTCATTTCTTTCGACCTTTTTCACTTGAAAAATCATATCTCGGGCTAGAAATGTCCAATTGCGTCGTACCCAAATGCCAGGTATTGAGATGACGAACAAATATTTATAATCTTATCTTTAATTGGTAAAGCGGTTCAAAATATTTGGATAAAAATGGGGCACATTTTCAAACAAATCATACTTTACAGTGATTCTGTGCCGACGTAAAAGTATAAATCGTTAAAAAAAAGTCTGGTTTCTCTTCATGTACGTAAATGAAAATCGTTAAAAAAAACATCTGGTTTCGCTTCATGTACATCAATAACATACCATTACGTAAGAGCTAACACCAACCAGAAGGAAATTGACCAAAAAATTACAAAGTTATAAGCAATTGAGTGTTTAAATCCAGATCCCATATTTTCCGAATATTTTATTTTTTTTCAACAACTTAATGGGTTGAAACACCTGCAATACACTCTTGATATGTTTGTGTGTTAGAAATAGTTATGGCTCTTGCTTTGTCTTCGGTTGCTTTTTGGATCCGTTTCGCTAGTGAGAAACCACACATAGTCTCCCAACATTGTTTCATCCCAAAATCATTGATAGCGCCGCTCAATGGTCTTAATTTGTTGGTGAAACCTCTCGCCGTGTTCGTCACTTACGTCACCAAGATTCTCCGGAAAGAAATTCCAATGCGAATGCAAGAAATGGATTTTTAGAGACATATTTACACATGTAAGAAAATATAAAATGGTAAAAACATACAACAGAAAACAACCAGGAATGAAATTAAATAATGGCATTCCGTATCCATCTTGTTGTAGTTCTTCAGCAAATCGGTAATAATTCCCTCGTAGTTAGGGCTTTTATTGTTCCCAAGAAAATTGTTAATAACCCGCTGAAATTAATTTCAGGCCTCGTTTTCAACTTCGAAGACGCCTTCCTTAATTTTTGCTAAAGAAAGCTGCGGGAAAAGGGTTTTCAGATAGGAAAATATTTGGCCTTCACAAAATTTTTAATGACGCTAAGTATAATGTGCAACGCTGGAAGGATTATATTTTCTTTTTTTGACAAGAGGCACGTATTTAATATTGTCTTTGCACACTGTGACGTTATCCCTTTCTGGCCAGTGTTTTCGTCTATAATGATGTTCACGAGCACGACTATCCCAGAGGCAAAGAAAGCATCAAATATTTTGTATATCCACCCTGCATTCCACACAACATGCCGACGATTTTAAGACCGGAACATATTTTCCAGTTGTGGTGTTCATATTGAATGTATTTTAGCAAACTACCACTTGCCACTCTTTCCAAAACCAGTGGATTTGCTCAGGCAAAATCAACAATCAACCGAATGGCAGAGCGGCTCTCTCCATATCATCGGTACACCGAATTTCATGTATCGTCTAATCTATACTAATATAATAAAGAGGTAATGTGTGTTTGTTTGTTTGTTTGTTTGTAGGGGGTAATCTCCGTAACTAGCCATCTGTTCTTCCTGAAATTTTCACAGAGTCTTACTGCGGATATGGGAAGTGCTATAGGCTATAATTTTTTTTAATATTTTTAGTGGGCGTGGCACCTCCCACACAAAGTAAATTTTTAATATCATATACATATATTGAGTATTATGATAGGGAGAGCTTTGCAAATTTGTGTGAGGTCACCTATTGTTAATATTAGTAGCCACGCCGGAAATGGGCCGGATCGGAGAAATGGGCGTGGTAACTCCCATACAAGTAATAATTCAATGTTATATATCTCGAGTACTATGATAGAGAGAGTTTTTCAAATTTGTCTGATGTCACCTATTATTAATGTGAGCAGTCGGACAAAAAATGGGCAGTATCGGACCAATAGGCGTGGTACCTGCCATACAAATAAAATATGTAATGCCATATATCTGGAGTACTGTTATAGTGAGAGTCTTGGGACTTTATACAAACCCATAAGTTATTCATATGATTAGTTAGACAACAAATGGGCGTGATCGGACCAGTGGGCGTGGCACCGCCCGTACAAAGTAAATATATGATATCATATAACTGGTTTACTAAAAGAGGGAAACTTTGGCACTTTGCAAGACACCATCAGATCCTAATATGAGTAGTCAGATAAAAAATTGGCGGGTTCACAACAATGGGCGTGGAACTAACTCCCCATGCAAAGTAACTATTTAATGTCATATATTTGGAGTACTGTAAAAGAGAGTGCTTTGTGGCTTTGCGTGAGCCCATAGGTTCTCTGTGTGATTAGTCGAACAAAAAAATGGGCGTGATCGAAGCAGTGGGCGTATCACCGCCCATGTAAAGTAGATATCTAATATCATATAATTGGGAAAGGCTCGACATTTTGCACGAGTCCATCAGATATTAATGTGAGTAGTCCAATAAAAATTGGGCGGGATGGGATAAGTGGGCGTGGCACCTCCTATATCAAAAATATGATGTACTACGAAAGCAACAGTCTTTTGATAAGTACATTACTTATCAATGTGATTTGTCGTGGAAAATATATCGTCAAAATCAAAAATCGCCAAACCCAAAAATCGCGAAAAAGAAATCGCCCAAAAACAAAAATCTTCAAAATCAAAAATGGGCAAAATCAAAAATCGCTAAAAAAAATAAAAATTGCCAAGTGATATTTTAAGTTCAAAGCCAATAGTTGAGTGGTGCCAGATCTAATTTGGAAAATCCATGTTCTTCTCATGGGCAGCTACATGTACCTCCAGGGCAGGAACGCCGAAAAATCTGATAATTGTTGTACCGAATTAAAAAAAACAAAAAACATTTTATATCAGCAAGTATCAAAATAATTGAATCTATATTACTGATCTATACTTAGCATAATAAAGAGGTAATGTGTTTGTTTGTTTGTAGGAGGTAATCTCCGTAACGACTTATCTGATCGTCCTGAAATTTTAACTGATTCTTACTGCGAATATCGGAAGTGCTACAGGCTGCATTTTTTTTAATATTTTTAGTGGACGTGGCACCTCCCATACAAAGTAAATTTTTAACATCATATATATTAAGTACTATGATAGAGAGAGCTTTGAAAATTTATCTCAGGTTATCTATTATTAACGTGAGTAGTCAGACAAAAAAGTGGGCGGGATTGGACAAATGCGCATGGCATCCTTTACAAACTTAATATTAAATGTGATATATCTGAATAACTGTGTTAGTGAGAGCCTTGGGACTTTGCGTGAGCCTTTTCATAACAATTCGGAAGGGCGGGGGAGGGGGAGGGTGTAGCGAAGCACACCGGGTTACATCTAGTTATGAATAAAAATTAACTTTATTATTAATTCAATTGTATATATAATTTTAATCTTGCTGTGATGAACCAGAAACCTACGCGGCAAGAGTTATAAGGCACGATAAATAAACATTATTTGGTATCCATTGCTCATGAAAAATTGCAGGTGTTATTCCAAAATATTCCATATAATTCTGTTGTAATGAATCGGTAAATCTACGTCTATTTGGTTGGGGGAAAAATTGCCACACACGTAACAGAAATTATTTGGATTGTTTACGCACTCAAATTCTCGTTTTCTTTTACGCATTTTGGTGAACACAATGAAATATAATTTCAATCAAATTTGTGAGTTACTATAATATACAAATAACCGATACTACGATTTATAGCAGCTGTGAAAACAAAATGTACACCAGTGATGCAAGCCGCCGGTCGTCAGCCGGTTAGCCGCCGCCGCCGACAGGTTTTTTTCTAGCCGACGCCGACGGATCCCAAAAGTAACCGAAGACAAAGCAAGAGCCACAACTATTTCTAACACACAAAAATGTCAGGAATGTATTGCAAGCATTTAAACCCAATAAACTGTTGAAAAAAATAAAATATTCGGAAGATATTGGATATGTATTTACTCACTTAATTACTTATAACTTTGTTATTTTTTTGGTCGACTTTCTTCAGGTCGGTGTTAGTTCTTACATAAGGGTATCATATTTACGTACATGAAGAGAAACCAGACGTTTTTTTTTAACGATTTGTACTTTTCCGTCGGCACAGAATCACTGGAAAATATGATTTTTTTGAAAATGTGCCCCATTTTTGTCGATATATTTTGAATCGCTTTACCAATTTAAGACCCGATTATACATGTTTGTTCGTCATTTCAATAACTTGCATTTAGGTACCAAGAACGACCCAATCGGATATTCTTAGCTCGAGATATGATTTGTCAAGTGAGAAAGGTCGAAAAAATTAAAAAATTACAATATCTCAAAAAAAAAAATTTAAACTTGATTTTTGAATTCAGCGGGAGAAAATACATTAGGAAATCTATCTCTCAGCAAATGTACATGAAAAAAATGTCATTTTGTAAACTACTGGTATTAAACTCTTAGGCAAAATTTTGTTTTGTTTTTGCAGAGTTGAGTCTGTCCTTGTTCAGATTTTTACACTAAACAATAAAAGATTTTAAGTCCTGTAAATTAAGGAAATATTAAAAAAACACTGAACAGGCCGCCCTTAAGGTCAAACTCATATTGTAGAGGATCTAGGTTTTTCCTTTTTGTATTAACCAAATTATAGTTTTATAAGAATTTTTGCTAAAACTTGATAATACTATTGTAAAGTATAATATTTGAAGCAAATCTCAACAAATTTTCCTGAAGTCATATTTTCTTTACTTTAAACTCATGGAAAATAATGTACACTTAATTCCGAAAACACACAATGACTTTAGTTTATACACAACAATCATGCACATATAAAAATCTTATAACTTACCAGATTATCTCATGATTTAACACAAAAATGTTAAAAAAATAAAAACAATATAAAAAAGGCAATGCAATTTAGACACCCCCTTATGTTTGCACTGACTAACAACTACAATATGCTGCGCTACAAACACATTCATACAAATATATAAAACTGAACCATCATCGAAACAAACAAAACGAGTAAATTCTAAACAACCATCAGCACCATCATCATCAGCATAAACAAAGAATTTTATTTGTTAGTAGTAAACCCCGTCTTACTATGCAACGATACTAATAACTTTTGGCCACACAGTTTCACAACATGCTCTTAATTGAACTTCAGATTAAGTATGGTATTTTCTATGACCTTGGTATGGGAGGTACCAACCACAATTTTAGTTCGACTCCTTACATAGCTACGAAAACACACAAAAGTTTTAATGCTTTTGTTATCATAATTGTCCAAATATTAACATTTACTTAACCTGAGTGATGTCATTCCTTCTAGTTTGATCACGTTTATTTGCGCCTCACCTAATCACAATTTTAACCGATAAAATACTTGATGTAAACTGCGGAAATTAATTCTGTTTTATTATATTTTTATTAAAAACAAGTAAGAAAATTAGAGTCGATCTAGACCGACCATACGATACCCTATACCATGGTTTATAAACCCTATCTCTTCGGTCCAACTAACTGGATATAGAAAATAAGCAAAAACCAAATTTTAGTGGCATTGTTGTTAATTTTTTTGGTGGCAGATATGAAAAAGTTCATATCGGGTGCTATATTTATATGTTGACTAGGTCAAAAAATGGACCGATCCTGACCATATTTGGTAAAGTCACTTATATTTTGAAAAATCTGTGCAATATTTTTGTTTTTTTGATAGATTTAAGTGAAGATCGGGAAGCAGCTCTATATGGGGCCTATGACTAAGAATTGTCCAATAGGGATTATTTTTGGACTACTGATTAATGGATACAATAAACACACACAAACCGAATTTTACTGAGATCTATATGATAATTTCGATCTTATGGCAATTTATGTCGATTTCATAGGGCTCATTTGTATGGGGACTAGGTCTGAACATGAAACGATTTTCACCAATTTCAACAGCTAGTAAATCACTCCAGATAGTTAACTTTGTAGTGATGGTGCAATGCCCAGTGCCTACTATTTAGTTCGACTGTTCGTATTCAGGATATATTAATTCACACAAGGTCACAAAGTGCTCATTACCATAGTACTCCAGATATAGGACGATAAATATGTCTGAACCTACACAAGACCCGAGTTTTCATAGTACTTCAGAATATTCAGTTTGTATGAGAGGTGCCACGGCCACTGGTACGATCCCGTCCATTATTACTAACATTAATATTTATACTGTGCACACAAACTTTAAATACCATTTCTGTTACACTGTTGTATACCATCATAAATATTTATTTCATATGGCAGATGCGACGCCCACTGATAATTCTTCGCCCCTTTTTTGCACGATTATTTAAAAAAAAGGAAATAATTTATGAATCTACACAAAGTATCAGTAGTCCAGGTTTTTATACAATTCCAGGTATTTTATTTTCTTTGCATGACGAGCTCACTGACCCGATAACGATCCATTGTTAGAATGATTCCTTGCATTAATAACAAATAATAATACACACAAAACTGCAAGACTGTAAAATACTATTGCAGATATTTAAAGTACTAGCAGATTCCAGCACTCGAAATTCGCGAGCAAATTCTAGGAAATTTTATTTTTTCATTTAATAAAGTATGCTTCACAATTCAACTAATTTTAAATAAAGAAAACAAACTCAACACATTAACACAAACACATTAACAAATTTAATAAACACACACATAGCATTGTATAATTTTGTGTATATGATAATAGCAACTTTAAAAAAACTTACGTTGTTTACCCTCATGTGTCGTTTTCCACACATACGGGATGTCTACATATTGTGCACTAGCAACATATATTTTTTTATTTAAAATCATGATTTACCATCAGTAACATATACTAGCAGATTCCAGCCCTCGAAATTCGAGTGCAAATTCTAAGAAATTTTACTTTTCCATTAAATAAAGACCCTAAAGATATGCTAATCAATTATAGCTAATTAACAAATCAACACAAAAAACAGTCATTTTTATTACGAACATAATTTAATAAACACACACATATCATTGTATAGTTTTGTGGATGTGTTAGTAGCAACTTTAAATACAATTTACTCAAAATAAAGGGAAAAATTTAAAAATCTGAAAATCTGTAAAGCGGCTAAAAAGAAATACATTTCAAATAATATACGTTTGGTAAAATCGGGATAAAACGGTAGAACAAAACATCGATCACAAGAAATCGTCTAGCCCATTAATATTATAGATTTTTATATTTTGGTATATATTACATCAAATTAGTTTCTCTTCAATACATTTAAATAAACATTAGGGTTATTAGTATGCTTACATATACGTCCTTGGTAGAAACAGCATTGCGTTTTATATACATTGTTCTTAGTTTTCGAATTCTCGTAATAACATATGTAACATCTAGCTTTTTCTGCGATATTCAGAGAAACACATTATGATCTTTTTGTCGAATGATACTGATGAGCGCTCTCCAGATTCTGAAGGTTGACGAAACATTGAAGATGTGGAATGTGCTATTGAGCAACTGGGCTCCCCACTGATTCATTTTGTAAATTGTTGCTAATACAAGAGGTATTCTAAGCTCACGCAAGAAAACTCTTCGCATTGTTTGTTTGTTTGTTTGCCAATTTGGATAACAATTTTTTGGCAAATTCGCAAGATCAGAAAAACTTGCCCACTGTTATGTTATGACTGTTCACTCTTCGAACATAATTCAAAAATACACGTTCACCTTAATTTTTTTCAGCTAAACCACCGACTGACGGTTGCATTTTCTAAACGTAATAAGTTTTAGAGCAAACTAAAACCCAAAATTTAATTCCATATCGGCTTAGAAGGCATATGTTGTTGAAATTTGCATCTCCTATGAAAACCTAGCAATTGTTCGTCAACTGTAACATATTCAGATGGTTTGCAGTAATAATAGTTTAGACCAGCTACGGCCAAATACACATACTTTAATGTTTTGAAAGCTCTTACAATTGTATTGTGTTGAAAAGTACACCCAAAAAAATTTTGTTTACGAAGCTTTTATTTAATTCTCTTGAAAATTCATAACCTCATCTAAGTTTATTTGTCCATCATAAATTTTTATGCGTAAGAGATCTGAAATATGATTACCTGATAAATTGTGCCGGTTTTTAATTAAAATTAATTTTAGGAAAGAAAATGACGACTCACAATTATACGTGGAACCAAACATTGAGTACAATTTAAATATCTCATTTTTTATTTTGGGGTACTTTTCATTACAAATTTGCTTCCAAAATGTCTCTCATTCTGCCAGTGGAATTGTAAAATCTTCCCTCATAAGTTTTAATTCTTCTTGTACTACTATATTTTGTTCACTTATATTACATATAAGCGGAAAGTTATGGAAATCTAAAATATTTTTAATAGAATTAAAGTCTTCGAATCTTTTTTCATAATTTTCATACAATCTTTCAATGATTCCAACGTAGCTATTAATTTTGTCTGTATTTGGATTTTCTGCAAAAACTTCAGCAGTTTTTTCTAAATTGGAAAAGTTTTTCTCTTTTAAGTTGCCAATAAGTATTTTTAATTTTCTTCCAAAATGATCGACTATTGAAACTAGTTTACATATAGTTTTATTTTTCCCTTGCAGATTTAAGTTAAGCTCATTGAGCAGTCTAGTTACGTCACATAAAAAGACTAAATCAGTATTAAAATCTTTACTTTTCAGAGCCAAAATAAACTCGTCATCAGTTGGAGTGGAATTATGTTCAAGAAATTCGAGAACCTCATTCCTTAAATTAAAAAATCTTTCCAGGCATTTACCTCTGCTTAACCATCGCACTTCCGTAAATAAAAGCAAATCTCCGTAATCAGCTTCTAGTTCCTGAAGAAAAGCTTTAAATTTACGGTGTGTCAATGCGTTATGACCTCCTTTTATCCTATTTATTATTTTGACTGCAATTTCCATCGCATAATTAATGATGAATTATGCAATGGAAAGAAGGAACGTTTATGCCTTTTCTATTAAGGAATCCCACCAAACCCTTATTTTTACCAACCATAACCTTAGCTCCGTCGGTGCAAATGTCGCTTAATTTATTTTGGTCAAATAAATTCAGGACGTTGCTTTTAACTGCATCATACAACGTCTCCCCTCTGACATGACCATGAAAGGTTACCACTGAAAGAATTTCTTCGAATGTTTGGAGATGCTCGTTTACTGATTTTCACATACGATTAGTTGACACATATTATTTATGTCTGTGTTCTCATCCAAACTAATCGAAAAATATTAACAGCTAAGCAACCTTTGTTTTGTCAAATTGTAAATATAGGACCCAATTTTTTCGGTTCGGCGTGCAACAGTCTGCCGGGACAACAGTCATAAGTTTTAGATATTTCCTTCGCTTTATCGCCAAAATATTGAAGCACTTCTTTTGAGAGATCTTTGAAAAAAATCCCATCCGCAAAAGGTCTGCATCGTTTTGCTAAGCCTAGCGCAACAACAAAAGAAATTTTTTCTTTGAAATTTGTATCATATTGGAGCTGACATATTGGGATATTTTTCTGTTGAAATATAAATTTTAGATCATATACTAATTTCGGTCTATCAGAATTATTATATAAAAATTTTTTCTGGCATATAATATAATGCCTTTCAATATTAAATTTATGATTACGCTTAGCGTTGTAATCACAAACCGTCATATCGGTTCGCCGTTTAAATTTTCAGCAAATAGAAAATTTTGTTCCCATGATTTATTAAATATATTTTTTTGAGTGTTCATTCTGATTAATGCGTAGCGTAGTCTTACTTGCATGAAGTTACAATATCGACTATTCTTTGTTTTCTTAGCTAAGTGAGAAAGCAAGCATTGTTTGCCGCGATCTTATTGGCTGATAGAATCATGATGATGACGTATAGCTATAGTCGGTGTGAAAGCACAAAAGCTCTTTTGTAAAAGCTTGCTCAATGAGCATATGGCTCGGACGTAGCTGGTTTAGACCATTTGTCGAATATTTCACGAGTTGCAGCAATATAGTCCGTAAAGCCTTTTTGATGTCTGCTTATAATGTTATCGGACCAAATAACACTACTCATGTATTGAAATGTCTTCTTCGACATCATCGCTCTAAATAAATCCAACATTGTCTCATTCTTTCATCTAAATTATCACAATTATATCTAAAACATTAGATTAGTTAGAAGCATAGACCCGTAAAGCCCAGCCAAAATAGGAACACCGATATATGCATGTAACAAGTTTGAGTCGATATCGGTATAGCTTTCACAGCATTGTTCCTTTGCATATACATTTGATCACTTCAGAATAACATTATCAATTGTTTAGATTGTATAATAGGTACACAGTCTGTCATAACATCAATAGGAATGGACATTTGATGGCAAAAAATTATGTTCCAAGTACAAAATATATGTAAATTACATATGTATGGAAAACCACACACCAGGGTAAGCAACGTCACTTTTTAAATATCTCGTTGTAAAAAAATATTTTTGAATCAATTAATACGTTTTCTGTATAAAATTGATGCGACAGCAAAAGTCAAGAAATTTCATGAACATCGCTTAATTATTATTTTTTCTGTGTACAAAAAATTTTCATATTGTGTGGTTTTCCACACATATACATATATAAAATAAAGTTTAGTAAAACTCTGCGAAAATGTAAGATCAGTCTAAATGTGTAGACCCCTATAAACCACATGCTTCCTTACAATCTAACAAACAAACAACCCTTCGTTTTTATATATATATTCGTTTAAAAGAAGAAGGTATTAAATAAGAAATGTTTATAACACAGAATGTGATAAAAATGATGATGATGACTCGGATAATAGTTGATGGTGACTGAAACGGAAAATATGTGAAAAAACATAAAAAAATAAATTCTTACAAATGTAGAAAACAAAAGGCTAAGAAATTAAATTTCTAATACATACAAACATGCCAGTAGTAGTACAGTGGGACAGCCAGTAAGAAAACTCGACAAAATTAAGTCAGTTTGAAAATACTTTGCCAGTATAATAAAAATTCCAAAGGGTTTGTGCGTTCTTAGGCCAAAATTATTTTGTGACCTTTTGTATATTCTCCTTTGACCTGGAATATTTTATCCCTCAAACATGTTCCACAGCGTTATTGTAAAATGCTACTAGATCAAATATGAAACCAATGTCTTCCGATCGGGACGAAATTTGCACTTAGGTTAGTCCTGTTGGATAGTAGTTTAGACACATAACATGCTGCGATAGTAATCGATAGCACCTCTCAATACCATGCTTTTATACAGTTTGGAATCCCCTAGTTTTCTGCCTCCACTTAATTCGATTTCTTTCCAAAGCCAAAAATTAAACCAGAAGCGAAATCAACAGGTGACCCTAGTAGCGCCAAGAAGAAATTGGCAAAAAAGCAGCAAATAAAGGTGATAAATAAGTGGATGAAAGACTTTAAAAATTTACAAAACTTAAATACTTCTTTAGCTACAATAAATGAATTAAATAATCTAACCCATAAAAACAAATTTTTTATTGAAACTCTTTCTTTCCTTATGCATATGAGTTTTAAATATCTCCGTAATTGTAATGGACTATGTGTGACTATCTTAAAATTAATCTTTCGCCACAACAAGTCCATGGACAAAGTTTCAGATCCATCGGATGAGGATAACATCGGTTTCTAGATAACATATGTTCTTAACTCAAGCATATGGTTCTTAACTCAAACATATGTTTCCATTAAATAAATAAAAAAAGTGGTTTCAAGAAACCCAAAATTTCGATTTCATGTGATTTTAAATTCACTCTTATTCAAATAACAACGTTTCAAGAACAGGGCTGATTGTCTTTAGTTATAAAACATTTATTTTGATAGATGTCCCATTCGCATCCCACTAAGCGACCAAAAAGCTCTTAAAGGAAAAAACCTAAGCTTTCTTTTGAGCAAAAAGGGGTATTTTTTGTAAAAAAAAGTTTAAAAAATTTTTGATTTAGCAAAAAAAGTCAGCAAAATTTTTTTAATTTTTTAACATATTTTTTTCGAAAGAACTAATAGCGATCTAAACTATTTGGGACGAATTTTGCTAAGAGCAAGAAGTAAAAAGTTACATGAATGTAAAAAATCACCTGTTTGGCCAAAATGTCAAATTTTGACCCCCTCTAACTCAGAAAGTTCTTGGCAGATCTTATTGAAAAATTGTGTCTAAGCTACTGTCCAATAGGACTAACTATGTTGCAAATTTAATCCCGATCGGAAAACATAGGTTTCAAAAGTTGGGTCTTTGGACATAAAACGCTCCATATATGAAAATCAGTTGGGTTTAAGGCTACTAAGTAACCCGATAGCATGTGATAGTATTTAGTGTTAACAAGTTCATAAACAATTTTATTTAGTTCAGTGGAGTTTATTTCCCATTTATGCGATATCCGATATCAATTATCGCCAAACGTACACTAACAATTTATAATGCATACATTGCGCTATAGACTCAGTCAGGGGTCAGTAATTAAATAAATAGCCTTGTGTTTCTAAATAGGTAAGCCCGTTTCTCTTTATGGTAAACTTGGAGGACATTCTCATAAAACAAAAAAAAATTTCACAAATATATATATAATTGAGAATTTTAGTTTAAGCATGACATTCAGAAAATGATGTTTTTAGTCAAAACTTTTTCAGCTTACAGTTATTTAAAAAAAAAAAAATAATTATAATAAACTTAGATTACGACCCACAGTGCATCATCCACTAACTATGACATCGACAAACTCACAAAACACATGTGTAAAACTTCTACTTGACAATGGCAGAGAAATGTTAAGAACTTCATATTTCTCGTCATTGTAAAAGAATGAGAAAAATATTTTGCATTCACTGGCTTTGTGAAATATGCCGCAAAAGTTTTGTGAAAAAGAAAGAATTATATAGCCTGGCTTTTATTGTTCCTCGGTTTGTTTGCTGTTGATATCCTTTCTTGTTTTGTTTTATTTATTTTTTTATTTTAAACAAATTCAGTTGTCAGTTGAAATGCAAAAACTTAAGCAATTTCCTGTACCAGCAACAGCAATGTCAAGTATTTCCGACTTAGAAAAGAAGAAAAGAACATCGAACAGTAAACAAGGTTATGCACGCTAAACATAAACAATATTTCATTATTTTTTTTTTTCAAAAGCTAAAGTAAAAGAGTCCCGATGGGATTGACAAGTGTGATAGTTTGAATAATAATAAATGAAATGTTTTATAAATTATAACTACAGAAATCCTATCAGTTGATAATGATGATGATGATGACAAAGCTAGATTTGTATCGCAAAGCATCCCAGCAAAAAAGGCATTACCAAAATTCTGTAAATTAACTACAATTCTGGGCTTGTAACAGTTCCTATTTTACCGAACCACCAATAAATCTAACATAAGGTAGTGGTAAGAAATAAGCACCAGAGCTATGAATTTAGCACATTTTGTGTGGAAAAGGAAAAAATTATCAACATCCAACACACATAACATTTTTATATGTTATTATTTTGCTGGGTTAGGTTCAGGGCAAACCCTAAAGTAAATTTATCATTTTTAAAGGAAATTTTAAAAGATGGTGATGATATATTCGAAATATGTATACATTCTTAAATGGAACCCAGTAAATTGTTTGAAAGGGTTAAAGTTTATCAATCAAAAACATTCTAATGATCTTTGTATGTGCCCACAGATACACAGATGATTTCGTCTAATCAATGATTACACACTTATGTCGAGTAAGTAAATGTTTCTTTCCGCTTTGGGTTAAAAAAGAAGATGTTATAAACCATAAAATGTTTATGAGGCTTTTGTTAACATTGATTTTTTGATAATTTATAATTAATAGTACAGTCGATATGCCAGAAAAAAAATCTTTGTGTCAATATTGTGTGGTAGAGAGTTTATTAAAAATCTGCAAATAATAATATTTATCTTGGAATTCAAACTATTTTTATGAATTTTATGAAAACGAATTATTTATTTATCTAAAGCAAATTTTAATGAGTTAATTTATTATCAAGATAAAAAGTTTGCATACAAAAATTTGAAGAAAAGACAATTATGCATTGCAAAAGTAGCATATTTAACATTTCATAAACTGTCGAGGCCACTCAAATGACTAATTTAAATTGGTAATATTAATTTTTCTTGAAGTTTTGAAGATAAGTATTTGTATATAATTTTGGAGGTGAAAAATGTTTATCGTAAATGAATTAATTTATTTAATTGTAGAATAATATACATACATATATGTATCCACAAAAGGAGTGTAATGATATCGGCCGTAGCACCACGTGATGGTCAATATTGTATTACGAGTAATAATGAAAACATTCAAGAAATTTGTATTCTGCCTTAACCTAATATTTTATTAAATGAAAAAAAAAATACCTCAATTTTTAATTATACTAAATTAAATCAAAATTTTTATTTTTGGTTGCTTTTCCATGTTTTTACCCAATACTTACATTAAGTCTTCCATTTTTAAAAAGTATTTCTTTCCAAGGCTTCAATTAATTTTCCACGGTGGTCTTGAACCAACATTTAACCAACGTTATATTCTCTGAGTAATTGAGTTGGATAATTAGGATGCTTTTCGAAAACTTTGTATTTGCTCCAAGTTGTTTGAAAATCTGAGTGTAGAGATTCTACGGCTTGCTCGCTATATAATCCTAGTCATTTACCAACTTTTTCATGAAATTGAGATACATGAAAGAATACAGCATGAACTTTTGACATCACTGAAATTTCCAAATCACAATAACTACTTTTGAAGCTTGAAATACGTTCTACGTAATTTGAGTTGAGAGTAAAAGAAAAACACGATTGTACAACGGCTTTAAACTTATCAAAACGCTTTACATATTTTAAGCAGTTGAAACTGCATAACTGCCTTAACAAATCTGTTTTATCCAACAGGATTTTACACGTATTTCCCGCAAATGCTTGAGATTCATAAGTGACTTCTCGAGTTACGTTGCATTTTTTAGCCCGTTGGTAACTGACATCTTCAAACAGTAACAACATTTTGCTGTTAATAGTATCTACAACACCGATGAACAGATGTAGTTCATGTGGCGGAATGATCTCTAAAATTTCTGTGTCATCATCTTTTGCAAAAAATATCGGATTATTTGTGCAATTTTTAAAATTTTTTTCAGATGCCTTATCACGTCGATTTTCTTACCACATACGGTAGTATTCTTTGCAGCTGCCGATTGTTCTTAATTCTTTACATTCTTTTAATCTATCTGCAGATGATATACACCAGTTACAAGGATAGGTACTTGCGTGACATAATTCCTGTCATTACATTCGCTAGCTTCAAATCAGTTGCAATAATTCTTTCTAAATTTTCAAGACGTAATAATGACCTTAACGTAGACACGTTTTCGTAACTTTCACATGTATTAGCAGCTATTGCAAGCAACAAAATCTTTTGTACCCCACTGTCTCTTAATTTTTTTTTCCAGCACATTATCACTATATTTTTGTCATTTTACTGGTATCACAGCATCTTCGAATTCAATCAAATCATTTTCTAACAAATTACCTAAAGACTGTATGGATATGCAAATTTTCAGGAACCCTCCCCGGCCACCGATGCCAAATTTCAGATGATATTCTGTCAAATTCCTCTTCTCTTCAACATGTTCTATAAGTTTTTTTTTAACGTCATTACAAAAAACTATGCTTTCGAAAGTTTGCTTTTTACATAATTTTTACCGTTTTTTACAACGTCACAATGTCTAACATCAAAAAAGGAATCTACAGAATGATTTATAGTCTTGACCTTTTCATCCAAATTTGATTCAAACGTATTTATATTATTAGTAGGAACCCTTAAGGCTGATGTCATTTAACCAATTTTTCTTTGTGATATTCCTAGACTTAATCCTATTTTAGAAACGTCATCGGCGGAAATGGTCTTTTGCTCTTTATTCTTCGATGGTTTCAGTGTCACTGCCATTGGTCGTCCACGCTCTTGGGATATTAACAATTCACCAATATTATTTCCTTTCGAATTTGCAAGGTTTTTAATTAACTTACTAACCAGCTGCTCTTTATGTTTTGTTGAAAGATCTTCATCAATATGAGTTACTAAATTATCCAGGTGATTCGAATTCTTATTACAGAAATGGAGCTTACCAACTAACAAGTCTGATCGACATTTACTACACTTATTTAATTTATTGTTTACAAACTTAACAGGATTAACTAAAAAGTTTGCGTGGCCCGGTTTCCTACTTAAATCGCACAAAGTACACCCACATTTTTTTTATACTATTTTAGATCTCGTGTTAGGATCCATTACTTTGAAATTTGAAAAATCTGGTAATTTTATAGTAATTAAATTTAATTCTTTTTTACTTTCACGATAGATCAGAGTTCGACATGCATCACAAACTGCACTGGGAAGACGTTCATCACATTCAACGTAGTTGACGACTTTTTCAATATTTTCCTTTAATACTCCCGATATTTGATAAAATAGACATAATAGACACATGTTAAGACGATTTTCATCGTGAGTGTCAGCATGGTCTTTTGAAAGCTTTCAAATTATAAACAATATTAAATTGGGGGTTTCCTGATTTACTTTCGCCTAAAGAGTTAAATGATAGATTTGGATATCAATAATTGAAAAGTCAAAAGTCAAAAGTCAAAAAAAAAAAATTATGTTTAGGTTCTCACAATTCTTTAATATCTTACACTGTTTATTGATAAACTGTCAAAATAGCACTAGGGCACTACTACTACTACGTGAAATTTACAATACAATTTATAATACAAAAAAAAAAATAAAACTCTGAAAATGGCCATCTATTACCCTTTAAAAAAATTTAATTAATAACAATTTTTTTTTAAACTGAGTTTTTTCAAAAACGGCTCGACAAGTTATGGGCTATAATTTTTTTACACACTATTAAGAATGTAGATAACCCAAATCAGAAAAAAAAAAATGATGTGCTAAGACCCTTCATTAAAAGTTGGTTCAAGACCACCGTGTTTGGTATTGAATTGTACAATATTTGTATACAATTGTCTTATTATGGCTTGAACATCATTATTCAAATCAAGGCCTAGGTTTTTGACTGCGTCAAGTAAAGTCTGTGTAATTTATTTTCCCGTTGTTCCATTTATACTGACAAAATTTAAAAAAATGTTCTTTAATTTGAATTGAACTTTGTCAAAAAATCACTGATATAAATGGACTAACATAACAAACATTTTTAGAATTTTTTATAACCTATCTCAAAAGATCTCTCACTAAAGTTTCCATCACTTTCGGTCAGTGCTTCCACTGACAGGCTGCTTACTATTTCTTAATTAATTGAAATTTCAAAGCTGGCTCAAGTTTATGATATTATTGTAATAAATTTTAAATAAGCTATTTTTGTACACCTACTTATTTTTATTTTTTTTTTTTTTTTACACAAAACACCTTTTTTGAATTATTATTTTGAATTATTATGTTTTATAAAAATCGTCACGATACGCTTGGAATTTTTATGAAACACTTTGAAGTGAATTCAAAGGCTAGGGCTAATAGTGCAACCGATTACAATAAAGGACTGCCACTTACCACAACGCGCACGAAACAATCGATAAAATTCCGATATCAATTGCACGCCAAGATTACGTGATTTAACGCCATTCAGTTTCTTTCTTTGTAAATTTAAAAAAATCTCAGGTCCATGTGAATAAACCACAAACAATTACTGAGCTTATGGCCAATATCCAATGCGTCATCAGGAGATAGAGCCACATCTTCATCAAGGACATGCATGTGTGGGCCATATGCCAATTATTTATTCCACACATAATCAGAACACACATCTAATTTACAATGCAATAAATATATCGTCATTAGGTAAAATAAAATGCATTCCATTACTAAATTAATTATGCACTCTAATTTGAGTATTCGAAAATGGAAAAACTGCAATCGAATTACCGTATTTCAACCAATACTTACAAATGGCAAAACATAAAAAGTGCTCGATTTTCACTTGTACTCTAATAAGGAAGGTCTCACGGGGAGCACCCGCATATTGCAATTAACCTTGGATATTTTATTCAATACGAAACAAGTAAGAAAATTATAGTCGGTATAGACCGACTGTACGATACCTTATACCATGGTTTAGAGATCTTATCTCTTCGGTCGAACTAATTGGATATAGAAAGTAAGCATAATCCAAATTTGTGTGGCATTGCTATTAATCTTTTTTGGCTGCAGATATGAAAAAGTTCATATCGGGTGCTTATTTATATGGTTATATGGAAATGAATTAAATTTCGAGGTAAGATGTATGCTTCAAGTTTACCATCATTCCGTCGTACCGGGTGATACTTGGATATATATATAGCGGAGTGCAGGTTATATATTCGTACCCAAAACTACTCCTTGTTTGGAACTCCTAGACTACGATAGTGACCATAATGCGATACAAATTGTCGCTTATTTGAATAATGAACACGAATTGTTCACATTTTTTGAAGAAAAATTTCAAACACACTTGTACAAAACTTAAATAACGATACATAGATACCAAATAATCGTAATCTTTCAAACGCTGAAATAGACTTTCATATTAACAGATTACATGCTGTTATAACCAAAGCAATTGAAGAGGTAGTACCAAAATATAAAAAGAATGATAATTTTTCCAAGATAACAAATTCCAGAATAAAAATGCTTTATTCAGAAAAAAGTAAAATATTAACGATAACTAAAATACATTTTACTCAGAATACTAATTAAAAGACATATTAGATTAAACACGAAATTAAAACTGGTGAAAAAGATTATAAATGAAAACTTCGGAATTGCAATTAATAGACGTATGCAAGAAAAATTAAAAAATATGACAAATAAAAAAGAATTTTAAAAAATTTAAACATTATACATACTAAAGTAATTGAGTCCTTCAATATGTTTATTGAAACAAAATCTTTATTCGAAGGTAATCTAACCACCGTAACTAATTTTAGCAGTACCATGTTGTCTGACAATATAGATGAAACTAAATCCAATAACTTTTTTATAACAAAGTCAAATATTTTATACATATTCTCCAACTTGCGAAATAAACTATCTTCTGGGATTAATAATGTCCCAAATTTTGTTCTAAAGAAAATTCCCCAGTCATGATTTTTGACTACTGTAAGCTATGTAATAATATGCTTAATAATTCTTGTTTCCCAAATAAATGGAAAACAGCAAAAGTGGTAACGCTACCAAAGAAAAAAAAAATAATGATTCTAGTAATATTAATAACATGCGCCCCATAAGATTATTACCCAATATAAGCAAAATTTTCGAAATATGTATCAACAATATCATAAACAAGTTATGTATAGATAAAAATTTAATAAGTGAAAAACATTTTGTTTTCAAATATAAACATTCTACAACTAGCGCTATACATTTGCTAACATCAAACATCAATTGGAACTGGAATAAAAAAATATGTACAAGAGCTTGTCTTATTGATACGGAGAAAGCGTTCGATAGTATATGGATTCCTGGTCTTATAATTAAACTATGCCAATATCAGTTCCCATTACATAAGATTATTTTTATATATAATATGGTATGCCAAAAAAAAAACTTTATAATTTATCATCAAGACGTAAAAAGTAGTAAAGGAACTGTAAATTCACCTATTCTTTTTAATTTGTGTATGTTAGAACTGCTAAAGCAAGTCGACAACAGTATAGCATTTGCTGACGATATTGTCATTTATTATGCTGAAAGTAAAATCGAGCTTATTAACCAAAATCGTCAAAATAGTTTCAATATAGTAGAACAATATATATTCCCAGTTAACAAATGCAATTACAATATAAAAAAAACTGGAAACAGTTTGGAATAAAATCAAGTTTATCAAATTGTAATATTCAAAACAAGAATGTTGTAAAATACATAGAAATCTGTTTAGATAAATTTTTATACTTTAACCATCATGTTAAAGATATACTTACAAAAGCAAAAAATTCATTTTTCCTATATAGGCCATTATTTTATTCCAAATATATTAAAATTAGAATAAAGATAATAATGTATCAGTCCTTGATCAGACCCATCATAACCTACGGTTGCCCAATATGTTCAACAATTCGTCATCATACATCAGAGTTTTTGAAAGCAAATGATTGAGAGCATGTACGTCATTATATAGATCTTCACAAAGTAATTATATTAAGTACATTTCTAATAAGATATTATACAATAGTGCAAATATTATTATAATAGACAATTTGATAACAAAACTAATTAGAAATAATATTTTAAAATGTACTCAATGTACGGAAAATAATACTACATAATAAAATACATAACTGATTCCCATAAAACGGGATTTTTTCCACCTGAGGCTTTTATTTACCTCGACAGCAAACAAATTATTCAAAATAAAAATGACATCCCAATCTTCTACCACAATCATAGTAGAGCCAATATAAAAGCAGTGCATTGCAATACAGAATATATAAATATAAAATATTTATGATACCAGCATATCAAATAATGATTTAAAATTTTAAAAAAAAGTTAAATACCAAGATATTTTACCTGGGATATCCCCTGTTTTTATACCCTCCACTCCAGTGTGCAGAGGGTATATATAAGTTTCTCATTCCGTTTGTAATAATTAGAAAAAAAATTTTGGACCCCATAAAATATATATATTTGTGATCCTCATAACAACCGGAGTTGATATAGCGATGCCCGTCTGTCCGTCTGTGGAAATCACGATGACGGCATCAATCAGGCAGCTAGGGTGCTTGCTGATATAAAAAATGATTCTTTAACATCCTGAGAAGTTTGCTATTTAAAATCGTCCAAAGCGGTTGATTAGGGCCCGAGATTTGAATGAAGAACTAAAAAAGTCTTGAAAAAATATAATTTTCTATGTTGTTCTTGTCACGATCACGCCCTCAATAGGACAGCTAGGGTGATCATTTTTAGTGAGAATGATTCACCAAATTCATGGGCAGATTTCTGTTTTAAAAATCATTAAAATCGGTGGAACAGGTCCAGGGAAATCTCTGAAAAAGTAAAAAAAAATGAAAAACATGATGTTTCTATATTGTTCTTGTTGTTATTCTAATTGTTGCATTGTTGTCATAGCTGGACTTGTTGTTTTTGTGGTCGTTGTGGTAATCTATATATATAAAATTCATTTTCTGTTTGTTTGTTTGTTTGTTAGTTTGACCGCTATACAAATTTTTATTTTTCAACGGATTTTCCTGAAATTTTGTACACACGATCTGTATACCCCAGGAAAGGTCGCCGTATACTTTTTGCCGGCCACGCCTACTTTTACGCCCACTTTTTATGTAAAATTCATTTTCTGTTTTATTCATATTTGTTCACTATACAAATTTTTATTTGTTAACAGCTTTCTCTGAAATTCGGTAAACACGATCCCTGTATTCCAGCTAAGGTCACCATATACTTTTTATCGACCACGCCTACTTTTACGCCCACTTTTTATATACAATTCATTTTCTGTATTTTGGTATATTTGTTCGCTATACAAATTTTTATATTTCAACGCATTTCTCTGAAATTTGGTACACACGATCTCTGTACTCCAGAGAGGTCGCCATATGATTCTTGCCGGCCACGCCTACTTCTACGCCCACTTTTTATACAAAATTAATTTTCTGTTTTTTGGTATATTTGTTCACTATAGAAATTTTTATTTTTCTAGGGATGTCTAAAATTTGGTCACACGATTTCTATACTACAGGGATGGTCCCCATATGCTTCTTACAGGCAACGCTTACTTTGCGCCAACTTCTATGTTTTTAAAACTTATTTTTTCTTTTTATTTGTTTCTTTATTTGATTGCTATACAAACTTTTATTTTTCAATGGCTTTCTCCGAAATTTAGTACATATTCCAGGGAAGGTCGCTATATGATTTTTACCGACCACGCCTACTTTTACGCCCAATTTTCATATAAAATTCATATTTTGTTGTGTGGTATATTTCTTCCCTATACAAATTTGTACTTTTCAACGAATTTCTCTGAAATATGGTTTACCCGGGAATAACTACATGGTGAACAAATTCCCCAAACTTAAAAAAAGATACCCAAAAGAAATGAACAAATTCCCCTTTTTTTTGAATCGAAATAAAAAATGAACTTACTCCCCAAATTCATTCTTAAATTTTTAAATATTTTTATTTAATGAATTCTGTTAAATATTTATTTTAGTGAATATTTGCATACTGCTCTCAATATATGTCCTACAATAAATGCATTTAAAATGAGTATTCTTTTCAATAGCATCATTTCGTTGCGCGGAAGCTATGTGCACGGGGAATACAGCTTAGCTAGAATATCGGAATGATATGAAAATATATATTTTGACAATTAAAATAAGTTGGCAACAGCTGCGCGGCAGCACAGGTGTGGTTGCCAAATGCGCGGTGCGCGACCGCGGACTCGGACGCGACGAATGCGGACGCGACGCGCTCTTGGAACACAGCTCAGCTAAAATGTCGCAATGCTCTAAAAAATATGTTTTAGGAATCAAAATAAGTTAACGAGAACTAAGCGGCAGCGCGGGTAGTAGCTGCGAGGAAGCGGCGCGAGGCGCGCGGACGCGACGCGGCGCGCAACCGCGGACTCGGACGCGACGCGCTCTCGGAACGCAGCTCAGCTAAAATATCGCAATGCTTTAAAAAATATGTTTTAGGAATTAAAATAAGTTAACGAGAACTAAGCGGCAGCACGGGTAGTAGCTGCGAGGAAGCGGCGCGAGACGCGCGGACGCGGACGCGACGCGCTCGCGGAACACAGCTCAGCTAAGATATTGCAATGATCTGAAAAATATATTTTGGCGATTAAAATAAGTTGACAACAACTGCGCGGCAGCATGGGTGTGGCTGCCAAACGCGCGGAAGCGAACGCGACTCGCTCGCGGAACACAGCTTAGTGAAATGTCGTATGATAAATTTTATCTATGTATGTGAAATAATTACCTGTTGATCAAAATAGGCCACACATATACTATAAGCAGTTGCTTAAAAAGAAACCTTGCGACACAATATTAAACGTCGCATTAGTCTTTCATTTCGGAAACTTGAATTTGATGTCTCTGCTCAATGATGATCACTTATTGAATGAAGTAATTCAATTTTTAAAAGTTCCGATTCCTTTAATTTGCGAACCATTCCGTTATATTTGATGTTTATAAATAAACTGAAAAAAAAAACTTAAAGCGGTTTCGCCGCTTATTTTTGAAGCATTTTTGCTACAGCATCTTATAAAAAACTTCTAAATTAAAAAATCAAAAAAATTTTAATTGAAATAAAAAATCAATTTACTGCCCATACAAATGTTTGGGGAGAAAGTTCATTTTATTGGGGAATTTTTTAATTGGGGACTAAGTACTCAGCGCCTGGTAAGCATAGTGAACCATTTTTCAAGTCAAAGGCCTTTTTATTCCGGGCAAGACCGGGTAAAAACAGCTAGTAATATAATAAAAACAAACCCTTTGTACATTTTTTATCAACTCTGGTAGAAAAATGTAAAAGTTTCCATTGTTTTGGCATTACTAAAAAAAATTTGTTAGATCATTTCTGTCAGTGCCACGTGCCTGCCTGCAAAATTTCAGATCGATTGGGTCACGGGAAAGTGGTTAAAATCGATCCAAAATTTGTTCGACAAGCAGACACTACGACTTAATATAAAGGGAGTAAAAATTCACCAACATCTAAAGCAAGTAATGCTAAAATATCTAGTTGTTAATAAAAAAAAACAATGTAAATTTAGCAAAAAAAAAAATTATGTATTAATTTATTGCAAGAGAAAAACACAAAAATAACGTTTGATGTTGTATTTTTTGTGTGTAATATTTACATATCCATACATACACATATTAAATAATACAAATAATATACATATATTATATATATGTATGTATGTATGTATATTCATAGTAACTGCATGTTAGAAATAAATCGGTATATTATTTTATTTACATAAAATTCTGCAATATTTAGTTGTGGGGAAAATACATTTCTTTTGCATTAACAGAGTATCGCATCATTTTGCTCAGCGTGACTATGCCGCAATAGATGGCGCCACAATTTTTGTTCTAATTAGCTTTGCAATAGTTATTTCTATTTTAACATGAATGTCAATATTTTCAACTAGATATCATACAGAACAATGTTAAGAGTATACACGGGCTGGTCTTTTATTTCATACGTTTTTTCATTATTCTTCTACAAATATGAACATAAGTTTGGCATATTAACTTTTTGTTGTCTTTACAAAATAGAGCTACCGAGTTCATCAATGAGTTTTTTGCTTTCAAAACAGTTCTACATAGTTATATAGAACTATTATTCTGCTTTACCTACAAAATATCTGATTGCAATTACATCTAATTTTTAAAAATTGTTTATAATTACTAAAGAATTATTATTCACATAAATACAAAATTGCACTTTTTAAATTTTCCATTCAAATTTAAGAAAATATCAATTCTAAAAACTGGAATTAAAATTTCCAATTATAAATTAGAAAATATTCATTGAATTTCAGAAAATCATATCAAAACGTCGGAAATAATAATTTTAAATTTAGAAGACATCAATTGCACATTTAATATATAAATTTTATTCGTTAAACACAAATTGAAATTGCAAAAAAAAAAAACACCAAATATGTTTACATTTAAAAAATGTTTACATTTAAAAAAAATATTGGCATTGGCATAATAGCTTTTCAGTAACTTCTTTTAACGATAGTCGAATCGTTAAAAAAAGAAAATTGCAAAATTATCAGTAAAATTTGTAAACGATATTCGCTATTGTTAAAGTCAGCTGTTGTTGTTATCTAAACTACAACCATTTTTGTGTTGTTTATTCAATCGATAAAAACTTAAATTTTTAGGTTGAAATGTCGTCATACATAAATAAAAACATAAAATAGTGAAAATATTTTGCTTCTATTAAAAACTTTTTTATATAAATAAAAAAATTATATAGCATATTCAATTCATTATTTCATTATCAAATAAATAAACAGAAATATTAGTAAAAAAAATAGAGATATTAAACATAAACATAAAATCATTCTGTCAAACCCGAAGCAATTTGTTTTTTTTTCTATTCTTCTTTTTGCTGTTCGCTTATTTTAACAAAGATGCCACTCGTTTACAATTTAAATAAATAGAAAAATAGATTTATCGACTGTCGTTAAGATGTATGTACTAAGTGAATCACTTAATCTTTAGTGCAAACAACAATAGCTGTCGATATATTTTGCGATTGTCGGATCGTTGAAATTTACAGAATCGGACTACAGAAAACATCAATTTAAATTCAATGAATTTTAGAAAACCTCAAATGATATTTAATAATTGCTAACATAAAAATTGTTGCATAAATAAACGCAATTTGATGAGAATGGTATTTATGTATATATAAATTTTCAAAATTTTTTTTGGATGAAAATTTGAAGTTTTTCAGAAAATAAAGATAACAAATTATTTTATTTAAAATGTTTGGGACTTTTGGTTTTTGCGTTTGGTGGCATCCCTAATTTGATTATTTATTATTATAAATTTATACTCTATGTTTTCAAAATATGGCAATATTTTAATAAAAAAAAAGTTGAGAGAGCTTTTTTTTGGTTATTATTTTGTTACTCGATCCGATCTATATGGCCACAATGAAGAAATATTTGGCCAGTTAAAAGAAACTATACAGCCATCTCCAATTAGCACGATTTAATGCATTTAGCTACCCTACACAACCATTACCTTTGCAATGGAGGTTAGGGCGAGCTATTTAATTAGCAAGAACTAAATTAAACGAGAAGTCATGTCATACAACCGGTATATAATATAGGTATATAATATAGGTATATAACCTAAATGCATGCCGATCAGCAAACACAATGACCAAAAAGCAAACACCGAAATAAATCCGAAATACTAGAAAAGACGAAAACCAATCCAAAGAATTTGCTGAACTAATTTGGTATTAAGTTTAACAAATTGTTTACTTTTTCCAGGTTATCAAAGATTCGGCACAGCCGAATTTAACACTCTTACTTGTTTTTTTTTTATTTTGATCCTTGACTATTTCCTCTAATAAAAAAGCAATGTTTTTTTTTTTAAATCTTTCATTGCAAAAATCAATTATCTATTTTTCATTTAAAATAAATAAAATTATATTAACTGTGAAACCTAAATTTATTATATTAATAATACTCGAGAGCTCGATTAAGCGATATAGTAAATTCAAAATGTTATTATTACAAGTTGTTTATTATAGTATAATTATAATTATTGTAAATAAATAAACTTGAAAAAAGTCTGTTTTATATTCCTAAAAAAGTGTTTTCTCTTATAAAGCTTCTGTTTGTTTATAAAACTGCTTTCTCTTAAAGAAGTATCATATTTTCATCATTTTTTAATGAACAATTTACGCGCGTAAATATTGCTCATACGAGCTTATCATATTTTAAAAACCACCTGTTGTTTCACCGCTATGACAATGAAATATCAGCCCTTCTTTTATTTATGCAAAAATTCCAGCTGAGCTCTTTTCAAAATTCTGGATTCATGCACTTCGTGGTACTTTTATAGATTTTAACTTTTCCATTTAAAATTTTTTTTTTAATTTTGATAAATTTAATATCAGTGCTTCCTATTTATTGTGATTGTTTTCATTACATTTTGGACTATTTTCGGAATCTGCGATTTTCAAAATTTTTGCCAACATGAGTTGTGAATTTAAATATTCCGTTGTTGTTAAATATTAATGAGTTCAAGAAATTTTTTCCGTTATATTAATATTTTTATTTTGAACAAAACTTTCCAACTATAAAATTGGTTGCAACATATTTAAATTGCTTTTGTAATTTGGCATATTCCAAGGTCTTAAATAACAGAAAATAATATTTAACCAAAACCATGCTGACGATGCTGGTGAATGTCTTAGTGAAAATGGGGAAAACAATTTATATTACGAAAATGCCATAACAAAATATTTCTAGCATAAAAAAAACCTTATAGAAATTCTTGTTTCCTTTTATCAAAAAAAAAAACTTTTAAAATATATTTTTCGCACACTCACCGATGTACATAAAGATTGCATAGTTGTAGGAGTTATGATGCATGTGACAGCATTCTATTACACATTTGACAGTCATGCAATGTACGCAAATCTGTATGGCTGTGTGATTGTATGCACTAGAACTAACCCTAGAGTATGTTATCATTATGTCATGCTCATATACTGTGCAATGAAGCATTACCACCACTTTCAGTAGTTTTGAAATTTACGTCTAAGAGGTTTTCAATGTATATTCCACAAATTGATAAAAAAAAATTTTTTTTTTTGTTTTTTAAAGGAGTCATAAAAAATTGCCATGCCATGCACCAAAAGCATCGGCAAACTCTAAATAACTTAAAAATATTCAGATGAAAATTTAATAAGAATTTTTATTTGCTTTCTTGTTATTTGGTTAGTACAATTTGAAATATCAGACAAAGTATTTTTCGCTCTAGTTAAATAATGACGAAAGAAAATATTTTCTATAGTATATCGAATTTTAAATCAAAGAGATCGAAAATAGTATTAAGGTTTTTTTTTCATATGTATTTAAAGATAATAATAATAAAGTACTTAGAAAATTGGAAAAAAAAAACTATTGATTTTTCTAACATTTAAAAGAAAGAACTAGTTGCGGTAAATTAATTTGAGTGTTTCTAAAATTTTCTTTCTCTGAGCAATTGAGTCCACTTATTTTCTTGAATTTAACAATATGTTTTTGGCTGAAGAAAAAAGGATATCCAAGTAATTTAAATAAATATTACTAACATTTTCTGGCTTTTTTTTTCAATATGTTTTATGTTTTCTAGATTATTTAAAAATATTAGTTTGGAACAATTGCTGTCATAAAATTGTCAATTTATATGCAAATTTTCTGTTGTTGAGTACCAGAATATTTATTTATTTATTATTTTTTTTCTTTTTGAAATTTTATTCTAGTCCGCACTACTTGTTCTTGAACAATTGTATTTTTTTTTTCTACCAGAAAATTATACCAAAATTATCTTTTCTCTCTTCACATGTGTCTGTCCGTAACATAACCGGCTAAAATATATACTTGTGATTTGTAAAAATTTTAAAAATGTTGCAAACATTCAAACATATTTTGTATACAATACAATGCACGTTAGGCTGGAGTGAAATTCCTCTACCATCGTTTTGGCAAGCGAGATCTCACCGAATACATGCAAACCGAATTAATAAAATTTTTATATAAAAAAACTACGTTGTTTTACATTTATTCACCACAATTTGATCAGTGATTAAAACAGCAGGTAAAAAATTTCGATATCGTATACGCTGATTTTATAGAAAGGTTGGAACTAAATGTGTATATAGACTAGAACGTAAAAAGGGCCGATCATAATCATATACCGTAAAGTGCACTTATTGTTTTTCGGAGATAAATCTGTACAATATCTTTTATTTAAACAAAGATAGCAGTATTTTATATGGGGGCTGTGAATTAAATGGTCCTACAAAGTTTTTTTGGACTGCTGTTTAATGTTTATAATAAACATACACAAGCTGATGGAGATCTATTTAATAAGTTAATTCTTAAGGCAATTTAAGTTGATCTTGTATGTATCATTTGTATGGGTAAAGTCGGGTGGGGCATACACCGATTTTCACTAATTTTAATGCCATTCATGCTATGGCCGACGAGAGCTCATTACAAACTATTTCATCAACATATATTCCTATGCGCAGACAGGCAAACAAAAAATGGATGGATAGATGGACTCACAAAAAGAGAGGTGGAAGGACAGAAATCGCTAGATCGATCAGTATAAAAAGAGTTGGGTCTTGGCCAAATATATTTCCTTTAATTCAATATACCACCTTGTGGTCAGGGTATAATTAGTATGTGTTGACGTTTGGTATTACCAAAAACATTTTACCCAGAATAACAGTTTATTATACCAATCGCCTCAGAATCACCTTCTGAGTCGATTTAGCGATGTCCGTCCGTCCGTCCGCCTATTTGTCAGTGTTTCTTTGTAAACATTTCAAACAAAGCACAGGTCGCAAATATAAATATAGTTTGATGAAAATGCAATATAAGACCATAGAGCGATTGTTCTAGAAATTGGTTAGAATCGATGCATGTTCAGACGTAGCGCCCATATATTTGAACACTCCTTATTAGATTGGCTTAAAATGCCATAACATCCACGTTATTATATATATATATATATATATATATATATATATATATATATATATCGGTCAAATTTGGTCTCTCTGTAATTTTTACATCCACTAATTACTAGTCCCAATACGAAGCTTCCCCGATATCCACTTAAATTTATAAAAAGACATAATAGTGCGTAAAGTTTTTTAAAATTTAGTATATATATGGGGCGTTCCATGTCAAGTGACTCAATTTTTGAAACCGATGTCTTCCGATCGGGATGAAATTTGCACCAAGATTAGTCCTATTGGATAGTAGTTTAGGCACAATTTTTCAACAAGATCAACGTTTTTTCCAAACAGGTATTTTTTCTCATCCTTGTAAATTTTCACCTGTTGTTCCTAGCTATTTCTTCAATCTTTCGATTGAAAAATTTTTTAATTAATTATTTTTTAATTAATTAAAAATTTTTTTTTTTTTTTATTATTTTTTAATTAATTAAAAAATTTTTTTGCATATTTTTTTTGCAAAATCAAAAATGTTGTTGAATTTTTTTTTTCAAAAAACGCCCTTTTTTGCTCAAAAGAAAGTTCAGGATTCTCCTTTGAGAGCTTTTTGGTCGCTTTGGCTTTCCAAAACCAAAAAAGAAACCAGCAGCGAAATCAACAGCTGAACCTAGTAACGCCATACCAAAATTATTAGTACTAGCAGATTCCAGCCCTCGAAATTTGAGTGCAAATTCTAGGAAATTTTATTTTTTCATTAAATAAAGACCCTAAAAGTATGCTAATCATTTATAGCCAAAACAAAAAAAAAAAACTCATTTTTATTAAAAACACATAAACAATTTAATAAACTCACATATAACATTGCATAATTATGCATGTGTTAGTAGCAAATTTAAATGCAATTTACTCAAAATAAAGGAAAAAATTTAACAAATCTGTAAATCTGCAAAACGGTTAAAAAGAAATACCTTTCAAACAATATACGTTCGTTCAAAATCGGGATAAAACGGTAGAACAAAACATCGGTCACAAGAAATCGCCTAGCCTATTAATATTATAGAGATGACTCCCTATTTTTATATATATTGGGGTGGCGGAAACTTTATGGGGCCGAAAAAATCTCCATGGGTTCATCGAGATTCTGGTACTATGGTCCATAGCAAGTATATTTGCCGAGGGAACCATACCTCTAAAAATCATTTTCGAGTCTGCCAAAATTTCGATGAAGAATTTTTTATGATATTTTCCATAATACTCATTCAAATGTAAAAAACTTATTGAATATGTTTATACCGGTGGGTTTTTTGGGTCAGTAAATCCATTTTTCACATCTATTTTTATTTTGAAAAGCCGCCAGGGGGCTCTTTCGTACATTTTTTTTTTTGATTTTTTTTACCTTTTTGGGGAAAATTGAAGAAACTATTGCACAGATCGACGAATCTTTGAATTTCCCATGTTTAAAATAGCCCAAAATATTCAGCGCTGAAAATTGTATGAGGTACCCATATATCACCTATATCGATTTCATTCAATTTAAGTAAAAAAAATTCGTTTTTTTATTTACTCTTTTAATGAACAAATATAAAAAACGAATTTTTTGACTTAATTAACTAAATTAATTAAAATGAACATAAACTACTGCAGAATTTGAGATCTTCGACATATATGATTTTTTTTAATGTCTCTAAAAATATTTGGAGTAAATAGAACTAGTAGAAGATTCTGCAAATGTAGGAACAATACATTATAAAATTCTCATAACACTGAATCAAAAACGTGTTATTTTCAAATTCTTATCCTATAGTAATCCTCATTTAAAATTTCTAAATAAGTTTGTTATACGAATATTTTCAGTAAAAAAAAAGTCTGATTTGTATAATAAATTGGCCTATGTTAATCAGTGACACCCTATTTTTAGCATATCCATAAAAGTATAAACATTTTTTTCCCTCTGAAAACATGATAATATGAAATGTGTTGTAAAGTTTTGTAACGTACAAACCATATTGTTTGTTCACTTTGTTTAAAATATCTTACATGCTCAGAATACTAGTGTTCATGCTGGCATATGTTTCTTGTTATAACCCAGCGAAAGATAAAATAGATAAATTCTATCATATTGCTTAGTTCTTAGCATAAATGGAAGCCACATTCAAAAAAGTTATCTTCTCAAAAGTTCTTGTTTATTTTTGATAAAAAAAAAATATGGGTGCAGGCATTTAATGTCGAATTTAAAGCATAGTTGTATATTTCACATATAACGTGCTTGGGCTGAAAATAAAAAAATATTTGAATTACGACCAGATTGTATTGCTTAAACCGGTTGATTTGGAATCAAAAATAGAAATGTTGTAAAGTAACACCATAAATGTAGATTTATCTATAATATTAATAGGCAACCGATTTAAAAAAAAATACTATTTGAAAGGTATTTCTTCACAGATGCGCTCCATCTGGTATACTTCTTTTTAGTAATAATCACTTAAAGCTAATTCTTACACATGCATAAAACACACATAAAAAAATATACAATGGTGTGTGTGAGTGTGTTTATTAACTGTGTTGAATTGTAAATCGGTTAAAATTGATTAGCATACCTTTAGGCTCTTATAAAATTATTTATTAACAAACCAATTTATATACCTTAGGTGTGTTTAAAAAATATTTATAATGAAATTTTATGAATTTAATTTAAAAATTCACAAAAACAATTTTCATTATTTCATAATTTTTTATGTATATAACTAAAAAAACATTGAAAGAAAAAAATTTTATAAAGAAAATAAAACAAAGACATATCGCAACTGTACCTCTAAAGTGAGTCAACTCAATATTTACAAATTTTCAGTGTAGAGGTAAAAAACGGTTTTTTTTAATATTTACTATAAAATTTAAAAACAGTTGTTTTATTGTAAAGAATTGCGAATATTAACTATACAACAGTAGTTGTTTTTGCGATTTTTCAGTGATCATCAAAAATAACAAGTTTTTTAGGTGCAACTCAAAATGTGTCTTTTTAGTGGATTCTAAAGAAGCTACCCATATAGCACAAAGTGGGTTAGAACTGTATTTTTTTTTTGCGAAATACTAGAAAAACCGATGCGAGATTTTATGACCACTGTGTATTGTTTTCTTGCAAACAGTGAAAATTTAAAAATTTTGAGTTGACTCACTTTAGAGGTACAGGTGCGATATGCGATATTGATTACCGAAATATTTTTAATATAGCGATAGCCAGACATGAGGTAAATTGTTTCAAAAAGCGTCCAAGCATGGATAACTTAAATAAATAAAATAATAATAACGTATATTAGGGTGAAAGCCAATTTTTTTCTTTCTTAAATTTCAAGACGTGCGGATCGGATTATTGTGACACTGGACCTAAGACTTTTGTGCGCAAAATTTGAACCAAATCAGACAATGCTACTTAATATAATTTCTCAATCCTGTAAATTAAGGTTAAATTTAAACACTATAAATTGTCCCCCTTTAAGGTCAAATATCAAATTTAAGGATATTTACATTTTTTTAAAACAAAATATCTAAACATATATTTGTAGAAGGATTTCGATAAAACTTATTGATAAAATTTTAATTTGGTACTCTAGATGTCAATCTGACTCTATACGAATATCTATAAATATTTTTATTCATCAGGATTATTTTTTAAATAATATAAATTTAATGTATTCATAAAATTCCTCAAATTTATTCGTTTTTTTATGAATATATTTAGATTATTTAGTTTTTATATTTAATACAGCATAATCAGTTTTGTATATCGAGGGCTCATATTCAAAAAGTGCTATCTGCATCAATAAATATTTTAAAAAGAACGTGTAAAACCAATTTGCATCTAAGATCTGAAAGTATTTGTCGATCGATTTGCTACAATATCTATTAAGAAATAGACGTACTAATCATGTATATCAAAATTAATATTATAAAGGGTCCGCCAAATAACTTTTTTTTTTTTTGAAAATGCTATAAAAAAAACTACTGAATATTATCTCAAATTTCTTTCTTTATTTGAAAGTATAATCCTTCCGGTTAATAATGGAAAATAATTTCATTCAAATGGCTGCATCGGCTGGCCATGCAGTAGCCTACACGATCGGTCCAATTTTTAAGCACATTATCGATTGTGTGTAGCTGTATTTCACCAATGGCGTCACGAATATTGTCCTTTAAAGCGTCAATTGTCTCTGGCTTGTTGGCGTAACACTTGTCTTTGACGGCACCCCACAAATAATAGTCCATCGGTGTCAAATCGCAGCTCCGAGGTGGCCAAACGACATCAGGTCTGCGGCTGATAATGCGATCTTCAAAAACAGGGCGCAAAACATCGAGTGTGGCTTCGGCTGTGTGGCACGTAGCGCCGTCCTGTTGAAACCAAATGTTGCCAATATCCTCCTCTTCAATTTTTGTGAACAAAAATCCGTTCAACTTGGCCCGATAACGATAGCCATTGACTGTAACGGCCACTCCTTGCTCATTTTCGACGAAAAATGGCCCAATTATGCCTCTGGACCAAAATCCGCACCAAACAGTGACTCGTTTTGGGTGTATCGGCTTTTCAATGTATGCGTGCGGGTTTTCTGTGCCCCAAATGCGAGAATTTTGCTTGTTTACATACCCGCCAAGATCAAAATGAGCTTTAGCTCAAAAGATGATTTTTTTGCCAAAATCGGCATCTTCTGCAAGTCGATCGCAGGCCCACTTAGCGAAGCGAAAACGCATTGGATGGTCAGTTGGCTTCAACTCCTGAACCAATTGGACTTTGTATGGCGTCATACCAAGGTCTTTATGCAAAATTCGTCTCAATGATGCCTCCGAAATGTTCAATTCTTGAGAACGACGGTGAATTGATGTTGATGGCGCCACAGCAGCAATATTCTCGGGTGTACGCACTGTTTTCGGCTTTTCACGCTTTGGTTTATCGATGAGGATGCCAGTTTCTTTCACTTTTTTCACAATATAACGAACATACAGAGCTGACGGTGCTTCTCTTCTTCCAAAATCTGTACGCAATTTTCGCACACATTCTGCAACATTACCATGATTTCCAGCGTTGTTCAAGCGTATACGCAACCATATTCATTCAGCGGAAGGATAAAACTAATTATCTGTCAAATTAGACATGAGCTTGTGTTACGAAATAAGCACTAATTGAAAAAAAAAAAAAAAAACGTTAGATGGCGGACCCTTTATATGACAGTTATATCAGAGAACAGTTTGAAATCAAAAATTAATATTGCTGTCAAATGTAAATAGCACTTTTTGAATATAAGCCCTCGATACATCTTTATATGGATAGAATAATTCTGAAAAAAAAAATTAAGACTAGGATATATTTTGAATACCCCACGGGTTAATTTCAGAAAATAAGTTCAGAATATTAATTCTTGGAATTATTAATATATTATCAATAAGTTTTATCAAAATCATTCCACATATATATATACTATTTCGATATTTTGTTTTAAAAAAATATAAATCTCCTTAAATTTTTCCTTTGACCTTAAAGACGGCCAGTTTATAGTACTTCAATTAACCTTAATTTACAAGATTGAGAATTTGTATCAAGTAGTATAATATTTTGAAAAAAGATATTTAAAATGCGAAAACACCAAAAAGGTGTATCCTAAAAGTTGAAAAAGTATGAAAAATCACATTTTCCTTCAAATCCGCTGAAATGAAAACGCTGCCCCCGCCAAATTCAGAACATGATACCTACAATATTTAGCATTTTCCGTCACATATACTTTGTCAATAAGACCTTAAAGTCCAATCGTTGATTACGGTAAATTTCTTGAACAAAATTTTTGGAAAAGCAAAATAAGAGATTTTGAAATAGCGTTAAAAAATACGTGCTGTTTTGACATTAATTTAGAACGGCATACCAACAGACGAGATGCAAAATACTTTACTTGATATCATTTTTGGATCAGGAGAATGCAAAAATATTGTTGTTGTAAATTATTTCAATGTCTTTAAAATGTGAGCTCGATTTTCTTAAGCAAGTGGTGTGCGGCGCATTTATTGCCTGGGGAACTTGATATAACTTGGCTGTTTTTTAAACGATAATTGATTTTTTTGGATTATGTTTCATTAATTAATTTAATTGAAGCGTAATTATTAATATCAAAGTTTTTGTGAAAAATTATATTTTTTGATAATTTTTGCATATAAATGCAAATTTGAACTTTGAACTCAATGCGCTTCCAGAAAGTATTGTCCGATTTGGCTCAAATTTTGTGCACTAAAGTTTTAGATCAAGTGTCATAAAAATCCCACCCGCCCACCTCAAAACTCGACCAAAAATTTTTTTTTTTCATACAAACCGCTGTCACCCTAACGTATATGTATTATGCTATCTATACGTCACATACATTTTAGTAAGATAAAATGTATATTTATTATACTCCAATAAGAATATTTTTTTCTAACCGATTTGTATTATTAAGTCATCACTGAACAAATATTGACTGCTGACTTCAGTTCTAGATATCAGCTTTTATTTTTCAGCGATAAGTTGGAATAAAAAAGTTGATTAAAAGTGACTAAATAATTTATGGTTTAATGAAAACATGTATTAGAAATATGAAAAAATTACCCGAAAATGTTGTTTTCTTTAGTTGAGACAGATCGTCATAATATTTTGTGACTAATCGAAATGAAAATATGGGAACTCAACAATCTTCTTATATAATAAATAGGAGCTTGACTGGCTCTTATCGCAGTAGCCAAAATGCTTTGATAAATATGTCTAGGTTTAATTTCGGGGGACGACATCAAAAGCTATTTATAACCTATACCACTACGTGAATAATGAGTTTGTAACTACCAGAAATATTTTACCTATACCAAAATCACCTTCCGAGCCACCTTTTCTATGTCTGTCTGTGTGTAAATATGAAATTTTTAATCGAACTGCCAACTTGCCAACAGTAAAAATATATTTAATTTAAATTTAGTTCATAAGTTTTTGTCGGCCACAGGATGATCGCTGTTCAAATCGGTGATTAATGGTTCATGTACAGACCTAGACCCCATGCAAGTATTCCCTATGATATCGACTTAAATGAACGCAAGATCCGGGTTATCATATTTGTTTCAGTTAAATTTGTTTTATGTACTCACATAAACATATACTTCAAAATTAAGCTGTGGGACAGTTGCCATATAAAGCTGCCTCCCTATATTCACTTAAATCTATGAAATAACAAAAATATTGCAAAGATCTTTTCTTAAAATTAGCGACTTTATTAAATAAAGCAATGATCGGCCTCTATTTTGAAGTGATCCCCACAGAAAAAAATTAACTAGTATGAACTTTTTAATATCTGCAGGGTGCTTATTAATTACAATGTCACTTAACTTTTTCTTATTTTCTATATCCAATTATGACCCGAAAGGTTTAACTAAAACCCCTTCTTGAAACTCACGTTATAACGATCATATATTCGGTATACAACCAGTGGATAATATAACATAAGGACTGCCTTTGAAAAAACTGTTCATCACAAAATTCGAAAAATCTGATGAACTAATATTTGATTTAAAATGCGATACCAATTTTGAACTCTTATTTTTATTAAGATTATTACTGTGTAATTGGATACTTACCATAATATTTATTTTATAAAAATTTTTAATTTTTCTGGCGCCCCTTCCATCAGCGATTTTTTTTTTGTGTTATCTGATAATTTTCGAGCTGCTGAGGTCCATTTTCGCCGGAAATTTTTGACATTCTTGGCCACTTTGTTCGTTGTCCTGATTTCTTTTTTGACCAAAGCCCAGTATCACTTTTGACCCAGCTAGGTGAAGAACACGCTGTTTTGCTTCCGTGTTCTTCACAGCATTTCCATCTGGAACTTTCTACACTTTGAATGTCTTGAGACCGACGCTCCGCGGCACCCTTTTTGGCCTTGCGTACAAAAATCTCGGAACATTCTAATTTCTGAGCCAGTTTTATGCTCGAAATATTAGGATTTTTCTTCAGCATGGTGATGATTTTCTTTGTTTTCTGTTGGTTACAGATGTCTTTCTTCCTTCTAGAACCTATATTCCGAGTAGCGCTCAAGTCTTCGCTAAACTTCTGTAAGACTCTAGACACTGTTTTTGGGCTAATATTTAACTCTCCAGTAATTTTTTTTAACATCCACGGAGAGTGGACTTGAAAGATTTTTACTATAATTTTGCGTGTTTCCAATTCGCTTGCCATTTTGAAATGAATAAAAGCGTCTAGAGAAAAAATTTAAAAAGCGTAATTTTCTGCTACTCATTTAAAAGCCTACTACTAAATAAACATCATGTGAGTCCGATCACAGGGGAGATATGTAAACGTCTAGTAATTAAAGATTTTTTATGGCACTTTTTTAGAATCAAACAGAAAGCTTCATCTACGTATCACTTATAGGCATCAACTGCAGGGGCTCTGCTAATATAAAAATATTTGTTATTATTTATTATTTTAACCGATTAATTTTTACTTTTTATTTTCCATTTTTGGTTTTTCATTTTGTATTTCTCATTTTTCATTTTTTATTTATCATTTTTTTTTTTACTTTTTCATTTTTCATTTATTATTTTCCAGTTTTCATTTTTAAATTTTCGTTTTTCGTTTTTTATTTTTAATTCTTAATTTTTCAGTTTATTTTTTTATTTTTCATTTTTCGTTTTTCATTTTTCATTTTTCATTTTTATTTTTCATTTTTCATTTTTAATTTTTTTACTTTTCATTTTTTATTTTTCATATTCAAACAGGTTATTACATATCATAATTTTTTCACCAATACAATCATAATTCACACCAATTTTGTCTTACGCCTCACATATTACGCTGTTTTTGTGATTGTATTGTGAAACAGAAATTTACCCTGATGTTTACACATCAAAAATTTTCAATTTGAGTGGTCTTTTAAAAAGTTATCGCGCAAAATGTTGTGAACAATTTTTTCAAACGCAGTCTTTAGAGCAAAACAGAACTGGAATTACGATTCATAAATAATGTTCGTTATATATAAAAATAATTGTACAGGTAATTTTTATACCCTACACTACTATGTGGATATGGTATTTGACCTAAACCCATCTTTTATTATACCGATGCGCTTAGAATCACTTTCTGAGTCGACTTAGCGATGTCTGTCCGTCCGTCTGTCTGTGTTTTCATGCAGAACTTGTAATTAACTTCAGACCGGAAATATGAATATATTTTGATGAAATTTACTTTCATTGACCATAGGATGAAACCTGTTGAAACTGGTGAAAATTGGTTCATGTTCAGACCTACTCCCCATACAAATGGCACCTATGAGACCAACTCAAATGGTAATAATATGCAAATGATCGTATATACCTCAACCAGATTGAACATGTATGTGTTTATTACATTAGTGGTCTAAAAATAATCCCTATGCGACAATTTTAAGTCATAGCCCCCATATGAAGCTGGTTCCCGATCTTCACTTAAATCTATCAAAAAACAAAAATATTGCACAGCTTTTTCTCAAATTTGATTTCTACGTTTGTTTGCAAAAAATAAGTGACCTTACCAAATATGGTCAGGATTGGTCCATTTTTCGCCCTAGTCCCCATATAAATATAGCATCCGATATGAACTTTTTCATATCCAAGGAAAAAAAATTAAAAAAAAATGTCACTCAAATTTGGTTAATGCTCATTTTCCATATCTTATTATTTGGATCTAAGAGATAGGGTCTCAAAACGCATGGTATAGAGTATTTTCTTTCTTGTTTCTATTTAGGTTTATTTGTGATCTTATCACGATTAGAATAGTCAAATTAACGTAAGATTTTAATATTACAAAGATATAGAAATATTCCGATACATAAAGTTGATAGATAGATTACAAGATATTAAAGGGATAAAAATAAGTTTACACAAATTATCATAGTTACCAAATGCGAAAGAAGAAAAGAAAATTTTTAGAAAAAAATTTAAAATATCAAAGAAAAAAAATGGATTCAGTCTTAGATAATATACAAAATACTGGGGGCAAACCGTCGCATTCGATATCGAGTAAAATCAATCGAAAATCCATAAAATGAAACGAAATTCCATATATTTATTATTTAAAGAAGACAGACAATCGTCAGACTTCGTTTCACTTTTACTATTCACTATGGACCATAACTCGTTAGTTGTGATGGGAGTAAAATTACTCTTAATATTTTATTTTGGAAAATAAAACAATAATTTCGACTGAAAAATTTCGATGACGAATGCGACGATTCGACCCCTGATTTTAGTCAAAATATTCATTTCATAGACATATAAATAGAACTTGCATCAGTGAAAGTCGGATTACGTTAGTTTTCGAACACAAATATATGGAAATATCTGTCAAACTTATTTTATGCTTAACCCGAAATGACCCACGATTACCATATGGTAATGGAAAATATGCCGTCACATTTACTCAAAAAAAGTCCAAAAGGGCACAATAAAATTACAAGTGAAAACAATAATTTAATGCAAAATATTTGTGAGTTGCCAACAAATAAAGTCTTTGTTGATCTGAGGTCAGTTAACGAAGATATCGCATGTGCAATTGTGGTGACAAAAAAAGTTAAAAATGCCCATATCAAACTGTAATTAATTTCAGTTCAATAAATAGAATATGAAATTACTTATTTTTTTTTTACTTATAATTTTATTAAAAAGTTTTTTTTAAAAGTTTTTGTAAAATTTATTGAAAAAAAAATTCCAAAAATCATTTTCACTTTTATGAAAAACCTGTACCCTAGGCGACCCATAGTTACGAGTTTTCCGCGTTTTTCGGAAAAAAACAAAAGTATATTGAAAAATGTAAGGTCGAAATAGTATAGTATACAACTTTTCAACAAAACATATAAGACCAAAAATTGCAGGGAGTTAACGGGTTAACTCCCTTTTAGACGCATGATTATTCCAAAGCCATATTGTCTGAAAATAGAAGATTTATTTCATAAAATTGTTTTATTAAAATTGTTTCCTAGACACTTGTGATTCAATATTAATTGTATGGCAAGCAATTTAGAGTTACTTTTAATTAATTATTTGGGTTTGTTCACTACATGTTATCAATGTATCTTTTTGCTGGGTTTTCTTGTATTCTATAAACAAACACTTCTTTACAAAACACCTGTATATGATTCACATTAACATACAAACAAACACAAAGTGCTGGTAAAGAGAGCTACTTTTTTAAAAACAGGTGTATTGTATGATAAGAGAGCATTAAAAATGCAAAAAGTATTACTAAGTCTAGGCTGACTATAGGATGTCCTATACCATGAGGTTGGACTGGTCTTCCCCAGGCTACTAATGCATTTCAAAAACATGTATAAACCAGATTTGAGTAATATAATATACTTTTAAGTCGAAAAATATATTTAAGTTAATAATGCGAGGCTGCTTTATAAGGGACTATGACAAAATTTCACCCTACTCTCTTTTTGGACTGAGAATTTCTGAATATAATAACATTTATAAACTATATTTGATCAAGATAAATAACAACCATTACATCTTAGGTTATATAAGTCAATCTCAAAGGGGATATACCTGTTAAGGCGACGTGTTAACATGCACCGATTTTCATCAATATTATTTTAACTGGCGATAATTTGATGACTGACAAAAGCTTTTATAAAACTTTTTCTTTAAACATATTGTAATTTGAAACTTTTTATTTGCGTACAAGGTTATGGAAACATAGACACATATACGGGCAGACGGATTGACGTACATACTGAAAGTTGTCAAGCATATTTGGCATTTCTAAAACCTCCAAAATTTTAGACTGTAGACTGACTATAAGAATATTAATTGTTTTTTTTTTTATTTGAGTACACAATACATGTTGTAACCTGTGCACACTGGTGTGAAGAAAAAATTTGGAACCCATAAAATATCCGTCTGTCCGTCTATAGAAGTCGCGATCACACCCTCAATATATCAAGTGGGGTGATTTTTTGACATCTTAGGCAGGTTGCTCGGTAAAATTATCAGAATCGCTTCAACAGGTCCCGGCATTTCAAAGAAAATGTTAAAAATACTCATGAAAGCAATACGATTTTTTTTAAATTGTTCCTGTTATCGTTCTTATTCTAAATCATGTTTCATGTGTGTATTAATTGTAACTATCATTGTCGTTGCTTTATTAGCATTTGCTCACTGGGTATGTATGTATGGGTCTACTCGACATGTCCAGAATTGATGTAGCGATGTCCGTTTGTTCGTCTACGGCAATCACGATTTTTGTGATATTTTAATGAAAATCGACAAAAAAAAATTTTGGAAACAATAAAGATTTTCTATGTTGCTCTTGTTAATGTTGTTATTATAATTTTTGTCGCTGTGTATTTAGGATTATACTCCACGTGTCGAGAGTTCTAAGCCATGGGAAACAGAGCCGTTGCCGAAGCAGGAGCTAGAGTCGTCGATATCTACTTGCGAGATGAAATATATAAGCCAATTTTTCATTTTTGAATATTAATATAAATAATCTAACCCATAAAAACAAAGTTTTTATTAAAGCTCTTAATTTGTTTATGCATATGAGTTTTGAATCTAAGGACAAAGTTCCAGATCGATCGGATCAGGTATAGTTGAGGTTTTAATCGCTCCGTGACTGTGCGTGACTATGCGTGACTGTGCGTGGCTATGTCAAAGCCAATCTTTTTTCACAGCAAGTCTGTCGACAAAGTTTCAAATTGATTGGATGAGGGGAAATCCGTTGTAATCTCTCCGTGACTGTGCGTGACTAAGTCAAAGATCGATCGAATGTGGGGAAATGACATTAAGATCACTCCGTGACTGTGCCAGACCATGCATGACTACCACAAAATTAATCTGTAGTCACAACAAGACTATGAGCCAAGTCTTAGATCAATTGGATAAGCGGAGTTGGGTTGTGCTCCGACAGACCGACAGACAGACAGAGAGTATGAGTTAAATGGAGCTTAAAACAATCGTTGGACAAGAAGAAAACATGTATTTAAATTCAAGCATTGAAATTAAAAATGATGTTAATAAAAATAAACGGATCAGATCTTTCTCTGAAGCTTTTAATGGTTCAAGCAACTTATAATTGTTAAATTGCAGTAGGCCTTATCCGACTTCTTTTCCCATTTACGCATGACCTAATAATGCAAAGCCTACTCTATCAATACAAAAATAAAGCAATTATTAAGATAGAAGTTAATCATTTCTATCAAAAACCCCATCAGTGAAGGCTGGTCATTAAATACAAAATGTTTTATAACTTTAAATGGTATTAGAACTTAGAACTTAAGAAATTGTATTAAAATGGAAACCGTAGCCAACATTGGTTGTAATCTATACTAATATAATAAAGAGGTAATGTGTGTTTGTTTGTTTGTTTGTTTGTAGGAGGTAATCTTCGTAACTACCCATCTGATCTTCCTGAAATTTTCACAGAGTATTACTGCGGATATGGGAAGTGCTATAGGCAATAACTTTTTAAATATTTTTGGTGGGCGTGGCACCTCCCACACAAAGTAAATTTTTAATATCATATGCACATATTGCGTACTATGATAGGGGGAGCTTTGCAAATTTGTGTAAGGTCACCTATTGCTAATATAAGTAGCTACGCCGGAAATGGGCGGGATCCGATAAGTGGGCGTGGACCTTCCATACAAGTAATAGTTCAATATTATGTATCTCGAGTACTGTGATAGAGAGAGCTTTTCAAATTTGTCTGGTGTCACCTATTATTAATGTGAGTAGTCGGACAAAAAATGGGCAGTATCGGACCAATAGGTGTGGCACCTGCCATACAAATTAAATATAAATTGTCATACATCTGGAGTACTGTAATAGTGAGAGTCTTGGGACTTTGCGTGAGCCCATAAGTTATTCATTTGATTACTTAGGCAAAAAATGGGCGTGATCGGAGCAGTGGGCGCGGCACCACCCATACAAAGTAAATATATGATATTATATAACTGGTGTGCTAAAAAATGAAGCTTTGACACTTTGCAAGAGCCTATCAGATCTTAGTATGAGTAGTCGAACAAAAAACTGGCGAGTTCACACCAATGTGCGTGGCACTCCCCATGCAAAGTAAAAATTTAATGTCATATTTCTGGAGTACAGTAAAAGAGAGAGCTTCTTTGTGTGATTAGTCGAAAAAAAAGGGCGTGATCGGAGCAGTGGGCGTAGCACCGCCCATGCAAAGTAGATATCTAATATCATATAACTGGTGTACTATAAAAGGAAAGACTCGATATTTTGCATGAGTCCGTCAGATATTAATGTGAGTAGTCCAATAAAAATTGGGCGGGATGGGATTAGTGAGCGTGGCACCTCCTATGTAAAAAATATGAAGTACTACGAAAGCGACAGTCTTTTGACAAGTTCACTAGTTATCAATGTCATTTGTAGTGGAAAATGTATCGCCAAAACCAAAAACCGCCAAACCCAAAATCGCGAAAAAAATCGCCCAAAAAACAAAAATCTTCAAAATCAAAAATGGACAAAATCAATAATCGCTAAAAAGAAAAATTGCCAAATGATATTCTAAGTTCAAGGCCAATAGTTAAGTATTGCCAGATCTAATATGAATAATCCATCTTCTTCTCATGGGCAGCTACATGTACTTTTCTCCAGGGTAGGAACGCCGAAAAATCTGATAATTGTTGTACCGAATGAAAAAACCAAAAAACATTGTATATCAGCATCAGCAAGCATTGAAAAAAAAAATCTATACTAATAATCTATACTAACATAATAAAGATGTAATATATGTTTGTTTGTTTGTAGGAGGTAATCTCCGTAACTACTCATCAGATCTTCCTGAAATTTTCACAGATTCTTACTGCGGATATGGGAGTGCTACACCCTTAATTTTTTTAAAATATTTTTAGTGGTCGTGGCACCTCCCATACAAAGAAAATTTTTAATATCATATATATTAAATACTATGATAGAGAAAGCTTGGCAAATTTGTCTCAGGTCATCTATTATTAACGTGAGTAGTCAGACAAAAAATGGGCGGGATTAGACAAATGCACGTGGTGATCGCACACAAACTTAATATTAATCTGATATATCTGAATTACTGTATTAGTGAGAGCCTTGGGACTTTGCGTGAGCCCTTTCATAACGATTCTGAAGGGGGGGAGGCGGAGGGTGTAGCGAAGCACACCGGGTTACATCTAGTATTTAGTATACTTGTTGTGTCTTATATCTGTGGTTTTCTGGAATAACCGCGTATGTCCATTTTTGTCAGTTTTGAGTTAACGATGCCAAATATATTAATTTTTAACGCTCTTTACATATGTAAAATTAAAAAAAAAAAATAAAATATTGACCATTGGTGAATTTTTTTTCTTTAAATAACGATGTAACTTAAATGTCTATTAAATTAATTTGCAGCACTATCGACGTATATCAACCTACTTTTGATCGCTGACAAATTATTTTCTTAGAAAACGACACACAGCGACATATGTACGTTGTTATTAATGGAAAAAAATGCAAAATAATTTTGGATTATTTTTCAGCTTATAACCACTTCTAAAAACTTGCGTGTTTATTTCTGTTATTTTTTGTCACTATTATTATTATTCTTAATACTATGCTATTATTCTTGACAAACAAAAAATTCAATTTTTCAAGCAACAACAACTTATGTCTACATGGGTGGTTGCATTGATATTTTCTTTTTCAAAGAAAACGACGTTTGTCGACATAAGTTGTTTTATCTGCACACACTTTAAGTGTTATTTACATATTGTTTTTTCGTCCTACTCTAGGATCTATTCCTCTGAACATTTTTGACTCAAAATTTTATATAAAGCAGTTATTAAATAAAGAGCTCTAAAAACTTTATATTGAGCCCATAATTTCAAATATAATGTTTTTGGGCTCCCCTGAACATTTTGATTTTATGATATACGCGGTTATTCTAGAAAAACACAGACAGAAAACTATTATTAAAATTTACAAACGGCTTTTAAGCGTAGTATAACATACTCTTTCTCTATCTTTCGACTCAATATTAGAATTGTCCTACTATATACGAAAATAGGTTTCCTATTCAACAAAGAAAATCATGTTTCCCTTTACTACATTATTTTGGGAAATTGAGAATAAAAGACCACATTAACAAATCTTCAATTCATGTACATATAATATATATAATATATAAGCTATATCAAAATTAGCGTAATGACTGGGTTTCGATGATAGCTTCTGTAGCTTTCGATTTTTTTTTTTAAATGTTCTTTTTGTTGACTTTTAAGTACTACCGACTTCAGAAAAAAAAAAAACTATTCTAAGGCAAAGATTTCATCACCTAGAGAAGATTTCAGTTCAGACATACCTATAATATTAATAGGCAAGGCGATTTCTTGTGGCATCTTCTAAACTCTCAGTTACCAACCGATTTTAACAGAAAATATACCATTTGAAAGGTATTCCTTTACAGATGTGCACCTTGTTTATGATTAAAAGTTCTTGCTTCATTTGTTTCATTTAAATTTGCTACTAATAAATACATAAAATACATATTTTAGCTATACAATGATGTGTGTGTGTTTATAAAATTTGTTAATTTGAATTGTGAATTGGCTAAAATACGGATAGCATACCTTTAAAAAATTATTTATTACCAACCCCATTTATATGTGTATCTTCTGTGTAAATTCACAATTTAATGTAAAGGGTCCGCCAAATAACTTTTTTTTTTTGAGAATGCTATAAAAAAAAACTAATGAATATTATCGCAAATTTGTTTTTTTATTTGAAGGCACAATCCTTCCGGTTAACAATGGAAAATAATTTCATTCAAATGGCTGCCTCGGCTGGCCATGCAGTAGCCTACACGATCGGTCCAATTTTTAAGCACATTATCGATTGTGTGCAGCTGTATTTCACCAATGGCTTCACGAAAATTGTCCTTTAAAGCGTCAATTGTCTCTGGCTTGTTGGCGTAACATTTATCTTTGAGGGCACCCCACAAATAATAGTCCAACGGTGTCAAATCACAGCTCCGAGGTGGACAGCGACATCAGCTCTGCGGCTGATTATGCGATCTTCAAAAATGGGGCGAAAACATTGAGTGTAGCTTCGGCTGTGTGGCACGTAGCGCCGTCCTGTTGAAACCAAATGTTGCCAATATCCTCCTCTTCAATTTTTGTGAACAAAAATTCATTCAACATGGCCCGATAACGATCGCCACTGACTGTAACGGCCACTCCTTGCTCATTTTCGAAGAAAAATGGCCCAATTATGCCTCTGGACCAAAATCCGCACCAAACAGTGAGTCGTTTTGGGTGTATCGACTTTTCAATGTATGCGTGCGGGTTTTCTGTGCCCCAAGTGGACAATTTTGCTTGTTTACATACCCGCCAAGATAAAAATTAGCTTAATCTGAAAAGGTGATTTTTTTTGGCAAAATCGGCATCTTCTGTAAGTCGATCGCAGGCCCACTTAGCGAAGCAGGACTTTGCATGGCGTCATACCAAGGTCTTTATGCAAAATTCATCTCAATGATGCCTCCGAAATGTTCAATTCTTGAGAACGACGGTGAATTGATGTTGATCGCGTTTCACGCACACTTTCTGCCACAGCAGCAATATTCTCGGGTGTACGCACTGTGTTTTTCACGCGCTGGTTTATCGATGAGGATGCCAGTTTCTTTCACTTTTTTCACAAGATAACGAACATACGGAGCTGACGGTGCTTCTCTTCTTCCAGAATCCGTACGCAATTTTCGCACACATTCTGCAACATTACCATGATTTTCAAAATAATGTCGCAATATTTCCCACCGTTGTTCAAGCGTACACACAACCATATTCGTTCAGCGGAAGGATAAAACTAATTATCTGTCAAATCAGACATGAGCTAAGTGTTACCATTTACGAAATAAGCACTAGTTAAAAAAAAAAAACGTTAGATGGCGGACCCTTTATTACTTCATGAATGCATAAAATACATACATAAAAAATAGTTGCTAGTTATTTTAAATAGAGAAACTTAATATTAATACTCTAATGCCCGTTTTCTCAATAGGCGATTATCTTTTATCCCAACGAGAAACTGCCGGTTAAAGAAATTTGATTTTCTCAATGTCTGGTTTGCTTCTATTTTGTCGCAAAGCTAACCGGCACTCAGCTGCCAATTATTTATTTATCGTGCAGGTAAATTATTCTCCCAACTTTCATATCAATTTTGAGAGGCATTGCCAACTGAAAATAATTCTCCCAACTTTCATACGTATTTTGAGAGGCATTGCCAACTGAAAGTAATGTTTTTGTCGGTACATTGAGAAAACCAAAATTGTTAACCGGCAGTTTATCGGTACAATAAATTTATGTCATGGTTAAGTAACAGGCAGTTTGACGATACATTGAGAAAACCGGCATAAATGTGTGTTCTACCACTACACGTATTTACTGACTCTCTTTCTCTACAACAACAAAGACAATGTATGAGCGTAAAGGTATTTTTGTTATCTTATAAGAATTCCTATTAAACTCTTATGGATTGCTAGAGTACCATATTGTACCAACGAGCTTGTATTTTTTGTAAATATCAAAAAAACAAAGGAAAAAAAATAGTTGGTGAATTCAAAGTATATTAAAAAATCTTAATCTATTTTCAATAATTTTTTAAAAAATTATTTTTATTATTAAATTATTGAAATTAAGAAAAATAGCTGTGGAAAATTAACTTAAAATTTTAAATAAAAGAGTATATTTTTAAACTGATCATTCTCCAGATCACAATGGGTTAGAAATTGTATTATTACTTGAAAAAGAACGCTGATAACAAGTATTAAAATTTTAACTAATTCTCTTCAGTAATTTTTTTTTTCCTACGTACTTAAGAAATACAAAGTAATTTTTTTTCGTTTTCCGTTAATTCACTTTTCCAATTTGACATAAGAGTACTCGTGTATTTAATCATTTTGTTTTTATATTCATTGTGTTATAAATTGATTTTATTTACAAGTGTTGACATGAATAAATTTCTGACTAATTTATCATTAAACCCATGGAGTAAAATTGATAAATTTTTGGATGGTAAGTTTAGCAATGTAATGAAGAGCACTCTATGTATGTACTCGTATATACATATATGTATATTATCGATTGCGTGTTAAAATTTCTGGTGATAGACGAATACATGAGCTATAGACCAGTAGTGGAGCAGGCTGATCATTGAACTGTAGTGAATTTGTGTTTTTTTTTAGCATACGTTGATATCTTATCAATATATTTGTTTAACTACAACAACTACAAATACAAATAGAACAATAACATATAATCAGTTATTATTGAATTATTGAGGGTAGTCACAGATAATGTATGGTCACAAGAATTTATAAGGGAATTTGTAAGCTGCATTAATTTACGAATTATGGAGTTTATAATTATATCATGTGTAAAATATGAACTGTGAATAGGTTATTATTTATTTATTTATTTATTTTTTTTTTGTACTAAACAGACATTAAAATAAAAAGAAAAATAATTTCATACTAAATGAATATTTTTAAGTTGAGCTCTGCTTTTGCAGTAAAAGTCGAAACAGAGATATAACTAACAAGAGTGAGAAGTTCGGTTATGCCGCATATTTGGTAACTTTCAGCTATGCTTTAATTTCAGTAATATAACGACTGTTGGATTCAGTTACCATTTTAATATAGTTACCGATAATTAACTTTCTAAGTCCAAATAGCAAAGCTCAGCACTAGAAATTCGAGTGCAAATTCAATTTTTTTTATTGCGTTTTTTTTCTATCAGGTTTTTTTTAAATCTATATAGATATTAAAAATTTATGAATAGTTAAGTAAAATTCATGACTTTTTAAATAAAATTCATTAAATTTCATTACAAATATTTATTGAACACACAGAGGTTGTATAAATGGGTTTGCTAGTACATAATTTTATAAGAGTCTAAAGGTATGCCACCCAATTTTATTTACATTTCAACACGGGGCTTTCGATATGTAATTTTTGCAAACACATTAACAAATTTAATAAACACACACCAAACATTGTATAGTTTTATGTGTTTAAATGATTATTACTCCAAAAAAAAAATTTTGTCAATATCGGTTGATAACTAAAAGCGTAGAAGAGGTCGCAAATTTAAAGTTAATTGTTTTTCTATTGGCAGTATTTGGGTCAATTTCAATCAAAACGTACATTTCTAATTTTCTAATATTTTCAGATAGATTACTCGATTTTTGAGAAGATTGTTCCAGAATACTAAGTTGCTTTTAGATTCTGTATATAATTAATATATTCAGTTGTTTCAACAAATTTGATTTGTCTTGAACGTCACAAAGAAAAAATACATAAAACCAATTGAGAAAATTATAGTCGGTCTAGACCGACTATATGATACCCTATACCATGCGTTTAGAAACCCAACTAACTGGACATAGAAAATAAGCATAAACCAAATTTGAGTGTGATTTTTATTAATTTTTTTGGCTGCAGATATTAAAAAGTTCATATCAGATGCTATATCTATATGGGGACTAGGCCCAAAAATGGACCGATCCTGACTATGTTTGGTAAAGTCTCTTGTATTTTGCAAAAATATATACAAACAAAATTTGAGAAGAATCAGTGCAATATTTTTGTTTTTTGATAGATTTAAGTGAAGATCGGGAAGCAGCTCCATATGGGGCCCATGACTAAGAGTTTTCCCATAGGGATCATTTTTGGACTACTCATTAATGGATGTAATAAACGCATACAAATCCATTTTGAGTAAGATATATATGGCAATTTGGATCTTATGGCAATTTATGTCGATTTCATAGGGGTCATTTGTATGGGGGCTAGGTCTGAACATGGACCAATTCTCACCAATTTCAACAGCCTTCATCCCATGGCCGACAAAACCTTATACACCAAATTTCGTGAAAATATATTCATATTTGCTACCTGCAGTTTGATTACAAGGTTTACATGGACACACAGACGGACGGACGGACGGACGGACGGACGGACATCGTTAAATCGACTCAGAAAGTGATTCTGATTCGATCGGTATAACGAAAGATGGGTCTAGGTCAAACATTTTTGGTAGTTACAAACAGCAGCACAAAGTCATTATACCCAAACCACATAGTGGTATAGGGTATAATCACTACAACAAATTAGATTTAAAAAAAAATGTAAACCAAGCTGAAAATGAAACGAAAATAAAAATAAAAATGACTTTAATATTTTAGTAGAAGTATCGGTATCAGTTAATAACAAGTATGAGTATTCTCCATTGTAGTTTTTAACCAGAATCAGTGGGACCTATTTTTGGACTTTCGTATTAAGTATATGGCAATAGCGTAAATGTTTGCATTGCAGAAGCAAGAACGATTTTTGTGTAATATTTCTATATCTTTTAATTATTTGGTGAGTATCTCTTCACACATGAATGGTTGTCAAATTTTTGGACAATACCTTTTTCATTTTGAAATTCCACGTTAAGTTTGGATAAAAGCTATTCGTACAATTTTTTTGAATCTACTGTATCTTCTTCGTGACCCGCAGGAGCGTCTTATTTTCGCCGATGGGTACCCACACCATTTGCTGTACCCTTTCCATGCTAGTTTTTAAAATGGCCATGTTCCGTACTTAAAAATTTTCTCAGAAATTCGATTATAATTAATCTAACCCATAAAAACAAAATTTTTTTTAAAACTCTTTCTTTTCTTATGCATATGAGTTTTGAATCTCTCCGTGGCTCTGCGTAACTTTGCGTGACTTTTTTAAAATTAATCTTTGGTCACAGCAAGTCTATGAACAAAGTTTTAGACCGATCGGATGAGGGGAAATGGGGCTTAAATCACTCCATGACTGTGCGTGACTTTGCGTGACTGTGCGTGACTATGTAAAAGTTAATCTTTTTTTCACAGCAAGTCTATCGACCAAGTTTCAGTTTGATAGTGTAAGTGAAAATGGCTTTTAAATCACTCCGTGAATGTGCGTGACTACGTGTGACTGTACGTGACTATGTCGAAGTTAATCTTTCTTTACAGCAAGTATATCGACCAAGCTTCAGATTGATTAGATGAGGGGAAATCCATTTTAAATCTCTCCCTGACTGTACGTAATCTATGCGTGACTAAGCCAAAGTTAATCTTTTTTTCACAGCAATTGTCTGGATTAAGCTTCAGATCGATCGGATGAGGGAAAATGACATTCAGATCACTCCGCGACTGTATGTGACTACCCCAAAATTAACCTGTAGTCACAACAAGTCATGGGCCAAGTTTCAGATCAATTGGATAACAGGGAATGGGGTTGAGAGTATGAGTTAAAAGGAAGAGTTTAACAATATATTTTTTTTGGATATATTGATATAAGAGATCATTCAAAAAGAGTGGCGAACAATGGAGTATATAATCCAGTATTGGATCTAAGTGAGCCCAATTAGCAGCAGCATGGTTTAAGCTCTCACAAACTTATAGGCTGCTCAAACTTTTTAAAATATATTAAGCCCGTACTGATTATTGACATTAAGTGATTGTTTCTTAAATTTCAACACGTCTATATCAAAATGATGCGCCAGTTCAGCTAAAGCTGAAAATTTCTCTATCGTCTTTATTATTTTTACATGGTATTTATCTTGAAAGGCACTCTATATGGTCAGGGTCAGGGTATAATGACATTGTGCTGATGTCTGTAACTATCAAAAATTATTGACCAGACCCTCACTTATTATATCGATCGACTCAGAGTTACTTTCTGAAAATTACTTTTTGCGTCAATTTAGCAATATCCGTCTCTCCGTCCGTCTGTATGTCCATGTAAACCTTATAAGCAAACTACAGTTCGAAAATATGACTTTGTTTTTATAAATTTAACATATAAGCTCCTATCAGCCTTGGCATGGATCCTGATGAAACTGGGGAAAATCGGTGCATGTCCGCATATAAATGATCCATGTGGAATCAGCTTAAATTGTCATAAGATTCAAATTATCACATACATCTGGGTCAAATTGGGTTTGTATATGTTTATTACATCCATTAATCAGTAATCTAAAAATAAAACCCATAGGACAATTCTTAGTCATAGCCCAGTTGTAAAGCTGCTTCCCGATCTTTACTTAAATTTATTAAAAAGAGTGTTACACATATTTTTCTCAAATTCGGTTTTTATATACTTTTGAAAAAAGTATCAGCATCGGTCCAATTTACGACCCAGTCTCTATATAAATACAGCGTTTGATATTAACTTTTTAATATTCTAAGGCAAACAACATAATAAAAATACCACTCAAATCGGGGTTATGCTTATTTTCTATATCCAATTAGTTGGACCTAGGTGATAGGGTCTCAAACCAAATGATATAGGGTAGTGCATTGTCGGCCTAGACCGACTATGATTTTCTTATTTGTTTTATTTAACATTTTGTTTACAATCTGCCACTACCACACATATCAGACTTGTTAGCTTTGCTACCAACTGCTCTTTTTTCAGTAACAGCCATTGTTGACATAGTTTCTAAACCTTTAAATATCGGCCTTTTCTATGATAGCACAGGTATATGAAACTGAAGGTTTTTTTCAAAAAAGGTTTCAGTTGCGTAAAAGTTGTATATGACAAGTCGATACTGTTATTTTTACTTTTGTTTCTATATTTTTTCACGACTGAAATTTCCCTTCAACCTGTAGCGTTTTAAATGTCTAGAGGTCTTCAGCAGGCAAAATGACTTTCTATCTTCATATTTCTCTTTTCTAATTGAGCCAAAGTTTCTTTCAAAATTTTGTTAGAAGAACTAAGAATTTTTTTCGAGTTCCCTTGCAATTGTTTCTTTACTCCTTGACATCTTCTTTCCTATATTCGTTTTCCTTTTGTAGTTCTTCATCAGGGATTTCCAAAAATTTTTTGGTTGTGTAGTAGTGAGTACCAGAGAGTAAAAAAATTGAGAGAATGCATTCATTTACAGCTGAAATAAGATATTAGTAATATATTTTATAAGTTGTATAACACAAAGGTACAAAATTAAAATTTTTTTGTGTTGATAAAAAATTTGTAGCAATTCTTTACCAATTCAATGTCGCTGATTTTAAAACTGCACTTTTTTTTATTCGGAAGCTTTTTGACTCTAGATCAGTTTCAAATATCTTATCAAACAATTGTAAAAAAATTAAAGATTTTTATGTTTTAAAAATTCATAAAAAATAAATATTGCACGCAAATCACAGCTGATAGAAAAAAGAATCTTCATTTATTCATTTAAGCCGATTTCTACTCCTCTTTGTTGGTTTTTAGCAGAAATGATTAGGGTTCGGTTGCTCTGATTGACATTTATCTCTTACTGCTTGCGAGTTTTGATGCAGTTGCTGTACCGCTTATGCTATTGTTAATTTGAAATTTAGCTTTATTTTCGGACTCCCTGTTAGCATCAACATATTCTCTTTGGTTAGCTGAAGTATCTCTTAGACATGTCACCTCTTTTCACTCATTTCTCACATCTATAATATTAATAGGCTAGACAATTTTTTGGGACTGATGCTTTGTTCTACTGTTTTATCCCGTTTTTGACCAAACGTATATTATTTGAAAGATATTTCCTTTTGGCCGTTTTGCAGATTTACAGATTTTTAAATTTTTTCCTTTATTTTGAGTAAATTGCATTTAAAGTTGATTTTTAAATTGGCTATGATTGATTAGCATACCTTTATTTAATTAAAAAAAATAAAATTTCCTAGAATTTTCACTCGAATTTCGAGGGCTGGAATCTGCTAGTTTCTATTAAAAGGCGTATTACTAAGTAAATGTAAAAATCTAGGTCAACCGTATACCTTTCTCTATGCTTCCTTTTATATATTTTGCTACGTTCCTAATCGAGCTTTATTTTTTTCTCATACCTTTAATATATTTCGGCGATCGTTTTCTTCTCAGTAGTTGGATGAAAGATACAAAATTAAGATCTTATTCAATATTCAATATCAATATTCTCTAAAATTAAGGCGCCCATTGCAAAAGAACAAGAAAGTAATGTTGTTTACGAAATCCAATGCAAAGGAAATAACAATCAAAGCTGTGAGAAAATTTACATAGGTACAACAAAGAGATCATTAGCAACGAGAATGGGCGAACATAAGACAGACATAACAAAAATGAAAGAAACAACAGCATTGTCACAGCATATATTAACACAGATCACATAGCTGACTTTGATAAAGTTAAGATATTAGACAGAGAAAATATACAAAAGAAGAGATATACCTTAGAAAGCCTACGTATACAACAAAAAATAAACAAAACTATTAATCTGAAAGAGGACACAAATAAAATAAGCGTTAGCTACAAACTTGCGATTAAATGAAATAGTGGTGTGAAGTAATAAGATGTGTTTAAATGTTTTTGCGTTTTTTTGTGTTTTCATGTTTTATATGTTTTCATGTTTTTATATAATATAGATTACTTCAAATACACATTGTAAGTTAAAACTAATTGGAATACAAAAACATTGTAGATATATTAAAAAAAATTTTGTTTTTATATTAATAAATAGACAACCCCTGAAGAAATAGACAAAAATCTACGAAACGTCGCACAGTGGCGCCCGTAGAGCAAACGAGGTTGCAAAAATCAAAATTTTCATATGCGCCGACGAAGTTTTGAATAAACCCATGTTTTCAACGATTTCAAATATGCTACTCTTAATAATATCACATTTTTAGTTTAGAAGATATAACCGTTCAAAGGTGACCGACTTTCGGTTTTCAAAAAAACACACAATTTTTAGTCAATTTGTTGCGATTTCAGGTGTAATATCACGAAAAATAGGTAACGAATCGCTTTATTTTTTGTTTGTATTGATTAATGTAGTTATTAAATGTATACCTATAAAACAAAATTAACTGTTTGCTTTGTGTTTCTCCTGGTAAATCACTATTTAAAAACTATCCGTTTTTTCACTATTTTTCAAATTTGACGGAAAATAAAAAAAATCTATATTTTTCTATATTTGCCATATTTGCAAAACATGTTCCTTGATTATTTCTTTACATAATTCAAAAGGTTTTATCTGCCCGTACGTGCCCGTTTGGCTTCTAGAGGTAAAAAAGGTTAAAAAGACATGGTTGCAGAAATTGTATGGCGTTCATCCCTTACATGTTTTGACTGACAGTAGTTTGATCTAATAGTTTGCATTTTAAGTCGGTCGTCTACCTGTGAGCTTCTGCCAAAGTCTACTCCCAATATTCTGTTACAGACACAGGATGCACAAAAAACTACTCATTGAAATTCGCAGGTTCGCACCTCACTTAAAAATTATTTGGAGTACAAATGGTCAAGAACAATATTGACTTATGGTCCCTCCATGTAGGCACAAATCTTATTTAGGCACGAGCATAATATCAAAATTGCATAATTCAGCCTAAATCCATATGTATGCAGGGAACAGGTAAATTTTTAGGCACGGAAGCATAAGCCTATATATTGTAAAATAAGCATAATGCCTGGATTAGTCTACGACTGAAAGTTGGCGCAACAAGTACTGAAACCATGGCGTTAAACAATTTAAGTACTGAAAACATGGCGCTGAACAATTTAAAATTATTTGAACTGTTAAGAAGGTCAACCACACCAAAGTTTTTCACAGAAGCTGCTTTAGAAGAACTTGATAGCTTATACGGAAATATTGAGAGAAGTGAAATTATAAAAAATAATTTATATCTGATATATGCAAATATTAAGGCAAAATGGGTGAAATCCAATCGAACCATTCAGAACTTCAACTCCAAATACGAGGACTGGCTTAATGAAGACACCATTCTGGATATATTGGCAGTAGATAAACCCACCACATCAACCAGAGGAGCAAAAGGAAGGCCAAAAAAAAGTATTGAGGAGTGTTCAATTTTCACAAAAAAGAGGAAACTTGCCGATGCCACCAATGACTTGATCCACTTATTTCTTCCCTGCGGCATGTGAATTCACGAATAGAGTTAGAAAATAATTATAGTTTAGAAATGATTAGTCTTTTAGATATACCTTCGCTTACGAATTGTGATGAATATTTTACAGAAAATTGAAAAAATAAATTTAAAATAGAAGTTATTTTTTTTTTAATTTGTTGGGTAATAATTTAAAACATAAAACCCTAAAGAAAAAAATAAAAACAATCTAAAAATGTAAAAATAATTTTTTTTAGTTACCATAAAATTGATTTTTCTACAAATTTTAATTTTGATAACCCATAAGTAGGCCCCTATAAAGCGTAGCACCCTTTCCAAACGCTCATTTGATAGGCTGAATAGTTGTCTATCATATGCTGTTTAAACTGGTTAATTATGTTATTCGGTTCAAAAGATATGATTTTTGCAACGAAAAAACTCAAATGGCGCCACTGTGCGTCGGGAAAATTGTAACAAAAGAATGCCTTTTTAATTACAAAACAATATCAGGTATAATTACCTTAATAAATATTTAACTTGAATAAAATCTTACATGCTAGTATGACATATCTTAAAAGTGGAGTTCATGACGTTTAATTTTTTTAAGCCTATTAATCTAAATCAGTGAAACAATGATTTTTAACTTAAATTTTTCTTAATATGAGTGTTTTTTTTAACGAAATTTCGCATGAAGCTCAATGCATTCAGTCACGTACCATTACTCACTACAAGTATTCGTCAAAGAACACTAGTTATTGATTTTTTTAATACTTAATATTTTTTGTTTCTTAAAGAAAGCACTTTCTTATTCTAATGCTCTAAGACTAATTCGTTGACCATAGTAGTAAATTTAAAAAAATATTAAAAAAACATGGCGTTCACGACAACTCGTGTTGACAAAAGGCATTCAAAATTTTAATCGCCATTCACAATGTTTTTCCAACAAAAATATAAAAAAATTTAAAGAGCAATTACAGTATTTTTAAAACAATTATTGTTTTGAATTGTTTTCAGTTTTGTTTCATATTGTTCAGCTAGATACAAGTTTTTTTCCTTGAACGATTATGAGGGAGCAATATAACACTTATCTCAGTTAATTAAAATTTTAGAATTCTGATAAATATATTTCTTCTGCTATAGTCCGCAATGACTCCTTCCTATTTCTTACTTTTTTTCTTCCGTTTTTCTGTTTTTACAACGAAACAGAGTGGGAACCGGTAGGCAGAGAAATGCATTTAGATTTCTTATCCATTGTTCTTTTTTTTATAAAAACAGGGATGTTCTTTTATGGAAATAATTTATTTATATCTGAAAAATTGATTACTTTTTATACTGAGAGCATAAAAGCTATTAAAATCGCTTCATAAGAGTTGATCTTCTTAATACAGCCCGCGTAAGAATACCGAAAGTCAAGGAAGGAACCATAAGTGCAATGTTTTGTGAGCTTAAAAATTATGCGAAAAAATTTTTAATAAGAAATAAAAAAAAAACAAATAAATCTAAAAAAATTAAAGGAAAATAATGATGTCCGTAACACCGAAACCAACCAAGTGTTCGAATTTTTTCAAAATCAAATATTATAAAGCTATCCAAAAGATTGGGGTGAAATATATAATGAAGAGCTTTTTATTTACATTAATACCTTACGCCCAATTAGCTTGATAATAACCAATAATTGGGTCATCAAGTTTATTCTTTTATCTTGGTTTAACATAATTAATACATATTTTTATGAAAATTTACATAATGTTTTAACCTATTATTTTTACAAAAATTAAAATTCAATTGATTAAATTCGATTACCAAATTATCCGTCAAATAATTGAAAGTGTCAACAATAACATGAGACTTAACAAGTACTAGCAGAGCCCAGCCCTCCAAATACGAGAGCAAATTCAAGGAAAATGTATTGTTTCATTCAATTATAAATATTTCTTGAACACACGTAACTGGGTTTGTTAATAAATAATTTTATAAGAGCATAAAGTATGCTAATAAATTTTAGCCATTTCACAATTCCAGCAAATTTAATAAACACACACACAGCATTGTATATTTTTTCATTTAAAGCTTAAATATGTACTTTGTATATGTGCTAGTAGCTGCAAATCTGTAAATATGATAGAAAGCTAAATATAAATACCTTTCAAATGGAGTATTTTTGGTCAAAATCGGTTGGTAACTAAAATTTTTATAATAGTCACAAAAAGTCGTCTTGCCTTCTATTCTATTCGTTGCCAGATTTTTTTAATATTTTTATTTTGTCAAGTCAGCGGATTTTTTTTTTTTTAATTTTCCTTAAGCTTTGCCAGTTTTTCGGAGATTTTATAGACAATATAACGTGGCAAATGTTAAGAGATAATATATTTAAAATACAAAACATATATCTTGAATTCGCCAAAGTATGATAAAAATTAAGAAAATTGGAATTGTTTTCAAATGCAAAAATTTATAATACGGACATTTTTCTAGAAGCTGAAATTAGAAACTTTAAATGATGCAAAATAATTATGAAAACAAGGCACTTTTTTAAGAAAATTTACTATTTTATTTTTCTTTCATATTGACGCTTTTTTTTTACACACTCCACTCCAGTGTGCAGAGGGTATATATAAGTTTGTCATTCCGTTATTAATAATTAGAAAAAAAATTTTGGACCCCACAAAATATATATATTTGTGATCCTTATAAAAACGGAGTTGATATAGCGATGTCCGTCTGTCCGTCTGTCCGTCTGTGGAAATCACGATGACGGCATCAATCGGGTAGCTAGGGTGCTCGCTGATATAAAAAATCATTCACTGACATCCTGAGAAGTCTGCTGTATAAAATCGTCCAAATCGGTCGATTAGGACCCGAGATTTGAATGAAGAACTAAAAAAAGTCTTGAAAAATATAATTTTCTATGTTGTTCTTGTCACGATCACGCGCTCAATAGTGCAGCTACAGTGATCATTTTTAGTGAGAATTATTCATCAAATTCATGGAAAGATTCCTATTTCAAAAATCATTAAAATCGGTGGAACACGTCCAGGAAAATCTCTGAAAAAGTAAAAACAAATGAAAAATATGATGTTTCTATATTGTTCTTGTTGTTATTCTAAATGTTGTGTTGTTGTCATAGCTGGACTTGTTGTTTTTGTGGTCGTTGTGGTAATAATATAATAACAACTAACCCTTTGTACATTTTTTTTATCAACTCGGGTAGAAAAATTTAAAAGTTTCCATTGTTTTGGCATCACTAAAAAAAATTTACTAGATTATTTCTGTCATTACCACGAGCACGCCTGCAAAGATTCAGATCGATTGGCTCACGGGAAAGGGGTTAAAATCGATCCAAAATTTTTTCGACAAGCAGACACTACGAGTTAATATAAAGGGAGTAAAAATTCACCAGCATCTAAAGCAAATAATGCTAAAATACCCAGTTTTTAATAAAAAAAACAATGTAAATTTACCAAAAAAAAAATTTTATGTATTAATTTATTTAAAGAGAAAAACACAAAAATAACGTTTGATGTTGTATTTTTTGTGTGTAATATTTACATATACATACATACTTATCTTAAATAATACAAATAATTTACATATATTCTATATATGTATATCCATAATAACTGTTAGAAATAAATCGGTATATTATTTTATTTACATAAAATTCTGCAATATTTTGTTGTGGGGAAAATACATTTCTTTTGCATTAACAGAGTGTCACTTCATTTTGCTCAGCGTGACTATGCCGCAGTAGATGGCGCCACAATTTTTGTTTGTTCTAATTAGCTTTGCAATAGTTATTTCTATTTTAACATGTATGTCAATATTTTCAAATAGATATCATACCGAACAATGTTAAGAGTATACACGGGCTGGTCTTTTATTTCATACGTTTTTTCATTATTCTTCTACAAATATGAACATAAGTTTGGCATATTAACTTTTTGTTTTCTTTACAAAATAGAGTTACCGAGTTCATCAATGAGTTTTTTGCTTTCAAAATAGTTCTACATAGTTATATAGAATTATTATTCCGCTTTACCTACACAATATCTGATTGCGATTACATCTAATTTTTAAAAATTGTTTATAATTACTAAAGCATTATTATTCACATAAATACAAAATTGCACTTTTTAAATTTTCCATTAAAATTTTAGAAAATATCAATTCTAAAAACTGGAATTAAAATTTCCAATTATAAATTATAAAATATTAATTGAACTTCAGAAAATCATATCAAAACGTTGGAAATAATAATTTTAAATTTAGAAGACATCAATTGCATCAAATTCCAAAAAAAAAACACCAAATATATTTACATTTAAAAAATGTTTACATTAAAAAAAATATTGGCTTCAGGAGAAATTAATAGCTTTCCAGTAACTTCTTTTAACGATAGTCGAATCGTTAAAAAAAGAAAAGCAAAATTATCAGTAAAATTTTTAAACGATATTCGCTATTGTTAAAGTCAGCTGTTGTTGTTATCTAAACGACAACCATTTTTGTGTCGTTTATTCAATCGATAAAAACTTAAATTTTTGGTTGAAATGTCGTCATACATGAATAAAAATCATAAAATAGTGAAAATATTTTGCTTTAATTAAAAATTTTTTTTATATAAATAAAAAAATTAAATAGCATATTCAATTCATTATTTCATTTTCAAATAAATAAACAGAAATATTAGTAAAAAAATAAAGATATTAAACGTAAACATAAAATCATCCGCTCAAACACGATGTAATTTGTTTTTTTCTATTTGTTGTGTTTTTCGCTTATTTTGACAGAGATGCCACTCGTTTACAATTTAAATAAATAGAAAAATAGATTTGTCGACTGTCGTTAAGATGTATGTACTTAGTGAATCACTTAATCCTTAGTGCAAACAACAATAGCTGTCGATATATTTTGCGATTGTCGGATCTTTGAAATTTATAGAATCGGACTACAGAAAATATTAATTTAAATTCAATGTATTGTAGAAAACCTCAAATGATATTTAAGAATTGCGATCATAAAAATTGTTACATAAATAAACGCAATTTGATGAGAATGTTATTTATATATAAATTTTCACAATTTTTTTGGATGAATATTTGAAGTTCTTCAGAAAATAAAGATAACAAATTATTTTATTTAAAATTTTTGCGATATTTGGTTTTTTGCGTTTGGCATCCCTAATTTGATTATTGATTATTGTAAATTTATTCTCTATGTTTTCCAAATATGGCAATATTTTTATAAAAAATTGAGAGAGCTTTTTTTGGTTATTAGTTTGTAACTCCATCCGACCTACATGGACGCAATGAAAAAAATATTTCGCCAGTTAAAAGAAACTATACAGCCATATCCATTTAGCACGATTGCAATAGAGGTAAAGGCGAGCTATTTAATTACCAAAAACTAAATTAAACAAGAAGTTATGTCATATAACCGGAAACGCATACACATAGGAAACGCATGCCTATTTTTCCAATATTTTGTTTACATTTATTATCAATACTCAAACCGAGGTGGAGGGTATCAAAGATTCGGCACAGCCGAATTTAACATTCTTACTTGTTTTGTATTAAAATTAGCTCATTTTTAGGTCTGATGTAATTTAAAAAAAAAAAAAGCCTAGAAGACTTGCCAAAAATTTTTTACCATATGGAATTGGAAAGATATTAAAGTAATTTCCTAAAGATTTTAAAACATTTAAGTTTGCTAATGGCAAAGAATTTCTCTATAAAAGTCAACAAATTTCCACACAAGTTTGTGAAAACATGAAGTCCATGGGAGCTTGAGACTGCTTTAAAATTAAACATTTATTATTTTAAACTTCATTCGTTTGCCAATATGGGGAAATAAACTGAAAAATATCAGCCACTTTCCATAAAAATGTATGAAATATTTTACAATTTTAGTTATCTTTAAACAATTATTTCACTTTTCGTGGCCTTATATTATTCTGGAAAGTTTTCTTCGGTTTCTTTAGATGTTAAGGTATTTAATATAAACAAAAAAAAATTTTCTTAAAATAAGGTTGCAAAAATCTTAAAATTATATGAATTATATGGGGGAAAAGCATGGTGTTTCTTACTTTGAGGGCAACACATTGAAATATTTTTTAATTTTCATGGAATTCTTATTAGAAATTATAAACTTAAAATAAGTAAATAATAGAAAGCTTAATTTCTGTTAAGCCTTCGCTTATAATATGTTGCTATACTGAGCTGTCAGATTTAAACCATATTTAAAATTAATAAAACATAACATCTGATTTTTGTTACTCGAGCCAAAAAGTAAAGCTGAATTTTCTCACGGGATATGCCAACTTAACCAAATCCTAACATATTGTATGTTTAATATTCTGTAAACATCTTCTATGTGTATGAGTATAACTTCAAATCATTTAAATTAAAAAGCACCCTCAACAATTATAATAAAATCTTTAGGTTAGTTAAGTTTAATATAAATTTAATTTTAGAAAATCAAACAAATTTAACGGAAAAATTGTTCTTCATATTATATGCCGTATGTTAAAAAAATTGTCATGTTGGTTTTAATTTTAGCAATAGTTACGAAAAATTTGAATATAAAAAGTATATTTGACAGCAACCTCTTCATTTCCATAAGCCGAAAATCACAAACGAAGCTATGATATAAAAATAACACTTTCATAGTCGAAATAATTTAACAGACATGTCAGTTAATTAAAAGCAGAAAGCTCCTCCTTTTGGCATATTAATGGACTGACGTTGTATTTATCTGACGAATGAAAACAGTAGTCCTTGACAACGGACAGATTTTGAAACTAACTGAGAATTAGTGGAAGTAGGTTATAACTTTATGTTTAAAGACCGACAAAGAGAACAATTTCTACAATTATAAATTAATATAATTGAAATTTCATAGCGTGTATTTTAAAGTAATAAAAAAAATTAATACCGAATCAAACAAAATTCAAACGTGTTTCACTCTAAAATAAATTGTAACTACTCGTCTTTAAAAACCTTTTTGTTTTTTTTTTTTTTTTTTTTGAAAACATTTATTTCTTCTTTCATTTATACGTTTTCTTTTTCAAAACTTTTTTCCACTTTAACTGATTTTTAATGTGTTTACAATTAATAATTCTTTTCTAGTTCTTCCCTCTTCATATTTCCGCTTTTATACAAATTTATTCATGTAATGGTTTCTTGAAATAGAGTTAATAGTATCTTTGTGTCTTACATACTCCATAATTTTCTCATTTCGTTTTTGTTATTTGTTTAAAGACTTCGGGGCATAATATTAAATAAGGAAAGTAAAAACAATAAAAAAAATTATTAAAAGAAAGGGGTTTATAATCGCTTTATTAGAATTTTAATAAAAGAAAAAGAAATAACATAACGGAAATCATAAACATATTTAAACGCTAATTAAATGTATTCCTTTACATTGTTGGTTGCGTAATAATTAAGGGTTTTTTTTTAGGAAATATAAAGAAATATTTGAAAAAGCATAAGTTGAAAAGGAATAACTGGTTTTAAAAGAATTTGTTCTAATTGGTATTTAAGTACTACCTCGTCAATTAAAGCCAGAAAAAAAATTAATAATAAATAAATAACAATAAGTCGTATTATAAAAGGGTCAGCAGCGTACCATTCAGAATTAAAAATTAATACCGTTTTTTTTATAAAAAAAAATAAATTTTTTTCAGTAAAACTTGAAGACCATTTTTTACCCTGTGTTATGTCAATCATTATTAATTCATATTTTATATTTTCTGTGTCTTTCCAGGTGAGTCTAAGCTAACACGTGTCTCCTAAGGTTATGCACCATTTTCAATGAATTGTTAAGCTGATTGGTATGCTATTGTATTTTGTTTTTTTTATAAACTTTAACAAGACGATTGTGAAGAATTTTTAATATCTTAGTTTCTTATTTTATACAAATTTATTAGCTACGAATTTTTATTTTAATTTCAGCTGGGCCTAAGATCCCAATTGCCTTCAGTTCAGACTTTAAATACAATTAAATTTGTAGCAAATGGCCGGTATTAGTTAGATAGTAGACAGCTGAAAATATACATTTAAATGTCAAAGCTTAAATGAATTCCTGATTAATTATTTTCGTTGTGAAAATAAAATTTGGTAGTACTTACGGCCAGATATTATACATGTGGCAAATCATTTGTATGAGGGCTGAACGATAATTGCATAATAGGCCTGTGACTGAAAAAAAATTTTAGCATAATCACTTCTGAACAATAAAATAACCACTTGTTTTTAGTGACAAACTTAAGCGTGTGGTCTCAATCATTTTCTACTTAATCAGTTGTTTCTAGTCAATACTCAGCAATCAATTTGTGCTCTAATTTATGAATATTTGCCTAGGAAGCGGCACAAAAATTGATTTTTTACGAAAATTTTCTTTGGTGGCTTTTTCCACGAATATTAACTATGCTTTGGTTTATAGTGTAGCTTAGGGTGGCCCTTAATAAAAAAAAGTGTTCAAACTCTCGGTCTCACCCCCCTAGAAATATGCGAATAGCAAAAAAAAAATGAGAAATGCAAAGCTTTGGGCCAATCAAAAAACATTTAGTCGTGCACCAACACGATTGAAAATTTCAAGTGTGTTTATATGGGGAAAAAATTACTTTTTTAAAATTTTACGAAAATTAATTTTTCCGACAAGTTATTATATAATTCGGGATCAGTATCAAATTATGCTTTCAAGAAGCTGTAAAACTTTAAAATCAAATAAAACCCCGCCAAGAAATATCAAATGCCCTAGCATTAGCCAAATTTGTTATACACATCATACCGCTCTTTGCTTAGGGTAAAACGAGTTTGTGATTGTATGTATAACTGCAAGAAATCGATATAGTGTTATGAAAAACAGCTTATAGAGAAAACCCGTTTGGTGTTTTTATAATATGCCTATTAGGGTGGCCCTTAATAAAAACAAGTGTTCAAACTCTCGGTCTCACCCCCTAGAAATATGCGAATAGCAAAAAAAATGAGAAATTCAAAGTTTTGGGCCAATGAAAAAACATTTAGTCGTGCATCAACGCGATTGAAAATTTCAAGTGTGTTTATATGGGCAAAAAATTACTTTTTTCAGATTTTACGAAAATTTCGTTCAATAGGTTAATTTTTCCGACAAGTTATTATATAATTCGGGATCAGTATCAAATTATCCTTTCAAGAAACTATAAGAAACTATAAAACTTTGAAATCGAATAAAGCATCGCCAATAAATAGCAAATGCACCAAACCACTTTTGAGCCAAACAAAACTAGGTCATGAAATATGATGGTATTTTTTTCAACTTTGAGAAATTGATTAAAGCCATAATTTTTTTTGGTCTATATACTTGTAAGGACTCAGATATGAGTCAGATATGAGGTATTGTTTTATTACCACGTTTTGAACCTATTGCCATTGAGACCGAATAAGGGAAATTTTTTTGATAAAATTTCAAACTCCTTTTTCAAGTTTTCAAAAATTTTCTTCCAAAATTAAAAAAAAAATGAATCTTGCACTTTAAGGTTTTGTTAAGTGTATGCTACAGATTATCTTTGTGAATTTTTAAGTAAACCAATATGCCAGAAATTTTTTGACAAGGAGTTTATTTTTGCGGATTTCGAGAAAATATGGATTTTTTTTTAAATATTCTGTAAATGTACTCTTTCTAAATACTTTGTGCCAAAAATTCATCACTTTTCTACTTTTAAATGTTATATTTTATCTCAATAGACTAGGGTTTCGGAAAGAAATAATATGACCCCATTAACCCTTTTGGAATTGGGGTCACAATGATCCCAAGCTAATAAAAACAATTTATTCAAAAAATTCAAATATTTTGTAAGTGCTGTTAAATTTTTAGATATAATAATATAATAAATAATATAACCTCGCCCGTCGTCTTTCGATTACGAGCCGCCTCTATACTGGGTATAGGTTGTCTACAAGTTCCCCAATGTTGTTGAGTTCCCCAATGTTGTTGTGTCTTCGTCTAGGACCGTCTGCTTCAAGACCGTTTTGCTCCAGCCTGTTTATTTCACCCAATGTTGATCTTCGCCAGGTGGTTCTTGGTCTTCCTACTCTTCTGCTTCCTTGGGGGTTGTATACCAAAGCTTGGTGACATACTTCGTCCGATGGCTTACGAAGTGTATGTCCTATCCATCCAAACTTCCTCCGCCGAACTTCCACATTTATGTCACCCATATCCGTCCTCGCCCAGAGTTTTTCGTTTGTTATTCTATTGGGCCAGAACACCCCAAGGATTCTGCGAAGACATCTATTGACAAAAGCGCGCAGTTTGTTTTGTATTGACTCCGTTACAAACCATGTTTCACATCCGTAGAGCAGGACAGAAAGGACACAAGCTTTATACAAACGGATTTTCGTACTGAGGCTGTAGTCTTTTGAGCTCCATACCTTGCGAAGTTGAGTGTAAGAGCCCAGCGCCTTCTTTATTCTATTTTGCACATCTTTTAGGGTACCACCATTTTCAGATATTATACTTCGAAGGTAAGTAAACTCCTCAACACGTTCAACTTGATGCTTCAAGAAGTTTAGTTGCTCTGTCGACATTGTGCTTATCCGCATTTCTTTGGTTTTTCCTACATTTATCTTAAGCCCAACTTTGGAGGATTCAAGTTCCAGGTCTTTAAGTTTGCTTTGCATATCAATAAACCTGTGGGAGAGCTCACATTTGTCGTCAGCGTAATCTAGGCCCTCCAGTCGAGAACCAGCTTCTAAAGGATTCCACACTATGCCACGCGCTTTGTTCTCAGTCGCACGATTAGTTACTGCATCTATAACGATCAGAAACAGTAGTGGCGATAGCAAACAGCCTTGTCTAAACCCAGAAATTGTCTGAAAAGGCTCGGACATCTTTACTTCATGTAGAACCGTGCATTTAAAATTCTCATAACTGTTTTTGATTATAGAAATGATTTTGTTAGGCACAACTATGTTCTCAAATTCAGCCCAAATGCACTCTCTGTGGATGGAGTCAAATGCTTTTTCGTAGTCCACAAAAAGAAGGTACAGGGATGACCGCATTTCAACAGATTGCTCTATAATGATTCGAAGCGTATTTATCTGATCAACGCACGATCTGCCACTTCTGAAACCTGTTTGCTCTTTTCGCAACAGTACGCCTACTTGATGAATCATTCGTTCCAGAATTATTTTCATGAAGATTTTCATCACCGTGCAGAGAATCGTAATACCACGCCAATTGTTGCAATCCGTCGCATCACCTTTCTTTCGCAGTTTTACAATTATGCCACTTGTCAAGTCAGACGGAAACGTTTCAGAATTCCATATTTGTACGAAGAGTGGTTGTAATATGTTTGCAAATAGTTCGGTGTCAGTTTTAAGAACTTCAGCTGTTATGTTATCTATTCCTGCTGCTTTGCCATTTTTTAGAGTTCTAATGGCGTCAATCACTTCATCCCTTGATGGAGGATCCGTTCTAATGGGCAGAGTGGTACCGTTATTGTAACGGTCACATTTTCGTTTTGAATATTTAAAACATTCATGAAGTGTTCTCTCCAACGCTTCAACTGTTCATCGACGTTGGTTATTAGCGTTCCATCAGAGGACTTCACTTGTAATGCGCGTATGTTACCAGTGCCGGCAATTTTCTTTGTAATAAAAAACAGGTCTTTCATGTTATGAGCCTTAGCTGCATTTTCCGCTTCTATGGTCATATCGCGTATTTCTTTCTTTTTATCTTCTCGGACCGACCGTTTTACCTGTTTGTCTAGCAGTCGATATTGATTTTGTGCTTCCTTTCTTTTGGTTATATCGTTGATGGAATTAATTTTATCTTTTTGACTTGCACGTTGATCAATCAAATCCCATGTTTGCAGAGATATAAAGTCTTCGTTCTTTTTTGCCTTGTTTCCAAGCATCGATTATAGCGGCTTTAATATTCTTCCACTTTTCATTCACATTTTCTGCCGACGTTGATGGTTCGATTACGTTATTCCGCACTTGCTCTAGGAAGGCTTCACGATGTCGCTGGGATTCTAGTCTTTCGATGTTGTACTTGGTTCTAGTCTTGCCTTGGGTTGACTTCACATTTTTTAATTTAAAAACAATCCTTCCAGATAATAAGTGGTGATCTGTTCCAATATCCGCTCCTCTCTGGTTCCGGACATCACACAAAGAGTTACTCCATTTGGCGCTAACACAAATATGATCTATTTGGTTTTGCGTGATGTTGTCTGCTGACATCCATGTAATTTTATGCACGCGTTTGTGTGGAAATAGGGTGCCACCAAATTTCAATTCGTTTATTCCACACAACTCAACTAGCCGTTCTCCATTATCATTCATTTCGCCAATGCCATGCTTTCCTATAATATGTTGCATTTCCGCGTTGTCCGAGCCAACTTTAGCATTGAAATCACCCATTAGGATTTTCAAATCATTTTTATCAATACTCGCTAAAGTTTCGTTGAGGGCATCATAAAAAGCATCCTTTGTTTCTTTTTGGGCATCCGCGGTAGGGACGTAGCATTGTATAAATTTTTAGATGCGACGCTTAAAATATAATAACGAAATGTATAGAACTTCCGTCTCTAAAATTTAGAAGAAATCTGAGAACGTGAACACATTATTGCCAAGGACACCTTTGGATTTTAAGATATATTTAAATAAAAATTACAGAAAACGAGTTTTTCTATTACACTCGATGAAACCATTATTTAGAATTTAAGAAAAATAATTCGGTTAGTTTTTATTTACTTAACCCTTCAGTGCTCCTGGGATCAAAATAAACCGTTGTGATATATCTTTGACACTACCAACCAACCTATTCTTAAAAGGGTATACTTTTTAAAAAGAATAAAAAAATTTTTTTTCTTAGCACAAATTTTTTGTAAAAAAGTACCTCAACTTAAAAATAATTGCTTTTAAAAGAAGTGGCTTTTTCTAACAAAAAACTTTTTTTTTTAAGTAACTTTTATAAAAAGTTGACCATTTATTTTAAAAGCAACTATTTTTTTAATTGATCTTTTATTAAAAAAAAAATCCATTTGTTAAAAAGTTCTGTAATTAAAGGAGTATTTTTTGCTAAAAAGTACATATTATTAAAAATGTCCTTCTCTAAAAGAATTAACCTTTCCTTAGAAATTTAACTTTTCTTGGAAAATTCTATGTCTTAAAAAGTACCTTTATAAAAAAATAAATTTTTATTAAAAAGAAATAGCTTTTCTTTGAAAATTGGCTTCTATTAAAAAGTGCATTTTACCAAAATGAACACTTGAAAAACAACATTTTCTCAAAACAAGTATATTTTCTTTAAAAAAAAATAAATACATTTTCTTTATTAATGCTTTTTCTTAATAAAACACCTTTTCTTAATTAAAAAGTTAATTTTCGCAAAAAAAAAATAACTATACAAAAAAAATACATGTTATTAAATAAGTAATTTTGTTATAAATCGCCTTAAGTAAAAAAATATATTTTGTTAAAAAAATACCTTTTTTTAAAAGGTTCATTTTCTTAATAATAACCTTCTTTAAAACATGTAAATTTTCGTTAAAAAAAAATACATATTCTTAAGAAGTTAACTTTGACTAAAAAAGTACTTTCTTTTAAAAGAGTACCTTTGTTAGTAAGTATTTTTGTTAAAAAAAATTACGTTTTTTAAAAAGTAAAATCTCTTAAATTCGTAAAAGTACATTTTCCTCAAAAAAAAAACTTTTTACAAGAAAGCCCCTATTCTTTAAAATTTAACTTTTTTTTATAAGAAGAGTACATGCTGTCAAAAGAGTATTTTTTTCAAAATGTGGCTATTGTTAAAAAATATAATTTCTTAAAACAATACATTTTATAAAAAAGTACACTTTCTTTAAAAATTACCTCTTTTGAAAAAAGTGTCGTTTTATTAAAAAAGTTTATTTTCCCAAAAAAGTTTTTTTTTTAGGGGGGAGGTTAGGCTTTAAAACCATTTTGCATTCCTCTTTCTGAATGTACAACATGTCGAGAGTGTTGTATCAAAATTTCAAGTAAATCGCAGCAAAACTTAAGAAGATACAGCGTTTCCAGTGACCGGGCTCATACGGTATATCGTATATAAATCAGCTTTAACAAATTTAAATCGATTTTCTCGCAAATAAATGTTGTGAATATCATCTCAAAATCTACTTGACCGATTCTTTTGAAACCACGAAAAGTTTTTTATTTTCATTCTCTTCCCCATTTTTTAACTACAAATTCCCGAAATTTTGTAGCAAAAATCATGTTTTTCCCTTCAAAATGCAGCAAAAAAAAAAAAATTGGAAAAAACTCTTCATCACTACCTCAGGAAACATGTCACCTTTTAAACGCGTTTCGATTTTTATACCCTATACCACTATGTGGTTTGGGTATAATGACTTTGTGCTGCTGTTTGTAACAACCAAAAATATTTGACCTAGACCCATCTTTAATTATACCGATCGAATCAGAATCACTTTCTGAGTTGATTTAACAATGTCCGTCCGTCCGTCCGTCCGTCCGTCCGTCCGTCTGTAAAGCTTGTAATCAAACTGCAGGTCGCAAATATGAATATATTTTGATGAAATTTGGTACATAAGCTTTTATCGGCCATGGGATGAACGCTGTTGAATTTGGTGAGAATCGGTCCATGTTCAGACCTAGCCCCCATACAAATTACCCATATGAAATCGACATAAATTGCCATAAGATCCAAATTGTCATGTAGATCTTACTCAAATTGGGTTTGTATGCGTTCATTACATCCACTAATGAGTAGTCCAAAAATGATTCCTTTGACCCCATATAGAGCTGCTTCCCGATCTTCAGTTAAATCTATTAAAAACAAAAATATTGCACTGATTCTTCTCAAATTATGTTTGTACATATTTTTGCAAAATACAAGAGACTTTACCAAACATGATCAGGATCGGTCCATTTTTGGACCTAGCCCCTTTATAGATATAGCATCCGATATGAACTTTTTTATATCTGCAGCCAAAAAAATTAATAAAAATCCCACTCAAATTTGGTTTTTGCTTATTTTCTATGTCCAGTTAGTTGGGCCTAAGAGGTAGGGTTTCTAAACGCATTGTATAGCGTATCGTATAGTCGGTCTAGACCGACTATAATTTTCTTACTTGTTTTTTATTTCGCATGAACCGATAACGAGGTATGATGTTCACCGCAACACAACAACGCCTCCGGAGATTCGCTGTCACGAACTTATTTATTAAAATTTTTAATTGAAATTTTTTTCGAAAATTCTTCAAATGTTATGCTATAACGTGTATATGAAATATGTAATCCAACGTTATTCGTATCTTCAAAAAATAATTATAAAAATACGACTTACCCTTACCCCCCCATAAGTACTCTGTATGTAACTTTTCTTAAAGAAGTATCTTTTCTCAAAACAAACCTATTTTTTAAATAATCTTCCTCAGAAACATTTATTTTCTTAAAAAAGTAACTCAATTGTCTTGTACTAAAAATTAAAAAATTACCATATATTAAAAAAAAATACTTTTTTTAAAATAATTATACCCTAGAAGTATAGCCCTTTCGAAATTTGAGTGCAAATTCTAGGAAATATTATTTTTTAATTCAATTTTTGTCTTCCAATGTTTTCTAATCTATATATATAAAAAATTTATGAATATTTAAATGAACCTAAAGGTATGTTAATCAATTTTAGTAATTCACAATTCAACATAGAGCGTCTGATATAGAATTTAAATCATTTGCATTAAAAGGGTGTAACGAATTATTATAAATATTTTATTTTATTTAATTTAATATATTTTTAAGACAGATAAAACATATATAAACATATGAAAACCATAACTATGCCAATTGTTACACTCCTCCGTACCCATATGTTGCTTGAAAAGGGAACTAAAATTTACTATCACGTATTAATATATAGATACTACTATGTGGTCAGGGTATAAAGATTTTTTGCTAATGTTTGTAACTACCAAAAATATTTGACCTAGACCCACCTTTGACTATACCGATCGACTCAGAATCACTTTCTGAGTCGATTTAGTGATGTCCATCCCTCCGTCCGTCTGTCCGTCTGCGTGTCCATGTAAACCTTGTAACCGAAATACAGGTCGCAAATGTAAACATATTTCTATGGAATTTGGTATGTGCGCTTCTATCAACCATAGAATGAACGCTTTAGAAATTGGTGCATGCTCAGACGTAGTCCCCATACAATGACTCCTATTAAATCGACTTAAATTGCCATATGGTCCAAATTATCACATAGATCTCGGTCAAATTGGGTTTGTGTATGTCTATTACACCCATTAATCAGTAGTCCAAAAATAAACCCTATAAGATAATTCTTAGTCATAGCCCCCATATATAGCTGCTTATGTTAGGTATTGTTGTTTTTGAAAAAAATAAGCGATCTTACCAAACATGGTTAACCCTTCTGAACTCCTTGGGTCAATTTGATCCAATTTTGGTTTTCAAACGCAATATTTTTCCCATTAGTTATAAGATATGAACGTGAGACTTTAATTTATCCATTACAAGCACGAAAATTATGTGTTTAAAAGAAAATAATAAAATTTAAATTTTTCCTCCCCCTCCATATTTCAATACACGATTTACACACATTTAATATCCTTTGGGTCAATATGACCCAACGAGCGATATTGCAAGTTTTATTCCACTTTACCATTTTTTTCCTATTGAATATAATTGAATTGAATTCACCTTCATTCAGAATCATCGATCAATCATATTTTCAGTCAAATAATCAATAAAATCGCTTTCATTGAATAATTTTTCATTACAAATTTTATTATTCTCAAACTGTGGGTGGGATTTGGAGAATCCAGCAAAGGTATCTTAAAATTTGTTTTACGATGATAACGCATTGATGATGCTAGAACTTTTGTCTCATTAGAATATTTTCTTTCAATGAGTTCAGTTTAATTTTTGGTGATCAGCGTGCATGCATATATTTTTTTTTTTTTTTTTGTAATAGGTAGATCATAATTGAGTTTTTTGACATAATGGCACAAAGAAGAAAAGTAAGTATTGTAAAATAAAATTTCTAATATACGATTGTTCCACGATGAAATTGCTTCAAGTTCTTAGTGATCTTCAGTTGCAACAAATAACGAATAACGATTATGATGACATTTTTGATGATGGTGATGAAGACGAAATTTTTCACCTGACAGCGATGCAGAAGACGAATCATATTCATCATCAAATATAGCGTTGAAAGCATGAAGGTGGAAGATGCAGTTGAAATAGATCACAGCACATATTTATCTAAGGACAAAAGTGTAGTTTGGAAAGAACAGCGACACTTCAAACAGCCGGTTACCAAAAAATCAAATTTTATTGAATAAGCCTGGACCTACCAAGAGAGCAACATCTACGGTTACAGATATAAAGTTTTCGTTCGATTTGTTTATATCACTAAATATAAAAAATATTGTTATTCAAATGACAAATTAAAACATTGATATGATAGAGCTTGATGCACATCTTGGATTACAAGTAATGGCAGGAGTTTATAAATCTTATGGAGAAAATCTCACTAGTCTCAAGCGAATTTTGAGCATATCAAAGTGAATACGGTTTGGCGGCTCTGAAGATAGAGAATAAAGAAAACTTCGTGACTAACTAGCACCGATAACAAACGTTTGGAACAAGTGGAGTAATCAGCTCAAAGTATTTTACAATCCACAGGAAAATGTTACTGTGGATGAAAAATTGGTTCCATTTCGAGGTCGGCGTAGTTCTAAGCAATATATTCCATCAAAGTTCGCCAGATATGGCATAAAAATTTGGGCATTTTGCGATTCCAGAACTAAATATGCCTGGAATATGGAAGTGTATACAGGCAAAGCAAGAAATACACAGCCAGAAAAGAATCAAGGTGAGATTACATTTGTTATATATCCATATTTTTAATTTAGGTGAGAGAGTGGTGCTAACATTATTAGACCCTCTCCCAAATGAATGCACAATTACATGTGATAATTTGTTTACTACATACGATCTTGCCATTCAACTACTTTGTAGGAATATTACATTAGTTGGCACTGTCCGCAAAAATAAAACTTTTTTGCCATCAAAAATTCTGGATATGAAAAAAAGCCTGTATTGCACTCTGATTTCTTGTTTTCAAATGATATAACTATAGCATCCTTTGTTCAAAAAAAAAAAATAAATAAATAAATAGGTTCTCCTCTTACATTCTCTTCATCATTCAGCAGATGTATGAGATAATGAAAAAAACCTGAAATAATACATCATTACAACCAAACAAAAGCTGGAGTTGATGCGCTGGACAAACTAGTTACTAATTACACATGTAAGCGCATGAATAGGCGATGGCCTGTTGCATTATTTACAACTATGATAGATGCATCAGCATATAACTGCCTGGAATTTTAATAAAAATTTCAGACGCAGACTTTACCTAGTAGAGCTTTCAGATCAGCTAATAAATGAGCATATTTTGCGAAGAAAGGTTTTGCCACATGAACCATGGGCAAGAAATCTTGTTAAAAATATTCTAGAACAAAATGATATAACATGTGCCTCGCAATGTTCTAAACAAAATAGCAGAAATACACCATTGTCCAGTAATTTATCAAATAAACGACAGCGGTGTTTCTTTTGTCAACATGGAAGCAATTCAAATAAGTATTCCACTAAATGTGATTCTTGTAAAAATTTGTTTGCAAAGAGCACATCATCACACTAATTCTTAAATTTCTATAAATTTGTATTAAAAATATAATTATTATTTTATTATTTTTCAAAAAAAAAGCTGAATTTCAAATTTACTTTTATTTTTTATATGTATATTTTCTTTTAATAATTGCTCAGGAAGGGCTTATTTATTTTAGTTTCCATTATTTTTTATTATACTAAATAAAAAAATAACAAAGCAAATAAATTTCCTATATTAAACATGAAATTTTGATTACATTTTAATGTTGGGTCATATTGACCCAAACGATCATAGGAAGGGCAAATATCCAAAGGATGCAGAAGGATTAAGATGCGTCCATTTTTCGAACTAGTCTTTATATGAATATGGCATCCGATATGAAATTTTTTATATTCAGCGAAAAAAAAAATAATAACAATGCACTCAAAATTGCTTTATGCTTATTTTCTATATCCAATTAGTTGGGCCTAAGAGATAGGGTCTCTAAACGCATGGTTTAAAAAAAGGTTTGGTTTTTTAAAAAAGTAAAATTTTTAGAAAAACAGTTCTTTTTCTTAACAAGGAATCTTTTGCTTAAAAGGTACCTTTTCTTAAAAAATTACTTTTTTTTAAATATATTTTTAAATATTTTTTTTTTTTATTAAAAAAGTACATTTTCTTAATAAAGTAAATTTTCTTAAACTACTAACAATTATTAAAAAAAAAAGTTTTTTATCTTAAATAAACTACATTTTATTAAAAACAGGACCTCTTCTTAAAAACGTACCTATTCTTGGAAAAGCACCTTTGGTTATAATGCTCTTTTGTCTAAAAAAACATAATTATCCTTTGAAAGGAAATACACTTCTTAACATTTACGTTTTCTTACAAATGTCACTTTACGATATCTCAAAAACGAACCTTTACTCAAAAAAAAAGGTATCTGCATCAGTTCACTATTATTCACCAATCACGGCATTAACCTTGTGGATATATTTCACTGGTGTGATAACCCCCATTTTTGGCCAGGACTACTAATATTAACCACCAAACAACTCGTACAAAGGTAAAGACCCTTGCTATCATACGAATGCTATGGCCCCTTATCCAATCGCGCCCATTCCAAAATAATAACCCAGTTACCCATACAATGTTTTATTTTTCTTCAGATATTTGATATTAAAAATTATCTCTGTATGGGTGGTGCCACTTGATATATAAAAGAAGATTTCTACATAGGCACTTATATTTCTGTACAAATGTTATATGTAATTATATAAGTATACCAAAATATTAGTTTTTGAAGCTGCACAATATATCATGCATTTAGAAAACCAATATTAAGTAAGCTAACAAAACTTTTACTTGATAATAGTTACAAATCGAAAAAAAAAAAACTTGACTTAAAGTCAAACAATCAAATAAACTATTACGCAACAAATTTCCTTTAACAAGAATCATATTTTCACACACAAAATACTCAATCTTCTATATAGAAGTACACGAGAATAAATGATTATATAAGTTTAAATACAATTTACAACAATTTACAAAGTTTATATTATGAGCGTAACATGACTATAAACATTTGATAGCACATTATTATGCTGGTATGGCAATATTACTTAGCTTTATACTTACGTGTGGTCATCTTAGGAAGCATCAGTGTCAAATACAGCGACATTTAGTTGTCCGAAATTCTGAAAAGAAAAGTTGACAGATAAAATTGAAAGCGCACAAAAGCATTTATTTCTAAATATGTCTATCTATCTGTTACAGAAATGTCCGTTTGATAACTAAATACAACTATTCCATGATATTTTTTTTTAATACATACTACTGCTCTACTAGTTACTACAAAATCATTTTATTTCAAGCTTGCTGAATGAAAAAAAAAAAAAATAATAATATACAGTGCTGTAAATTAAAATTATACCTTTTAGACTAACATTTTATATGAAATATTTTGCTCTGCTCTAAATGTAATTAGTTGATTGTAAACTTCAGGAACATATGAAGTAAAATGGTTTTCATAAATTTATTATTGTCAATAAAAGGGTGCAGCAACACTAATGCCACACGAACGATTATTGTCAAACCCCATAGTTTTTGCACAAACAACTTTATTAATTTAAAGTTTGTTTTTATTTTAGCCATCACTGTGCATGTTAAAAAACCATAATAATGGTCTGCTTTACATTAATACACAAGAGGAAATTTGATTTAACTTTTACTACACAGTTTTTACAGTTTTTTATATGATTTTTTTCTTGTTCTTTTGTTCGGTCGGTATACTAGAATTTGTTAAATATATTATATGGGTTTATTATAATGCTTTAGATAGTACGCTGGCTTGTGTCTAAGTGTTTTTTATGTTTTTGACATAAATAAATGCAGATTTCATAGAAAAATCCTCTTAAAATATAAAGTTTTCATACACATATCAAAAGTAATCAAGACAAACGATGGAACGTGTATTTTGTAATATTAGCAGACCTAAATACAACACAGATATGAGTGCAAATAATATTTTTACATAACAATAAAATAATGCAGTTAATAAAAAAAATTTAAAAAGTGTAAAGATGTAGGAATTTATACACTTTGTTTTTAACTAACAGTTTTCTAAACTTTTACTTTGGCACTCTGGGAATCAGTCTTTTATCGAAACTAGCCAAACTATTGTCGGATTTAAAAATGTTTATATTACAATAGTTAAAAGATTTTTTAACGATGTAAGCCAAATAATAATAACAGTTATCCAGAAAATTAAACTCAAAAACTCTCCATGTTAGAGTCGACGCACTATATTTTGAGAAGGCGGCCGAAAATCATTTTTTTTTTTTTTTGGTTATCGATTTTAAAGTTATGTTACTCATTTAAAAGTAAATTCCTGTGAAACTCGGGTGCCAAAAAATTGCGACTCTATTTCAACTATATCACAGCGAACAGGGTCGTCAAAAATGGACTTTCTCAGTATTTTGCTAAAATTAAAAATTTCTTTGTAAATTTAAATTTTTAAATGACTGAACTTTTCTGCTTTAAAAGATTTTAAAGCAAAATATGTTTTTTGTAATTTTGCAACTTCTAAGGTATTAATGTTAGAAATTCAAAGTCACTGAGGCGATAGCTTGTCTGCAGATTCTAATTTTGGCTAGTTTTTTTTTTTTTTTTTTTTTGCAGCGACACACCAAAAGCCTCTGGTGGGAATCGAACGCACGACCCCCGCATGATGGGCGAGCACGCTACCTACTCACCTACCGGGGCGTTTAGAAATTAGATTAAAAAAATTTTAACAAAGGTCAAAATTTCCAGAAAATCTCCAACTTAACAGAGCATAACTCCTGCCCATCAAAATCCATCAAGCCATTAAGATTTCACATGCCATTACAGTTCCCATCAATGGGACGGTTGGCAAAACAAAAAGAGCTTTTTTCACATTACGAGATTTGTAATTGATCAAAGCGATGTTAATGTAGAGAAAGCTATAAATTGGAAAAAAAAAACTCTGCTTGTTCGTTCTAACTCTCTTGTGAAAAGAAAGAAAAACATTTCTCATGTTCTTTTCTTTCTAATGTTGAGTTAAATAATTGATTAAGCATGAGTTGAAGCAATAGGCAGAAGGATGCTGAAGATGAACAAGTCGCTTTGTTCGAAAGTAGCTACTCCATCTAGCGCTGTCTTCAATTTTGTTTTCCAAATTTCTCTTACATTGCATAAAGTATTATCTTTTCTAGTATTAGAAAATTATACATCATCTCGAACCGAACTATAAACAACTAATTAATATTATTTCATCAAAAAAATCTTGCACTCTTCTATAGTCCGAATACTCTCCTAGACTCTCATACGCCATTGTATGGCAGCCAGTTTCCGCCCATGTGCACCAGAAGAAGTTTTCTGACCCAAGGTAAGATATTTTGTTCAAAGTTGATGAATACAAAAATTTTCCATTACTTGGTTAGAATATAAGGAGTTTGCCCTGATTTTTGCAATTACAAAAAATATACGGATCGACTCAAAATCACTTTCTGGGTCGATTTAATGATGTCCGTCCTTCCGTCTGTGTGTTATGAATACAAAGGTTGGTTGTACTGGTGTATTTTTTTGCGTGAGTTTATTTTTTTTTATACTGACAGAAAAAGGAAACTGTAGAGTTGACACGAGTTGTTATATACTTAAAAGAGGGTTGCGACATAATGCGCTTAATTGTTAAACAATATTAATTGGTAAAATCTCAGAAATTAATAAAAATCTTTTTTAATTTGACTGGTACATTTACATTCGTATTTTCCAAAAACATTAATAGTCGGAACTTGCATTATATAGTTTAAATACCTGACAAAATGTAAATTTAAAAATGTGTCCCACAATAATTGATGGAAAAGTTGCACAAGCTTTAACCGATGCAAAGCCATCGTCAAGCTGCATTATATGCCAAAAAACATCAAGTCAATTAGGCCAACCCCCACCACAAGATGATAGTTTTTGGGAATCCTATTCTTATTTTTAAATAGGGTTATAATTTGGAATTTGTTCCGTTAGGCGAAGCAGTGAGAAAAAACGAAAAAAAAATGAAGAAAAAAGAAAGTAAAGAAAAAAACAAATTCAGAAAAATATCTACAGCTAGAACTCATAATCGACCAACCAAAACAAGGAGAAAGAAACTCAAATAATGGAAATGCTGCAATGAGATTTTTCCGATCTAGAAGCCTCAGGTGTAGATCACGAATTAATAAGACGATTCAAAATCATATTAAAAGTTCTACTATGCAGCAGAAAGACAAATGCAAATAAAAAAAATTTGAGAGTACGCCAATAAAACAGCTATACTTTATAATGAAAAATACTCTTGGAGATACATGCCATCCACAGTTCATAAAATTTTGTACCATGGACAACAAAGAATTCAAAACAATATGCGTCCAATAAAAGATCTTTCTGAAGAAGCACAGGAAAAAAGGAACACAAACTACAGTTTCTGTCGCGAGCACAACACAAGAAAAATATCCAGATGTTGTACTAATGAAGACTGTTTCACTATTTTGTTGTGCACTTCAGATCCATATATGTCCAACATTCGAAAAAAATTTAAAGCTACCTGTATTGGGTTAGACGAAGAAGCTAAACAGCTTCTAGAAGATGAAAATCAAGGCTATTTAGAAGAAATTTTTACTAAAATTGTTTGATTTATAGTAGTTTTTCAGTACCCTAACAATAAGTTATACTCTTTTTTTTATATAAATAACAATTTTTCTTGATTTAAAAATTTATGTATTTTATAAATTTACAATAAAAATTGATATAGAAATATTTAAAAAGGCAATAGAAAAATTTTTAACTAAAGTAAAAACATACGACGTTTTCATTGAAACTTCTCTATCTTGAACCAATATCAGGTAACTTTTACGTTCACTGCTTAACAAATTATATTTGAACACGGGTCCTTCAAAAAAATCAACTTTTGGCCCTTGTGAACATTAGGACTAAAAAGTTTACGGTGGCCAAAGTTTGGTATTTTTCACAAAATTTAACTAAGAAAATTTTTAAAAAGTATTAGTTGTAAAATGAACTGAAAAAATAACGCATTATATAAAAAAACTTTTTCAACCTTTTAACATTTCACTTTTATACTAAAATTCTACTAATAATTAAAATGTATCTTAAACCTTCCACAACTTTTTGAATACTAGTCAATATTTTCGTTTTATAACAAAAATTAAAAGCTAAATCCACCTACCAATGAAAAAACCGCATAGCAAAATTGCAATCCTATCAAAAGTTATGGATTTTTGGCCGCCTTCTCGTAAAATGGTCCACTGTGCGACGGAGACTTATACTGTCATATACCAATAGATTCGTATTGAAATGCTTTTTCCGATCTTAAAAAATTAACTCAATTCCACAGTTAGGAGTTATTTTTCAACGAAAAAATATAACATAGGACTAAACTCTTAAAAAGAGAGTTTTATTTTGCCGTCATAAAATAAAACTCTTTTGGGGAGTTTTATTTTTTCCGTCTGAAATAAAACTCACTTTGTTTATTTTCTTCTTTTTTTATAGTCTGTTTTTTATTGAGGTTTTCTGATATTAAATAAAAAAAAAGTTCTTTTGGGGAGCTTTATTTTTGTCCTATAAAATAAAACCAATTTTGTTTATTTATAGGGTGTACAATAATTTAAATAAAATTTTGTTTGTTTAATTTTACGGTCAAAATGTTTTCCAAATTTTCCGCGGAAAGATTTCAACGCAAGTCACTATCCACCAATCTAAGAGCAGAGTATGCTCTTTCCACACTTACCTGGGTTGCAGAAACACGCTGTACAGTTTGGCCTAATATATATAAATACCAAATACGGATAATGCATTTTTTGCCTCCCAGAACTCAAAAAGAGGTTTTGCAATCGGTAAGAGCCTTGGAGAAAAATTATCGGAATTTTGACCGATATACGCGATTTTAGCTTTTTGCAAAAGTAAAACTAACCAACATTTAATAAAAATATACGTATGCCAGTCACGCTACTTATCTTACTTTACACAGCGATTTTGTATAGGAGACCAATTATTTTGCAATTATTATTTTTCAGACTCAGAAGACTCAAAAACAGGAAATTTAATTAATAATACGAATCAAAAAATAATAAGTTAAAACCCCACATATTTTTTTACTTGTGTCTCAATTTTCATAAAATGAAAAAAATCCTCAAAAGAGTTTTATTTTACGACGGCAAAACAAAACTCTCATTCTAAGAGTTTCATCCAACATTTTATTTTTACGTTGAAAAATAACTCTTTTAGATGGTTTTTTTTTTCTAAACTCACAAACTAACATTCATAAAAGAATTTTTTTGATATCACTTATAACCGTTACGGTCACTGAATAATAATGATGCTCTATATTTCCTTTTCTGAATGCATATATATTAGAGTGTTTTTTTTTTTGGTTTTTGTTTTTGATTTTTTGATATCATTACTTTTTAGAAGGTTTTTGCGCCAATAAATATAATGGCGTTTTTGTTTTTTTAAAATTCCAACTCCTTCAATCGCCTCTCGGCGACTAATATCGCGAATTTTGGGTACCTTACTTTGTAGAACAAAAACAGCTAAATATACTTAAAATCTGACTACACGAATCGATTCTACATAAAAAATTAGGCTTATGAGCAGTTTGTTTCCCTTTTATAATGTACCGGATAGCCATTAGGGTGGTCGGAAAAAATTATTTTTTTTTAATTCTTTCATTTTAACTATTTAAAGAGGATTCTTATCTGAAAAAAATGGTATACTATACTTGTTTTGTATTAAAAAAATTATAAACTAAGTAACACTTTTAAAAGTTGATAGAGTTCAAAAATTTTGTTATTCTTATATTATTTAAATTTTCATTGAATTAGGTTTGGAGTTTTAAGTATTCGTAATTTTAACATTATTTTATGAAATGTGTGATCTTAAGAAAATAACTGAAAAAAGAATTAGACGGATTCCAGGTAAATGTATTATATATTATTTTAATAAAATTATATAACTAGTTACGCTTTTCCCTAAGATATTCGGTCGTGTACAAAGTTAGACGTTTTACGTCGATTTTATACAATCCTTAATCCTATTGGAAAACACAATATTTTCGTAACAGCTTCTACTGTTGTATCCGAAATAGAGGAAGATGTGCAAAAGTTGAATTTATATCCCAAGCAGCGTTATTACCTGCGTAATATAATAATTCAAATTTACAAAAACTTTAAGAATGTTCAAAAGAATTTTAAACCAAGAAGTTTAGCTCAAAAACCATACATTGTAAGATTTTACGACCAGCTCTTTGATCCATTTCCTTATACCTAAGAACGTGAGCGAGCGACACCAAAACCAGAATTAGAACTTTGTCTTGAAAAGGAAATGGATGTTGGAGAAGCGCACGAAGAATCTGATAGTGAAACCAATGACCCAAATTGGTTGCTTGATGAAGCAAAGTCAAAAGTTTCCACGTTTGTTTTTATTAGTCCAAATATCTGTGGACTCTTGGATAGTCTGGGAATTTCTTCCACTTCTATGTCGCGCCCTTTCTTAGAACTTAAACAGCTCAATAATGTGAGAGGAAAATCATCGAAATCCACTGTATGGAATATGCGAAATAACGAACGCCAGGAAGCGTTTAGAAGGCTTCACCAATTTAAATTTCCAAACCATTTAATATTGCATTGGGATGGTAAAAAGATGCAGAACAACAGTAACGATATGGTGGAAAGATTGGTGATCAGCGTATCTGCACCAAATGGACTGCAAAAGTTAATATCCTGCAATTTCATCGAAGATGGTTCAGGTCAAACTATTGCAAATGAATTGAAAAAACAGTGCGAAGAGTTAAAAATTACACACAATATTGTTGGGCTTTCGTATGATACAGCAGCTTCAAATTCCGGTAGAAAAAGTGGAGCAGCAATATTGTTTGAAAAATCCATTAGTTTGGATTCAAACCCAAAACATTTAAACCGAAGACCATGCCGTCTACATCAGAAAGAATTATGTGTAGCAAATCCATTCAAAGCTGTTTTCATGAAAAGTGTTGGTCCTGGAATTCCGATATTTGCCCAGTTTCGAAAATGGTTCAACCAAAACAGCAGTTTGAAAATTACACCGGCTTTACATTCCAAAACACTTAAACCAATACTGGAAAAAAATAAATAAGCATTGATAGATTTTTATGAAAGACAGACCAAAATTAATCATCGTAGAGCAGATCACCGGGAAGTAGCGGAACTAGCACTTGTGCATTTAAATGCGAACTCAAATTACAAAATTAAATCTTGTGGAGCAGATCACCATGCTAGATGGCTCTCTAAGTTTATATACATTTTCAAAATTTTGCTATTTAAAGAGCATTTTAATATATCGGAAATCTTAGTAGAACAGTTCGAGTCGATGCTTATATATTTCATAACAGTATATTTAAAGTATTGGTTTACTTGTGAATCTACTATATATGCGCCAAAAAATGATTTAGATTTCCTAACGGAGCTTGATGAATTTTCCCAAATCGAAGGAAAATATTTTCCTTTGATCGCAAGTAGTGCTAAATCTACTCAACTACGTCATATGGATTATTTAACCGAAGAAAATGCAATATTCTCAATATTTGATGACAGAATTTCAGTAGAAGAAAAAGAAAATCTACGTGTTAAGTTGTTAGGAATTAATAGTCAAGGTCAACTAATGCAACTCATAAAAATTGATCCAAACATAAGCCTTTTTTCACGTGATTTAGAAGAAGACAAAAATTAAATATCCACTATGTCAGTGAAGGAAAACACAGAAGATTTTATAAATTTAATTAATACAACAGACCAAATGCTTTACGAAAAAGATTTCATTGAAATCGAAGAAGTTGAGCAAGTGTTAATAATGTTGAAGTAGATACAATGCACAAGATGACGTATAGTGATTCCTTTTTTTCTAAGTCGCCGTTTGATTTTATAACTCTTCAGAGTTTAAAAACTCTAGTTAGTTTTGGAATAAACATCTCATTTATGCTTTTTAATGCAGCTGAGTGGGCAGACCAGAAAAGTTTTTTAAATGCAATTGAAACCTCCAGAAATATTCAATCAACAAGTATTTATACCGAACAACTTGTTGGTAAAATTTCACGGTTGAACACTTATGGGTTAGTAAAAAATAGAGATAATTTGAATTGTTTAGCTCTATCAGCAATTGAAAAAAGGGTAATTAATTAAATAATTCCTATTTATATAAAATGTTTTATTAAATAAAATGTACTTTGCAATAAAAATTACAAAACAAAAAAATGTTGTTGATACTTGCAAATAAATTTAAGGCTTAATAACTTTTTAACGGGTAGTAACAAAAATAAGTATAGTATACCATTTTTTTCAGGATAGAGTCCTCTTTAATTGTGTATATTAAAAAAATAATAAAAATTAAAGAATAAAAAAATCGATTTTTTCAGACCACGCTAATGGCTATCAGGTGAATTGTAAAAGCGTGAAATAGATTCGTAAAGTCAGGTTTTAAGTATATTTAGCTGTTTTTGTTCTACAAAGTAAGGTACCCAAAATTCGCGATTTTAGCGGCCGAGAGGCGATTGAAGGAGTTGGAATTTTTTAAAAATAAAAACGCCATTATTTTTATTGACGCAAAAACCTTCTAAAAATTAATGATATCTCAAAATATAAAAATCGAAAAACACTCTAATATATATATTATTTGAAATTTCATTTGAACAGTTATAAATTTATTTTTACAAACTTTGGAATGATGGTCAAACACAAGTTAAAATACAAAAATTTCAATTTTATCGATGCCAGTTCTTCCATAAATAGTGCCAGCAGAAATTAGAGCAAACCCATCTGATAAACAACACACAACAATTTGGAAAAAATTTTTTGATAATCTGGATGTTACCGCTTTTATACTCAGTACGATAGGGTAACCTGTATGGCTGCTAGACCCGAACATACGCCGATTTTCACGAATTACATTATGTAGTCGCTAAAAGCTTATATACTAAATTTAGTCAATATATACATATTAATTCTTGCGAGCTGTAGTTTTATGGCAAGATTTACATGGATACACAGACCAGGCCAAGTTGACTCAGAAAGTATAATAAAAGATGTTTCAACTATTGTTGTTCTTTACAAACATCACCACAAACTCATTATACCCTGGCCACATAGTTGTATGGGAACAAATATTGGCTAGTTAAAATAATAAACTTTTCAACGTTTCTGGGACCCCATTTTTCACACCCATAGGTTCGATCCCGACCTTTATTACTGTACTACTTACAAGATAGTGAGGAATGAACTCAACTAAATTTCAAATTTAATTATGAAAACTATTTGCTTTGTATAAGATTCCGCTATAGATCAGAAATTTTTTAGTTTTATAATAAATATGCTACTAAAGATTTTTTTATTTCAGTTTTTCAAGAAGGACGCATCATTCATATGTAAATACAAAAAAGTTTAGTTTAGAGAAAAAACTGATTTTTTATAAAAAATTATAAAACAAGGAAAATTTGAATGTAATATGAAAACTAAAAATCTATTATTTTGCAGAGTAGCCAAAATTTGACAGAACTACTTTTAAGCGTTCCAATAATTTAAAAGTGCCATAAAAATATAATAAAAAAAAAAGAGTTTAACTTGATATGATTGAAGATATCACAATTTTTAGTTTAATAAATATATTTTAAAATTTTTTGGATAAGCCAACGTATTGATAAGATATTGTACTAAGCAGTGCCGATCATTTTCCCATTTAATATTCTAATTTTTTTCTTCTTATTGCGCTGTTACCGCATTACGCTAGTATTTCCTACAACTATTTAAAATTTGACATTTTTCGGTCAAAATCTCTCTTTGTTTCACAGTGAACAGTATTTAGAAACTTCTCTGGCGCTGCGAGATGGATTTCGCCATTCCATTGATTATTGTATTAAAAACAATCAGTCAAATTACTAATATTCTCAAGGAATTCCTTTCTCACGGAAAATACTCTTCTCGAGAAAAAAATCCTCAAACCACAAATTCCGCGTGGACAAAAATATAAATAGGTGGCACCATCGAATTTCGAGCCAGTTGTTTTGCTTGATGGCGATTTATTTTCTTTTTTATTTGAAAGAAAAACTAAAAAGAAAATGCATAGCCTGTTGTTGTAGACTAACAACATCGAAATAGCCAAAGGATTGCTAGAAGACAATTATGGAATGAATTTATGGAAACCTCTTTCGCTTTCTACAAGAACAAGAACAGTAAAATATATATTTTTTTATTTTAATTTTGTTTTATCAAAATACTACTTACATTTTTATGTAAACTCCTGTTTGATTTACAAGTGAAATTTTTTTTGGGAAAAATGAAAATTCAAATGCTTTGAGAATAACATTTTTTCTCATCTAATTTTCTGTTTCCTTCATATGGCTGATAAAATTGGGATCAAAACGTGAAGCGACGGAGTTTTTATTCATAAAAGCAGAAAGATGAAAAGTGAGAAATTTCATGCGGAATTTTTGTTTACAATTGGACTGAATAACAACCCATAAGGAAATCTAATATTTTACACAGAACTTTCTGATTGATCCACTCTTTTAATTCCCACCCGATGATATTTGGATTTTTAGCAATGAATTATCATAAATTATTGTCTGTTCCGCTCAGTTGCAGTCATGGTTTGTAACAATTGCATATTATATTCTTCGCTTATAAATTTAGATATTTCAGTGAAGAAATATTGTTATACAAGGTTATATATGTAATCAAGTGTGGAATATTTGTTAGCTATAAATCCAGCTTGATATTCGGAAAGTCTGCTGTATTGGTATACCCGGTTGTACAATCTTTCCGTTATACCACCCATCAAAATTTTGCGAATTCCTAAAGCATTCATAATAAATTGCATCTGTAGTTGTTTCGTTTAAGTCCCCATGTTTAATTGTAGCTAACGTTTAAATAAGCAAGTAAGAAAATTATAGTTGGTCTAGATCCACTATACGATACCCTCTACCATGGTTTAGAGACCCTATTTTTTTCGGTCCAACTAAGTGGATGTAGAAAGTAGGCATAAACCAAATTTGAGTGGCGTCTTTAATATTAATAGGCAAGGCGATTTCTTATTACCGATGCTACTATGTCAGTTTTAATCCTACTTTGACCGCACATGCCTAATTTGAAATCTATTTCTTTTTAGCTGTCCGCCAGATTTACAGATTTTTAAATTTAAAATTTTTTTTTTTTTTTTGATTAAACTGCATTTAAAGTTGTTTCTAACACATACATAAAATTATACAATGCTATGTGTGTGTTTATTAAATTTGTTATTGTGTTTGTAATAAAAATGATTTTGTTTTTTTTTTTGTTTTGATTTGTGAATTGGCTCTAATTATTAGCATAGCTTTAGCGCCATTATTTAATGAAAAAATACAATTTCCTAGAATTTGCACTCGAATTTCGAGGACTGGAATCTGCTAGTTTTTACTAATTCTTTTAGCTGCAGATATGAAAAAGTTAATATCGGATGCTACACTTATATGGTGACTATGTCGATAAATACATCGATCCTGACCATATTTGGTAAAGCTATTTATGTTTTGCAAAAACATATACAAATCAAATTTGAAAAAATGTTGTGCAATACTTTTGTTTTTTGATAGACTTAAGTGAAAATCGGTAAAGAAAAATGTTATATGGGTCTATGACAAAGAATTGCTATATGCGGTTTATTTTTGGACAATTGATAAATGGATGTAATAAACACACGCAAACCCAATTTGATTGAGATCAATATGATCAGTTGGATCTTATGGCAATTTAAGACGATTTCATAGGGGTCATTTGTTTGGGGACTAGGTCTGAACATGAACAGAAATTCATCGTTTTCAATCGTGTTTGTGCTATAGACGACGGAAGCTTATATACAAAATTTCATTAAATATATTCATATTTGCGACCTGCAGTTTGATTACAAGGTTTACATGGACACACGAAGTGATTCTGATAATAAAAGATGGGTCTATGTCAAATATTTTTGGTGGCTACAAACAGCAGCACGAAGTCATTATACTCAAACCACATAGGGTATACAAATTTTAATTAAAATCCATATAAAAAAAATTGAATAACTAATACTAGCAGATTCCAGCGGTCGAAATTCGAGTCCAATTTCTAGGCAGCTTTATTTTTCAACTTAGCCAATTCACAAACCAACACTTTTATGGTTTATTATTACTGTGAATGAAAATGACAAACTCATTAGTAAATACATTAGCAAATTTAATAAAACACAAATAGCCTATGTCGCAAGAAATCGCCCAGCCTATTATATATAAACTAGCAGATTCCAGCACTCGAAATTCGAGTGCAAATTCTGGGAAATTTTATTTTTTCATTATATAAAGACCATAAAGTTATGCTTATGAATTGTAGCCATTTCACGAATCAACACATTTTTATTAATAATACAATAATTTTTGTATGAGTTAGCAGCAACTTTAAATGCAATTTACTCAAAATAAAGGAAAAAATTTAAAAATCTGTAAATCTGCTGAACAGCTAAAAAGAAATATTTTTAAATAATATACGTTTGGTCAAAATCAGAATAAAACGGTAGAACAAAACATCGGTCACAAGAAATCGCCTAGCCTATTAATATATAAATAATATTATTGTATGTTTGATTTAATATTTAAAAAAAAAATACTACTCATACTCTACTAATAAATAATAAGTATACGCCCTAAATATGTTAAGTTATTCAGAAAATGTATTAAACAAGGGGGGAAAAATTATATTTTATTAAAGATTCCATTCGATAGCATTAATCCAAATTGATTTGCTGAAAAATGAGACCATTCTTGAGATATAGCTGATAAACTAAGAAAACAAAGATGAAGATAAAGAAAATATATAAAATATCATTAAAAAGTTTGCTCTGAAAACGCCAAACCATTTTATATTTTTGCTCACCAACCCCTCAGAATGGATGTTTTACAGTGAAATTTGGTCTCTTTAACTAAATTTAGTCATTATTCAGTTTTTCGCACAAGAACTTCTTAATGCTACTGAAAGAATCAAACACTGAAATTTCCATCAAAAGACTCCATGTAACGGTATGCTCCAATTAAGTATTGGCAGAAACTAGATAACAACAATAATCTCTGGATTCATTGTTATTCAGCTCCACACGTTTCGTATAAAAATTTCTTCACAATAAGCTCCTACTCAAGGAAAAATAAATTTTTAAACACTAATAAGCCTTTTACCATTCTGTTCCACGGAATTTTTACATCGCATCCGAAATGAACTTCAATACATCTATAGGTTACAAACATCTTTCCATATCTTCAAAATTATATTTATGGTTAATTTCTGTATCAATTAATAATCCCATCATCTCATTTCTATATGTGAGAACTCCTGCCACAAGATTCGATGTAAAATTTTCAAACATCAGACAATATTAATAAGGAATTTAATTAAAAAAAAGCTTATTTGCCAGAAATACATTTGGCTTTTATTTTTTTTTTTAACTTTACGGAGTTTCTCTAACATCTTTGGTATACTAAAAACTACATTATAAACATTTCAATTTAATGTATTTAGTTTTTCAATTTTCCATGTTTTTATATATCGACCGACCATAAATGTACAATTCTATGTTCCATTTTGACAACATATACGTATATTTTAGTATGATGTGTGTGTATGTGTGTGTGTGTGTGTGTGTGTAGGGAAAATATGATTTAGTACACATATGCTACTATGAATTTATTTTAGTTTAAGTGGTATTATATGACTATTTGAGTGGTTAAAATGTAAGTATGCTTGTATATATCTGATGTTCATGTGTTACATTTAATATGATATTTATGTACACATACATATGCCAGGCACGTAGTGAGCAAATAATTTCAGTTGAAAAAAAATGAAAAAAATTTCTTTAAATCGCGACACGTTTTGATGTAACTGCATAAATAATAAAAGAAATACCGTTATTGTTGGGTTAAATTATAGATTTGAGATCTCTTGCTAGGACATAGAAAAATGGAGTAAATAATTTATTTAAAACCGCAAAATTTTCTCCAAGAATAAATTTTTAATATTGTGCAATTATGGCAACTTATATACGTACATACATACATGTACATTCAAGCAGAAATAATTTACTGGTCATTTAAACTGACCCTAAATATTTTTGTTTTCATAATAAAACAGAAATTTTTAAAATATTTAAGGGATTATAAAAACTTGATAAACTTTCTTTGCATAATGAAGTATTATTATACTGTAATTGGCTCAAGTGTCATCACAAGTTAAGCCATAATTAAGCAAATGAGTTTGAAATAAAAACAAAAAATATTTCCACTCTACCCAGCTGGAAATTATTTATTCACGACAATGTGGATGACAATTTATCAAAGTCTTTTTTAACACAAATTTTATTTTTTTTTAACATCCCATTTAAAAGGAACATCACTGAAAAATTAAAAAACTAGTGCTCCTAAGCGGGAATTCCCCATGAATAAATCTTGTCTAATGTAAATACGGTTGTAATGAACTACTTATCCTATACCTGTTATACGATGAAGAGTTTTTAAGTTGAATTATCTCAACTATTGTTAACAAAAATCATTTTCTCAATTTTTTTCAAAAGAATAACAATAATACTCATAACAATAATAACAATAATACTCATCTGGTTTTAAAAATATTAGCTTCAATGTATAGAATGGCCCTTAGGGATGGGAATAGGCTAAAAATTCGCTTGATATTTTTAGTGGACTTGGCACCTCCCATATAAGGTGAACTTTTAATATCATATATATTGACTTCTATGACAGAGCCACCTCCCACACAAAGAAATAATTCAATATTATATATCTCGTGTACTATTACAGAAATCACTTTGTAAATTTGTCTGGTGTCATCTTTTATTAACGTAAGTAGTTGGACCATACATGGGCGGTATCACACTAATGGGCGAGGCACTTCCCACACAAAGTAATTATAAAATGTCAAATATCTGGAGTACGGTTAAAGTGAGAGCATAGTGTATGCACAATTATGAATGTCAGTGTAAGCAAGACAAATATAATATGCATACATGCATACGTTTGCACTTACCACAGAAGTCAACGTTGTCGACAGCGATGAACATGATATGCAAACGTATGCATACTCATTCACTAGCAATTTAAATTGTGTTCTATAAATAGGAACAAGTTATGACGTATGAACATCTATAATATTAATAGGCTAGGTGATTTCTTGTTACCGATATTTTGTTCTACCGTTATATCCCGCTTTTGACCAACCGTATATTATTTGAAAGGTATTTCTTTTTAGTTGTTCACCAGATTTACAGATTTTTAAATTTTTTCGTTTATTTTGAGTAAATTGCATTTAAAGTTGCTACTAACACATACATAAAATTATACATGTGCTGTGTGTGCGTTTATTAAATTTGTTAATGTGTTTGTTAATGAGTTGGTTTTCTTCATCCACAATAATAATAAACCAAAAAATTGTTGGTTTGTGAATTGGCTAAGTTGTGAAATAAAATTGCCTAGAAATTGCACTCGAATTTCGAGCGCTGGAATCTGCTAGTATTTGTTAATATATAATTATTTGGCAATAAGCAATTTATTTTAAGTATATAAGCACCCAACATTTATAGAATAAATTAATGATAACAAAATAACACATAAGACCACGTGTGTTTATTATTCAACAAAAAGAAGGCAATTTATGTTCGTATAATATCGGCAGGAGTGCTCAGATAATACTTTTGAAATCCTTAGAAATTTTTGTTATCTTTTAAAATTATTACATCCTGCGTAAACCTTAAACTTGCAAATTATAAATCATTACACGCGATACTTTACCACATCCAAGAATATAAAATGCCTTTGATATCCAAATATTCTTCTCGAGCTCATAAGTTATTCATGTGATTAGTCAAACAAAAAGTGGGCCTGGTCGGAGCAGTGGGAGAGGCAGCGCCCATACAAAGCAAATACATAATATCATATAACTTTTGTAGTATAACAGGGAAAGCCTTGACACTTTGCATGAGTTCATCAGATATTAATGTGAGTAGTCCGATAAAAATTGGGCGGGATGGGATTAGTGAGCGTGGCACGTCCTATATAAAAACGTATGAGATACTACGGAAGCGACAGTCTTGAAACATTTGAAAAGTACATATATTATCAATGTGAGTAGACGTGGCAAATATGAGCAGAATCGCCAAACTCAAAAATCACCAAAATTAAAAAAGCGCCAATATCAAAAATCGCCAAAACCGAAAATCGCAAAAAACAAAAATCGCCAAAAAAAAAAAAAAAATATTCAAAATCAAAAATGCGAAAAATCAAAAATCGCTAAAATGGAGAATTGCCAAATGATATTCTAACTTGAAAGCCAATTGTTAAGTGTTGCCAGATATAAGTTAGCAAATCCATGTTTTTCTTTTGGGCAGCTTAATATAGCTTGCTCCAGAGTAGGAACGCGGAAAAATTTGTTGCGCCGAATAGAAAACTACAAATATTTGACATCAGCAAGCATTTAAATAACAAATAAGAAAATTATAGTCGGTCTAGCCCGACTATACGATACCCTATACCATGGTCTAGTGACCCTATCTCTTCGGTCCAACTAATTGTATATAGCAAATAAGCATAAACCAAATTTGAATGGCATTTTTATTAATTTTTTTCCCTGCAGATATGAAAAAGATCATATCGGATACTATATTTATATGGGGACAAGGTCGAAAAATGGACCGATCCTAACCATATTTGGTAAAGTCACTTATACATTGAAAAAATATATACAAACAAAATTTGAGCAGAATCAGTGCAATATTTTTGTTTTTTGATAGATTTAAGTGAAGATCGGAAAGCAGCTCTATCTGGGGCCTATGACTAAGTGTTGTCCCATAGGGATCATTTTTGACCTACTCATTAATGGATGTAATAAACGCATATAAACCCAATTTGACTAAGATCTGTATGACAATTTGGATCTTATGGCAATTTATGTCGATTTCATAGGGGTCATTTGTATGGGGGCTAGGTCTGAACATGGACCGATTCTCACCAATTTCAATAGCGTTCATCCCATGGCCGATAAAAGCTTATATATTAAATTTCATCAAAATATATTCGTATTTGCGAGCTGTAGTTTGATTAAAAGTTTACATGGACACACAGACGGACGGACGGACGGAAGGACATTGCTATTTCGACTCAAAAAATGATTCTGAGTCGATCGGTATAAATAAAAATGGGTCTAGGACGAATATATTTGGTTGTTACAAACAGCAGCACAAAGTTATTATAACCAAACCACATAGTGTATAATAATATAGGGTATAATAAAAAATATATAAAATTTTTCGTAGGAAAAATTTATTATGGAATAATATTCTCAATAAGTCGTAGCGAAGCGTGATAGGGCAGAATAGTATCTATAATATTAATAGGCAAGGCGATTTCTTGTGACCGATGTAAGTTTCACAGTTTTACCCCGATTTTGACAAAAAATTATCATTCGAAAAGTATTTCGTTTTAGCTGTTACCCAGATTTAGAGATTTTCATCGTCTGGAATATTTTTTTGGAGTTATGATCGTTTAATATGGTGTTCACACTACGATATTTCGAGGTGTTTTAGCTCATGTTTTGCAAAACAAAACACAGTCGTTCACACTTGATTTAGTGTGTTTAAGTTAAACATTTCAGCAGATTGAACAGCTGTTTCAAAAATAAAAATCAATTGAAAAGTTATAAAATTTTGAAAATTGATAAAAATTATATCATTAAATTGGCGGCCAACTACTTAAATTATATTAATGATGAAATTATCAATACAGACGCGTTATTTTAATTTTTGTATTGTATTTTGTATTGTATTTTTTTTATTGTAATGCCACTTTAATAGTAATGTTAAAAAGACAAGGATGCCAACTTGGCAAAAATGAGAAATATTGCACTGAACATGCGCAAAGTTAAATACAATTCTTTCATATTTTCGGTGTTTGAGGTGTTTAAGATTTAAACATCTCAATTGAGATGTTTAGCCAATGAAAAAATGTATGGGAAAACATCTCAATTTGACTTGTTTATCACATAAACACTAAACACTTCGCTAAACACTTAAGTGTGAACGCCATATAAAGTTGGTACTAACACATACATAAAATTATACAATGCTTTGTGAGTGTTTATTAAATTTGTTAATGTGTTTGTGTTATTGTGTTGAGTTTGTTTTCTTAATTTAAAATGAGTTGAGTTTTGAAGCATACCTTTAGGGTCTTTAGTAAATGAAAATATAAAATTTTCTAGAATTTGCACTCGAATTCCGAGTGCTGGAATCTGCTAGTTCAATAATGATACAAACATAAATTACATATATATCATTATATATATTGTCGCTTTCTGACCATCCTGCTGGATATTTCTAAGTCCAAGGACTGGCAAATGCCGTGATTACTTGAATGGAAAATTATTTGCCATTCTTACTATGACCGCATTCGTGCACATATTTATTTTCTAGGTTTAGGCTTTCGAATTTTTCCTCTAACGAATACATCGGAATTCTTATTTTTTAAATAATTTGTACAACCTAAGCATTTGTTTGAATTGTATTTTTATTTATTAATGGCGATAAATTTCAAAATATAGATCTTAGTTTCACTGGATACTCCGAAGAGAATGAATATTTCTACAATATTATTAATACACTAGCTGTTTTTACCCGGTCTTGCCCGGGATACAAAGGCCTTTGACTTGAAAAATGGCTCACTATGCTTACCAGGCGCTGAGTACTTAGTCGCCAATTAACAAAATCCTCAATAAAATGAACTTTCTCCCCAAAAATTTATATGGGCAGTAAATTCATTTTTTATTTTAATTCAAAATTTTTTGATTTTTTAACTTAGAAGTTTTTTAAGATGCTGCAGCAAAAATGCTTCAAAAATAATTTGCGAAACCGCTTTAAGTTTTTTTTTTTTTTCAGTTTATTTATAAACATAAAATATAACGGAATGGTTCGCAAATTAAAGGAATCACAACTTTTAAAAATTGAATTACTTCATTCAATAAGTGATCATCATTGAGCAGAGACGTCAAATTCAAGTTTCAGAAATGAAAGACTAATGCGACGTTTAATATTGTGTCGGAAGGTTTCTTTAGGCAACTGCTTATAGTATATATGTGGCCTATTTTGATCAACAGGTAATTATTTCACATACGTAGATAAAATTTATCATACGACATTTCACTCCGCGATCGAGTCGCGCACGATTCCGCGCGTTTGGCAGCCAGACCCATGCTGCCGTGCAGTTGTTGTCAAATTATTTTAATCGCCAAAATATATTTTTCAGATCATTGCGATATTTTTACTGAGCTGTATTCCGCGAGCGCGTCGCGTCCGCATCCGTCGCGTCCGCGGTCGCGCACCACGCGCCGCTTCCGCACGTTTGGCAGCCACACCAGTGCTGCCGCGAAGTTGTTGTCAACTTATTTTCATCGCCAAAATATATTTTTCAGATCATTGCGATATTTTAGCTGAGCTGTGTTCCGCGAGCGTGTCGCGTCCGCATCCGTCGCGTCCGCGTCCGCGGGCCTCGCGCCGTTTCCTTGCAGCTAGTACCCGTTCTGCCGCTTAGTTCTCGTTAACTTATTTTAATTCCTAAAACATATTTTTTAGAACATTGCGATATTTTAGCTGAGCTGTGTTCCGAGAGCGGTCGCTCGCTGCGCGCTGCTTCCGTGCATTTGGCAACCACACCAGTGCTGCCGCGCAGCTGTTTCTAATTGTCAAAATATATTTTTCAGATCATTCCGATATTCTACCTAAGCTGTATTCCCCGTGCGCGTAGCTTCCGCCAACGAAATGACGCTATTGAAAAGAATACTCATTTTAAATGCATTTATTGTAGGACATATATTGAGAGCAGTATGCAAATGTTTACTAAAATAAATATTTAACAAAATTCATTAAAAAAAAGTATGTAAAAATTTAAGAATGAATTTGGGGAGTAAGTTCATTCTTTCTTCCGATTAAAAAAAAGGGGAATTTTGTTCATTTCTTTTGGGTACCTTTTTTTAAGTTTGGGGAATTTGTTCACCGTGTAGTTATTTCCGTGTCAACCAAATATCAGAGAAATCCGTTGAAAAGTACAAATTTGTATAGGGAAGAAATATACCACACAACAAAATGTGAATTTTATATGAAAATTGGGCGTAAAATTAGGCGTGGTCGGTAAAAATCATATGGTGACCTTCCCTGGAATATGTACTAAATTTCGGAGAAAGCCATTGAAAAATAAAAGTTTGTATAGCAATCAAATAAAGAAACAAATAAAAGGAAAAAAATAAGTTTTATATACATAGAAGTTGGCGCAAAGTAGGCGTTGCCTGTAAGAAGCATATGGTGACCTTCCCTGTAGTATAGAAATCGTGTGACCAAATTTTAGAAATCCCTAGAAAATATACCAAAAAACAGAAAATTAATTTTGTATAAAAAGTGGGCGTAGAAGTAGGCGTGGCCGGCAAGAATTATATGGCGAGCGAACAAATGTACCAAAAAACAGAAAAAGAATTTTACATAAAAAGTGGGCGTGAAAGTAGGCGTTGCCGGTAAAAAGTATATGCCGACCTTTCCTGGGGTATACAGATCGCGTGTACAAAATTTCAGGGAAATCGGTGGAAAAATAAAAATTTGTATAGCGGTCAAACAAACAAATAAACAAACAAACAAACAGAAAATGAATTTTATATATATAGATATACCATAATTTTAATTGCCGGAGTAATTTTACTTGCAGCGGGAGCATTTTTTATAAAACATGATTTCGATTCCCATGCTGTATTTTTGACCAATAAACTTTTACAGCATTCCTGTTTGGGCCTTCTTGGACTTTGTTTGTGTTTTTTTTTTTCGGCATTGACTTAAGCTTTTCGCACCGAATTATCTAGGCTGCTTTTCTCGCTGATGTGTTGGGAGCTCTTTTCAATATGCTTCATATTATCTTGACCTAAAAAATAGCATGTGGGACTTACTTCCTTTTCGAACCAGATAATTTCTGATAAGATTGGCAGGCATTTGTATCTTCGGCCAACTTATTGTAGGATCAATTTGGATTTTGTTGAAAGCAATTAAGAAGAATTCTTAACCTTTAAAATGAGTGCCGGCGGAGGGTGCTAGGTCCACAGTGGGCTTCAACATATCCTACCGAATTTCAATATTATTTTGGTGCTAATATTACATGTTGCAAATATAAAGATAATGTGCTGAATTTTGTAACTTAAAGTGTTTTTGACCCAAAGACGAACCCTACATAAATTTGTTGGAATCGGCACATTTTCGGACGTAGTCCCCATAAAATTTTTTTCAAAGTTTGGTTAAAATCCCAAAAAAGATGGCAAATTTGCTAAATTCTGTATTATGTTAAAAAAAAATTGCAAAGATAGTGCAAAAAAAAATACTGTAAAATTTTATTGAAATCGAACCACTTTTGGACCTATTTTCCCGATTTTTTTTTAAGAACAACATCCAAAATTCTCAAAATTCCAAATTTCGCAATGAAATTTTATTAATTAACCACTCAAAGGACTTATAATTTCACAATACATATTGTTTCAATCGGAAAGTCTAGAAAAAAAAAAAACCACTCTAATATAGCATGTCAAACTAATATCAAATTTTTTACTAATATTACATATACACATTTTTTAAATATTTTTAATATCAATATATTACTGCTATAGGTATTAAGTTATTTAGTATATTTTTTTTAAAACTAGTATATTTTTTTTTTTTTGTCAGTTAATTTTCTTTAAAATAGTCATTAATATTGGGAGCGATATCTAATAGACTTAACATATCGGAACTATAATTATGTTCTTCCAAATCCTTTCGAGATATTACATGTCTTCGTGATGAAATTAGTGGGTCTGAAGAGATTCTCATTCTGTCTAATTCGTGAAATCTTGCAAGTATTCGTGTATCTAAATTTTTTGTAGTCTTTGTTTTTGTATTCTTGGGCTTCCTCTGACAACTCTACAAATGGTAAGCATTGATATTCGATTAAATTTATACTATGAAATAAAAACCTATGTAAAAGTAAGTTTCTTCTCAGGGCATATTTGAGCCAAAAGGTGGGCAGTTTGTGGTGCATAATCATTAAACTTTGGGCCATTTACCATTTCTCTAGAGTCTATAACATTTAGTATAAATACCAACTTTTTTATAATATTATTGTCGACCCCAGTATTTCGGGCTATTACCCCATCATTTTCAAAAAATGCTGTGGAAATATTAATATTTCCGCTGGTATTTCCATACCCCTGCCTTGGGCAGTCTACATTCAGTACAAGCTTCTTACGAAATTCATTTTGTATAATTTTTTTTCGAGCAGATACTTTTTTTGGTGTTGCGTTCTTATCAAAACATTCCCCATCATGCGAAATTGTATACGCTAGTTTTAAAATGAACTCCATGCACCTAGTTCTGGCACGTAACGGAGAAATTCCATATATATAGTGTTGCTCATCATTTGAATCATCACAATTTTGAAATCCTTTCTGCGACTTTTTGCAAATTGCAGGCATTAAAGTCTTCTTTCTTCCTGTTCTGTTAAAACGTCTACTTCTTTTATAACAGCCGATATAAATGCGTTTTCATCTTCCGAGCTTCTAAATAAATCAAACAATTTAAAATTTTGGAAAGACATAATTGAATTTCACTCTTTTTACATTTTATTAAAATATTCTGTGGTCACTTATTGAGCACAATAATACTAGGCATAAAAGTTTCTATTTACTTTTTATACCCTATACCACTATGTGGTTTGGGTATAATGACTTTGTGCTGCTGTTTGTAACAACCAAAAATATTTGACCTAGACCCATCTTTAATTATACCGATCGAATCAGAATCACTTTCTGAGTTGATTTAACAATGTCCGTCCGTCCGTCCGTCCGTCCGTCCGTCCGTCCGTCCGTCCGTCCGTCCGTCCGTCCGTCCGTCCGTCTGTGTGTCCATGTAAAGCTTGTAATCAAACTGCAGGTCGCAAATATGAATATATTTTGATGAAATTTGGTATATAAGCTTTTATCGGCCATGGGATGAACGGTATTGAAATTGGTGAGAATCGGTCCATGTTCAGACCTAGCCCCCATACAAATTACCCATATGAAATCGACATAAATTGCCATAAGATCCAAATTGTCATATATATGGTACTCAAATTGGGTTTGTATGCGTTCATTACATCCACTAATGAGTAGTCCAAAAATGTTCCCTTTGACCCCATATAGAGCTGCTTCCCGATCTTCACTTAAATCTATTAAAAAACAAAAATATTGCACAGATTCTTCTCAAATTTTGTTTGTATATATTTTTGCAAAATACAAGAGACTTTACCAAACATGATCGGTCCATTTTTGGACCTAGTCCCTTTATAGATATACCATCCGATATGAACTTTTTCATATCTGCAGCCAAAAAAATTAATAAAAATCCCACTCAAATATGGTTTTTTGCTTATTTTCAATGTCCAGTTAGTTGGGCCTAAGAGATAGGGTTTCTAAACGCATGGTATAGGGTATCGTATAGTCGGTCTAGACCGACTATAATTTTCTTACTTGTTTTAACTTAATTTTTTGACGTGGCATCAGGTCAAAAGTTTTTGATTGTTGCAAAATACATGCATTGTAAATTGATCATTAAAAAATATTCCAGGTAGCGCAAGCACTTTTTATACCCTATACCACTATGTGGTTTGGGTATAATGACTTTGTGCTGCTGTTTGTAACAACCAAAAATATTTGACCTAGACCCATCTTTAATTATACCGATCGAATCAGAATCACTTTCTGAGTTGATTTAACAATGTCCGTCCGTCCGTCCGTCCGTCCGTCCGTCCGTCCGTCCGTCCGTCTGTGTGTCCATGTAAAGCTTGTAATCAAACTGCAGGTCGCAAATATGAATATATTTTGATGAAATTTGGTATGTAAGCTTTTATCGGCCATGGGATGAACGCTATTGAAATTGGTGAGAATCGGTCCATGTTCAGACCTAGCCCCCATACAAATTACCCCTGTGAAATCGACATAAATTGCCATAAGATCCAAATTGTCATACAGATCTTACTCAAATTGGGTTTGTATACGTTCATTACATCCATTAATGAGTAGTCCAAAAATGATCCCTTTGGCCCCATATAGAGCTGCTTCCCGATCTTCACTTAAATCTATTAAAAAATAAAAATATTGCACTGATTCCTCTCAAATTTTGTTTGTATATATTTTCGCAAAATACAAGAGACTTTACCAACCATGGTCAGGATCGGTCCATTTTTGGACCTAGTCCCCATATAGATATATCATCCGATATGAACTTTTTCATATCTGCAGCCAAAAAAATTAATAAAAATCCCACTCAAATTTGGTTTTTGCTTATTTTCTATGTCCAGTTAGTTGGGCCTAGGAGATTCGGTTTCTAAACGCATGGTTTAGGGTATCGTATAGTCGGTCTAGACCGACTATAATTTTCTTACTTGTTTATCATTATTATTATTATTATTTTTTTTTTTGAGTGTAAATTTCTTATTATATTTGGGGCCGCTTAACAGTAGTTCAGGTAGCGCAAGCGAATTTTATATTGTGCTGAATACAATAACAAAATTCTGATGATTATTGCCTTCCAAAATTTGTAGTTTTTATACCCTATACCACTATGTGGTTTGGGTATAATGACTTTGTGCTGCTGTTTGTAACAACCAAAAATATTTGACCTACACCCATCTTTAATTAAACCGATCGAATCAGAATCACTATCTGATTCGATTTAACGTTGTCCGTCCGTCCGTCCGTCCGTCCGTCTGTGTGTCCATGTAAAGCTTGTAATCAAACTGCAGGTCGCAAATATGAATATATTTTGACGAAATTTGGTATTTGATCTTTTATCGGCCATGGGATGAACGCTATTGAAATTGGTGAGAATCGGTCCATGTTCAGACCTAGCCCCCATACAAATGACCCCCAAATTTTAGTCAAATTGGGTTTGTATGTATATATTACATCCATTAACCATAGTCCAAAAATGATCCCTATTGGACAACTCATAGTAATAGGCCCCATATAGAGCTGCTTCCCGATCTTCACTTAAATCTATCAAAAAACAAAAATATTTTACTGATTCTCCTCAAATTTTGTTTGTATATATTTTTGCAAAATACAAGAGACTTTACCAAACATGGTCAGCATCGGTCCATTTTTGAGCCTGGTCCCCATATAGATATAGCATCCGATATGAACTTTTTCATATCTGCAGCCGAAAAAATTAATAAAAATCCCACTCAAATTTGATTTATGCTTATTTCTATATCCAGTTCATTGGGCCTTAGAGATAAGGTCTCTAAACGCATGGTATAGGGTATCGTATAGTCGATCTAGACCGACTATAATTTTCTTACTTGTTATTATTGCCAATACGTAAAAATTACAAAACATTAACACTCTTCTTGAAAACACTTCGCCATCCTATCAAAATCAAAATAAAATATGAAAATTAAAATTTCTGTTTTCAAGCAGCAACAAAAATCGTGAAAAATAATATAAAAATCTGCAAAAATTAGGAAATATTTGGTATTTTATACCCTTTAGAATTAGCCATACAATTCAAAATTGATTAATTTTTCACCGAGCTATGGCAAAACACGTCTTCCCATCTATCCAGCGTATGTCAAGATGCTTTTACAACTTTATGGTTGTTGCATGCAGACTGGCAAGTATATGCAGTAGGGCGGGTCGACTTAAAAATCAGTGACACACCCCATAGAACCCCCTGGTGGGTTCTCCATACAAACATTTCAAAAAGTCACCAGTTTTTGTTTTGAATTGGTCTAACTATGTTTGATTTAATATGAAAATTAACACTCATACGTATACGTATCTTCTACTCTGCTAATAATCATACGCCTTGACTATGTTATATTATTCAAAAAGATCGATCGGATGAGCGTAAATAACTTTTAGATCACTCCGTGACTATGCGCGACTCTGCGTGACTACCCCAAAATTAACCTGAAGTCACAACAAGACTATGGGCCAAGTTTCAGATCAAAAGTCGAGACATCAGAATTCGTTTTAGAGGTATGGTTCCTTGGGCAAAGGTTCTTATTTTGACCTCTAGAATATGATTTTCCTTGTCACTTGAGCGAATTTTTTGCCCTCCTACAAATCGACACGCCGTAAGCCAAGTTCGCGTTAACTAGTTAGAGTATTGTATTAGTGAACCATTTTAGGCGGAGTTAAAAAAAAACACACACTGAATAATAAATTCGTACATATATGTAAGCAAACCTAACTCAAACCAACAAACACATAATTTTATTTTTATATCAATTATGTGCGTTTCTAAATTGTGTACGGTGCCGAACACAATCATGAATGTGTTCCGTTTTAACATTTGTATATATATACGAACTTGTTTCTATCACGTATTTTTTGTTTCGAGCATACATAAACCACACAGATTCGAATGTAGCTCTATTTGAGGTTTGTGCTCTTGCACGTTTACTGCCACAAAAAAAGAACATGTACTTGAAAGCGTACATCGCAATCGGAAAAATCTGAAACACCTCTATAGTAACCACAACAATTGTTTCAACAAAATTTATTAAAAAAATATAAAATAATTCATTAGTAGATATAAAAAAAAATAAAAATAAAAACATAAAAATAAAAATAAAAAAAAATAAAAACAAAAATAACAAACAAGAAAATAATAGTGGGTCTAGACCGACTATACTATATGATACCCTATACCATGCGTTTAGAGACCCTATGTCATAGACCCAACTAACTGGACATAGAAAATAAGCATAAACCAAATTTGAGTGGGATTTTTATTAATTTTTTTGGCTGCAGATATGAAAAAGTTCATATCGGAAGCTATATCTATATGGGGACTAGAACCAAAAATGGACCAATACTGACTATGTTTGGTAAAGTCTCTTATATTTTGCAAAAATATATAAAAACAAAATTTGAGAAGAATCAGTGCAATATTTTTGTTTTTTGATAGATTTAAATGAAGATCGAGAAGCAGCTCTATATGGAGCATATGACTAAGAGTTTTCCCATAGGTATCATTTTTGGACTATTCATTAATGGATGTAATAAACGCATACAAACCCAATTTGAGTAAGATCTATATGACAATTTGGATCTTATGGCAATTTATGTCGATTTCATAGGGGTCATTTTTATGGGGGCTAGGTCTGAACATCGACCAATTCTCATCCTATGGCCGACGAAAGTTTGTATACCAAATTGCATCAAAATATGTCCATATTTACGACCTGCAGTATGATTACAAGGTTTACACAGACGGACGGACAGAAGGACGGACGGACGGACATCGTTAAATCGAATCAGTTAGTGATTCTGATTAGTGGTATAGGGTATAAAAAGATAGTTATAAAATAGAAAACAGAGAAATTTTATATGTTGTTTATGACTTAATTTCGTTTTTTCCGATAGCGAGTGGATAATGTTTTAATTTTTAGAAGTACGCGTTCAACAAGATGTTCTCCTTTTTAAGCAGTACCCGTGCAAGAAAACGAACTTAAAATAAAGCTACACCCCAATCTGTGTGGTTTATGTGTGTTCAAAACAAAAAATACGTGAGATAACGTGTAGATAACGAAATATTAAAACGAAACAGAGTCATGTTGGGTACCGTATAAAATTTAGAAACACACATAATTTATATGAAAATAAAAATATGTGTTGGCAGCTTTAGAAAGCTTTGTGATTCATGTGTGTAATTTCTGAACCTTGGTTTTCTAAGTAATGATATTTAAACATTTTTAGTTCTTTTATAACAAAGTAGAACAAATTAAAAAATAATATTTCAAAAACTGAGACCGTAGAAAAAGAAAACGACCAAATCATTTTTATTTTGTTTTAAAGAAAACGACACCAAAAGCAGTATAATCGGTTTACCAATTTGCCTACATTTTGATTTGAAATAGGATATTTTTTTAAAAATCTTGCGCCTTTTTCTAAAAGATAAAAAATTCCGACTTTGCGGATCTTTATCATCCATAATTTTTGTCCGATTTTAAAACCGTTTATTGATTTTCACATTAATAGTGAAACAGGGTTTCGTTGGCCTAGACCAAAGATTAACTTTTCGCTTTTATTTTGTTAATTGTTGTTATTTTTAAGAATATTTTTTTTTATTTATTTATTGAGTCTACTAATTTTACATGTTACAGACTAATATAAAAGTATTATAATAAAGATCATATCTTAGATACATAACTTAATTAAATATTTTAAGTAAGTTTAATTTAAAATTATCTTTATTTAAATTAAAGTCCAATAATGGCGAGACACTGCAATTGGTTCATTTGTCCCATAATTTGTTCGATGCAAATCCTCACAAAACAGCCGTTCATGACGCAAAACACGAGGCGGATTATATATATGAACCAGATTATATAAATAGTCACATTTAATATCATTTGACAAAATATAAAAAATTAAAGCAATAGAAAAATGTGATCCACGATCTTTTAAAGAATGCAGACCTAGAAATTTACATCTACTTTCATATGAAGGTATATCATCAGCCCAATTTATTGTTTTAAAAGCATATTTCGTGAAAAGTTTTTGAATTTTTTTCAATTCTATTAGAATGAGTAGCTGTATAAGGGTTCCATATTAGGGAACAAAATTCTAATTTGCTTCTGACAAATAAAACATATAAAGACTTCAGAGTGAATGGGTCCTTAAAGTCATACGAGTTCCTTCTAATAAAACCTAACATTGAGTAGGCTTTAGAAGTGATATAATCACTGTGTATACCAAAATGCAATTTAGCATAAAAAATAACTCCAAGATCCTTTACCTCGACAACTCTTTTCAGTACAACGTCGGTAATAGTGAAATTATATACAATTGGATTATGACAGTGTGTAAAAGAAATAGTACAACATTTTCCAGTATTAAAAACAAGTTTATTTAAAACACACCAATTATCCAGTGCTATCAAATTATTTTGTATCATAGTTGCATGTGATAAATTTGAAACAGAGGCAAAAACTTTCAAGTCATCCGCGAACATTAAAGGTTTACAAAACTTTAGACACTTTGGCAAATCATTAATAAAGATTAAAAAATAGTAATGGGCCCAAATGAGTACCTTGTGGAATACCTGAGAACGCATTTATTTCATAACTAGAATATGATGTGCCAATTTTTACCTTAAGCTTTCTATTAATTAAAAAACTTTTAAAAAATAGCAATAATTTACCATTTATACCATACATGTGACGTTTAGGCAATAAGATTGAATGATTGACACTGTCGAATGCTTTTGAAAAATCAGTGTAAATGACATCTAATTGCATTTTCTTTTCCATAGAAATTACAATCCTATTTTCAATACATCCAAATTTGTGCAAGCAGATCGGCCTGAGAAAAATCCATGTTGAGAAACTGAAATACGTGTTCATAAAATTCGACTTTTAAAATACTATCAAAAATTTTTGCCATAGTACATTGTTTTACTGTGGGTCTGTAGTTAATAACATTGGTCTTATCACCAGATTTAAAAATTGGCACAACACAGCAATTTTTCCAACAATTTAAAAATATGCCACGTTTTAAAAATACATTGAAAATAATTTGAATAGGACTTACTAAAGGTTGGACACAATTTTTGAAGAAAATTTCTGGTATTGAATATGGAAAAATGCAAGACGAACTATTCTTTAATTCTGTGATGGAAGAAATAATATCCTCCTCAGATATAACAATTGTAAGATTATTCCCCGAAGGTTCCACTGCGTGAATGCCCAAGTTACTGGGATTAGAAAAAGTAGATTGAAAAATTTTGCAAATAGATGACAAGATTATATTTGACCAATTTGAAATCATTAAGTGGATGCTGTAAACTTTTAAATATTTCTTGAATCCTTCTGTTACTCCAATTTGTTATATTTTAATATAGTTTTGATTGCACATATCTAAGTACTTAAAGAAAAGTAATTTTGCGTATTTATGATATTAAGGAACTTATTTTCAAAAATATTTTAGAAAGTTAGGCTAAATCATATCCAGCCCATACCTTGAGTTTTGTAGCCTTAAGTGCATGGTGCATTTGAAAAACTACGAAACAGAAACGTGACTGTTAACTTCTATTCGCAAATGCTGTTGTTGTTCTTCTCTCTTTTTTCAAACAATAAATTCTCTTGGCAAAAATAAATTTCTTTTTGTCATAGTGAGTATAAGTAATTACCAATGTGGATATGGTTGTTTCTTTAATATTATTAAATATATATATATATATGTTTCCATACATACAATATCAAGGACTAGGATTTTTTACATTTGACAATAGTCAGCAATTGCGTGATAATCCTATTTAATATGTCTTTATATTAAAATACGAGAGATTTACACATACTTTTCTCTATTGTTGACTTCCTACAAATTCTTAGTTGCTGTCCTGCATATAAAATTCAAATACATTTTCTCAAGAATTATTAATATGTTTTTTATAAAGCTGTCATATTATAACAAAAAATCCTTGGATGTGGGTGGTTAAAATGAATACAAGTAAGAGGGAAATAATGAAAAGAAAAAGAAATTGATGAACACATTTAGAATTTCTTAATGCGAGGGTGTAAATTTATCAAGGACTTAACTATTACAAGTTTAATGACGAATTCCTTAAGTCATAATTATCGCAAGGACATTTTTATGTTTTTTTTCTTAATTCATAACTATTATTTTATAAGTAAACCAGAACATGATCGTACTTACCGAAACTTGGCTCAATAATAGTTTTTTTAAAAATATGGAAATACTCTCTTACATATACAATATTTTTAGACGCGATCGTGGGACCACAACAAATGGTGGTGATGTTCTTATTGCGGTCTCTAATATTTTATTATCTGAGGTTTTATTACAGTACGATTTCTTTAGCAATGGATTTATGTATTCCGAAACAAATTTTTAATAAACATTCCGGTCCTCGTTGGTATAAATATAAAAAAAATAAATATTGCAATATATACAAGCTATCCGGTTCTCCTGTGGATTATGAGAAATACTCCATTAGGCGCACGCAATATACTGCATTGAATAACTCGTGTTACTCTAATTACTTAATCAAAATAAAAAAATATGTCAACACTAAGAGAAAAACAACTGGTTATTCTGCTATTATGAAATTTCAACATACCAAATCTTATGATACAATTATAAGTAATTTTTTTGCTGATTTTTTTTCAACAACTTATTCCGATTCAACTTTTGATGATTCTGCCACTTACCCATCTATATTGCCCGCTAATAGAACCATATCTATTCCATTCCTTGATATCTCTATGGTTTCTAATGGTTTGAAAAAACTAAAATTTTCATACAATAGTGGCTCTGATAAAATTCCCAATCAAATTCTTAATCAAATTCTTAATCAAATGTGCATATGCTTTAGCTATTCCATTGACAATAATGTTTAACTCATCAATTAAATACGGATACTTTCCAAATACGTGGAAGGACTCTTTCATTATTCCGTTATTTAAATCCGGCAACAAGTCTGACATTATAAATTATCGTGGTTTTGCAAAATTAAGTACTATACCTAAATTTTTTGAAAAAATTCTATCTCATCAACTATGGCATCAAGTCAACACATTAATTTCTCCATTCTAACATGGCTTTCAAAAACATGCTCAACTGTCAATAGTCAATCGGGGTTTTCTTCAAAGAAAGAAAACTGAAGCTATTTACACTGACTTCAGCAAAGCTTTTGATAAAGTCAACCATAAACTTCATATAAAGAAAGTACATCTCATGGGATTTTCTGATCTTAGCGTAAATAAGATATATTCATATTTAACAAACAGAAAGCAAAATATACGTTTTAATAATACTAGCAGATTCCAGCACTCGAATCTCGAGTGCAATTTCTAGGCAACTTTATTTCTCAACTTAGCCAAGTCACAAACCGACCCGTTTTTGGTTTACTATTATTGTGAATGAAGATAACAAACTCATTAACAAACACATTTACAAATTTATTAAACACAACCATAGAATATGTATAATTTTATATATGTGTTAGTAGAAAACAAAGCAAAAAATTTAAAAATCTGTAAATGTGGTGAATAGCTAAAAATAAATACCTTTCAAATAATATACGTTTGGTCAAAATCAGGATAAAACGGTAGAACAAAACAACGGTAAAAAAAATCGCCTAGCCTATTGATATTATAGACATCTTCGAAAAAATTAATGTTTTATGTTTAATGCTTTTTTAATGTTTTATGTTTTATTGTTTTTGGACCGCTTTTATTTTCATTATTTATAAACGATTTACCTCAAGTTATTCAGTTTTCAAATATCCTAACGTATATTGACGATGTAAAAGTCTTTATGAGTTATAACCAATATTCCGACCATACTTATCTTCAAAACGATTTGGATTCGTTTCACTCATGGTGTATTTTAAATTTAATGGAGCTGAATCTTAAAAAGTGCAGATACATATATGCGTTTTATGTGAAAAAGACCAATATCAGTAAATTATATGCTGGGCGGCTTACAACTGGAACAAGTTGATAACTTCTTAGATTTTTTTTTTTTTTGTTAGATTCAAAGCTTAGTTTCGATCCTGATATTATAATTACGTTAAACAAAGCCAGAGAAGTACTTGGCTTTATAGAACGTTGGTCTAAAGGGTTTAATGATCCGTATGTAAAAAAAACACTATACATGTCACTTATGAGACCGATTTTGGAATATGCCTCTATTATGTGGGACCCTATATATCAAACTCACATTGATAGCATTTAAGTGGTGCAAAAAAATTCCTACTATTTTGTGTACGTAGTTTAAATTTTCACCCTTTATATCTTCCGTCGTATAACAACAGACTCACTCTTATTAAGCTGCTAACCTTAAAAAGCCGCAGATCTATGCTAAACGTTTATAGATTTATTAATTTTTCTTCAAAAACAAATGTCATAAAAGTAAAATAATAATTTATCTGAACACGTAATTTCAATTCAATTTTTTTAATTTTTTCATTCATGATCGCCTATTTTTTAAATGTTCTTGTAAATAGTCTGCAAAGATTAATTCAAAGATTAATAAATAAAATAAACGAAGAAAAAAGTAATATTATTTTTCTGAAATGATAATAGTTATGGATAAGGAAGAAATATATTTCTTACTGATAACTATTTTTTTTTGATAAAAATTTAAATTTTTTTTTTAAATTTAAATTAATTTTTCAAATGAATTAAAAAAATTTTCATAATAAATACGCTGTAATAATTATTTTTAAATATTTTATAAGAAACCCTTTTTATGTTTGGTGCACTTACCTGTCTTTTGATTTTGTTTAAACGATTAGGTTACTATGTGTGAAAAAACCTCCTGTTAGTAAAATTTAGAAAATTTACACTCAAAAAACCAAATTAAAAAAAAAGGTAAAATTAGAAATGATAAAATTTTGATTTAATTTAACGAACAATATTGTTGCTAATTTATACTCAGATAAATTACATCGCTAGTCATGTCAAATTTGACGCAAAACTAAAAACGTTCTTTCAACGGTTACTAGAGTCGCCGGAACGGCATAAACAATTGATGCCAACTGCTTTCAAAACGGAAGGGTGGCCATTGTTTTCATTTCAGTGTCGTGCTAAAAAGTGGATTTAGTAAGTTTAATGTTATACTACAGGTTTTAGTATAAACTAGCAGATTCCAGCCCTCGAAATTCGAGCAATTTCTAGGCAACTTTATTTTTCTATTTAGCCAATTCACAAACTAACACCTTTTTGGTTTATTATTATTGTGAATGAAGATAATAAACTCATTAACAAGCACATAACAACTTTAATAAATGCTATGTGTGCATATGTATAATTTTTGGTATGTGTTAGTAGCAATTATAAATGCAATTTACTCAAAATAAAGGAACAAATTTCAAAATCTGTAAATCTGGTGCACAGCTTAAAAGAAATACCTTTCAAATAATATATGTTTGGTCAAAATCGGGATAAAATGGTAGAACAAAACATCGGTAACAAAAAATGGCCTAGCCTATTAATACCTTTTTTAATGATATTAACTTAACAGCTAACTTTCTGTGATGCTATTTGGCGCTTTCTTCATCATCTGAACTTAAAGTTCTTGTGAACCAGGAATCTATATAACAGCATTAATAATGTTTTTGTGAAATGGCTGCTGCTCCCGATTTTCAATTATCGTATGGAGTAGTTCAGACCAATCGGAATTTTTTGATTTTATCATTGCTTTTAAAGTCAGCCAAGTTTTATAAAAATCCCCAAGTATTCGGTGTTCTTTTTGTAGAAGTATTGCCGTTTCATAAACAGGTTTTAATACTTCTACCAGCTCCTCAATACTTCTCCACTCTTCATTTGTTGGTGGGCTTTCTACATGTTCTTAGCAAACATCTTTAAGGATTAGATGTGACTGGATTGCATAAGATCCTCGTTTTAACACTTTTGTGACGTTATTTTAATTTTTGTGTGAACCAAAAACAACAACAAACCAATAACGTCATATAGTGATTTTTGTCAAAAAATTTATTTAGCTATTACAATCCAATTTTTTTAAATTCATTAAAATAATAGTTATGCTTAAGATTTTTACTATCTAGTTATTCACAACTATTATAAAACAATAACAAATACAGTGCGTTCATAAATGATAGCACATTTCGTAATCTGAGAATCAATGTTATATAAAATTTTAACTATGCACGCTATACTTATCATCTGTTTGAGGAAAGTGTATTAATATGTTCTCTGTCCAAAACAAAACTTGTATTATACAAATCTTCCATTAATTATAAATACTGTTATTAAAATCTCTTACATCCCAATAGTTACCATTTTAAAGCGTTCAAATGCGAGTATAGCACAATTGAAACAAAGTCTTTGTTTGACAAAAAGTACCATTTTAATACAACATATTTTATTTAATTTTATTAAAAACATAAGTAATAAGTGAAATGACATGAGGAAAAGTGTTAAGTGAATTTGAAAAAGGTCAAATTTTAATTTTGTTCGAAAATGGGGCATTTTAAATAGAAATTGCAAGTGAAATCGGCAGAAGTCGAAACGTTATTTATAATTATTAGCAGATTCCAAAGCTCAAAATTCAAGTGCAATTTCTAGGCAGCTTTATTTTTCATCTTAGCCGATCCACAAACCAACACTTTTGTGGTTTATTAACAAATTAACAAATTTAATAAAACACACATAGCATCTGTATAATTTCATGTATGTTTTAGTAGCAACTTTAAATGCTTTATTCAAAACAAAGGAAATAAATTTAAAATTTGTAAATCTGCAAAATGGCTAAAAAGAAAATATCTTTCAAATAATATACGTTTGGTCAAAATCAGGGTATAACGGTAGTACAAAACATCGGTCGCAAGAAATCGCCTACCCTATTAATATTATAGATTTGATAAATATTGAAAATTAATGCAAAAATAAAACAAGTGGTAGAAAAAATAAGTTGAATGAACGCGAGCGTCGACTTATTTTGAACACAGCAAGCAACAGCAGCAAAAACTGTGCCCAACTTGCTGGATGCGTTTTCAACAAAGTGTGCAAAATTACAATTTGGAATGTTCTTAAATCTTCCAAACATATTCGGAGACAAAGAATGAAGAAAATTCCTCGTCTTTTGAAACGTCATTTTAATGCGCTTTAGGAGTTTTGCAAAAATAATATGGGTACAAATTGGTCAGATGTAATTTGTTTAATATTATGTTATAAAATAATAAATCAATTTGTCTTCTTTTAAAAGGCAATATTTTCAGATGAAAAAAATTTAATTTGGATTGTCCTGATGGGAGTTTTAGTTCTTGACGTCACTTACGAAAAGAACCCCAATATTTTTCTCGAAGAAACCCAAATCTGTTATGATTTGGGTTGCGTTTACTGAAGATTTTTATCTGGATTTGCAAATCGTGCCCACCTAAATGAACAGCGAAAAATATTGCGAATTGCTTCAATGCAGTTTGTAACCATTTCTACATGCCAATACAGAAAAAAAAATATATTTTTCTGTGATGCCCGCAAATTCACAAAAGAATGGTTAAGCTCGAATAATGTCGATGTTTTTCAATGGCCTGCTTGCTCTCCTGATACGAACCCCATAGAAAACATATGGGGAATTTACGTCAGGCGAATTTATGCTGACAATTGTCAAGACATGAATGTAAATGAACTACAAATCTCAATTTTCAATGAATGGGAAGCACTTATTCAAGGTCTTTTTAATAAATTAATAAATTCTATGAAAAATTGAATATTTGATTGCAATAAAGCAAACGGTGGTGTTATAAATTATTGAGATGATGTTATTTTTATAATTTTTGTTATTTTTGTTAAATAAATAAAATAATTAATTTATTATTTTTGTTAAACAAAGACTTTGTTACATTTGTGCTATTCTTCTTGAACGCTTAAATATGCTAAGTATTGGGATGTAAGAGATTTTAATGACGGTATTTCTAATTAATAGGAGTTTTGGGAAATATACATTTATTTTTGGAAAGAAAACATATTCGTGTAAGTCCAGCAGATAAACAATAATTATAGCATGCATAGTTAAAATTTTATATAACATTGATTTACAGATTACCAAATGTGCTGTCATTTATGAGCGCACTCTATATTAATTGGATAATAATAGTTATGCTCCAATTATTATTTTCTGACTTGTTCATAATAATTATGAATCAGTTTCTATTAATAATTATTAAAAATGGCCAATTTTTTCGGATCTGAAAATTTTGATAATAGCTACTTTGGTTCATTGAAATTTATATTTCTAATACTTAATGTATTAGGAATATAGTGATATAAATGTTTCAGTGTTACTAGTGAATACAAAAGGAGTGTTAAATTAAAACAAACTTCAATGAGTCAATAAATCGATGTCCCTTGGTCCATCTCTTTGTATGAATGTGAAAATTTTGCACACAAAGTATATGTCATTAGGGTGGCCCATCATTATATGGAGGGTTCAAACTTTCGGTCTCACCCCCTTGAAATATACGAAAAATATAGATAGTTTTTATACATAAAATAATGTTATAACCAAATTGGTTAAAAGTTGTTTTAATTTATATTCGAAAGCAATAAGCCGATAATTGAAGCAAAGATATATCACAATGGATTATTTTGATCCTAGGAGCACTGAAGGGTTAAATAAATAAAAATTAACCGAATTATTTTTCTTAAATTCTAAATAGTGGTTTCATCGACTTTAACAGAAAAACTCGTTTTCTGTAATTTTCATTTAAAAATATCTTAAAATCCAAAGTTTGCCTTGGCAAATAATGCGCTAACGTTTTCGGATTTATCCCAAATTTTAGAAACGGAAGTTCTACACATTTCGTTATTTTTAAGCATCGCATCTAAAAACAAGTAAGAAAATTATAGTCGGTCTAGACCGACTATACGATACCCTATACCATGCGTTTTGAGACCCTATCTCTCAGGCCCAACTAACTGGATATAGAAAATAAGCATCAACCAAATTTGAGTGGAATTTTTATTAATTTTTTCGGCTGCAGATATGAAAAAGTTCATATCGAATGCTATATCTATGTGGGCACTAGGCCCAAAAATGGACCGATCCTGACCATATTTGGTAAAGTCTCTTGTATTTTGCAAAAATATATACAAACAAAATTTGAGAAGAATCAGTGCAATATTTTTGTTTTTTGATAGATTTAAGTGAAGATCGGGAAGCAGGGGCCTATGACTAATAGTTGTCCAATAGGAATCATTTTTGCACTATTGATTAATGGATGTAATATATACATACAAACCCAATTTGACTAAGATTTGTATGATAATTTGGATCTTAATGCAATATATGTTGATTTCATAGGGGTCATTTGTATGGGGGCTAGGTCTGAACATCGACGGATTCTCACCAATTTCAATAGCGTTCATCCCATGGCCGATAAAAGATCAAGTACCAAATTTCATCAAAATATATTCATATTTGCGACCTGAAGTTTGATTACAAGCTTTACATGGACACACAGACGGACGGACGGACGGACGGACGGACGGACGGACGGACGGATGGACATCGTTAAATCGAATCAGATAGTGATTCTGATTCGATCGGTATAATTAAAGATGGGTGTAGGTCAAATATTTTTGGTTGTTACAAACAGCAGCACAAAGTCATTATACCCAAACCACATAGTGGTATAGGGTTGAACTTTTCATAATCAATACAACTCAGGTTACATATCGTCACCTAAACTGCAAAAGGCCGTAAGTAACAAAATACTCAAAATTGAATTTTTGTATTGTAGTTACGGCCTTTTATTGAAAAACTACTTATTTCCCATATTTTTTTTTCATAAATAAATCCATCTTTGTTTTTAAGCTTAGCTCTTAAATCTGGATATTAAGTTTTAAGTAGTTTTTGTTTTATGATGTTTTTTGCTTCACCTGTAAATAAATAAAAATATTAGTTACGGCCTTTTGCATTTTAGGTGACTATATGTTCCTGCGTTTAAGCAATTATTTACACTTAAAGATACATTTTTTACTCTGCTTTCCTTATTAAATAATCAAAAATTCTTACAGAATGAATGTCATTCTAATGTTGTCCAAATAACAATTGAAATGATTTATGATTAAAAACATTTTATTAAATATAACGTATATCAAAGAGTGATAAATATTTTCTTTTAATTTAAATAAATTACTAGAAAAATGTTATAATTGCTTATACTTTTTTTTAACACATATATCTACTATAACTACATTCCAGTTTTCATTCACTTCAAATGAGATTTTTTGTTCTAAGAAACAAACAGAAAAAGACCATTTAGTATTATTTGCCTGTAGTTCTTGTATTTATGAAAATCCTTTGTAATTTCGTAAACATTTTCATATGAAATATTTGTCGTAATTGAAGCAGGGATATTATATTTTATACAATTTTTCTTTTATACAAATCTTGCTTTATACGAATTAATTTACTTTAACAATTACTTACTGTCTTACACACTAATCTAATATACTTGTAGAGTACTAGAGTAGTAAGTAAAAGACTCGATAAGCTTCTATTTCTTATTCTTCTTCTTCCTCCTTCGTACATATAAACATATATAAAAGATATTTTAATTGCATACAAATGCCAAGAAAATGAATTACGAGTAGAATATAAAGAGGGAAAAAAATATGAAAAATTCTTAGACCGTAAAAAGTTATTCTTGTTTTTGGTACACGTGTAGAAACAGTGGAGGGCGAGCTACATATTTAGTTTCGAACAATAAATTTCAGATTATAATGAAACGAGAGCGGCTCAACTATCCACGATTTTTTGATCCATAAAAAAAATTAATATATATGCTTATACAAAAATGGATGTGTGAATGTGTTTCTGTTCTGTATGGACTCCAAAATGGGTGGATCGCTGTTAATGAAATGTTCAGGGAATCGTTAGAATAGCCTGGCGGGTGATATCGTCAGGTCTAATTTTTGGTCTATGGGCGGAGGGGTGTGGCACAATCAGAATTTATTATTATATATAACAAATGGATGTACCGACTGTAAATTAATGTTCAGGGAATCTTTAGAATAGCCTGGCGGGTGCCAATTACCTTGGTTCATTTCTTTTGTAACTTTACATTCTAAAGTGATAAATTATTGAATAAAATTGCAAACTACAATGTGCTTTATTAAAAAGACAAATATAATATTAAGTATTTCAATTTTAATTTTTTTTTTTATTTATTTATTATTAGTTATGCTCCATATCAACAAAATTTATTTTAATCACCATTACATCACATTACACCCTAATCATAATCATCATCACTTTCTTAGTCATCATCTTCAAACTGATCATCATTAACCTCTTCTTCACCTACTCTGTTTTGCAAAATGATTAAATCAAGTGCCGTTTGCGGTGCACCATGAATTTTTTTCATAAAACTTTTACTTGGTAGTAATGGATCTGAACTAAGTAGAAACCTATTAAATATGTCTTCATTCGACTGCATTTACATGCATAGTGTTCTCTATAATTTTTAACATCTTTGTTTCGAGCTTCTTGAGCTTTCTCACACAGTAGGCCAATTGACAATAATGCATATGATACTATTTCTAGCCCGCGAATTAAGCATTTATGTAATATGAACGGCCTACAAAACCACGGATAGAGCTTAAAGAAATGTCTGGCCATTTTGCGAGTATAGCTTTTAAACTTTTCAGCTTGAATTTTATGTCCACAAGATACAATAATAAGTATCACATGCATTCATTCTGTCAATTCTTTGTCCATCGTTAGAATTTCAAAAGCCTGGCTTCGGATGGTCAACGATCAGTAGTAGGACATCATTTGGCAGTATTTTTATCAAATCAAATCAAAATACAGGGTGCGGCTAAAGTAACTATATGATTTGTTTTTTAAATAACTATTCAATGGAATGAAAAAAACAAAAAAAAATATGATAAAAAGAAAGTTTATTTTATGTTATTTTTTACATTAATTATGAAAAATAATATCAGTTAAATGAGAACCGTTTTCTCTAACGCAAAAATGTGCTCTTTTTATGGTCGTTTTCAAAAAAAAAGGACCTTAAACTTTTTGGGCGGTAATGCCACACCAAACGGTAACACGAATTGCGTGTAAAGATTTCTGATGAAGATTTTTGGGATTTTGGGATCCCCAAAATCTGTTGTTTTGTTTATTTACGAAACCGTTCAAGTGAAAATGCGCTTCGTCGGTCATCATTAAATTTGACAAAAAATTTTCATTTTGATCGACGAGATTTAAAACTGCTCTAGCATATTCCAAGCGCAATACGAAGTCCTCAGGATTTAGTTTTTGGACTACTTGGATTTTGTAAGGGAAGAGGTGCAAATCGTGTTTTAAAATTCGCCGAAGAGTGCGGTCAGAAAGCTGCAACTGGGAAGATCGTCTTCTCGTTGATGTCTGCGGATTTTCTTCGACGCTCTGTCGCACAGCATCAATATTTTCGGCCGATCTGCCAGTTCGAGGTCTGCCCGTACGTCTTGAATCTCCGACAGTCCCATATTCAGCAAAATTATTCACCAGCGAACGAATGGTTGGACCCGTTGGAGCAGTTCTTACACCATAAAATCTTCTGTATGCACGTTGAGTATTAATTATCGAACGATGATTTTCAATGAATAGAAAAACAATCTTAGTTCTTTGCGCAATTGTATAGCGTTCCATTTTTAAATATTCTCCCAAGTTTAATTTCTGAAATAGGAAAAAAGAAAAAGTTATATTCTTGCAAGCAAAGAAGTTGCAATTGTTTTACATCATATAGTAACTTTAGCCGCACCCTGTATTAAAACGTACCATTTAGACGACGAGTTCTTCGCAAACCGGAAACTTTATTGCAATTTAAAGAGTTTTCACAATTTGACTTATCATTCTACTTTTTCACTTTTCATCCCACTCTAATATACATGATCATTAAAATAAGTTTTTACATACATACACACATATTTACAACAGCAATAACAAATATATTAATGAAAAAAAAAAGACAAAACAAAAAACCGGAACTTTGAAAAAGTGGTAGCTATTACGTTTGCAGCATATTTTGATTTGAAACTGGGGCCTTTTAAAAGAAAGTTAAAAATTTTGCGTGATTGTAAATATCAATATATCAATATATCAATATATCAATATATCAATATATCAATATATCAATATATCAATATATCAATATATCAATATATCAATATATCAATATATCAATATATCAATATATCAATATATCAATATATCAATATATCAATATATCAATATATCAATATATCAATATATCAATATATCAATATATCAATATATCAATATATCAATATATCAATATATCAATATATCAATATATCAATATATCAATATATCAATATATCAATATATCAATATATGAATATATCAATATATCAAAATATCAATATATCAATATATCAATATATCAATATATCAATATATCAATATATCAATATATCAATATATCAATATATCAATATATCAATATATCAATATATCAATATATCAATATATCAATATATCAATATATCAATATACCAATATATCAATATATCAATATATCAATATATCAATATATCAATATATCAATATATCAATATATCAATATATCAATATATCAATATATCAATATATCAATATATCAATATATCAATATATCAATATATCAATATATCAATATATCAATATATCAATATATCAATATATCAATATATCAATATATCAATATATCAATATATCAATATATCAATATATCAATATATCAATATATCAATATATCAATATATCAATATATCAATATATCAATATATCAATATATCAATATATCAATATATCAATATATCAATATATCAATATATCAATATATCAATATATCAATATATCAATATATCAATATATCAATATATCAATATATCAATATATCAATATATCAATATATCAATATATCAATATATCAATATATCAATATATCAATATATCAATATATCAATATATCAATATATCAATATATCAATATATCAATATATCAATATATCAATATATCAATATATCAATATATCAATATATCAATATATCAATATATCAATATATCAATATATCAATATATCAATATATCAATATATCAATATATCAATATATCAATATATCAATATATCAATATATCAATATATCAATATATCAATATATCAATATATCAATATATCAATATATCAATATATCAATATATCAGTATATCAATATATCAATATATCAATATATCAATATATCAATATATCAATATATCAATATATCAATATATCAATATATCAATATATCAATATATCAATATATCAATATATCAATATATCAATATATCAATATATCAATATATCAATATATCAATATATCAATATATCAATATATCAATATATCAATATATCAATATATCAATATATTAATATATCAATATATCAATATATCAATATATCAATATATCAATATATCAATATATCAATATATCAATATATCAATATATCAATACACCATTATATCAATATATCAATATATCGATATATGAATATTGATATATTCATAATTGTGACTTGTAGTTTAATTATAACGGTTACATGGACACACAGACCCACAGACGGACAGGCTGATATTGCTAAATCAACTCAGAATCTGCCGTAAGCCTTATAGGTACTTAAAAATGCGTTTTGAATTTCATTGTGATAGGCTTCCATAAATTGTCTTATATACAAACTTGGATACTTAAAAGCTTTAAAGGCTAATTACGTGAAAATATTTTTCTAATCATGCTTGCAGTAAGTTTGTTTTCGTAAGGTTTTTGTAAGCTTAAGAATCAATTAAATATTTTTCAATTATTTTGACTTTATAATAATTTTGTTATTATTTATTTATTAACATAAGGCTCTGTCTTATATTTTTTCTGAATACTTGCCAATTTTTGTCAAGTTATAAAAATGATTTTGTAATTTTTATGTTCTCATCCTCGGCCAATCCTATAGAAGTTGCAGCATCCATTAAATTAAAAAAGTGAATGAATGTGTCAATGAATAAAATATATGAAACAATTTACTTGTTGTGGACCAGGATGCTAAATCGGACCTTTGAAAGGAGGTAGTGTGCCTTGCAAACACTCCTAAATATAAATTTAGATATATATACAGTCCGTTATAACAAGGAATTTTGTCGCGACTTTTGTCGCGACTATATATTGTTGGACACACCAGGATTATTTTTTGTGTGGAAATTTTCTGTCCTTGGATCCTAAACTTATTTTTGACATTTGTTCAATCATTAACAATATACAAATCTTTAGCCGGAAGCCACGAAAAATCAAAATCCTTAAACAGCAGAAGTATTTCTTGAGAAACATTATATCAAATTCCATGTTCTGTGCTTGGCCTCTGAAATTTTTTTCAGCTTTTTTTGTGTGGAACTTTTTAGACTTCGCATGTTTTCAAACCTGCATTGGCTTTAAATTTTCGCAGACACTGAGCCCGCTTTTCTTTATGGATGTGTTTGTAGCTCCTTTCAATATGCTTCCTATTTTCTTGGCCCTACAAACATCATATGGATATTTCTTTCCTCCCGAACCGTATTGTATATCAATAGCTTTTCTGATAGTTTCTAATAACATTGGAAACAGTTTTATTGCAGACGGTTCATTCATTGGTAGAATTTTTGGAGGGCCAAGTTGAATTTTGGTGAAAATATTAAATAATTTTGGCATGAACTTCTAAAGGGTGGACCATTTTCAACGCACGATATTAATTTTAAATAAAACAAAAAATTAACTAAAGTTGTTTTTATTCGACCTTTTATTTATAAATAATAAATGCGTTGTTTGAGCTCGAGGCCATGAAATAAATTTTATTTATTGTTTGCCGATATCACCAGTCAACAATTTTTTGCCTTTGAGATGTGGAACCACTTTTCCCATGGATTTTGACCTCCTTAACATGAATATGAATTTTAAAAATTTTTCTATGGACCAGTTTTTGAGATAAAAATTTTTGAAATTTTATTTGCACATTTTTGGAGGTGCACCTACAAAATTGGGTATATCTTTGGTGTCCCTAGACCGATTTTCATAAGTATTCACACAAATTAAAGATAATTAAACCCTCTACAAAGCTTTCCTTGAAAGTTTTCAAATTGTCTAAACAGTTTTGATGCCAGCGATATATATATTTTAAAAAACGTCGTTTTTTCTGTAAAAATTGACGTGAAAAATTTATATATTGTCGTAGGAAAAATAGAAAAAAAAAATGTCCACTCCAATTTGATATTTTTTGCAAATAGCTGACCCTTTTCCAAAGAAAACAAGCTCCCAATCATAAAAATCCATTGACATTTTAAGAAGTTATGATTTTTTTAGTAAAAGACTAAAATTTCGCTTTTTAAAGATTTTTAGACTTTTGTTGCTCAAGGCGAAATAGGGAAGCATTTTTTTGGTTAGTTTTCAAATCTAAACAAATTCTTACCATAAATATGAACACAAGGAGAAAATTTTCAGAATTTTCAAATTCGCAATTTAAAAGCGAAAATTTTGTTTTATTTTTAGTATGTCTACTTAATGACTTTTCAAATACAAAGCTGATTTAATGACATATATAGGTACTTAAAAGGAGTTTTGCATTTTACGGCAACCGAAAGAATTGCTGGCTTTTCCTTTGTTTTTATATTCATTACTTTCAGTCTGCCGTATAAGGGACCACATGTAGTCACCCATCATTGCCGTGTCATAAAAACCGTGATACCGTCGTTCCATTTCCTTTAATTGCTGATGGAAACGATCGCCGTGCTCATCGCTAACGTCTCCTAAGTTTTCAGGAAAAAAATCCAAATGCGATTGGAGAAAATGGATTTTTGGATTTTCAATGACATATGTATTCCTCCTATCCAAAATATAAAATAAAAAATTCAAGAAATCTAATATATAGCACCCTTTGTATAAGAAATAAAACAAACTCATAGCCGCATAATTCTTAATTAGATCCTCAACTATTTGCTTGAAATTCGAGCTTTTTCGGTTACCCAAACATTTTCTACGACAAGCTTGAATGAGTTCCAAGTTGCTGCTTCGATGGGCGATAAAAGTGTTGGAAATATTTCGTCCTTTAAAAGCGTCTTTATCTCGGGACCAGCAAAGACTCCCTCTTTGATCTTAGCCAACGAAAGTTGAGGGAAAATCAGCCGTAAGTGTGCAAAATCCTCTCCATCTTTATCCAATTGTTTTTAAAGTTTTTGATTAAGCCCAATTTGACATGCAACGGTGGAAGTATAATATTTTCTTTTCTTGCAAGAGCATTGCGTAGAATATTGTCTTCGCCAACTACTAAATTTATACGCAGCGGCCATTCTTTTTGAAGATAGTGCAGCTTGTCGGCGCGGCTATTCCAAAGGCAAAGAAAACAACAAAATCGTGTATGCCCTCCTTGGAGTCGGGTCAAAATAGCCACAACTTTGAGGTCGGCGCACATCTTCCACTTAAACTTTTCATACTTAATACATTGGAGTATGGTCCAGTGTTTCACAATTTTCTTTTGAATTGACGGCATGAGCGACAGGAATAGATGGCTTTTCATTCCCATATGAAAAAGAATGACCTTTAAGCTTTCTTAATGCTGTCAATGAACAACCTCCACTCTTTTGTATTGTGGGTTTCACTTAGCTCTTCAAATAAACCTAAAATGTCGCTGCAATAACATATTTTTTTGGTTTTCGTGTAGAACTTGGCAAACTATTCATGTTCCTTTCTATATATTGATATTTTAACACCAGGGGCTAAAAATCCTCGCTGTTTCATACGAGACGCAAGAAGTTCAGGCTTTTCCTTGGTCAGACCAAAGTCGCGCACCCAATCGTTTAATTCGGCCTGCGTTAATACCTGTTGCTCAATGGCAGGCTCAAATTCACTTGATCCAAACGAGTCATCTGACGATTCCGCAATTTCAAGACTTGGACACGCTGGATAAGGAACGTCATTCGAATGTGGAAATGGAAAAGTAACAGACGTCACATTGGGGTAAGTCCATTTCAAATGTTTTCCAAAGCCAATCTTTTTACTCAGGCAAAAGAAACAATCAGTTGCGTGGCACAACGGCATCCTCCAAATCATCGGCATGTCGAAATTCATATGACGGCTATGGTTAAAATACTTAACTTTTTTTTACTATGTTCGACGCCTAGTAACAGTATATAAACATTTTTACCTTGCTCCAGCAGCCCATTTCGTCATATTTGCACAGCACAGAGCACATAGCATCTTTGGTGTCCATGACTCAGTGAGGTTAGGTAAAACACCGAAGTAGTGTTGTTGTAGCGTTTTCACAAATGTGCGCGCTTCAGTTTTCTTCATTACCTCCCCGCAAACATTGCAGAAATCGTTTGGATTATTTGAGTACTTGAACACATGACTTCTTTTACTCATTCTCCCAACTTTCGCCAATAATTAAAATTAAGAAACAAACTTATTAAAAGAATGCTGCTTTTATTTCAATAACAACCACAAAAAGCACTGCAATATATTGCACGCGGTATTTGTCAAAGTTTGCAGGATGAGTCGACAAATATATTTATATATCGAGTGACAGTTATTTGTTATCAATAAAGGCACAACTATCTAGTGGAAGTGATTTTTTTTTATCGAAAAAGGACAACTTTCTGTTATGTTAATGCTTCTTATTTGATGGTTTCACTCTTCAATTGCGAATTTGAAAACTCTGAGAATTTTCCCCTTGTGTTCATATTTATGGTAAGAATTTGTTTAGGTTTGAAAACTAGCCAAAAAAATGCTTCCCTTTTTCGCCTTGAGCAACATAAGTCTAAAAAAACTGAAAATCGTTAAAAAGCGAAATTTTAGTATTTTACAAAAAAATTCATAACTTCTTAAAATGTCCATGGATTTTTATGATTGTGGGCTTGTTTTCTTTGGAAAGGGATCAGCTATTTGTAAAAAGTATAAAATAGGGGTGGACATTTTTTTTTTCTATTTTTCATACGACAATATATCAATTTTTCACGCAAATTTTTACAGAAAAAACGATGTTTTTTAAAATATATATACCGCTCCCATCAAAACTGCTTAGCTAATTTGAAAACTTTTAAGGAAGGGTTTGTAGAGGGTTTTATTGTCTTCAATTTGTGTGAATATTTATGAAGATCGGTCAAGGGACGCCCAAGATATGCCTAATTTTGTAGGTGCACCTCCAAAAATGTGAAAATAAAATATCAAAAATTTTTATCCCAAAAACTGGTCCATAGAAAAATTTTTAAAATTCATATTCGTGTTAAGGAGGTCAAAATCAATGGGAAAAGTGATTCCAGATCTCAAAGGCATAATATTATTGAAAATTTGTTGGCTGGTGTATTTCGAAACTCTTTGAGTTTCATCATCTGGGCTAATAAAAATATGTATATGTATATGTAATATGTAATATGTAATATGTATATGTAAATTATATTTTTATTAGCCCAGATGATGAACCTCAAAGAGTTTCGAAATATCGGCAAACAATAAATAAAATTTATTTCATGGCCTTGAGCTCAAACAAGGCATTTATTATTTAAAACAAAAAATTTTCAGAGAATTATCTGAATTTTTCTTTATTATGACAGAAGGACCTATGACAATTATGTGTGGAGTAAAGTGTCGGCCAAATGCTCACCACGGCTTCAGTGGCACACCTCTATTCGATGGTCCATATTATCGATGACGCTGAGGCATAATTGACATTGAGTTTATGTGCCGAATTGTCTAATCTTTTAGCACTTGAATTGTTCTTGGCTTATTGAAGTACACCTTTTCTTTTAAATATCTCCAAAGAAAGAAGTCCAAAGGTATTAAGATATATGAGACGTTGAGATAACACGTCTCGCCCCAAAGAACCGTTGGTTTTTTGGCTGTGTGGCAAGTATCAGCGTGCTGTTGGAGCCATATATCTTCCAAATCCATATCCTCAATTTCTGATCACAAAAGTCCGTTATCATTTGGTCGATTATGTAGAACAAAAAAAATCACGAAGTGCACGAAATGTATTTTGACTTGAACGTACATATTCATAAAAGCTTCAATCTTAGCGCGTTGTTTAATTGTAAACCTTTCCATGGTTAAATTTGTCAACTACTGACGCAAAGAACTGTGTTGGGCAAAAAACTTGACGCTAAGGTGTGATTCACAATTATCATCGTACGTTATGGTTGGTGCACACTTTTTTTCGTCTCTCATTTTTATCACACTAAAATCAAATGAACATGGTTGATATTCAAAATGATAATTGACATATTTTTTAAAAATATCGTTATAAAAAAATTCAAATACAGCATGCGATAAAGTTAGGGGAAGAAACGAGCACACTCATTAGTTAGTTAAAAAAGAGGACCCTGTAAGTACTACAAAATTACAAAAAAGTATCAGTTTAGCAAAAAGTATAAAAATTTTTTTTTTAAACTGTAATTTATTTATTTATTTTATTTTTTTTTTTTAATATTAAAGTTAAGCAATAGAAAACAAATATATTAGCCGATAGCCTAAGTTGCTGGTGCTTTATAATTCAGTTTATTATAATTTTACATTATAATATATAACACACTTCAACATGCATTCTTGGGGGGTAAGAAACTTTAAGTCAGGGAGAAAGTACTAGGCCAGTATAGTCGAATCCTCCAAGGGTTTTACGTTCTCATCCCAATTTTTTTTTTGTAAGGCCTTTTATATGTTTTCCTTTTCTTGATGATTGTTAGCTTAGTTGAACTAATATTATCAAATGAAATATTCAAAAAGTTGTAATTTTTCCCCCTTTTTAAACCAAGGCGTATAATTGTTATTTATTGGTGGAGTAAACTCGGGATGACACTCAATTCTCAATTCTAAGTAAAACTTCAAAACCTTCAAAGGTCGTTTTGTATTACGTAACATATATCAAATATTGATTAAATAATAAAACTGTGAATGACTTATGGACATTTTATTATAAGTAGCAAACCAAGCAGCAAGTGATTATGAAAAATAACAAGAAATAGAGTTTTTTAAGGCAAAAAAAAAAAAAAAGATTATACACGTACCAACAAAAATTAATATGAAAAAGATTAACATAATATTATAATGGTCAGTGTATCCAAATCCTCTTTTGTCTAATAATAAAAAAATATAAAAAAAAAAAATAATCATATTCCGCAGAAGTACCATATTTTAGTGAGTGGGTGTTTTCAGTAAAGAAAGGAAGAGGAAAAATGTACACAAATAATGTCACATAATATTCCTTATTGTGCGATTATAAGGATGTTAGTTTGCGTGTCTCCCAGATGATGAGGTTACTTAATACCTTTGCGTGCTTTTTGCGTAAAAATAAAGAAAAAAAACCTTCTTACGAACATTCTTTACAATATTCCTAGGTTGTCTCTAATCCTTCTAAAAGACAATTTAGGCAGAGTAGAATGTTGGAATTTTAATGGTATGTTTCGGAACAAAAGAAGGAAAGAAAAAAACTAAAAGTAGGAAAATTGAAGAAAAATGCCATGGAAATAAAATGTAATTTAAAGCCAACCAAAGAAGCTGGTATAATTCAATGGTTTGACATAAAGCCTTAAAAATAGGCATTAGTGTCCTATATGTATATATGTCCTAATGTGTGATTTTTATTGCTTGAACGCCTCAATTTTGAATGCCGATGCGTGCCTTCTAATATTGAGAAAAGTATATAAACAATAATGGAAAATGGGAAATATTAAGTGCGGAAAAATGTCGAAATATGAAAAAAAAAATGAAAAAATAAACGAAATAAACGAAATCCATTTAGGAATTTACTAAAAAGGCACGCACTTAAAAATATTTTCCAAATACTTCACACGTTCACATAATCATAAAGCTAAACCAAAGTATTACTGTCTGAACAACTTTTGCTACCCCGCACCCTCCCTACAAACATTTGGCTTTTTACGAAAACAAAAATTAACAGCACAACATATGGCATTTATGTGTATTTGTTTGTGGCACACATATGTACACATACATAACTTTATATAAATAATTAGAATGTTTTTATGAAATTTTCCATTTGATTTTGTGACTTAAGTATATTTTATTTCCATTTTATTTTTACTAACCCAGCAACAGGACTGTGAAATACTAGTACTTTGAAATAAATAGGCTATTTTATGAATATTTAGCACACCAATATTATTTATTTTATTATTATTATTTTTATTTTTTTTGTTATATGTCCTAATGCTGTAAGGTTTTATTTCATATGGAGATTTCATCCTCGATCTTCCACATTATGTTGAAAAAAGGCTAAATTTACAATGGTAGTACTTAATTTCGAATGACAATCGTGTGTTTAATTTATTGGCGATTACGCCCAAATAAATTTTTAAACAATTTCACACACCCAATTTCAAATATTTTATGGCCAAATGCATGTTAAGTAAATAATTGACCAATTTTATTCCTGTTTGCCTTTAACGTTAGTTCACCAGTTTACATTAAGCTTCAAATCATGGATATTAGGGTGGAGCGACATAGTGACCTATATATATTAATATTCATATAATAAAAAATTTGCTTTAGTTGAAAAATATTTTCATTAAAAGTTCATTTTTTTATATACAAGCTTAATTTCAGAATTTTAAATGGAAAACAATTTTTTTGGCGTATGCCAAAACACTTATTTCGAGTACACTATTGGTGGATTTAATTTATTAAAAAACAAATAAGAAATTCCAGTCGGTCCAGACCACTATACGATGCCCTATACCATGGTTCAGAGACTCTATCCCTTCGGTCCAACTAATTCGATATAGAAAATATGCATAAACCAAATTTAAGGGGCAATAATTTTTTTGGCTGCAGATATGAAAAAGTTTACTATGCTATTTTTATATGGAAACTAAGTCGAAATATGGACCGATCCTGACCATATTTGGTTAAGTCACTTATATTTCAAAAAAGTAAATACAAACCAAATTTGAGAAAAATCGGTGCAATATTTTTACTTTTGATAGATTAGAGTGAAGATCGGGATGCATCTCTATATGGGGCCTATGACTAAGAATTGCCCTATAGGGTTTATTTTTGGACTATTGATTAACGGTTATAATAAACACATAAAAACCCAATTTGACTGAGATCTATATGATAATTTGGATCTTATGGCAGTTCATGGCGATTTCATAGGGGTCATTTGTATGGGGACTAGGTCTGAACATGAACCGAATTTCAACAATTTCAATAGCGTTCATCCTATGGCCCACAAAAGCTTACACACCAAATTTCATTAAAATATATTAATATTTGCGACCTGTAGTTTGATTACACGTTTTACATGGACACACAGACGGACGGACGGATGGGCAGACGGACGTACGGACATCGCTAAATCGACTCAGAATGTGATTCAAATAGCAGCCCTAAGTCATTATATCCATAGGGTATAAAAATATATAAGTATATTTAATTTTTTTTTTTAAGACTTCACATCATTTCAACCCATTTGTTACGCATCGAGAATTACCTCCTGACCCCATAAATTATATATATTCCTAATACTTATAACAACTCGAGTCTATATAACGATGTCCGTCTGGCCGTTCATCCATCTGTCCGCCTGTTAAAATAACGCTCATATACAAAATAAGCTAATTTTATTGTAATGTTGTTTGTCTTTACTTCAAGCAGGTTTGTGTTTTTAAACATTTTCTCTTAACTCATATTGTCTGTCTGTCTGTCTGCCGTGGGTCAACCCCATTCCCCCTTATCCAAGTGATCTGAAACTTGGACCATAGTCTTGTTGTGACTACAGATTAATTTTAGGGTAGTCACGCACAGTCACATAGTGATCTAAATGTCATTTCCCCTCATCCGATCGATCTGGAACTTGGCCCATATACTTGCTGTGAAAAAACATTAATTTTGACAGCCACGGAGGGATTTAAAATGGATTTCCCCTCATCCAATCAATCTGCAACTTGGTCGATATACTTGCTGTAAAGAAAAATTAACTTCGACATAGTCACGCACAGTCACGCATAGTCACGGAGTGATCTAAATGTCATTTCCCCTCATCCGATCGATCTGAAACCTGGTCGCTATATTTGCTGTAAAGAAAGATTAACTTTGACATAGTCAGTCACAGTCACGCATAGTCACGCACAGTCACGGAGAGATTAAAACCTTACTTTCTCTCATCCAATTGACCGAAACTTCGTCCGAAAACTTGTTGTGGCCAAAGATTAATTTGAAGATAGTCACACTAAGTCACGCATTGCCACGCAAAGTCACTAAGTGACTTAGATCACATTTCCCCTCATATAACCAATTTGAAACTTGGTTCATAGACTTGTTGTGACAAAAGCTTAATTAGAAAATAGTCATGCAGAGTCACGCACAGTCACGGAGAGATTCAAAACTAATATAAATCTATACTAATAATAATATAATAAAGAGGTAATGTGTGTTTGTTTGTTTGTTTGTTTGTTTGTTTGTTTGTAGGAGGTAATCTCCGTAACAACCCATCTGATCTTCCTGAAATTTTCACAGAGTCTTACTGCGGATATGGGCAGTGCTATTGGCTATAATTTTTTAAATATTTTTGGTGGGTGTGGCACCTCCCACACAAAGTAAATTTTTAATATCATATACATATATTGAGTACAATGATAGGGAGAGCTTTGCAAATTTGTGTGAGGTCACCTATTGTTAATATTAGTAGCCACGCCGAAAATGGGCGGGATCGGATAAGTGGGCGTGGTACCTCCCATACAAGTAATAGTTCAATATTATATATCTCGAGTAATGTGATAGAGAGAGCTTTTCAAATTTTTCTGATTTCACCTATTATTAATGTGAGTAGTAGGATGCAAAATGGGCAGTATCGGACCAATAGGCGTGGCACCTGCCATACAATGTAAATATAAAAAACCATATATCTGGAGTACTGTAATAGTGAGAGTCTTGGGACTTTGTGTGAGCCCATAAGTTATTCATTTGATTAGTTAGACAAAAAATGGGCGTGATCGGAGCAGTGGGCGTGGCACCGCCCATACAAAGTAAATATATGATATCATATAACTGGTGTGCTAAAAAAGGAATCTTTGACACTTTGGACGAGCCTATCAGATCTTAGTATGAGTAGTCGAACAAAAATTGGCGGGTTCACACCAATGTGCGTGGCACTCCCCATGCAAAGTAACTATTTAATGTCATATAACTGGAGTACTGTAAAAGAGAGACCTTTGTGGCTTTGCGTGAGCCCATAGGTTCTTTGTGTGATTAGTTGAACAAGAAAACGGGCGTGATCGGAGCAGTGGGCGTAGCACCGCCCATGCAAAGTAGATATCTAATATCATATAACTGGTGTACTATAAAAGGGAAAGACTCGACATTTTGCATGAGTACATCAGATATTAATGTGAGTATTCCAATAAAAATTGGGCGGGATGGGATTAGAGGGCGTGGCACCTCCTATGTAAAAAATATGAAGCAGTACGAAAGCGATGGTCTTTTGACAAGTTCATTAGTCATCAATGTGATTTGTCGTGGCAAATATATCGCCAAAATCAAAAATCGCCAAACCCAAAAATCGCGAAAAATAAAAATCGCCCAAAAAAAAAATTTTGGAAATAAAAAATGGGCAAAATCAAAAATCGGTAAAAAGAAAAATTGCCAAATGATATTCTAAGTTCAAGGCCAATAGTTAAGTGTTGCCAGATCTAATATGTATAATCCATCTTCTTCTCATGGGCAGCTACATGTACCTTGCTCCAGGGTAGGAACGCCGAAAAATCTGATAATTGTTGTACCGGATGAAAAACAAAAAACATTGTATATCAGCATCAGCAAGCATTGAAATAAAAAAAATCTTTACTAATAATCTATACTAACATAATAAAGAGGTAATATTTGTTTGAATGTTTGTTTGTACGAGGTAATCTCCGTAACTACTCATCTGATCTTTCTGAAATTTTCACATAGTCTTACTGCGGATATGGGAGTGCTACAAGCTTTAATTTTAATATCATATATATTAAGTACTATGATAGAGAAAGCTTTGCAAATTTGTCTCAGGTTATCTATTATTAACGTGAGTAGTCAGACAAAAAAATGGGCGGGATTAGACAAATGCTCGTGGTACCCCCACACTTAATATTAAATGCGATATCTCTGAATTACTGTATTAGTGAGATCCTTGGGACTTTGCGTGAGCCCTTTCATAACAATTCGGAAGGTGGGGAAGGGGGAGGGTGTAGCGAAGCACACCGGGTTACGTCTAGTATGAAAATAAAGAGTTTTAATAAAACTTTGTTTTTATGGGTTAGATTGTATATTTTTTTTTTACTTTATTTCATGCCACCTGTAAACCCATTGGGCCAAATAACTGCCGACAAAACTTAATAAATGACAGCAAGATTATAAATGAATTCATTTAGGTATATAATGCATATAAAATATATATTTACTTAAACAATAAGTTCCCCCCAAATACTCTCTATACGTACACCACAATAACGTGATAAAAAAAAATGATCTGCAGCAATAAAAATGGCTTAAGGATTTGGCTGAAATATATTTTTGAATTATGTTACACTTCCACTGAAATTCCTTTCTGCAAACGGTATCACTGAATTCCACAAATCCGCCGCCTTGAATAAATTAAATAAATATATCTGCTAGAATTGCCAAAGATAAATTTATTACGGAGATATTTAGGGCAATGAAATTTGGTAATTCTATAAAAGCAAATAATCCGACGCGAGTTAATGTAAACTTCCAAATCACTCCTTAATACAAACAACCGAAATCCAGATACACTTGACCTTAGTTTTAGGCAAAACATTTATCTTATTAGCTTACTAAAACACATTTTAAGTACATCTAAGTTATCCCTTGAATTGTGAGTAAATGTCTCTATTTAATTATTTCTCGATTTAAAAAACATATTGCTGGAAGTTTGAGTTTTCAGAAAACACTACCATTTTCCATTTATTGGAATTAAAAGATTTTTCTTAGACCAGCCAAAAACTTTTAACTTTCGAAATTTTCTAACTTACTATGTTCTGAACTTCATAATAACTGAATTTCATTTGCGTTTTAAAATAGAAGAACTATTTAACAAGTCATTAAGGTTAAGGTTTTAAAAGCGAAAAAAGGCATATTTTCATAATATTTTTTGAAGATGCGAATTTATTTATTTATTCATGTATTAACTTACAATTACAAATTATAAGCTAATATTAGGATTAGCGCAATAGCTACTATGGCCTTCAGCACAAAATAGTATTAAACAATAACAATAACATTATTTCTTAATATTATGAGTTACATAGTAATTGAATTCTATATAAAATTATAAGTGCCAGTTCTTTTTAGGAATTTTATTATTTTTTTTATATTATCTGGGGTCGGATTGGATAAATACCCAGTAGGATCAATACCTTTAAAACAATTCTGTCTATGAGTAATGAAATTTGGGCAGTTTGAGAGGATGTGGGAAGGATTTGGGGAGGGAGATATGCAGTTACAAATTTGAGGGATTGTAATGTTCATTAGGTGTCCGTGAGTCAGTTCGCAATGTCCGAGTCTTAGCCGTTCAAATTTTATCATATCTAATCTGTTAAGGCCAGTAATATTTCTTTTTAAGAAAGATCGAATGTCTTTCATTTTATGATTTAATGTTTTGTACCATGTTGTAGTGTTGCTAAGTTGGGATTTTTTTTTGTTATCAATGTAATGTTCTGTGATAAGTTTTTCCCAGTCATAATGATTATTATTAGGTGTTGTGATTAACGGATATATATTAGCCCTTTTTGCAATGAGATCAGCTAATTCATTACCTTGGATACCGCAGTGGCCAGGAATCCAAATCAATTTTATAATTGGTTGCTTGTCGATTAACAGGTTTCTTATTTCGTTAATATAGTGATTAAAATTGTTTATATTTGCAATAGATTGTAGTGAAGAAAGGGAATCAGTACATATTGCAAATTTACCATTGTTTTGACTCAAATATTTAATTCCTTCATAGATAGCTATTAGTTCGGCAGAGTATATAGAACTAAATTTGGGTAGGATAGCATATTTGATTACTCTATCATCAGTAGTTATGCTGAAGGAAGTGGACGTATCAGATTTTGATCCGTCAGTGTAAAGAAATTTATAATCATAAAGTGTATCTTTTAGTTCATTGAATAACATTATGTATTGGTGTGGGCTAGAAATAGATTTGGTGTAGTAATGAAGGGAAGTGTTAATAGTGTTTTCTTTGAGAAACCATGGAGGATATTGTTTGCCGCTGGGCTTTATTATGCTGAGAGGAAGCTGTAGTTCAATACAATTTTCTATTGTGCGATATATGGACGACGGTATTCTTGGAATTTTTTTGGAAGTCTTGCATTTTTTGATTAATTTAAAAATAGGAGTGTTTATGCTGAAAGCTAGTGATTTCAAAAGTTTGGTAGCTAAAATAGTTGTCTGTGTTTCTAGAGTTGCTATGTTAGATTCAAAAAGCATGTTTTTGATTGGGGTTGAACGAAAAGCACCCAGTGCAAATCTCACTGCAGAATTAATTATGGTCTTAAGCTTGCGTAATTTTGAATTTGGAGAATGACCATAGATCACTAGCGCGTAGTTAATTTTTGATAGGAGAATAGATTTGATGATTGAAATAATAGTGAATGTATTGCAGTTCATTTTGGGGTTTGAGAAGGACTTTATGATATTAAGACGATTTGATAAAGAAGAAACTAAATAATCGATATGGTGGTTCCAACTGTATCTTTTGTTTATATGTAGACCAAGTATCCTCATAGATTCAACTTGGTTTAAAATTGTTGAAGAAGAGTTTATAGTGCACATACAGTTTTTTTTGCGGCATATATGGATAGTTTTACATTTTGAGACAGAAAGAATTGCACCTGATATCGTTGACCATTCATCTATATCATTAAATAGACGGTTTAGGTTGATTGTCGGATTTTTCCTCTTGTTTGATTTTATAATTAGGTTAAAATCGTCAGCATAAGCCACAAAATCGATTTCCTTGTGCATAGAAAAAATTGAGCATAATTTATTGTAGGCCATTAGGAATAGTGTAACTGACAATGGTGAACCCTGTGGTATACCATTAGATAAAGGGTGGAGGGTAGAGTGACATCTGCCTATACGTACTACTATTTTCCTATTAGACATAAAGTTTCTAATATAATTAATTATATTAGGGCCCATTTTCCACATAGTGAGCTGATCGATTACTGCATGTATGCCAATTCTATCAAAAGCACTCTCAAAGTCTAGTGATACTATGGAGACATGTTTACGTGCTGATAGGCTAGTTGTAATATGGTAGTCTAAATACAATAGACAATCAATTGTGGATATTCCTCTTCGAAACCCGAATTGACGGCTATCTAGGAGTTTATGTGATTGCATAAACCACCAGAGTCTGTTAGCTATTATTTTATCCATTACTTTTGATATGCATGAGCTTAGCGAAATTGGTCTATAAGATTTTAACAGAGTTTTATTAGAACCTGGTTTGAATATTGGTATTACAATACTGTTCTTATATTGTTGTGGAATATATGTATTAAAAATTGTGTTGTACAAAGATAGTAGCCGTTGTTTCATTGTTAGCGGTAGATTTTTAAGCATGGGGTAGGACACTCTGTCTAACCCTGGCGTTTTTCCTTTCATTCTAGTCAAAACTGATGAAAGTTCTAACATGCATATAGGATTCTCAATTATTAGTGCTTTACAAGAGGGAGTTGCTGGAAGGTTTTGTCGAACGACTCTAGCTTTGTGTGTTCTAAAACTTTCGTTAAATATCAAATCTGAGGAATTTTCTGACCAAAAGGTTGCAAATTCTTCAACCATGTCTGACTTATCAGTCAACATAAGATTCGGGTTGTTTAACTTAGATATACAGTGAATTGAGTTCATTATTTTAAGCCCCGTAAAGCTTCTGATGTTATGCCAAATTTTAGCGGTTGGTGTAGATGAGTTGATAGTGGAACCAAGTTGGTTAATTGATTTCGCTTTTGACAGTTTGATTTTTCTCTTAAATTGCGCTCTAATTTTTTTGAAATTAATTAGGTTCTCGAGGCTCATATCACGTTTGTAGATGTGCCAAGATCTGTTCTTTTCGGTTTTAAGATGCGAATTATTTTGGATTATTTATTTCATATATGAATGCTTTATAGTATAACATTTGAAGAATATTTGAAAAAATTTGCAATTAAAAATTTTAATAAATGATTCCGCGATGGCGAATCTTCGGAGGCGTTATTGTTTTGCGGTGAACATCATAACTCGTTAGCGGATCATGAGAAATAAAAAAGTCGAAATGCGTTTAAAATATCACATGTTTCCTGTGGTAACCACGAGGTTTTTTTAAGCTATTAATTTTTTTATTTTTGGTAGCATTTTGAAGTGAAAAGCTCGATTTCGTTGAATTTGTGTCAAAAAATTGGGAAGAAAATGGAAAATAAAACTTTCCGTCGATACCTGGTGGTTTATGTGTGAAGTAGTGTGTAAAATCTCAAAAGAATCGGTCAAGTAGATTTTGAGTTATGATATTCATGGGCTTCAAACATGTTATTTGCAAAAAAAAACGATTTAAAGTTTTTTAAAAACTGATTTACATATATACGATATACCGTATGAGGTCGGTTGCTGGAAACGCTGAATCTTCATTAGTTTTGTTTCGATTTACTTGAAATTTTGACAACTCTCTCGACATGTTGTACGTTCGGAAAAAAAAAATTTAAAAGAGGGTTTTTAAATATTACCCCCCCCCCCCCCTTCGTCACTAATGTACAAAAAAAAAGACAGTGGACATAACATCGACTCTGGGGAACACCCTTATATGGAGTCAAAAAGCTAGAAAAGTGACCACTTATTTGTAGAAACTATGAAACGAACGGTTGCTTAAAAAGGAAAGCATCTTTGCTAAGCATAGTTTAACGAGTCAAACGCCGTCCGGAAGTCCAAAAATATTACTATATTTGCTAGATGTTTCTCTAGTTAACCCTTTCACTACCATTGGGATCATGCGTCCCAAGCTAAATTTAAAAAATCGTCAAAATACTCAATACAATACTCGCTCTATTTAAATAAGACAAAGTCCCATTGGTAGCTTTAAGTATTTTCTGCTCATAATGAGCTGTTTTGAGCATGTTCAGTGAGTATATTGTTTTTTTATTACAATCATTTGGCGGTAATCTCTGTTGGATGCGGACGAATTTTCCAATTATTCGGTGTAGATAATAGTTTTTCCATTTTGAGTTATATTTTGCAAATAATATGAGTGTTTTGTATTATAATCAAGTTATTAAACAACAATAAACTGTAAATATTTTATTTTATGTGGGTTTTTTCATTTGGGATAATAGATCCCACTGGTTTTGTTTGATCCCCATAAATGGGATATATTGTCCCATTGGTATACATTACTAAGGTAATTTTTATGTTTGCAGAATGAATAAACACAAATCTGATGGTAGATTGAAGGAAGACGAAATCTACGCGGTAATAAATTCCAGTGAGTCTGATCTTGGAGACTTTAGTGCTTATAGTTCAGAACATAATCCTGCTTTCGACGAACAAACAGATGAATCTTGGACGAGCTTGATGAACTTTTAGGCAATGATATAAATTCTAAAGTGTCCGATATAAATTCCCATTTTCAAGTAGTATGGGGACAACCATCGGACTTATTTTGTTCTCGATTTTCTATCAGTGAAGATATTGAGTCCGTTATAGTAGCACCAATTTCAAGAAATTCAACTGAGCTGCTAATTTTTCAATGTTTGTTTCCAGAATCTCTGTTCATTTTTATTGCGCAGTGCACCAATGAACGATTGAGTCTTTTGGAAGAGAAAGAAGGTCGAAAAATACCACGAACTAATGCATCAGAAATTAAAATTTTGTTAGGTATTTCTGTTATAATGGCTATAACAAACTTCCCAAAATTTCTGTGTACTGGTTCCAAAATGAGTCAATGGGAAATGAATGTATAAAGAAGGCTATGGTGCGAAATCGTTATCAAACTTTGATGTCGAAATTGTATTTTAATTTTCCTGAAAACCCGGTAGCCGCCTCTAAGCTTTTATTATATGGAAGAAGTTACCAATTACTTGAAATATACTTTTATAAAATCTCGCAGCGATAGTTTGCATCAGAGCATTGACGAATACATGGCCAAATTTAAAGGCAGGTATTCTCTAAAGTATCTTCCGCTAAAGCCGATTAAACGGGGTATTAAAATTTGGCAATAATGCGATTCCAAACTGGATACAAATGCGATTTTAATATTTATGCCGGTAAAGATGAATGCCCTGCTTCATTTGGCGCTTAAGGGGAAAAAGTTGTTACTAAATTGAGCAATACTATTCGAAATTCAAACAGTTTTGGTATTTTATCATTTCTTCACATCATATAAACTGATGAAAACTTTACCATTTGCTTGCATAGGAACATGTGTTCAAAATAGGAAGAACCTGCCAACTTGTTCTGGAGCTGTTGTTAACTGTCCCGAAGCCTTGAAAAATAAAAATTATTGAAAAATAAAAATTTAATAAAAAATTTAACAAAACCTGTATTTTATTATTCTCATAGAAAAACTACCGATGGGATTTTTAGTCCCAATTTATGAGATTTAAAAAACCCAGTGGGACATAAAATCCCAGGACATATCTTATTTCAGAAGGATACTAGATTTTTTTTTTTAATTTTTTTGTGCTTTTTAATAACACATCTATGCGAAAATTATTCTTTATAGTACGGTAGTGAAAGGGTTAAGAAAGAATAGATTTTACAATATCTACCATTGAATCGGATGTGTTATATCCCTTTCGGAAACCAGACTAAAATTGGCTGATTATTTCCTACTCATCTAAATATATCTGAGTTTGATTTTCTAATAAAATTTCAATAACGTCATTTGCCTGATTTTCATTTACAGCACCAACTGATGTTAATCAAGAATAGTTTTTGATTATAGTGCGAAAAAAAAATAAATTTGGTCAACTCTGTCACTTTTTGAAACAGGTAGTCCATCTACTTTCAAAATCCTCGAGATTTTGTGACAACATTTTTGCGCTTTTCAACTTTCTTTTCATAAGTGCCCAATATCACTCCAGTGGTCTTCGATCCAGACAGTTTGGAGCATTTACCTCTCTTGGTACAAAAATCAAGTTATTGTTATTCTACCGCTCAAGGGCTATTCTACCATAGTGATGCGGTACCAAATCTGGAAATAAGTATATGGACACATTGAGTAGACTTATGCAAACACTCCTTAATATACATTTAAGTACTTGAAGAGCCCGTCATAATAAATAAATTACTTCTTCTGCTAGAACTACAAATTGCTTGCAACACCACGGAATTTCGTCTGCCTTTGGGTCCTAAACTTATCGTCAGTAATTCTTCGAGCATTAGCAATATAGAAACTTTCACCAGAAAGCTGCCAAAATTCTGCCACTACATACGTTTCGTCTTGATTTTTTTACAGCTTTTCTGTCTGCAATCTTATAAGCTAACTGTGCTAATTTTCTCTTGGATGTGTTTGGAGTCTTTTAGATATAGTTTCTAAAAACACCATGTGAACCTTTCTTTACTTCAGATCCAGGTTTCCTATCTGTGGTCAAATTTTCCTGATGCTTTCTAATAACATTGTAAATAGTTTGACGACAGACGTATATAAAAAACGCAAAACCCAGAATGGATGTCGTACTGTGTTGTTTCTATGATTCGATATTGTATAATTAACTATATATATATATCTCCCGTTGACTTATATTTTTTTTTTTTTTGATTATTTTATCTTTTTTTAAAATTAATGGAAAAGATTATAATATGATGGGAAAAGTTTCAATTTTTATAGATTTCATACCAAACGAAGCACATGGGGCTGAAAGTTGGTATACTTTTATTGGCGGAATAACTTGAGAACGATATATTTTTTTTTTAATGTGTTTTATTTCAATAAAAAAAAAATAAGTAAACACATTTGAATGGCATTTGCCCAGCGCTCTCCTATACCGCTCTTTTGAAACCGGCAACGAAGCAATTAAATTTTTCTAAACATTCAATATAATCCAAATAGTTTTTGACGTGTCGAATCAGTGGAGTATTGGAGTGGACAAGTGCTACTTCAGCACTCAACAAAATTCTTGCATCGAAGCGAAAAAAGGAGCAGGGATGCCCTAATATTATAACAGATCCAATCTAAGACTTCTATGTGGGGCAATCACAGGGCACTATGCGTGCCATTACATCCTATACAAAATACATTTGGCTGAGAATCAATCGTGCAGATACTGCCTGAAGGATTATGAAACCATGGAACATATACTGGCAAAATATACAGCGTTTGCAAATCTAAGGCACATACTTTTTTAGGAATCTGAGATCAGGGAGGAGGCATGCAAAACGTTGGCGGTGAAGGACATCATCAAGTTCCTAGACGCTGTAATGAACTTACAAAACACGAGAGAACAAGAATCTGAAAGACGGTGCACAGTAGATTTACTTGGTCGCAGAGCAGGAGGGAATAATACTCAACCCGACAACATCGTAAATCGTAAATCGTAACATGTCGAGCAGCATTGGCTGAAGATTGCCGTTATTAGAAATGACTGTCTCAAATCTTTCCTCACATTCTGGTAATTTTTTCATCATTGTATGCAGTAATGCTTCCTTATGATACCTTCACTTGGTTTTAGCAGCTCTTGCTTGTTTAGTTGATTTAAGTGACAGTTCACCATCTGTAATATCAACAAGAAAAGTCAAGTGATCAATCGAAGGAAATATATGTCTGCCTAACGTTTGCAAACTGATACTACCTATAGCCTCACACTCGCAGAAGGTATTTTATATTGTCCAAATCTTTCTGTGTGTTTACCGATCAGCCAATGATGCGTCAACACATTCCCTTAGTCAATATTAAGTTAAAGTGAAGTCACGTCTGCCTAGCAGTTCTGTAGGTATTCCGTTGCTCATGGGAAGTACACAAAAACTCCTCCTATAATGCTTCCCGGTGGTTTTGCGACTGATATGGCAGAAGAGGAGTTAAGAGCAGAACCTGTTCTTGTTAGTTCTTCGACTCAGAGTCCCATACAAGAGTAACCACGGTAAAGTGGCTTGCACTGAGCTATAAGAACGGAAGATGTTATATGAGAGTTGATAAAAAAGGAATTACTGTCTGACTGTCGACAAAGATTTTTACATTTTTCTTGACCTTAGGTACAAATAAATTCCTATAAGCTTCCTTAGTCTCCACAATCTCCACCTGAAAAGCAGCACAATCGTCCGGTAGTGTGTATGGAAGTAGAATATCGATATCACAGCAGAAGATACCTACATCTACTCCATAAATCATATTTGAGCATCTTCGATTTGAAGCAATTACTCAAAATCCAGTCTAAGTGAAAAATAGTCAGAATCTAGCATTAAATTATGTGGTAACACGCTACGGTATTCTAATCCCACAAACTGCAGAACCTTACGTTAAACATCTGATGGTTGGCTGGAATCCACATATGATTTCCTACGCTTCTCATTGTCACAATGAATCCACTTTGGCATCACCACTGACAATATCATTCAAAATTTATTTCTCTTGGCACCGTTCAATTTGTATGGCAGCTAATTTTCTTACATTTTGAAGTTCTTCTTGTGTCCAAATGATTTTGGCTGTTCTTCCTGCAGGTTATGTGAGTCCATACTGAATAAATCTTTCATTTTTAAATCTTCAAGCTCTTTACTTGGAAAGGGCATTTCTTGTCTTCGCTGTCGAAATCATTACTTTTAAGCACCGCAACCAACCCGTAGACATCCGACAGCAATCAATGTTTTTCACCAGGACAATTTTAAAGCACACATAAGCAATAGTTCCTGCCAATGTTGTTTGTTTTTACTACAAACAAAAATTATGTTGTTTACACTTTAGCAAATTGATGGAAAAATAAACCCTGAAGCCATATGCTGTAGCTTAAATAAGAAATTGGCTACAGTATGCTCAAATACGATACAGTACAAGTTACGTCATCTCCTATTGATTGCTCATTTTGAAGTTGTACAATATTTATTCGATTCCCGAAGCTATTGATAATGTTATCAGGTAAACAAGTTTTAATTCTTTTAATATTTGCTGGAGGAGAGATGACTGTTAAATTTCAAGAATACTTAGAACTGATGTTATTTTCAAATAGCCAAATATAGTAATGTTACTATGACAGGAAGTCATTAGAAGAATTTCGTAATGCTAGTTATGGACAGAACGCCTAAGGGGCCCGTTGAAATATAAAAAACAAATTTAATTTAATATGCAAAAAAACAAACTTTTCTTTTTATACCCTATGCCACTATGTGGTTTAGGTATAATAACTTTGTGCTGCTGTTTGTAACTACCAAAAATATTTGACCTAGACCCATCTCTTATTATACCGATCAGCTCACAATTACTTTCTAAGTCATTTTAGCGATGTCCATCTGTCCCTCTGTCTGTGTGTCCATATAAACCTTGTAATCGAACTACAGCTCGCAAATATGAATACATTTTAATGAAACGCTATTGAAATTGGTGAAATTCGATGCATGTTCAGACCTAGTCCCCATACAAATAACCCCTATGAAATCGACTTATATTGCCATAAAATCTAGATTATCATATAGATCTCGGTCAAATTGCGTTTGCTTATTACGTCATATGGCAATTCTTTTTCATAGACCTCAAAAAACAAAATTTTGCACAGTTTTTGCTCAAGTTTGGTTTGTATATATTTTCACAAAATATAAGTGACTTTACCAAATATGGTCAGGATCGGTCCTTTTTCGACCTAGTCCCCATATAAATATAGCTTCCGATATGAACTTTTTCTTATCAGCAGCGAAAAAAATTAATAACAATGCCACTCAAATTTAGTTTATGTTTTTTCTATATCCACTTAGTTCGACCGAAGAGATAGGGTCTCTAAGCCATGATATAGGCTATTATATATTCAGTCTAGACCGACTATAATTTTCTTATTTGTTTAATATGTAGTGGTCCCTGAAGATAAAATTTTATTAGCCCTAGATTTCATAAATTGTACAAAATTATTTTTATTTGCAAAGTTCCATGTTATATCTGAAGTAAATTGCAAATGAAAAATTCCTAACAACGCCACTTCATCCTAATCACAATAATTAATCAAAAGTATAAGATTTTGAATGATAACCTAATAATTACCAAAGCACTTAAAGACAGCTTCTGCCAGTGCTTAACCTATGTAGAGTTTTGTTTTAAATAGGTAAATCTACAGTTTTTTTTTATAGCAAACAAAATAATTTTAAAATCCATTACAATTTAAATAGCATAAATTTATATATTTTTATGAATTTAACTTTCTGCTTTTCCAAAAACTCACGCACTCATAACCATCATTTGTTAGACTTATAATAAATATGTTCTTATGTTTATTCTTCTATAAATTTACCCTTACCTAATTCTAGGAATTCCCCAAACGCGTATGTGGTTTTACTTACTTATTGCAATTGAATGAGAATGTGTGTGTTTAATTTTCCATCTGCTTCTAACAATATTTGTTCTTTTATTTACTCGTATTTACGAATATTTGTACGGATAAAATTATAGGAAGAAAAAAAACGTAGAAAACTTTATAAACTCATGTGTGCGTTAGTGACTTTTCACATACGCTATGGCAGTACCATCCACATTGGTGTTAGCGTGTGTGTATGCGCCTGTCTTCTGCCTTAATAATTTTATTATCTTTATGTCCCTAATGGAGTTCCTTTAATGCTATTATTTAATATGACTGTAATTCCTTTATACCTAAAAAACACATAAAAAATTAAAGAATCTAGTTTAGAGAAATTTTAAATAACTGTGACATTTAGTGGAAATTTGTAATGAGCTTATGATGATATGAGTTATTTCTAAATATATTTTATAAATTTTTGCTCCATAAATTAAGACTTTTCAAAATACAAAAATGTTGGTAAATTTTATAAGTTTCGCCTAAGAAATTCTCGTATGCATCGATACTTATGTGTGAAAATTTAAATTTAATTGAAATTAAAATGCTTGAAAAATTAACGCTAAGATAATTTAAATAAGAAAAACCTCAATTTAGTTATAAGCAAACATCTAGCCTATATATAATGAGAAATAAATTTGCCAAAGCACAAAAAACTAGGCATTCTATTGTGTCCCTAAAATAACATAAGATCGTTATATTTTTATTAAATAATGCTCGTTTCTTACATATTATAACTTACCGATCCTTATCTTTAATTAAACTGTGCAACAGTCATGTTGGAGTGTAAGAAATTGCAAGTCAGTGTGAAATTATTAGGCCAGTGCAGTAAAACCCTCAAAGTGTATGCCGTTCTCAAGCCATTTATTTTTTGTATCGTTATCCTGATGTGAATTTACTTAGTTCTTCAGCTATAACCCAAGAACCATTGATGATTGCTCATCTCATTCTTCAACAAATAGCTTCAGCAAATCAAGCTGGACTAATTTTATCAAATGAATTTATTTTTTCCCATTTTTTTTTCAAAATTTCTTAATAACATAACACATGAATATTTATTACTAGAGTACGAATATTTATTACTAGAGCAGATGTTTCTATATGAGCGATATTTTTAATATTAATTCAAACATGCATCAGTATTTTTTTGTTTTATATTGTACATGGAGATATTAATAAAAATAACTTATTTAAGCCTTAGCTAAAAATTTTCTAAAGAATAAATAAATAAATATTATAGAAATCGATTTCGACACTCAATAGCAATAACTGCCAACTGTTTAGCAGTGCCAACCACTCGAAATTCGAGTGCAAATTCTGGGAAATTTAATTATTTCATGAAATTTTTTTTAAATGTTTTTTAATATATATATATATATATATATATATATATATATATATATATATATATTAGGGTGGCAGCCAATATTTTTTTAATTTCAAGGCGTGTGACACTGGATCTAAAACTTTAGTGCGCAAAATTTGATACAAATCGGACTATGCTTTCTCGACGCGCATTGAGTTTAAAATTCAAACACACATTTATATGTAAAAATTATCAAAACAAAAAAGTTATTTCTCACAAAAATTTTGATCCATAATATTAACAGGCTAGGAAATTTCTTGTTACCGATGTTTTGTGCTACCATTTGATCCCGATTTCCACCAAACGTATATTGTTGGAAAGGTATTTCTTTTTAGCTGTTCACCAAATTTACACATTTTTAATTTTTTTGCTTTATTTTGAGTAAATTGCATTTAAAGTTACTACTAACTCATACATAAAATTATACATATTTGTCTTTAGATATTTTTTTTAAATCAAAAACAAAATGAATTCAAAATTTGAATTATCTAATGAATTATTTCCTCAACATAATTTGTAACCATTTTTTTATATATTCACATAAATTTATTGTGAATGTAAAAATTGTGAATTATCTAAAAATTATCCATAGCATTTATCTAATGGAAATGTAAATGTAAATAGCGCAAAAGGCTTTTATTTTAATTTGAAACACGAAACGGTGAGCAACATCAAAATAAATCGCATTTTAAAATATTAACCCCTCTCCTTCTATTGCTTAATTTAACTGCCCAATGACTTCAACTCATAATTCCATTGGAGGAATTTAATTTAAGCACCAGCGACTATTTCAACCCCAGCATAAAACATAACTCCTCAGAGCAGTTGTGTTCACATATACTATGTGTGTGTTTATTAAATTTGTTAACGTATTTGTTAATGAGTTTGTTTTCTTCATTCACAATAATAATAAACCAAAATAGTGTTGGTCTGTGAATTGCTTAAGTTGAAAAATAAAGTTGTCCACAAATTGCACTCGAATTTCGAGCGCTGGAATCTGCTAGTATTAATAATTGCGTTTCAATTAAATTAATAAATAAACCATCATCTAGAGAAATTTATCTTTCTAATAAATGAAGAAAATCTATTATTGGTTAAAAAAAAAAGCCAAGTTATTTTAAGTTCCCCAGGCAATAAATGCGCGCAACCCACTTGATTAAGAATATCGAGCTCACATTTTTAAAGACATTGCCATAATTTGCAACAAGAACATTGTCCTGATCCCAAAATGATCTTATGTAAAGTATTTTGCATCCCGTCTTTTGTTATGCCGTTCTAAATTAATGCCGTTCTAAATTAATTTAGCACTTTCTCAGAAACTCCAATTTTACTTTTTCAAAAATTTTGTTCAAGAAATTTACCGAAATCAACGATTGAACTTCAACGGTCGTATTACCAATGTAAAATTGATTAAAAATGCCAAATATTGTAGGTATCCTGTTTTCAATTTGCTGAGGGCAGCGTTTTTATTTCAGCGGATTTGAAGAAAAATGTGATTTTTTATAATTTTTAAACTTTTAGGCTCCCTCTTTTTGGTGTTTTCGTATCTCAAATATCTTTTATCAAAATATTATACAACTTGACATAAGTTCTCAATCTTGTAAATTAAGATTAAATTGAATACTATAAATTGTCCCCCTTTTAGGTCATAAATTCAAATTTAAGGTGATTTAAATTTTTTTGAAACAAAATATCGAAATAACACATATTTGCGGAAGGATTTCGATAAAATTTGTTAACAATATTTTACATATCCTAGAAAATAATATTCTGGACTTAATTTCTGTGTTTAACTCGTGAGTTACTCTTGATGTCAAATTGACTCTTTATAAAAATCTATAAATATTTTCTTCATCAGGATTTTTTTTAAATAAAACAAATTTAATGTATTCATAAAATTCCTCAAATTTATTCGTTATCTTATGAAAATATGTAGATTAATTATTTTTATATTTAATACAGTATCAACAACTTTGTATATCGAGGCCATATATTCAAAAATTATCAATAATTAGTTTAAAGAGAGCGTGTAAAACCAATTTATTTATAAGATTTGATAGCATATGTTGATCGATTTGCTACAATATCTATTATGAAATAGTCGTACTAATCATGTATGATACTAAAACTAACTAGCATATTCCAACCCTCGAAATTCGAGTGCTAATTCTAGAAAATGTTATTTTTTCATTAAATAAAGACCCTAAAGGTATGCTAATCAATTATAGCCAATTCACAAATCAACACAAAAAAACAAAAGCACTTTTATTACAAACACATCAACAAATTTAACAAACACACACATAGCATATGTATAATTTTATGTATGTGTTAGTAGCAACTTTAAATGCAATTTACTGAAAATAACGAAAAAAATATAAAAATCTTTAAATCTGCAAAACGGCTAAAAAGAAATACCTTTCAAATAATATACGTTTGGTCAAAATTAGGATAAAACGGTAGAACAAAACATCGGTCACAAGAAATCGCCTAGCCTATTAATATTATAAATATAATATATGACAAATCCGCTGAAATAAAAACGCTGCCCTCGCCAACTTCAAAACAGGATACCTACAATATATGGCCTTTTAACAACATATTTTGTTAAAAAGACCTTAAAGCAAATTCCTTGAACAAAACTTTTGAAAAACTAAAATTGGGGATTTTGAAATATTGCTAAACAAATACTTACCGTTTTGACATTGATTTAGAGCGGCATAACAATAGATGAGATACAAAATACTTCACATAAGATCATTTTGGGATCAGGAGAATGCAAAAATGTTGTTGTTGTAAATTATTTCAATGTCTTTAAAAATGTGAGCATGATTTTGTTAATCAAGTGGGCTGCGGCGCATTTATTGCCGGGGAACTTGATATAACTTATTTGTTTCTCAACCGATAATAGATTTTGGTTTATTATAAAGATAATTTACTCTAGTTTATGGTTTGTTTATTAATTAATTTAATTGAAATTTTTTGATAATTTTTACGTATAAATGCATATCTGAACTTTGAACTTAATGCGAGTCTAGAAAGCATTGTCCGATTTGGATCAAATTTTGCACACTAAAGTTTTGAATCCAGTGTCAAAAAGATAATTTACTCTAGATTATGGTTTGTTTATTAATTATTTTAATTGAAATGCAATTATAATATCAAAATTTTTGTGAAAAATTATTTTTTTTTTTTTTTGAAAATTTTTACATATAAATGCATATCTGAAATTTGAACCCAATACGCGTCCAGAAAGCATTGGCCGATTTAGCTTAAAGCGTCACAATAAGCCGACCCGCTCACATCAAAAATTTGTTTTCATACAAACCGCTGTCACCCTAATATAAATATCTGTATATATCAGAGTTCAGAAAAAAACACACACTGAATAAAAAACTCGTACATATATGTAAAACAAACATAACTTAGACCAACACACACATATTTTTATTTTCATATCAATTATGTTTGTTTTTAAATTTTCTTCGGTGCCCAACACAACCATGACTGTGTTCGTTTTAATATTTCGTTATTTACACGAACATTTTTCTATCACGTACTTTTTGTTTCAATCACACATAAAGCACACATTTTTGAGTGTTGCTTTATTTGAAGTTCATGTTCTGGTACGTGTACTGAAAAAAAACACAGAACATGTACAATAAACAGGTTCGAGTTCAGTTATATTTTAAGTCGTGTTGTGGCTCCTGTAGTAAGAAAAAACAGAACATGTACAATAAACAGGTTCGAGTTCAGTTATATTTTAAACACGACTTAAAATATAACTGAACTCGAACCTGTTTATTACACATGTTCTGTTTTTTCTTACTACACGAGCCACAACACGACTTAAAATAAAAGTCGTGTTTAAAATATAACTGAACTCGAACCTGTTTATTGTAGATGTTCTGTATTTTCTTACTACACGAGCCACAACACGACTTAAAATATAACTGAACTCGAACCTGTTTATTGTACATGTTCTGTGTTTTTTTTCAGTACACGTACCAGAACATGAACTTCAAATAAAGCCACACTCAGAAATGTGTGCTTTATGTGTGATTAAAACAAAAAGTATGTGATACAAAAATGTTCGTGTAAATAACGAAATATTAAAACGAACACACTCATGGTTGTGTTGGGCACCGTAGAAAATTTAGAAACGCACATAATTGATATGAAAATAAAGATATGTGTTGGCTGCTTTTGAACAGAACATTGTGTGTTTCATGTGTGTATTTTCTGAACCTTGGTATATATATAGAAAAAATTGATGAATATCTAAATAAAGTTCAACAAATTTTGAATTTTTAAATAAAATTTATTAAATTTTTATTATAACTATTCGATGAATACACAGAAGATATATGTATGGGCTATTTAATAAATAATTTTATAAGACCCTAAAGCTTAGCCAATTCAAAATTCAACACAGGGCTTTTGACAGACAATTTGTGCAAACACATTAACAAGTTTAATAAACACACGCACAGCATTGTATAAATTTATGTGTTTTATGTGTGTTAATAGCAACTTATTATTAAAAAAAAAAAAGTAAAAAATGTACCAGATGGTGCACATCTGCAAAGAAATACTTTTCAAATGGTATATTTTTTGTTAAAATCGGTTGATAACTCAAAGCGTAGAAGAAGTCACAAAACATTGCCTTGCCTATGAACATTATAGATTTGACATATATGGTACCTCTATCAATATGAACTTTTTATTTTCATTTACTTATGGGCCCTAAATTAAATTAAAATGAAAAAGAACGTTATTACCAGCAATATTTTATTCTTAAAATATAAACGATGTATCCAGCTGTTAATTCCATAATTTAATCAAACTGTTTTCCAATCAATTTATTTAAAATGTCTCTCAATTAATTTCGCAACTTCGTAAAATAGACAAAAAAAAATTTTGTCGATATTTTACGGACATGACATTTTAAAAAATTTTCTTTTACATGTGGAAAATTATACGAAAAATCCTTAATTTACAGGATAGATAAACTAGTGGAAAATAATGTAAACACTGAAAGAATATGTTTGTTGTAAGGCACTAAATTACGGCATTAATTAATAGATGTATAGTGTAGGTGGGACGCCAGCTAGGATCACCAAATAATATAAAAATCGTTGGACCGTTATACATATAATGTATGCCTTGTAGCAATCTACATACATAGTGGCATTTAAATTTAATATAGTATATGTATGGGGGCAGGATCGCCATATAGTGTAAGAGGGGGCAGGATCGTATATAGTGTTAGCTTGGCAGGATCGCCATATAGTGTAATGAGGGGTGTACAAAAGGATACTAAGATTGGGTGAGAACCGGACCAATCTCAGGAGGAATTTTGTCAAGTGCTTTCCTCAAAGCAGTTCCCGCGTGCACGCTAGATGCACTTTTTTTATACAGCACGTAGGCAGATTATGCCAATGTTTGAACCCTTTGGCAGAATATGCCAGTAAAAAGAGAAAATCTCTGTTTGGTTTTAATTATAACCCTTTCAAATCAGAATTATAATTGATTTATTTATTTTAAAATGCTGGTCTTTTATATCATTATAATTTAATATTTTTACTTAATTTAAATAATAGTCTTCTCTTTTCTTTACATTCGCATATTACAAATTCATTGATTTTTGAACGTTGGACTCAATAGCCAATCAGAAAACGTTCAATAATCAATTTAAATTTTTCCCCTCAAAATTTGAGTGACATTCCTATTTGTCATGGGTTATTGACACAATTTGAATTTTCACAAATTTGTCATTCTGCATTCCAGTGATATTTAATTACACAATAATTTATTGTTTTGTAATTCAACCCTTTAACCAAGGTTAGTGTACTTTGTGGTATGTGTTGAATGAAAAGAAAAGATATGCAAAAAAAAATAAATAAATGTAAACAAATAATTACAAATAAATATGTGCATGTGCATATAGTAAACAAAAATAAACAAAAAAAATATAAACAAATAAAGATCAATAAATGAAATAAATAAAGATAAATGAAGATGTGTGTAACATCATCACACCCCTACCCTTAAGATGAAATTTATGGGTTTTAGAAAATTCATGAATTTCATTACTTAAAATAAAAATGTTATTTTTGTTTCTCTTAAATTTAGTGGTTATTCTAATTTTGTTTTTGTGATATAATATTATATAAAAAAAAATGTAATAAGTAATTTCTATATCTATTTATTAACAATATAAATAAGTAAGTTTACTATGTGCTCTTATATGTAGTAATTAACAATCTATACAATTTTACATTTTCATTTACGTTTATATAATTTTAAAGTATTATTATGATATGATTTCATATTTCCTTTTACATCTAAAATTGAATTTTCATTTTCAGTATTTATAATTTCATATGGACCATGAGTAGGACAAGTATTTTTTCTCCTACTTTCATATTTTACTAATACTAAATCTCCTTTTTTTAAAGTTGCTAACATTAGTGTAATTATCATATTGTATTTTTCTTTTCTCTTTTGCTATTTTAATTAATTTTTTAGCTCTATCTAATGCCGATGCTATTCTAGCTTTGAACTCGTTTGCATAATTTTCTAGATTATAGACTGGCTTGTTATCTGTAATTTTGTCTGTGGGTAGTCTCGCTAATTTACCAAATACTAACTCAAAAGGTGTGTACCCTGTATCTACGTGTGGAGTTGTGTTATATGCAAATGTGTAGTATTGAATCCAAGCGTCCCATTCCTCATTTTCTGTGAAGTTCAATAAGTATTCGTTTAGAACTCTATGATTTCTTTCTAAAGAACCTATTGTTTGATGGTGATAGGGCGTGGAAAATTTCTGTTCTATTTTTAACATATCGCATATTTCGTTTAATAATTGGTTAGCAAATTCTGTACCTCTGTCAGATTTCAAGATTTTAAAAGTGCCATATTTAAGTATGCATTGTTCTACTAAAACTTGAGCGATGCTCTTAGCTTCCTTTGTTTCCATAGGATAGGCTATAACATATTTGCTTAATTCGCATTGTAGCGTGAGAATATATCTATAATTATTGGATAACCTAAGTGGACCTATCGTGTCGATAGTAACTATCTCAAAAGTATTGTCTGGCGTGTCAGTAATTTGCATTTTTTCTTTTATCTTTCTATTTTGCTTATTCTTTAAGCATGAATCACAATTATTAATGTATTTCTTAATCATTTTGTTCATATTTTTCCAAATGTATCTTTGTTTTAATCTTAATATGGTCTTTCTGATTCCTTGATGTCCTCCAATTGGACTATCATGATATTCTTTAATTAAATTTAATTGTACTTCTTTATCTACTATTCTCTGCAAAGGCTTATATAAAATAATATTCAAATAAAGATTCTTTAATCTTTTCAACATTTTATTATAAATAGACGTGTAGGTTTCTTTAAACCTTTTCATTGACACGTGTTCAAATATTTCATTATCTACTGATAATGCGAGATCTCGTATCCGATTTTTATTCATGTAAGTAATTAATTTCTCCATAATCATGTCTAGACATGTAGGATTATCGTTAAAACCTATGATAAAATCATCTTGAACTTTATTAATTTGACCGAATTCTAACTTCATAGAAAACATCATTTTGTGCACATTGTTGACATCTGAAATGGACGTACATTCCCATATATGAATATCTTTGGTACTGTCTCTATTTTCAGGAATTAAATTTTGCCTTGCTTGCATACTTCTTGTGATGGGTAGTAATTTCTTGCTAACTGCCTCTTCATCACATGTGGGAATCATTGTTTTTAATATATCAGAATTAATTTGAATTCTCGATAAGGCATCTGCATTAGTGTTCATGCAGCCCTTTTTGTAAACTATATCAAAATCGTAATCACATAAATCCAATCTAATTCTCGTCAGTTTAGAAGATGGGTTTTTATGTGAAAATAGCGAAACGAGTGGTCTATGATCTGTTACTACTGTAAATTTTCTACCGTACAGGTATGGTCTGAAAAAATTTATGGACCAGTGAATAGCTAGTAGTTCTTTTTCTATTACGGATTTGTTTAAGTCGTGTTTTTGAAGAGATTTACTTGCGTATGATATTGGCAAATCGTTACCATTGTTATCTTGCGAAAGTACAGCTCCTAATGCATAGTTTGATGCATCAGTGGTAAGCACAAATGTTTTTGAAAAATCTGGATATTGCAAAACAGGTGGGTTAATTAACTTCAATTTCAGTGTTTCAAATGATTTTTGGCATTCGTCAGACCAGACAAATATTTGACCTTTCTTTAACAGATTATTCAAACATTTAGTTAAATCTGCAAAATGAGGTATAAATCTTCTATAGTAATTACAAAATGCCACGAATCGTCGAACTTCATCCGCATCTTTTGGTACGGGATAATTTTCAATTGCCTTATGTTTTGCAGGATCGGTTTTTATGCCGTCTTTGGTTATTAAGTGACCTAAATAAACGACTTCAGATTTTAAAAATACACATTTACTTGCGTTTAGTTTAAGATTATATTTTCTTAACCTTTCAAAAACATTAATTAGGTTTTCATTATGATGTTTTAAACTACATCCAAAAATAATGATGTCATCTACGTAAAGAAAAGCTTTGCTATCTAAACCTGAGAGTGCGATAGTTAACATTCGCTGGAAACTATTCGATGAAATTTTTAATCCAAAAGGTAATCTTTTAAATTGATAGTGACCATCTGATGTTGAAAATGCAGTGTGATGTCTAGAATTTTCATCCAACATTATCTGATGAAAAGAGCTAGTCATATCTAAGGTTGAAAAATATTTCGCTCTACCCAGTTTGTCTAGTACATCTTCTAATTTTGTTAATGGAAATTTATCATTTACTAATTTTTTGTTGAGTTGTCTAAAATCAACTACAAGTCGCCATTTCCTCTCGTCTCCATCGTTCTTCTTTGGAACAACAAGCAATGGTGAGTTGTAGGCACTAGTAGAATTTTCTATTATATCGTCATCAAACAGTTTTTTAACCTGTTGATTAATTTCCTCTATCTGTGTCTGTGGCAAACGATAATTTTTTATATATACAGGTGTTCTATCTGATACAGTCAAATGTTGAGTATAAAAATTATTAGCTGATAGTTTGTCTCCTTCTAAATGAAAAATGTCAGAGTATTCTTCAATTATTTCATTTAGAGAATTTTTAGCATAATTATCAATATTATCAATATTCAATGTGTCTAATAATTTCTCAAATCGTTTTCTATCTGTACTAGTAAAATTCCGTTTATTTCCAGTTACACAAATATAATTAGAAATTGGTTCGACGTTAAGTTCAATATTCCTAAGTTTTACATCTCTATCAGTTGTATTAAGTATTTTTACGTGAGCAATTCCTTCCTTTGGAATGATGCAATTACTTAGAAATACTCCTTCTTCTAATTGTTTGTTTAGAACCAAACTGTCCTCCGTTAAATCTACGTTAATTTGATGTATGACTTCGCTACGTTTGGGTATAGTTATGTAAAAATCTCTTAAGACTTTTGATTTCATAGGTATGGTATATTCTTCATTCTCAACAACAAAAGTTATAGTAAAAGTTTCATAGTCTATTTTAGCTAATAGTTTATTTAAAATATCGCGACCTATTATTCCATCTGTTATAATTGGAAAATCGTCTTCTATTATTTGGAATTCGTGTGAAATACTTTTATTAAATATGCTAAAATGCATATCAAGTGTACCTAACGAGGTAATGGATTCATTTGAAATGCCTGACAACGTACAACAATTATTTTCATTAATTGTTTCATTTATATTAAGAACATTCTTTTTGCATAAAGATATGTCAGCGCCAGTGTCCACTAGGAAATTTAAATATTTGTTATCTAATTTATATTTTAATTCTATATAATTTGTAATATTATTCGTAATATTGAATATTTTGTGTCCATTATGTCCGGAAGGTGCATTTAATTGTTCGCTTGAGTCCCCTCCGGACTCTGGGAGTTTTCCTGTAATACGTGTATGTTTCGTGAACTATTGTTATTGTTCCTTCGATTTTGGTTATTATGTCGATTTTGGTTATTTGAATTATTATTGCCATTATTGTTATTATTTCTATTCGAATTATTATTGTAACGGTAGTTGCTATTCGAATTTCTGTTGGAATTGTTTCTATTTGAATTATTATTACTGCTGTCTGAATAATTATTGTTAGGATGTCTATTTGAATTGTGGTAATCTCTACTCGTGTTGTTGTTTCGTTGGTTATAATTGGAATTATTGCTTCCCTGATTGTTCCTTCTATTTGGATTGTTTCTGTTAGGGTTGTTGTAGGTATTGTTCCTGTTTCTACTAAAAAACATAACTTGGTTTTCTGCTTGACCTTCTATATTTAATGCTAAAGTTACTGCTTCATTTAGTGTTTTTGGTTGTGCAGCAAATATTGTACTTATATGTTTTTCATTCAAACCTTGTTTGAATATATTAAGAGAATATAGTTCATTTATTTTTTTCACGTTGTGTATTTCTGTTTCATTTTCTAACTTTAACTCTTGTATTTGCACTTCGTTTAGTTCGTCAATTAGTTTCAAAATTTTATCACTATAGGTTCTTATTGAGTCATTTCGTTGTTGAAATCTAGAAAGTAGATTTTGTATTTTACTCACTGTTCGATTATTCTTATACCTATTTGTGAGCCATGTTTTTAGGGAATTAAAATCTGTTAATGGGTCGGAACCAATTGCCGTTCTAACCGTTGAGCTACATTTTACGTTTATTACGAAATTTATTAAGACTGGTTTAGATGTATCATTCAAGGTGTCGTATATTAATTTTATTATTGTCAGAAATGGTTTAAGTTCTTGAAAATTACCTTTGAATTCAGGGATTATCTTGAATGCCGTTTCTAGATTAAAAAACGCCATGTTCGTATTGTTTTCTATTTTTGGTTCTAATTCTGTTATATGTGCTTCTATTTTTTCTTCACCCTCTGGTTGGGGTTCTTCTGTTTCCATTGGTCTTAATAGTTTTGTTATTTCATTCTCTAGTTTTACTAATGTTTTCAAAATGTTTTCCCTTTCTTCTAATTTAGTTTCACTTATTATTTCCTGACTAATTTCCTTGACTACTTGTAATTTAGCTTTAATTGTTTTTTGTGTATATCTCCTATTTGGCTGTTTTTTTAAATTTCTTAAAAGTTCTTGTATAATATTAAATTTGTCCATTTAAGGTAAAATAATATTTGTTTTATTTAACTAAAGTATTTAATTTTTAGACATTTGCGGCGCAAATCCTAGATGCCGTTTTAATAGCATATTTCTTATAGTGCTGTTGCACTTTGTATAAAATAATTGCAAAAAAAATACAAATTATTACTAATATTATATGTAAGGTGTGGTCATCTTCTTCGATAGCTGGAGTCGGTGTACGTATTGTCACAAATTTCTCGATGATTTGTGTTGTTTTTTTTCCGTTGTCTATTACGTTGTTTGCTTCATACCCTGCCAGCATGAGCATTATTGATGTTTCTAGCTTTTTCCAGAAACTCATCCTAGTCTAATAACCGTAATTGTTGATAAAATTTATTTTTCTGCTCCCCTTGGCTGATTGCGATAAGTCTTCTTAGCTCTTTTCGCTGTTTGTTTGCCTTGGTTTTCTTGCCGCCCCTTGATCTTTTCGTTATTGGATTAATTGATTGATGATGTAGACAGTATTGGTTTTCGCACAATTTATCTTTGCAGGCATCTATATAGTGGTGTAGGTGTTTACAGGATCGGTATTTGCAGGATCGCCATATAGTGTAGGTGGGACGCCAGCTAGGATCACCAAATAATATAAAAATCGTTGGACCGTTATACATATAATGTATGCCTTGTAGCAATCTACATACATAGTGGCATTTAAATTTAATATAGTATATGTATGGGGGCAGGATCGCCATATAGTGTAAGAGGGGGCAGGATCGTATATAGTGTTAGCTTGGCAGGATCGCCATATAGTGTAATGAGGGGTGTACAAAAGGATACTAAGATTGGGTGAGAACCGGACCAATCTCAGGAGGAATTTTGTCAAGTGCTTTCCTCAAAGCAGTTCCCGCGTGCACGCTAGATGCACTTTTTTTATACAGCACGTAGGCAGATTATGCCAATGTTTGAACCCTTTGGCAGAATATGCCAGTAAAAAGAGAAAATCTCTGTTTGGTTTTAATTATAACCCTTTCAAATCAGAATTATAATTGATTTATTTATTTTAAAATGCTGGTCTTTTATATCATTATAATTTAATATTTTTACTTAATTTAAATAATAGTCTTCTCTTTTCTTTACATTCGCATATTACAAATTCATTGATTTTTGAACGTTGGACTCAATAGCCAATCAGAAAACGTTCAATAATCAATTTAAATTTTTCCCCTCAAAATTTGAGTGACATTCCTATTTGTCATGGGTTATTGACACAATTTGAATTTTCACAAATTTGTCATTCTGCATTCCAGTGATATTTAATTACACAATAATTTATTGTTTTGTAATTCAACCCTTTAACCAAGGTTAGTGTACTTTGTGGTATGTGTTGAATGAAAAGAAAAGATATGCAAAAAAAAATAAATAAATGTAAACAAATAATTACAAATAAATATGTGCATGTGCATATAGTAAACAAAAATAAACAAAAAAAATATAAACAAATAAAGATCAATAAATGAAATAAATAAAGATAAATGAAGATGTGTGTAACATCATCACAGATGAAACTGTGATTCATAGTAAAAAAGCAAATGGAAAAAATCAATTCAATTCAATTTTATTTATTTAAATTACATTTTGATTACAATAAATTAACAATTTTCTTAAAGAGTTTAGGATAGCTTGTTCCTTTTCTACTTAAAAATTTAAATAACAATTTCCTTATCATGTACATAGTTTTTAATAAAATAATATTTACAAGTAAGGGGAAATTTTTGAAAAGACCTTATTACAACTTTTATTTATTTATTTTTATATATTTTTTTTTCTTTTTTATTTTTTATTATTATCATTTTTTTTTTTTTTTTTTGGGTTTTTGACTGGAAAAAAGTTTCGAACAATACTATCAAACAATTTGTTTCAGCCATGGGTTTAGAGAAAAAGTTAAAAATTTCCGATTTTTATTATTATTATTTTTTTTTTTTTTTTGGGGGGTTTTTTTACTGGGAAAAAGTTTCGAACAATACTATCAAACAATTTGTTTCAGCCATGGGTTTAGAGAAAAAGTGATAAATTTCCCATTAAGTCATCTTTCCCAAAGACATCTCTCCGCTTTCTAAAATGCATAAGGAATGACGAGCCATACTCAAAGCTTTAACTTAAAAACAATTAAGAAAATTATAGTCGGTCCCGACCGACTATACGATACCCTATACCATGGTTTAGAGACCCTAACGCTTCGGTCCAACTAATTGGATATAGAAAATAAGCATAAACCAAATTTGAGGGGAATTGTTTTTAATTTTTTTGGCTGCAGATATGAAAAAGTTCATATCGGGAGCTATATTTATATGGCGACCAGGTCGAAAAATAATACGATTCTGACCATGTTAGGTAAAGTCACTTTTATTTTGTAAAAATATATACAAACCAAATTTGAGAAAAATCTGTGCAATATTTTTGCATAGATTTAAGTGAAGATCGGGAAGCAGCTCTATATGGGGCCTTGGACTAAGAATTATCCTATAGGTATTATTTTTAGACTACTCATTAACGGATGTAATAAATACATACAAACTCAATTTGTCTCAGATCTATGTGATAATGCGGATCTTATGGCAATTTATGTCGATTTCATAGAGGTCATTTGTGTGGGGACTAGGTCTGAACATGGACTGAATTTCACCAATTGCAATAGCATTCATCGTATCATCGATAAAAGGTTATATACCAAATTTCATCAAAATATATTCATATTTGCGTCCTGCAATTTGATTGCAAGGTTTACATGGACACACAGACGGACGGACGGACGGACGGACATCGCTAATTCGACTCAGAAAGTGATTCTGAGGGTTTAGGTCAAATATTTTTGGTAGTTACAAACAGCAGCCCAAAGTCATTATACCCAAAACAAATAGTGGTATAGGGTATAACAATATATTGTGTCTGCCATTATGGAAGTACCCGAATAATTTAAATAATTTTATAAAAATCGGTTTAATTATGGTTGGTCAAAATTTAACTCAGTATTCATCAAACGAGAATTAGCTCTTAGTGCGATAATTTAATATTAATGTGTATGCCAAATTTTTAACATAATACCATTTCTGGCCCGATTTTTCATCCTCACATTAAGCTGAGTCTATTGCTGAAAACGTAGAAATTAAAAAAAAAATTGAATTCGTGTCAAATACGCACATTTCCCGGTTCTTACTTCCTTTATAAGTTCCAATATTCTTAATTTATTTGTTTATTCGTTTTCTTTTTAACCCTTTATTAAATAACAAATTTCAATTCCCAAAGTTTCTATGAATATTTTGGCATTCGCTAAAATTTCCCCGTAACTAAAACCGTTTTGACTTTTACTGAAATGATTTTTTTGAAGTTTAGTTTTTTTTTTTGCTTTCTGCAGCATTCCAAACAATTTTTGAAAGTGTGTGTGTGTGTAAAAACTAATTTAATTATGCAGACATAAATTAATTTATATTATCTCTCTCTTTTCTCTACAGGTGAGTGTGTATATTGTATACAAGAACCAACTAATAGTATGCATCACTAAAAGTAACTTGGTACTTGCAAGGGTATGCAACCAAAATTATTTATATATAATTCTTTTATAAAAAAAAAAATGCATGAAATACATTTCTTACAACTTAAATATTCAAAATAATTAAATTTTATTAAAAATATTTTCATACCAGCATCATTTCAGGGCAAAACATACAAAACTTCAAAAAGCATTTTACGAGTAAATTTAATAGAAACAACTTTTTTTCTTTTACTTATTACTAAACTCCGCCTTTGCGGCTGGATATATAATCATATGTTGTGATTTAGTTTAGATATTTGTCCTAAATATTTGCTTTGCAAACTAAATCGAATTTGGAGCTATTCATATTTTTTTCTTTTTTTTTATCAAGAATCAAATTTATTATGATTATTTAGAGCAATTAGTCTTAAGGTTTTAAACTGGAATCATTCAAAATTTCAACATTAGATTTACATGAAGTATTCCACAACTGAATACAATAAGTTCAGACTAGTTTTAGTATGACCTGATAAAATCTTAATTTGTTATCTAAGTTTAATTTTGATTTTGGCCCTATAAGCCAGTTTTATTTACGTGTTTTCACAATTAGATGATATATTTTAACTTTTTTATGCGCTTTCCATGTAAGTCGCCTGTATAGTGTTATTCCCCTTCTTAACGCAAATGTGATGTATTGCGATTTATCAGTAGTTACTTTTATGTTCCATTTAAAAAACCATTTTATAAGAATATACTCTCCTGTTTGTACACTGACTATTTAAAACTATAGCAATGTCATCTGCGTAAGTCACTAATTTAGATCATTGGTGATAGGCGTGTGTTCTGTAAAAATGGGGTATGGAATTAGGCCCATTTGGGCCTCCAGCATTGATTTCGCAAATATTCGATAATTCATCTTTAACCAATTTGACAAAGATCTATATAATAATTTGGATCGTAGGCAATTCGAGTCCATCTCATATAATTTATTTGTATGGGGACTCGGTCTGAACATACACCGATTGTAACCAGTTTTAATAGCGTTTGTCCTAAGGCTGATAGAAACTTACAAACCAAATTTTATCAAAATATATTCATATTTGCGACTTGTCGTTCAATTATAAATTATTCATGTGCACTGAGACGGACAAACGGGCAAACGGACAGACGGACGTGCGGACTGACAGACATCATTAATCAACTAATAAAGCAATTTTGAGTCGATCGGTATAAGGTAAAATGTGGTTTTGAAAATTAAGTATTTTATTATTTATTTCTTTAATCATTTATTAATTTTTTTCTTTTACACATTTAATATATGGGGGATTTCATGTCAAGTGCACCAACTTTTGAAATCGATGTCTTCCGATCGGGATGAAATTCGCACCAAGGTTAGTCCTATTGGATAGTAGTTTAGACACAATTTTTCAATAAGATCGGTCCAGATCTCTCTGAGTTAGAGGGGATCAAAATTTGACATTTTAGCCAAACAGGTGTTTTTTCTCATCCATGTAACTTATTACTTATTGTTCTTAGAAAATTTTCTCCCAAAGAGTCTAGATAGCTATTTCTTCAATATTTCGCAAAAAAAAAATTTGTAGACATTTTTTTTTTTGCTAAATCAAAGCATTTTTTGCCTTTTTTCAAAAAGGGCATTTTTTTTTTTTTCATAAGAAAGCTTGGGATTTTCCCTTTAAGAGCTTTTTGGTCGCTTAGTGGGATGGGAGTGGGATATCTATCAAAATAAATGTTTTGTAACTCAAGACAACGGTTTTTCAATTTTTCACAAATGCACTATTTTGAATTTTTTCCTATTTGTGTCTAAAACCTTACAAATAAAACTTATACTGAGAAACTAGACAAACTAAACTTTCCGAAGATATATAACATACCTAACTAAAATTTTATACCCTCGATACTGTAATACCCAGAATATGTTAACCTCAGGCAAAAAATCGCTTTTTTTCTATAGAAATGTTGAAAAATTATTATTTTTTATTTATTTTTAATAATAATTAAATTAATGTATAATAATAATAATATTAAAAAGATAAATAATTTATTAAAATTTAATCTTAATTGCATTAGATTCATTTATATCATAACTATTTTTATACTTAATTTATTGTAGCTGATGAAGTATGTAAGTCTTGTAAATTTTTAAATACCCAGTCCTTCATCCAGCTTTTTTGTCGCCTTAATTTACTGCGTTTTTTTATCAATCCTTTCTTGGCATTACTAGGTTCAGCTGTTGATTTCGCTGCTGGTTTATTTGTTATCTTTGGAAAGAAATCGCACTGAATAGAGGCAGAAAACTTTTTCAACTTGGATCTTCCATCGACAAGCAGTATAAAAGCATGGTATTGAGCGGTGCCATCGATTGTTACCGCAGCATCGAATCTGCTCTTCAGTGTTTTCAATGTTTCCTGATTATCCTCTTTGCTATTAAAAACTATTTTAGTTTCTTTACAATAACTCTTTGCCCAATGGAATAAAGCAGTCGCATCTAAGATGCGATCTTGATGAGAGCACTGGAGGCTACACTTCGCTGCATTTCTTTTAAGGTTTGCTCCAATACCATCACATGCTCCTTTAACATGAGCAGTAGGATGAAAATGCCACTCAGCTGGCATTCCAAAATCTTTTTCATGGGCCATAAGATTTGTCAAGCTACCTTTGTTTTTAAAATGTTGACGAGCTCCGTCCGAAACGTAGTATACCTTCTTTACTGTAAATTTAGATTTTAGAAATTTTAGTATTCTCTTCTGGTACTCATATTTTAAATCGTCGGATATGATTGCCATACTTTTGTGTTCCAGTTTTTCATCTTTCATGTAGTAAATAACTACTGTGAATATAGTTGCTTGGTCGTTATTGAAGTGGAATGCTTGTATGGTATCCTGAAGAACATATTTATAGTTTTCTGCGAAATCATATGAAACAAGTAAGAAAATTATAGTCGGTCTAGACCGACTATACGATACCTTATACCATGCGTTTAGAAACCCTATCTATTAGGCCCAACTAACTGGACATTGAAAATAAGCAAAAACCAAATTTGAGTGGGATTTTTATTAATTTTTTTGGCTGCAGATATGAAAAAGATCATATCGGATGCTATATCTATAAAGCGACTAGGTCCAAAAATGGACCGATCCTGATCATGTTTGGTAAAGTCTCTTGTATTTTGCAAAAATATATACAAACAAAATTTGAGAAGAATCAGTGCAATATTTTTGTTTTTTAATAGATTTAAGTGAAGATCGGGAAGCAGCTCTATATGGAGTCAAAGGGATCATTTTTGGACTACTCATTAGTGGATGTAATGAACGCATGCAAACCCAATTTGAGTATGATCTATATGACAATTTGGATCTTATGGCAATTTATGTCGATTTCATATGGGTAATTTGTATGGGCGCTAGGTCTGAACATGGACCGATTCTCACCAATTTCAACGGCGTTCATCTCATGGCCGGTAAAAGCTTATATACCAAATTCCATCAAAATATATTCATATTTGCGACCTGCAGTTTGATTACAAACTTTACATGGACACACAGACGGACGGACGGACGGACGGACGGACATTGCTAAATCAACTCAGAAAGTGATTCTGATTCGATCGGTATAATTAAAGATGGGTCTAGGTCAAATATTTTTGGTTGTTACAAACAGCAGCACAAAGTCATTATACCCAAACCACATAGTGGTATAGGGTATAATAACGAATTCACCAGACTTCATATTTATCTTCAAATCCTTGAAGAATGACCATTGCTCTTTGACTAAAAATTCATGGTTTCTCAAGTTTAGCAATCCTGTACACATTTCTTCCACAAAATCATCCACATTTAAAATGATTATTTTCAATGTGCATCTGTCAGTCTGAATCCAAGAATCAAATTTGACCTCCTCTATATATTCTCGATCTAAAGAGTTGATTAAATTTTCTTTGATGAATGTGGTTTTCGGGTAATTGGTACATTCACCTAAGTGGCAAGAAGTTGTTGCATTAGTACACATAGTCAATTTAAGGCAATCGCAGTAATCGTGTAAATCTTCTGCCGAATCATCTGTTAAATACTTTAAGTTGATTTCCTTCAACATCAGTTTAACATTTTCATGGTAAATGCAAACGCATACTGTGTGAGTTCCGTTGCTTCCTGTCAAAACGCAATGTTTTGGCCTCATTTGGGTAAATTTCGTGAAGCCAATTTTAACATCCTCGTGTTCAGATTGATATGTTGCAAATAACTCTTTCAGGTTACAGATAACCATTCTCTTCTGTTATGTTATGAAGATATGTTACATACCTTCGGAAAGGTTAATTTGCCTAGTTTCTCAGTATAAGTTTTATTTGTAAGGTTTTACACACAAATAGGGAAAAATTCAAAATAGTGCATTTGTGAAAAGTTGAAAAACCGTTGTTGGAGTTACAAAACATTTATTTTGATAGATATCCCACTCCCATCCCACTAAGCGACCAAAAAGCTCTTAAAGGAAAAATCCTAAGCTTTCTTATGAAAAAAAAAAAAAAAAAAACATGCCATTTTTGAAAATAAAGGCAAAAAATGCTTTAATTTAGCAAAAAAAAAAAAAGTCTACAAATTTTTTGTTTTTTTTTAAGTATTTTTTTCCGAAATATTGAAGAAATAGCTATCTAAACTCTTTGGCAGAAAATTTTCTAGGAACAATAGGTAATAAGTTACATGGATGAGAAAAAAACACCTGTTTGGCCAAAATGTCAAATTTTGATCCCCTCTAACTCAGAAAGATCTTGACCGATCTTGTTAAAAAATTGTGTCTAAACTACTATCCAATAGGACTAACCTTGGTGCAAATTTCATCCCGATCGGGATGAATGCTTTTTACGTTGTTTGATAGTTACTGGAATTATATATATATTTGTTTTTACTGATAATCGTTAGTGGACCCAGCGAGGAAACTTTACGGGAATGTCATCTCATATAAAAACTCTTTTGATAACAAAAAAAAAACAAGTAAGAAAATTATAGTCGGTCTAGACCGACTATATGATACCCTATACCATGGTTTAGAGACCCTATCTTTCGGTCCAACTACTTCGATATAGAAAATAAGCATGAACCAAATTTGAGTGGGATTTTTATTAATTTTTTTGGCTGCAGATATGAAAAAGTTCATATCGGATGCTATATCTATAAAGGCACTAGGTCCAAAAATGGACCGATCCTGATCATGTTTGGTAAAGTCTCTTGTATTTTGCAAAAATATGTACAAACAATATTTGAGAAGAATCAGTGCAATATTTTTGTTTTTTAATAGATTTAAGTGAAGATCGGGAAGCAGCTCTATATGGGGTCAAAGGGATCATTTTTGGACTACTCATTAGTGGATGTAATGAACGCATACAAACCCAATTTGAGTAAGATCTATATGACAATTTGGATCTTATGGCAATTTATGTCGATTTTATATGGGTTATTTGTATGGGGGCTAGGTCTGAACATGGACCGATTCTCACCAATTTCAATAGCGTTCATCCCATGGCCGACACAAGCTTATATACCAAATTTCATCAAAATATATTCATATTTGCGACCTGCAGTTTGATTACAAGCTTTACATGGACACACAGACGGACGGACGGACGGACGTACGGACGGACGGACGTACGGACGGACATTGTTAAATCAACTCAGAAAGTGATTCTGATTCGATCGGTATAATTAAAGATGGGTCTAGGTCAAATATTTTTGGTTGTTACAAACAGCAGCACAAAGTCATTATACCCAAACCACATAGTGGTATAGGGTATAAATATTTCGTTAGACATCAACAATTGTTGTAAGACATAGCTGCAATTACTATTAATATTGATTAGGCTCCCAATATTCCTAATTAAATGATAATTTAATTTATCTTACGAGTTTTTTCTTTTCAGTTGATTTTTTTTACTGATGGCTTAATTTAAAAATTTAATTTTGTGTTCATTTTGTTTTCATGAAATTTAGTTTTTTTTTTTTGTTTTTGTTTTCTTTCGATGTGGATTACAAAAGGAAATATTTACAAACATTATTATTTGAACTTCCGAAAAGGCCAAAAATATAAATAAACGCGATTATAAAAAAAAGAAATACGTCCTAGCTGAAATGAGTTGTGGATAATAATTTGACATTATTATCTAAAAACTGTATCTATATATAAAATTTTATAATTTTATGAAGTTTCACGAAAGCTTCAACATTATTCACAATTTATGTGTTTTTAGAAGCGTTTTTCAAGGATTGCTAGTACCCTTCCGTATATAATTTCTTGGAACGAAAAAAAAAATTTAATTAAATTCAATTCTTTATTTACATAATAATTGGATGTAAGTTAAACAATTTTGATAAAGTGTTTAGAATTTTTATCCTTTTCTACTTAAACTTAATTGTTTTTTTTTTCCTTTTTTTATTAATACAATTACTACTGTGTAAAACTCATTTAGTAATATTACAATATGAGGTAATATAGTGTGACGAGCAATAATTCGGTAATTATCCTCAAAAGTTATAAATTTTTGAATATTTTTGTAGTTAATGACCAGGTCCAGGTTCTTAGTAGTCTTCTATTACGGTTGTGAGAAAAGAAGACTTCATTAAGATCTTCATTTGTATGAAGCTGGAGTTTGTTGCATGCCTTTGTGCATGACGTTTTGTCTCTTCAATTACGGTGTTTATCCGTAATAAAAATATATTATTATAGTTGGCCTTTAATTAATATTAGAAATTAAGGCAAAAATTTTCAAAAAATCTTTATGAAAAAATATGTTGAAAAAACTTAAAAGTAGAAATGGTTTTAACAATGGTACAGCTGAAATATTTCGGGAATACTCTTAGAAAATGACAATGTTTATTTTCAGTGGACCACTACATTTTTATAGAAGGCGAAACGAACCATATTATATAGAACTAGCAGTATACCTGCTACGTTGTTAGCGTAATTATCTATAATATCTATAATATTTGAAAGGTATTTCCTTTTAGCCGTATTGCGGATTTACAGATTTTTAATTTTTTCCTTATTTTGAGTAAATTGCATTTAAGGTTGCTACTAACACATACATAATATTATACAATGCTATGTGTGTGTTTATTAAATTTGTTAATGTGTTTGTAGTAAAAATGAGTTTGTTTTTTGTGTTGATTTGTGAATTGGCTTTAATGGGTGTGCATACTTTTGGGGTCTTTATTTAATGAAAAAACAATATTTCCTAGAATTTGCGCTCAAATTTTGAGGGCTGGAATCCGCTAGTTATATTAATTATTTAAGCCACAATAATATTTTAAAACAATAAGAAATATAGTGCGAGTGAAAATACGATGGAAACTATTAAAAAAATATGTTTTTGACGACTTGGACTTTTTTTATTAATTTAAACATTTGTATGTTAGTTAGTTAGTTAAATGTTCTTTATTTAATTCATTTCTTTGTGATAACAATTTTTTAGTATGTGTAGTCGGACAAAAAATTCGCGGGTTCACACCAATGGGCGTGGCACTCCCCCTGCAACGTAACTATTTAATGTTATATATCTGGAGTACTGTAAAAGAGAGAACTTTGTGGCTTTTGCGTGATCGAAGCAGTGGGCGTGATCGAAGCAATGGGTGTAGCACCGCCCATGCAAAGTAGATATCTAATATCATATAACTGGTGTACTATAAAAGGGAAAGACTCGACATTTCGCATGAGTCCATCAGATATTAATGTGAGTAGTCCAATAAATATTGGGCAGGATGGGAGTAGTGGGCATGGCACCACCTATGTAAAAAATATGAAGCACTACGAAAGAGACAGTCTTTTGACAAGTTCATTAGTTATCAATGTGATTTGTCGTGGAAAATATATCGCCAAAATCAAAAATCGCCAAACCCAAAAATCGCGAAAAATAAAAATCGCCCAAAAACAAAAATCTTCAAAATCAAAAACGGGCAAAACCAAAAATCGCCAAAAAGAAAAATTGCCAAATGATATTCTAAGTTCAAGGCCAATAGTTAAGTGTTGACAGATCTAATATGGATAATCCATCTTCTTCTCATGGTAGGAACGCCGAAAAATCTGATAATTGTTGTACCGAATGAAATAACAAAAAACATTATATATCAGCATCAGCAAGCATTGAAATAAAAAAAATCTATACTAATAATCTATACTAACATAATATAAAGGTAATATTTGTTTGTTTGTTTGTTTGTATGATATTTGTTTGTATTGATATTTTTAGTGGGCTTGGCACCTCGCATACAAAGTAAATTTTTAATATCATATATATTAAGTACTATGATACAGAAAGCTTTGCAAATTTGTCTCAGGTCATCTATTATTAATGTGAGTAGTCAGACAAAAAAATGAGTGGGATTGGACAAATGCGCGAGGCACCCTCATACAAACTTAATATTAAATGTGATATATCGGAATTACTGTAATAGTGAGAGCCTTGGGACTTTGCGTGAGGCCTTTCATTACGATTCGGAAGGGGGTGGGGGAGGGGGAGGGTGTAGCGAAGCACACCGGGTTACATCTAGTAATAAATAAAATAATTATAAAATAAAAAAATAAAAACGTACGACTATGACTTAATGTCGTCAGTCGGAAAGAGATAAATATGATAATGTTTTTGTGTATTATATAATAAGGTTAATAGTTAAACTCATTTAAGAGCTCCTTCCTGTAACCTATCGCATGTATAATGAATCCATACATTTCTTTAAAATTTTCTGTAGGGTTGTTTACAATAGTTATTAACTCATTTTCAGTCAAGGTAAACTTTTTAAAATGTTTATATCTGATATGACGCAAAATAGGACATATGGCTATGAAATAAAAATATTTTCAATCTGATTAAGATTGCATAACGAGCAATCACGGGATCTTTGCTGCTGCTACCTTGTTCCATTTAATTCAAGCAGGTCACTTCTAACTTTGAATATGTAGCTAATAGCTGTCGTTTTATTTGAAATTTCAAAATATGATTGAGGCCTCGTGTAATTGAGTTTAGAGTAAAACCGGTTTGTAGTAGCTGCTTTTTCTAAATGATTTTGTAGTTCTTTAAATTTCAATCCTGATGAAATATCAAATCTTAATTGTTCCCAGCTTTCTTTTGTAGAGCATTCTGAAACTCTGGAAGTATTTACTTCGTTAGCTAGTGCATCTATTTGCTCATACCAATACAATTTTTTTTGCATTATAATTCTTGTAAGCTGGTTTGGTAAACGGTCGTTGTTGTATTCATGTAATGTTCTAATAATATATCTTAGAATGTAAATCCAATGTAAATATAAAATTATTCTCTACACCAGTTTCCAGCATCAATATATATGTGGGTGTAAAAGGTGGCAGTCTTAAAATTTTTTTTTAAAAGAAACGTAGAAGTTTATCTACTTCTTCATAAGAAGAAAATCCCCATATTTGGGCGGCATAAGACTGAATTCCACGGCATACCGATTTAAACAAATTCCATTTTGCTTTTAAATATATTCCTTTTTTCGCCAAAAAAATCATTCCATGTTGCATTAATGCATTAATTTGTATGTTTTTTTATTTAACAAAGAAGAAATGTGAACAAAAACTTCAGAAAAAATTAACAAAACTTAAAAGAATTAATTTTTATGGCCATTTAAATATATAATTTTTAGGTCAACACTATTCGCCAACAGTATTCTAATTCCAGTTCATGCATTTTTTATCAAGATTAATGCTAGCCAGACGATTTTATGGATTTATTCATAGACTATTTCTCGCAAATACTGTTTTACCTACGACCATCACTAAAATCATCTATTATTCTGGTTTTTAACTCTTCATAAAACTTTATTCTTGCCACTATTTTATAATAATTGATAACATCAGAAACTATAAATATTGAAATAACGGTAAGATTGTTTAAAATTTTCTTTCACTTGTTCTTCTATTTTTATTATTTTAATCAACACTGGTATAGAAATTTAAAAGTTTCCATTGTTTTGGCATCACTAAAAAAATATTTAATTTTCGATTATCTATTTTTTTATATTGCATTTTTTTAAAAGAAATGTGTTATCTTGCAATATAGAACACACCAAATAGAGATTTCATAAAAAATACATAATTTTATTACTAAGCGCGAAATTATTAAAAAAAAAAAACAAAATTAGCAAATATTGAGTTTTATAAAAATGTGCAATGTATTGCCGCCGCTCTATTTAAGTACCACTTTTTTTATTCATAATAGGTTCGAAAATTATTCAAAAATAATATTATTTGTAAGATCGATGGCTTAGTTTGGAAAGGAAGTAACTCAAGCCATAGGACATAGGCTATTGAAATTGATGAAAATGGGTACATCTTCAGACCTAGTCCCTATTCATATGACCCCATGATATCGACTTAACTTGCCACAAGATCCAAATTATCAAATTGATCTCAGTCGAATAGGGTTTATGTCTGTTTATTTCATTCATTCATCCGTAGACCAAAAATAGACCCCACAGGACAATTCATTTAAACCTGTCAAAAACAAAAATATTACACAGATTTTTCTCAAAATCGGTTTGTATATATTGTTGCAAAATATAAATGACTTTACCACATATGGTCAGGATCGGTCCAATTGTCGACGTAGATTTGGTTTATGCTTTTTTTCTAAACCCAATTAGTTTTAGAAATTCTTTAAATGCATGGTATAGGGTATCGGTCTAGACCGACTATAATTTTCTTAATTATTTTCTGAAGGAAATGTAGTTTCAAGGGAAAATCTACCATTTGAAAAGTATCAGTTTTCCCATTTTTGGCCATGTTTACCCCTCTAAATGCTTGAATTAAAACAAATTTTATTCTTTTCCGATGTTTGTGTCTCTTTTGGAATCTTTATATCAAATTTATTATTCATAAATTACTTTGTAAAGAAGATACAAACAGGTAAACTTTTACACTTACGGGCCGTTTAAACCCCCTTAAACATTTAACGATTGTTTAGAATGTACCAAATGAATAATTTTTCCCCTCCCCTAGACGTTAGAATTACCGATAAATTCATCCTTGACTGATTCAAACGTATTCGGTGGAGTCCGCATACCAAAATTCATAAATATCTTAAATATATTTACGCTGATCCCTGACTCACTGACTGAATGAATGATTCTGTAACGCTGAAATAATACACAAACATAGCACTCCCTACAAAGCTATGGGAAATACACAAACAAAATTTAATCTTTCTCATTTTATACAAACCCACACACAATTTTCTCTCTTCTTTGTTACCGACCAGTGCTGCTAATAAAATTTTCTGAAAATCTACAATTTTGGAACACAATTTTCTCTCTTCTTTGTTACCGACCAGTGCTGCTAATAAAATTTTCTGAAAATCTACAATTTTGGAAACTAAATCGCCAAAATTATCATATTACGAATATTATTACATCATTGGTTATCTATATATATAAAAATGTATTAGTAATGAAATTTGAATGAAAAAAATTGAACACAGCAATCAACTAAATAATTTTATTGATATGAATCTCTAGCTGAAACATATAAGATAGGTTTAAAGTATAGCCGTAATTAAAACTTAAATCTTAAATGGAGATGTTATTCAAGGTATTTCCGTTTTGAAACGACTATACAAATCTATACATATTTTGTAATCATTTTAACAAATTGAAAAATAGCCGAAATTACAATAAGTTGTCAAAATTGGCAGCACTGCTAACGACAATAGCACTACATATGCAGATTTCGTGTTACATATGGAATAAGTTGAACTCAAAAAATGCATAAAAAAAAATTAATTAATGAAATTTTAAACATTTTTATTTTTCTCATTTAACGTCGTCCGATATTCATATATACTTCTTTTATCGAACTAAAGTTTTCCGTTTGTCTGTTTTGTTTTTCATCTCAAAATTGTTTTGTATTGTTAGGACTGCTTTCGCTCAGGTACTCTGATACCCAGTACTTACCAAAGAGTATGCTTTTTTTGATAAATATTTGAGAAAAAAGAGATCTTCAATGTGGATTTTGTTGTTGTCCAACGTATGATTTCGTTCAAAGCTCTGTATTGAAATGCACTTGAAAAAATAGTGCAATAATAACTTTGCATAATTAAATTACATTGTAATTTCAGAAGAGAGGTGGGAAAGTAATTTTTTTTTCACTCATAGTATTAATTTTTGCATAATTTGCTTTCAAAAAATTTAGACAAACATAAATTATGTAAATAAGTATATTTAAGATTTTAATTTCAATAATTTATTGAAGAATTAAAGGCGATTTGGAATAATAAGTTTTTTTTTTTAAGTAAAACTAATACGCCCTTATTTTTTATTTTTTTTTTTTTGGATTTATAGATAAATTTGCAAAAAATGTACTTCTCTTTTTTCAGTTTACATGTATAATGAAATATGAAATATTTTTTTCACTTTTGTGTAGGTGTATTGGTGTTTGCGCTTCCTGAAGGGGTGGTAGGTTTTAAAACCTATTTTTGCATTTCACTTTCTGAATGCACAATATGTCGAGAATTTTGTATTAAAATTTTAAGTAACCCAGCGCAAAACTAAAGAAGATACAGCGTTTCCAGCGACCGGCCTCATACGGTACATAGTATATAAATGAGTTTTTAGAAAACTTTATACCGATTTTCTCGCATATAAATGTACGTCGAAATCTGCTTGACTGATTCTTTTGAAATTTTAGACGCTATATCTACATATAAATCATCAGGTAACCACGAATGGTTTTTTTTAATTCCATTTTCTTCCCCATTTCTTAACAACAAATTCCCGAAATTGTATAGCAAAAATCGTTTTTCACTTCAAAATGCTGCAAAAAAAAAAAAAAAAAAAGTGAAAAAAAACTCTTGGTCAGTACCTTAGGAAACATGTCACCTTACGAGTTATGATTTTCACCCCAAAACAACAACGCCTCCGGAGATTCGCTGTCACGGATTTCTTTATTAAAGTTTTTAATTGAAAATTTTTTCAAAGATTCTTCAAATGTTATGCTATAACATGTATATGAAATAAATAATCCAACATTATTCATATCTTCAAAAAAGAATTATGAAAATACGACTTTTTTAACATTTAAAACCTTACTTTTAGGAACCTTGCTCTAAAACGTTTTTTTTTTTCTATTTTTTCTACAATATAACGAACTCGGCGGGACTGGCCAAATTAGTTCGTTATAGACTAAGTTCGTTATAACCGTAATATTTTTTTTGTTTTGTCCGAAAGGTTTAAAAACTTTTTTTAGTTGAATAAGTTTACTTATTTTGATGCATTTTAAAAAGTTATAAAACATAAATTAAATTATTAATAATAAAAAGATACATATTTATAGCTTGTCTTAATAAGACTAAAATTACCGAGTTTCTGTCAAAATAAAATATTTTTTTAAAATCATATAATATTAAAAACTCATGTATAGAAGCAGAAAGTATAAAGCAAAGGTTGGCTACTGGCAAACTTTTGCGAAAATATTCATAAAAAGACCATTTCAAAACTTCATTTGAAAAACGGAGTTTTTGTTTTGTATTTTTTACAACTGTTTTTCGATTTTTTTTTTTAAGAAATTTTAAAAACATTAAAATTAATTTTTTAAACATACGTACATATATAAAATATAGGAAAATTCTGAAATGGAAAAAAAAATTGTTTGTTAAAGTCAAAATAAACGGGCGCCTAGGCGCCACACAATCATCTAGTAGACTAATATGTTTAGAAGAAGCAAAAAGGTGCTATTTTTACTCTTTTGGCCGTTTTTACCCCCCTTAGAATTCAAATTTCCAAAAGTTTTCCTCTCATCTCATGTTTCCACCTCTATTGGGATCCATATACTATATTTCATATTCATACATTTGTTTGTTTAGAAGATACCAAATGTACAATTTTTCCCTGTTTTTGCCGTTTTTCCTCCCCTCAGTGTTACATTTAGCAATACCTTCATTCTTGACTGATGCCCACGTATCCGAAGGAGTCTGTATTCCAAAATGCATATATATAGATTAATATGTAAAAAACAAGCAGAGAGATAAAATTTTTGCCGTTTTAGGCCGTTTTTTTCCCTTGAATTGCCAAATTTCGAAAAAATTATTACTGATCCCATGTTTGTTTCTCGGATGGAGTCTACACACCAAGTTTCATATTCATAGATTCATTTGTTACCGTTTTCCCCGTTTTTGGCCGCTTTTACACCCTTAATGTAAGAATTTCTAAAAATCCCTTCTTAGTGGCTCTTTACGCCGAGAGGGGAACCTAAAGTTCAAATTTCAAGTTTCTGGATCCAAGAGTTTAGGCTGAACGATGATGATCAATCACGCAACGCTTTTATTTATATAGATATCTAGGTTTTATACCAATCTAGGCGTGCCTCCCTTGACTCCATCCTTGTAAACTTTATTATTAGAGAAAATAAAATTTCTTATACACGCTTTTTGAACTTTTAATACCAAATAAATAAAAATCTGAAATATTTAGTTATATTTTCTGCAAAACTAAAAATCGATTACCCTTTAAGCAACATGTGTAGTTGCAATTTAGGTTTCAATCAATTTGGCTGGAAAATTTTATTTGGCAGCAGTTAACTGTTTTTGTTATTAACAAGTTAAATATTTTTATTTGGCAGCAGTTACACAGTTCTCACTTTCAAAACTACTGCAAAAGAACATTTTCCAAATTTATTTACCTTAATGATTTAATAGAAATTTCCATAACGACTCCCAGGTTAATTTTTTTTTATTAATTTAAGCATTTTGAATGCCAAATATTTAATATTTTATTTAAAATTTCTACAATTTTAACTCACACTTATTAACTTTAAGGAATTAATTTGAATTTTGAAAACAGTTACCAACTTTATTAGAAATACCATAAATACTTTCATAAGACCAGCAAGAGTAATTCAAGCTGCAATATTTGAACACATTTTGATTTTTGGCTGAATAATTCGAAAAACTTAAAAATTAGAACTTAAAACTTTCATTTGATCAAATATTTGCTAAAAAATTGTTTGAAATTATTGAACAGCTTATTTCTAGCAACTTTGTTTTTAAGACTTTTTTGTTTACTTGAACTATTTTGTTTACTTATATTTTTTTTTCAACTTTTTCGAAAAAAGGGGCAGTAGTACTGCTTATTTATAAAAGTGTTCTCAGCTCAAGTAAAATTCACTTAATATTGCCCCTAAAAAGACCATAATAGAAAATAAAACTCAAACTCATATAAGATACACTCAATTCTATTAGATAAATGAAAAAATCAAAAGCCAAAGAGTATGCGCTATTTTAACACTCATTTTTGAGTTGCATTTCACTAAGAGAAAGCATGTGCGCCTAAAAGTATACTTATTATTACTAAATTGCCATACGAATGCTCTTAAAATAGAGAAAGAGTGGAAAAACTGAAATGCGCATTATTTTGTAAATGTGACAACATTGTATTAAAGCTTCAACGTTTCACTTCCTTTAACAAGGGATGCTAGAAAAAAAAAACAACTCTGCACTCAACTTTTGAACTTAAAACAACTATCAACACATCGTTATCACTCGTAACATTAAGAGAAACAACAACAAATATATGTTAAATGATTTTTCAACAACAATAAAATTAAGATAATTGTTGGATAGAAAAAAAAAATATATATATGTATATATAAAAAAAATTGACTCAACAAATCACACAGAAACACAGATGATTTTTCGCATAAAAACCTCAAGAAGTAACAAGACAACTCCTACTCTTACTCCAACAGTACTTTAAACAACACCATAGTGTTTGAACAACTGAAGACGAAACCAATAAGAGTAAAGTTCTTTTTTAATAAATAAAATATATAAAGTTAAAAAGTGTTGTTAGTTTAAAAAAAAAAAAAAAGTTTAACATATTTTTTTTAATTTTATTTATTTTTTTTTTTTAGTCACCAATAGGTTTTCCTAAAATATTTATTTCGAACATAAATCGTTTGTAGCCTAGTTTCAAATTGCACAAACTCATAAATCATTATTAAGGAAATTTTGTGATGAAAGGAACACAAGTTGTTTTTCCACTCGTATTTTGTACAATTCGTATGGCTCCTGATTTTGCGACGACTCAAAACACGACAAATTTCACTCTCTCTTGGCAGTGGTCGTGTTTTTCGCTACGACAGGATTCTGTTTAAACACTTGTCGTTCCAAAGAATAAAGAGTCGCAGTCGGGCTGTGTGTAAAAAAAAATTCCTCAACATTGACAGTTGACAACTAGAACCATGAACGCTGTTATTTCAGTACATAAAAAGCTTCAAACCAAGTGGTATTACCGCTTTAAATACACTCACAGCCAAAATCGTCGGCAGTGGTGGCCACTAACTATATTATACAACTTGTACATATATTTGTTGTATCATAAAATAATAAAATTCAATATAACAACAAAACAAAACATATGTTATCAGAATCAATACCGCAACTACCAGTATAACCAGCACTACTACAACTACAACAGTTATATTTTGTATTACTACGACAATTCGTTGTTTAGAAATTGTATTAAAATTAATACGTCGTCATCATCATTTAACAATAACGTATGCTTATACAAATACGTTTTCCGCTAGGACTAAATATCAAAAATATATTTTAGTGAAAACCTAAAAGTACAAACAAAAAAAATTCAAATAAACAAACTAAATTCCCCCAAAAAAGTAACAATCAAATTAAAGCAAAACACTAACACAACGGTGTCCACGGCGAGATAGTATTCAGTGAAAGCGCCAGCGAAATATGAATTTCATTGGTATGATTAAAAAATTGAAAAAAAAATAATCAAATAAATTTTAACATATTTAATTATTGATATCGTTTTTAGATTTATTACTTTTCCAAATTATTATTTTCTTTTATCTTCTCCCAAAATAACTTCACTGAATATTATTTTGTCTATTAATTCTTATTTTTTTATTTTTTTTTTTATTCAACTGTTTTTCTATATTCTTCAAAAATAAAAATTGTATAAAACTATCTGCAATTTTCTTAAACACGTAAGTTTTAATTTAATGATTTATTTTTATTAGAATAAGTGTTTAAACTACATATTTATAAATTTAAAACTAGTAGTTAGTTCAAAAAGTATGCAATATGTTAACATATGTTAAGACTTATGTATCATAATACCATAAAGTGTTTTAACAAGGTCTTTTCTAAAAACAAAATATTAAAAATCTCTCACGTACCATATCTAGTGTATGCTCTTTGTGTTATCCAGTGTATTGTATTTTGAAAACTAACAAAATGTGACTTTTGTTTTAATTTAATTAGATCTACTATGTTTGCATACCAAATATTGATTTTTTTTTAACCCAGCTTAAAATTGTGACCTCATGTGCGTGTGTGTGCTTTTTTTTAAAGTGTCCATATTCTAGTCAAGGTTTAATTATGACATATTTTATGTAGTTTTTATAATATTTTTTTTTTTTTCTGTCCGAAGCAACCAACATTACGATGATAAATTTATATTGAACATGTTAGTTAGGTCAGTTAATCAGTGGTTTCAAATTTTCCAAAATCTATGAAAAATTAGAAAATAAATTAATAGTTTATATACATATGTTAAGCTTATTAAAAAGCTTTTACGTTTCAAAAATCACTACTAGGATGGAGTTATGTTTTATAGGATTTTTAATTCTTATTCTATGACTAAGTGGTATATATTGAAATAGAAGCAAAACTACTAAATGTGAAATTTTAGAACAATTTGTATAGAAAGTATAAATTAGAAAAAAATTCCAAATTATCCAAATTTTATAAAATCAACAATTTTTAAATCTGATCAGTTACTTCTTGATCATAGTCTTACAGATATAAAAAAAATTATCCGTTAGGTTATCGCTAACCAGCACATATAAAACGGATTCATTGTTACTGAATTTGTTGCCAGCCAAGTTCTGTATTACATTTAAAAAATTACGGTATGAAAGATAAGGCATGTAATTTTTATTTTTTTTTAATAAATTAGATTGAAGGAAATTAATTGTTATTAATTTATTGGCCTCAAGCTCAAACAAAAAGGTCGACGAAAACACAAATATTTCAGATTGTAGGAAATTTAAAATTAAATTCCTACAATCGAATTTAGACTTCATTAATTGTTTATAAAAACCATATTTCGGTGTAGAGAATTTTAGAAAAACACAATATTTGTTTAGTGTTAATGTTTAATTTAATAATTTATTTCGTTTGAAATAATAATTTAAAAATAAAAAATAAAAGACACAAAATACTTTTTAAATAATTAATCGAGGGTTTATAGTTAAAAAGTGATATCTGCAATTTACAACACAATTTAGGTTTGGTTTTAAAAATATTCTCTAATAATGATTTTAAGTTTCACCATCAATAGTAAGAATAATGCTTAATTGATATTGTACTAAACCAATTGATTAATACTTCCAAATATACTGAATTAATCTGTGGTCACAAGCGATAGCCGCCTAAGTCGACTTCAGAGACTTAAGAGAGTTATGTATGCTATCATATTCTACTAAAAATGCTTTATATTTACGTGAAATCCCCATTTCTTTAACACGGTTAAATAAAAAGTTATTAATAAAAACATACTGACCTACGTCGTAATGAAGCCCCATTACAACTATAATATTAATAGGCTAGGCGATTCCTTGTGACTGATGTTTTGTTCTACCGTTTTATCCCAATTTCGATCAAAGGTATTTTTTTTTATCCATTTTGCAGATTTACAGATTTTGAAATTTTTTCCTTTATTTTGAGAAATTTGCATTTAAGGTTATTACTAACACATACATAAAATTATACAATGCTATGTGTGTATTTAGTAAATTTGTTAATATGTTTGTAATAAAATGAGTTAGTTTTTTGTGTTGGTTCGTGAATTGGCCATAATTGATTATCATACTTTTAGGGTCTTTATTTAATGAAAAAATAAAATTTCCGAGAATTTGCGCTCGAATTTCGAGGGTCGGAATCTGCTAGTTTATATAAAAATTATTTTTCTCAATAGCATGATTTTCGACTTAGGCGTTTAATGCTTGTGACCACAGAAATTGGTTTTCCTTTTTCTCCTCAATAAATTTTGTTAAAGCAGATAGCACTCGTTATAATAAATCACATATAATTAACAAATATCAGTAGGATATAAAATGTGACATAAAAAAGTAATAACCTCCACATCAGCTGCAACTTTGTCAAAAAAAATTTTTATTAAATTCACATTGATTTTGGTATTTTTTTTTTTTTTTTTCTTTGTTATAAATTTTAATTAACAGTATTTCTTTTCTAATTAAACTATTGCCGTTTTCTTTTCCGACAGTAGGGTCGGATTATATTTTTTTTTTTCTATGTATATTCGATATAAACTACATGCATATTTTATGCATCCGTCGAAAGAGCAAAAAGTGTTAACTTATCAAAGTTAAAAAGTTACGATTATTTTTTTTTCTTTTAAAAATGCGATAATGACATAAGAGATGGCATATATGTACCCTAATTTTTGCCCTTTCAAGAAATGCAAAACAAGTTTTCATTTAATTAGGAATATATTATTTATACTTTTTCCAAAAAGTGTAAATAAAACGCAATAACTGAAAAAAAAATTTTCAGGAGCTGTTCTCTTATAATTTCAAGTCGTAACAAAATAATAAATAATTACAAAAGAGAAGAAATAAGAAATCCCTAAATTGAGAATCACGCAATTTTCTTTTGGCATTTAATATTTTCAAATATATTTCGACTATATAATAATATAATAATATTAAGTTAAGGAATAGCGACACTTTTTGCAAGTCGTAAGTGATTACAGATAACAATTTGAATGGCACACAAAATCATTCTTAAATACACCAAAATAAATATAATTAATTTTATATTTCATATTCTTGTGAATAAGTTGTCTTTTATTAGCTTTGGGTCATTTGTGGATCTTTTTATGTTATTTTAAAAAATATAGCTAGTTTTTATACATAAAATAATTTTATAACAAAATTGGTTAAAAGTTGTTTTAATTTATATTCACGAGCAATAAAAAGATAATTGCATCAAAGATATATCACAATGGATTATTTTGATCTCAGGAGCACTGAAGCCTTAAATAAATAAAAAGTAACGGAATAATTTTTCTTAAATTCGAAACAGTGATTTCATCAAGTTTAATAGAAAAACTCGATTTCCGTAATTTTTATTTAAAAATATCTTAAAATCCAAAGCTGGCCTTGCATATACTGGGTTAACGTTCTCGGATTTATCCCAAATTTTAGGAACGGAGGTCTACACATTTGGTTATTATATTTTAAGCATCACATCTACAACTTCACCAGCGCTTACAAAATATTTGAATTTTTTGAATAAATTGCCTTTTTTATTAGTTTAGGGTCATATAACAACCCAATTCCAAAAGGGTTGATGGGGTTATATTATTTTTTTCCGAAACCCTATGCTATTAAGATAAAATATAACATTTAAAAGTAGATAAGTGATAAATTTTTGATACAAAGTATTTAGAAATAGTACATTTACAGAATATTTTACAAAAATCCCATTTTTTTTGAAATCCGCAAAAAATAAAATTCTTGTAGAAAAAATTCTGACACAGGGCTTTACCTAAAAATTCACGCAGTTAATCCCTAACATGCGTTTAACAAGACCCTAAAAAGCTAGATCAATTTTTTAAAATTTTTGTTCACGAACATTTTTCAAAACTTGAAAATGGAGTTTTCAAAATTTTATCAAAAAAAAATTCCACTTTCGGTCTCAATGCTTAATAGGTGAACAAGATGGTAATAAAACAATACTTCATATCTGAGTACTTACAAGTATAGAGACTAAAACAAATGTTGGCTTTAATTAATTTCTTAAAGTTGAAAAAATGCCAGAAAATTTCATGACCTAGATTTTTTTGGCACAAAAGTGGTCTGGGGCATTTGCTATTTCTTGGCGAGTTTTTATTCGATTTTGAAGTCTTGTAGTTTTATAGAAAGACAATTTAATGCTAATCCCGAATTATATAACCATTTGTGGAAAAGTTAAACTATGGAAAGAAAATTTTCCTAAAATCTGAAAGAAAGTCATATTTTCCCCATTTAAAACACACTTGAAATTTTCAATTGCTTTGAGCCACCTCTAAATGTTTTTTGATTGGCCCAAAACTTTGTATTTCTTTGTTTTTTTGCTATTTGCATATTTCTAGGGGGTGCAACCGAGAGTTTGAACACTTTTTTTTTCTCCATATAATTAAATTTAAAAATATTTTTTGAATTTCTTTCTACTTTATTTTGTATGATTTGGTTTGATTTTATTTTAGAAAAATTATATAAAAATTAAATTATTCGATTGGGTTTATCATTTCATTATCTATTGTTTGTGTATTTGCTTTACAATATGACTCATGCTTTCAGTTAGAAATTCGAAAGCTATTTTAAGGTCTTGATTTCAATTGTAGTAACCGTAAAATATTTCTAAGACAGACTTAATTTGCAGAATATTAATCAACAATTTGTTACGATAGCTGTTTACAAATTTTCAATTTAAATCAGAGACCGAAAATAACAAATATTTCGAAATTTAAAACAAAAAAGGATATAAAATTAATTGTCGGAAAACTGATTCAAGTATACCATATTCATTAGAGCGCCCATGAAATACATAGAAAATGGGAAACTTTTATTTTTTACGCTCCCCGCTCATTTTCTAGTACATTGGGCATAAAAAATAATATCCTTGCAAAAATTTTTTCAATCGGATGCAAACCGGCCAGTCCGTCACGGATTTTAGCCCTAAAAATGGAGTAAAATTAGTTTAAAAGCTTTGATGAGTTATAACTCGTAAGCCAGACGACTTTCGGAAAATACACCTTAAGAATTTGTATTGCAAATATATAGGCAAACATTTGTCTCCTACAAGTTTTTGTCGTTTTGGCCCTTCATGGTGTTTTGGATTTTTATTTTTTAAAACAAATATAACAGTTATTGTTTGATTTTTGTTTTTTTGAAGCAAAAATAAGAATTATTTTTTATTATATTTTTTCAAGCCAATATCAATTCTAATATCAAGTACATTTGAAACATCAAAATTTAGTTTTACTAAAATTAGTGCTACCAAATTTTCGACTGCTACTCTGCTAGAAACAGTATGAGGGCTGAAAAGGATCTCTCTATACTAAATTGTGTTGCACGTACAGAATGCACAACAAATGCCAGTCTACGTAGCCAAGGAAAAACATATTTCTTACTGTTCCAGTATTCCATCAAATCCTCATCGACATCCATTCGTTTTCCTGTATGGTTATCAATTTCATAAAAAGCTTTGCGAACATTGTCATTAATTATTCTGCCATCATCGTCATCATCACAGATAGAGCTTAAAATTTCTATTTCCCGCAAATCACTTTTTAGCAAAGAACATGATCTTTGAATAATACTTTCATCTACTAAAAATAGTTAATCTCCACCATGTGTTGGCACGTTGGACTGATGGTTTTGCTTGAATTAAATAAACAGTTATTAATGTTTAATAATACAAGCAGCGTCTGACGGAGACTCCAAAGATAACTTACCAGTTTCAAATTTTGAATTTGCTGAAAAATTTTTTTTTTAGGAGCGGTTTTGGTGCTTCTTTTTTCTGACGTGTTAGCAAACGTCTGAATCTAGGGTCCAAGTATAATGCAGCTTATATTGTGTCATTTTCCAATACCATAATTTGTCTTGATTCTACGTTAGTCAAAATCTTTTTACTTATTTCGGTGTTTATATTTTTCAACAATATAAACTTTTATTTTTGTTCGAAAAATAAAAACCAAACAACAACTGTTATCATCTGACTTTTATGCAAAAAGGAATAATTGTTACGGTCCTTGGTTTAAACTATATTGTTATAATTGAATTAATTGTTGCAATCACCAATATTTAGGATTGAAGTATAATATAGTGGATTAAAATTAGCTGCCTAGTTTGAATTAGTTTTTTATTTTGCGATTGGTAAATGAAACAAATTTTGTTATTGTAGGTTTCATAAAAGTTAAGTTTGTAAGTCTGGTAATGAATAAATTCTATTGCATTTCAAAACTCTAAATAATTAAAATAAAAATTCTTATTTCTTTTTATATTTTGCTAGTAGCAACCGAAAACTAACCAATTCTTTTTCTATGCGTATAAATACATTATTATGATGAAATCATCAATATCTTTTTAACGCTTTCACGACGAAACCTAAACTGGTAGAAATTTTTTTTTTGTGGATTCTCACTTAACGACCCAACATTTCTAAACAAAAGCGTCGTCAAAAATATTTTTTTTCAATTCCTTCAAGGAAAAAATCCATGGGACAACGGTCAAAATTAGTGAGCAACTAATTTATTCTGCTCAGAGCAAGTCAGTGAATTTTGTTTTTATTTTTTACATAAAAAACTGTAGTTTTGGTTTTGTAATTGTTGTAAATTTTTAAATATAGATCACAGAGAATCGATTACTACTTTTAAGTTTATACTGAAAATAGAAATGAAAATCGGATAAACGCAATATGTTCCTATTGTAAAAAGTATTTTTGTTTCAATAAAAACCGTAATGGCTTCAAAGATTACCATAATTGATTTTGTATTTTTGGGATATTTAGAATTACCCGTTTTCTAAGTGTTTTAGTTTAATTAATTATTGATTTTTTTTTTTATTTATTTGTTCATAATAGATTACAAGCCCTTCGGGCCTAATTAATTCAGAATATACATATGGCAGTAAAATAAAAAACAGAAAAAAAAAACTTATTACTATTACAATTCAATTCAAAATAATTATATTTTCCATAACTTAAAAATAAAGCTTCTGAATAAAATAATTAATACAAAATATATATATATATATATATATATATATATTGTAAAAAAAATCCCCCCAATTTTGCACAAGCACTGAGAACAAGACTAATTAGAAACCGTGGTAAATTACTGGTAACAGAACTTCTCCTTTTTATAATATTTTACTATTTAGTTTTATATTTAATTATTAGTTATTATTCTAAATATTCCAATAAAACCTTTTTAAATCCAGAAATTGACTTAGAGAACTTACGTTCCTCGTACGGCAACAAAGAATTCCAAAGCCTTATCACTCTTACAACAAATGAACGACTCGTAATGAGTGATGAATATCTTGGAACAAGAAGGGAATGTGTCCTTGCCGAATGACAGAATCTACCTTTCTAGCTGGTACGGAGAATTTCCTTATTTAAAAATTTTATAAAATTGAAATATTATCCTAAGATCAATAAAACTCTTAAAATCCCATCCAAGGATATTCATTGCATAAGACGTCATATGTGTATGATCCATATAGCGAAGTCCAAAAATATAACGGATTACCCTATTAAAACATTGTCTAAGCTTCGAAAAAATGTATTGCGACATACCGGAATAAATTTCTAATCCATACAAAAATAAAGGCAGACACAAAGCCAAAGCAACTCTTTTCTTCACATCGTGTGGCAGATATAGTCCCACATTATAAAGACGTTTTAGCACAAAATTAACTCTGAGAATCACATGGTTAATATGAAAATCAAAACTTAAATTTCTATCAATATAAATTCCCAAAGTTTTATAATGAGACACGAACTCAATTCTTTCTCTATCCAATATTATGCTTGGAATTGAGTTACACTGTGAAAACTATATGCAGAGTGTTTTGGAAGGATTTAAGCATAGAAAATTCGATGACGACCATTCCATAATTCGATACAAGTCGCTATTTACGTTGTCTTCCAGAAAACTAAGGCCGAGACCATTGTCATTTGCTAAAAGCTGAATATCATCGGCATATGTATAACATCTACAAAATTTAATTTGCTGATACAAATCATTGATATAAATCATAAATAGAAGTGGGCCAAGTACAGATCCCTGCGGGACACCTCTAAAAGTCTTTAATGTTGTTGAGAAAATTTCATTCGATTGTACATATTGATATCTATTATCTAGAAACGACCACAATAAATTACATGCAGAAATTCCAAAATCAAATTGATAAAATAATTTGTCACAAAGCATTTCATGACTTAAAGAATCGAAAGCTTTATTATAATCCAAAAAAATAAGTACTGAGCTTAGTTATTTATCCAGATTAGTCCTTAAATTTTCTACAATATCTAATACCAAGCCTGATGTATTGTAACGTTTTCTAAAACCGGATTGGAATTGATTTAAATAACTACCGGAGTTTAGATGTCCCTCTAATTGATTCCTTAATAAAACTTCGAGAATTTTAGAGGTAGCATTGAGAATGCTAATCGGTCTAAACTCTGAAACTTGTCGAGGGGTTTTAATCTTATGATTCTTTTTAGTTTAATAAAAATATACAACTATAAAACATATTTTTTACCATTGACGACCAATTGGACATACATTTATGTCCCGTACTGAATTTTGCTGAATAATAAACTGATTCCAAATATTTTGGTGTTTCTGAAAACCATAAATACTAGTCCATGTTGTATCAAAATTTAAATGTTTTTGGTTCAATAACTATTAAAATGATGATAAAAAAAAAACATAATGGTCAGATTTTGGGGTCACCGTCTTAGGTTCAGAGAATACATGTGCTAAAACTATCCTCTGTCGACTCAAGTCAGCTTTAAACAAATCGGTTGAAAAATGTGGAAAATATAAGAAAAAATATAAGTGCGTCATATATATCCCATTTGTCGTGAAAGGGTTAATATCTAATTTGGAATAATTTAACATTTTGCCAAAGAAAATTGTAAAATTTAACATGTTTTCTACATTAATTAAAAAAAGAAAAATAGTGGACGACTTTAAACAAATCTAAAGTAAAATTAAAAATCGAAAATAATTTCAATAATAAATTTGCTTGATTTAGATTAACTGCAATTGTACAGAAAAAAAGTCACTACACAAATTAATATAAAAAGTTCTGATATTTTGCAAATTTCCTTAAAAACAATTTTTCAAATTTTATAATATAATATAAATCAAATAGAGCTAGCTTTATCCTAATAGAAAAACATCTAACAATTAAAAATACATATACAAATGGAACGTAGTTAGATAAAAAAAATAGATTGAAATAAATTGTAAATTCCCCGAAGATGAAACCCAATCTTAAATATCACATACAATTCGAGAATTATTACATTTACTTAGCTCGACTCAGTGTAGAGCAGAAATAAAATTCAAGCGATGGCTATAACGCTTCATCCAAATATGCAAATTATTGTTATTTGTTATGTCGATTAATCTATAAATAAATTAAAAAGATATTGTGATAACTTTGTGCCATTTAATCTAGTATTTGCATTAGTATTCATTTATGAAAATTTATTATGCAAGCTTTCTAATATCCAAAGAAAGGGTTCTTTTTATTCAGGATAATCAAATAAAAACGCAGTCAGATACTAAATAGATTTTTAAATTTTGAGTTCCCTCAAGATGAAATCCAATAGTTAAAAGCCAAGACGAAATTCTAGCCATTGTTATATCGTTCTATCCAAATGTCCATATTATTTGGAAACTGTTACAAGTTATATATGGGGGATTTCATGTCAAGTGCACCAACTTTTGAAACCGATGTCTTCCGATCGGGATGAAATTTGTACCAAGTTAGTCCTATTGGATAGTAGTTCAGACACAATTTTTCAACAAGATCGGTCCAGATCTCTCTGAGTTAGAGGAGATCAAAATTGGACATTTTGGCCAAACAGGTGTTTTTTTCTCAACCATGTAACTTATTACCTATTGTTCTTAGAAAATTTTCTCCCAAAGAGTTTAGATAGCTATTTTTTTCAATATTTCGGAAAAAAATATTTAAAAAAAAAAAAAAATAAAAAATTGTAGACTTTTTTTTGCTAAATTAAAGCATTTGTTGCCTTTTTTTTCAAAAAGGACATTTTTTTTTTTTTTCATAAGAAAGCTTAGGATTTTTTCTTTAAGAGCTTTTTGGTCGCTTAGTGGGATGGGAGTGGGATATCTATCAAAATAAATGTTTTGTAACTCAAGACAACGGTTTTTCAATTTTTCTATTTGTGTCTAAAACCTTACAAATAAAACTTATACTGAGAAACTAGACAAACTGAACTTTCCGAAGGTATATAACATACCTAACTAAAATTTTATACCCTCGATACTGTAATACCCAGAATATGCTAACCTCAGGGAAAAAATGGATTTTTTTCTATAGAAATGTTGAAAAATTATTATTTTTTATTTATTTTTAATAATAATTAAATTAATGTATTATAATAATAATAATAATAATAATAATAATAATAATAATATTAAAAATAAAAAGATAAATAATTTGCTAAAATTTAATCTTAATTGCATTAGATCCATTTATACCATAACTATTTTTGTACTTAATTTATTGTAGCTGATGAAGTATTTAAGTCTTGTAAATTTTTAAATACCCAGTCTTTCATCCAGCTTTTTTGTCGCCTTTATTTACTGCGTTTTTTTATCAATCCTTTCTTGGCGTTACTAGGTTCAGCTGTTGATTTCGCTGCTGGTTTATTTGTTGTCTTTGGAAAGAAAGCGCATTGAATAGAGGCAGAAAACTTTTTCAACTTGGGTCTTCCATCGACAAGCGGTATAAAAGCATGGTATTGAGCGGTGCCATCGATTGTTACCGCAGCATCGAATCTGCTCTTCAGTATTTTCAATGTTTCGTGATGATCCTCTTTGCTACTAAAAACTATTTTAGTTTCTTTACAATAACTCTTTGCCCAATGGAATAAAGCAGTCGCATCTAAGATGCGATCTTGATGAGAGCACTGGAGGCTATACTTCGCTGCATTTCTTTTTAGGTTTGCTCCAATACCATCACATGCTCCTTTACCATGAACAGTAGGATGAAAATGCCACTCAGCATTCCAAAATCTTTTTCATGGACATAAGATTTGCCAAGCTACTTTTGTTTTTAAAATGTTGACGATCTCCGTCCGAAACGTAGTATACCTTCTTTACAGTAAATTTAGGTTTTAGAAATTTTAGTATTCTCTTTTGGTACTCATAAACTGCAACGCTATCATGTTTTAAATCGTCGGGTATGATTGCCATACTTTTGTGTTCCAGTTTTTCATCTTTCATGTAGTAAATAACTACTATGAATAAAGTTGCTTGGTCGTTATTGAAGTGGAATGCTTGTATGGCATCCTGAAGAACATATTTATAGTTTTCTGCGAAATCATATGCAATAACAAATTCACCAGACTTCAAATGTATCTTCAAATCCTTGAAGAATGACCACTGCTCTTTGACAAAAAAGTCATGGTTTCTCAAGTTTAGCAATCCTGTACACATTTTTTTCAAAAAATCATCCACATTTAAAATGATTGTTTTCAATGTGCATCTGTCAGTCTGAATCCTCAAATTTGACCTCCTCTATATATTCTCGATCTAAAGAGTTGATTAAATTTTCTTTGATGAATGTGGTTTTCGGGCAATTGGTACATTCACCTAAGTGCCAAGAAGTTGTTGCATTAGGACACATAGTCAATTTAAGGCAATCGCGGTAATCGTGTAAATCTTCTGCCGAATCATCTGTTAAATACTTTAAGTTGATTTCCTTCAACATCAGTTTAGCATTTTCATGGTAAATGCAAACGCATACTGTGTGAGTTCCGCTGCTTTCTGCCAAAACGCAATGTTTTGGCCTCATTTGGGTTAATTTCGTGAAGCCAATTCTAACATCCTCGTGTTCAGATTGAAATGTTGCAAATAACTCTTTCAGGTTACAGATAACCATTCTCTTCTGTTATGTTATGAAGGTATGTTACATACCCTCGGAAAGGTTAATTTGTCTAGTTTCTCAGTATGAGTTTTATTTGGAGGGTTTTACACACAAATAGGAAAAAATTCAAAATAGTGCATTTATGAAAAATTGAAAACCCGTTGTCTTGAGTTATAAAACATTTATTTTGATGGATATCCCACTCCTATCCCACTAAGCGACCAATAAGCTCTTAAAGGAAAAATCCTAAGCTTTCTTACGAAAAAAAAAACAAATGCCCTTTTTGAAAAAAAAGGCAAAAAATGCGTTAATTTAGCAAAAAAAAAGTCTAAAATTTTTTTTTTTAGTATTTTTTTCCGAAATATTGAAGAAATAGCTATCTAAACTATTTGGGAGAAAATTTTCTAAGAACAATAGGTAATAAGTTACATGGATGAGGAAAAACACCTGTTTGGCCAAAATGTCAAATTTTGATCCCCTCTAACTCAGAGAGATCTGGACCGATGTTATTGAAAAATTGTGTCTGAACTACTATCCAATAGGACTAACCTTGGTGCAAATTTTTATGTTAACTCAATTAGTCATTATGCCAGAACAAATGAAAATTGGCTATTTAATAAAATAATTTTTTGCTGTATGGAAATTTTTGCGTGAGGTGAAGAAAAAGCGTATAAAATCGGAATATTTCTTATTTTATTCAGAAACGACGACGTATTTAAAAAAACATAAATAACTGAGGCTTAAATTAGAAATCTCATTTTGTCTGTCATTGTGATAATACAGAAAGCAAGGAGCCGGATTCGATTTTGCCACCACATTGCGGACAACGAGTTTTCTAATGAAATTATCTATACGATCATGACGCATTACCTGAGGCCGAAACTTTACCCGGATGGTGGTAATCGGATTTAATCATAATCAATTCGCAAATTTCCATTCGAAATTCGACAAAAGCAATGTAATTTCCACGCATTTACCATAGCCACGGCCAATGCGTTCATCATCAACGGCCAATACCACTTTTTGTCTTGAATCCGAATGCGATAATTATTGCTTGCGTTGCTAAAAAATCTACACCTTCCATGCGTTGATTATATCGCCTGCCGAAATGATGCTAATCAATTGTAATGATTTTTCGTTTCTTTCGATCATACCTCATTGCGCGGGCCATTGGTGTATTGCTTAGAAAATTTGATAATAAGGTAATTACCTAAAGAGATGGAAATAAGTGAAGAAAGTATAATCGATATACAAAATAGCAATGACTTGCAGCATTATCGTTCCAATGCACAACGTATATAGAATTTTTCTTATCAAAACTAAAGTCAGATGTTCAGCGAGGCTTTTTTCGTATTTCCTTCATATTCATCAATGATTCGATTATCACGAATGAGTCATTAGTTTGTGACTTGTGAAAAAGTTGTCAAACGTAGCAGTGTGCTGTTTAAATTTTTTTAACTTTCCTGAGAAATACTTTCATTTATCAGGGCGCATGCGAACGATTCCCGATTTGACTAATAAGAACGTGACACACGCTCCGACAATGGTTATAATTTGCTAGTATTTCTGTATACTAACTTTTTCTGATTCTTATCAGGAAAAAATTTAAAAAATATGTAAATCTGCAAAACGGCAAAAAAGAAGTACCTTTCAAATAGTATACGTTTGGTCAAAATCGGAATAAAACGGTAGAACAAAACATTGGTCACAAGAAATCACCTAGCCTGTTAATATTATAGATTAAATAATAGGGCGCATGAAAATTTTAGGCGAAGTTTTTGTAGTAAATAAGTCAATAAATACCCTTGCTATATCTCAGATGTCCAGGCAGATATCAAAAAAATTATCCCTTCTTTCAACTTCTATGGACTATCAGGCAAACATATCAAAATTTTGTCAAAATCGTAAGAGCCTATCTATGGGCGTGTCTTAATGGGTTAAATCTATCTTTTTGAAGATTAGTATAAAAAAATGTGGCACACTTTTGGCGAAAGTTCGATTTTAGTTCACTTTACATCAATTTTATATTCACAAGTTTATCCACGTCTGTCCTTGGATTTGTGTTGCACATATAAGCAACATATTTTATTAAACAAATCTCAAATTATAATATAAGGGCCTACTTTTGGGGGAGCTAGTGATGTTCAATATCTGTTTTACTCCGTTTCAACTCCTTGGCTCATTATACTCACATCTATATTTTATTAAAAAAAAATTTAAAGCACAATTATATTGTAAAGTCAACTTTATAGGAACTAATTTTTAAATTAATTTAGATAAGTTAAAAAAAAAAAGAAATAAGTATGTACTCGTACATACGAGTAAAATTATTTCACACTAAAACTTTTAATGCAATATAAGATTAAAAGTTTGCAGCTAACTAAGTAATTAAATCTTTGTTTCTTAAATCTCAATCTCGCTGCAATAACTACTACTACTACCACTACCACTTGAGTAGTTTATAGCACATGATATGACATGTGACTTGTGAGTATTGTTTTTCCTTTCAGTTTACATATTTTCTTTACTCACACAAAAACGTGCCAGGTTTTGCCGCATATTATTGATTTTTCTGTTTACCGTTTTATAATACTGCCAATGCTGACTGACGATGGTGCTGATGATGATAGTGGTGTACTATATTTTCTTTTGTAGACCTCCGCAAGTACTTAAAGCAAAAGCAAACAGAGACGACTAAAAATATGCTACGGAAGGCAATATGAAAAATGTTAGTATTAAAACTAAAAAAAGAACATGTTAAAAAATGTTTGTTAAAATTTTTTTCGCATTGAAATTTTAAGCCGGCGGCTATTTTAGTTCCATGAAGCAAAATGTCAGTATTAAAACATTTTTAATATTGATTTATAACTGCAGGGCCCACTTTGTAAAATTCGCAACAAAAAAATAAATAAAATATTTAAAAAGTTTTGCTATTTTAAGGTTTGCAAAATATAACACAAGAGAAACGAAAAGCTTAAAGTAAAAAGTTCAGGGTTTAGATATGTTATACGTATATATTTTACTGAATTAAACCCAAATATAGAAGATGACAAAATAAAGGGTAAATAAATTTATATGTAAATAATGAAAAAAATGTTTAATCATAATAACATAATAATTTGACAAAAACTTGGAAAACAAATATTTTTCTACAATTTTATTGTTTTTTCGCTTTGGAACCTGCAGGAAATAATTCTTTTCTTATTTTTATTGCTTTTAAGCCCGCAGGTACAGTTTAATTTTTTTTTTTTTTTGGCAATAAAAGAACTTTGCCTAACTCCGTCAAATTTACAAAAAAAAAAAAAAAACAGAAAACTTGCTTTCAAGGCCTAACAATGATGCTTTAACTTTTTCAGTTCTTTTACTTTTTGGTTCATTTGGCTTTGTGCCCAAAAATGTGCTACATTCAGTTAATATATTATCGTTTGTATATTTTCACTTTGTGCTGCCACATTTTATATAATTTATATACGAATTTGGCCTTGTTCTAGTTAAATTATTTATGTATGACCTCTTCAAAGGCGTGAAGCATAATTTGTTGGATGATATTTTTGTTGTTGTTGTTATTTTGGTTTATGTACATTTTCGTATCTAAGGCAGTGCAACCATATGGTCGGTTTTTAAGTATTTCAGTTTAAAATCCATTAAAATGTGCTTTAAATTATATAATTTATAAAAAACCACAAATTGTACCAGACTCTTTGAATTATTTATTACGAAATTATAATATAGAACAAAACAGTGATTACTGTCAATCATTAAATATTTAAAGTAATGTTGATGGAAAGGACTGAAAAATTTTAAAATTACATAACCTTATCAAAATTTAGATACTACATTGAGGCTTGAGGAAACTTTAAACCATCTGATACTATAAATACACTAGCCAACAAGTCTTTAGACTGGAGCAACCAAATATCTTTCCTAGGGTAATTTGGTAGGCTGAATTTGAATCTGTAATTGGTTTTTTTCTATCACGTCAGGTTTTCGAGATACAAAAAAAGTTTTTATTCGTTTTTTACATAAAAAATCGTTACTTTATTTAAAAATCAACGAACTTTCAAAAGCGAATGGCGTTATTTGAACGTCGTTTGTATTTTGTTGGTTCGGTTCCACGTATTAGAGTCCAGCAATCGTCTCTCAGCATGCTTTTGTCCCAAAATCCTTGATAATTTTTTCAAATTTTCATTAAATCTTGGTAAGCATGCCCCCGTTGTTCGTCGCTCACCGCACCTAATTTTTGTGGAAAAAAAATCTAAATGCGAATGAAGAAAATGCATTTTGAGTGACATTCGTGCACCTTACTCGTGATAATTTTTCAATAATTCGGCAATAATTTGTCTGTAGTTTTCACTCTTACTATTTCCAAGAAGACTGTCCACAAAGCTCTTGAAAGATTTCCAGGCTGCATATTATTTCTCCAATAAACATTAAGGAAAATTGTCATCATTCAACAGCTTCCTCATCTGAGGGCCAACAACTATGCCTTCTTAGATTTTAGCATATGAAATTTTAGTAAAAACCGCTAACAAATATTTAAATACTGCACCATCTTTGTCCAGAGCCTTGACAAAATTCTTAAAAAGGCCAAATTTTAAGTGCAGCGGCGGAAGAAGAACGTTATTTGGATCAGCGAATGGTTTATTTGAAATGTTTTGTTTTTCTGGTGAATACTCAGTTCTTTTTAGCCACTCTGTTCTGAGTTAATGATGACATGTATCGCGACTATAGAAAAAGGAAACAACAATATTTTGTGAAACCTCTTTGCATACCAGTCAACAAACCAATGACCTGAAACAGATTAATTTACAGTTATTTACGATGGTCTATACTATACATACAAAGAAATTTAAATCACACACCTTAAGGTCACCACAGATCATCCATTTATTATCTTTGTATTTGAGTAGTGTCAAAATTTTAGTCATTGATTCTTAAGTTTCGTTTGTATTAATGGCATTAGCAATTGGTATGGATGACTTTCATTCCAATTATGCAAAACAAGAGCCTTTAGACTGTAATTAGAGCCATCAATAAATAATCTCGATTTAGTTTTGTCATATGGCTGATTAATTTTTTGAAATAAACCATCAACATCAATACAGTATAGAACAGAGTGTTTCTTTTCAAAATATGCAGCCAATTCCAAGCTTCTATTTCTATAGATTGTTACTTTTGTCCTAACTGCAAGATGATTACACTGCTGCATGCGTGAAGATAGTAATTCTGTGTCTTGTTCCGTTAAATGTAAATCCCTAATTAGATCATTCAACTCAGCTTGAGTCACTAAATGGCGTTCATCATCAGCCTCATACAAACTAGCACTGCTGGTGAAAGATGTTTCGGACTCACTGCTCGTAGCACTGGGAATGACTAGTAATGGATGATTTGGTGGACGTTGAACTGGTTTGGAAACCGATGGGATATTCGTATAAGTAATATTTTTCGATTTTTCACATGGAATCTAGCAACTTTTGTTAAACAGAAATAACAATCGGTTTGGTGGTTATTTGACTCTCTCCAAAGTACTGGAATTGATGAATCGAAATAGATTTTGGCATTTGACCACTTGTATAAAACAGTTCTGCAACTATTGCAAAACATTGTCGGTGTCCACTGTTTGTCCAAATTTCTGACAGCAAAACCAAAATTATGTTAATATGAATATTTTAATGATTCTGATATTGCATATCCTTTTTTTCCAACCAAATATTCACCACACACAAAGCAAAAATAGCTTGAATCAGTAACACACGATCTCCCTGACATGCTTAAATGCTACTACTATGAAGATTTAGAATGAATCTGGGCTTCTGTCAAAAATAGTTGTGAAATTGTAGTGCATGCGATAAAAATGAAAAGACGTGATAGCCCACATTTTATCTAGATTCGAATTCAGCACAGCCAGATTAGTTAAAAAACGTGCTTCATTTCTGCAGCCAATTTTTTTTTTGTATACCAGTGATATAGTAGAAATTTTGTATTTTTTTATACTTAGAGATATACATAAAATTTTGTACTTTAAATTCTTTTTACTAAAAAAAAGAAGTTGCATTAATTAAGTAAAAGAATTAAAAGTGAGTTTTCTCAGGATAGATATTTTTTTATAAATTTTATTTTCCAGTGCTGAGTCAATTCATTTAACTTCATCTCATAACTCGGTTTATAAACAATCTGAAGAATATATAGTATACGAATCCAATATGATTAAAACCTATAGATTTACATTATACCGCAAAAAATATCTGTCATGGGATTTTCATATCCGGATCCTAAATAATAAAATAGTATCTGCTCTCGGACTACTTTCTAAATTTTAAAATAAATTTAATAAAAAAAACAAAATTTATTCAATCTCTGATACACACCCAGTTAGACTATTTACCGATTGGTATATGTAAGTAAGAAAAGTAATGAGTTTAGATCTTTGTACAGGGATATTTCGATAACAATTCTACCAATCTACGAACTACATAGGTTGCAGTTACTTCTCCGCGTTTATAAATCAATATATAATATTGGTCACCATACAATTGCATTTCAAAGAAATCAAACATTTAACAACAGAAACAACACGAATCTTAGGATAGCTAGATGTCCGCTACATATTACAAAGCAACGCGTCGCACAGTGGTCAATTTCGCGAGATAGCGGTCAAAACTCTATAACTTTTGACCGGATTGATATTTTTTTACGCAATTTATTTTGTTCAATAAGAGGGACTTTAAGCTTCAATTTGCGTGTTCAAACGTAAAAATCGACTGATAGGAACGTAAGTAATTTGGAGTTAAAAATGCATTTTAATTTTTTGTTGAGTTTCCATGTAAAAGTTGAATATTTTGACATTTTAAATAGGTATTTTTTTTATAATTTCTTATTTTCTTCAATCGTATTTTACAACCAATACTTATTTATTATTCCTAAACTTAATTTTGGTCAGAAAATGCCAACATTTGGTCCTTGACATTTATTTAGTCTCAATATTCACAGGGGCCAAAGGTTGCTTTTTTTTGGAAGAAAGCTAATTCTTGTGAGGATTAAGCTGAAAAATAACACTGAAATTCCCAACAATATCAATACCATTTGGATATGTTATATACAGAACACAACATCGATAAAATTTTAAGTAAACTTTTACTATTGATTTAAAGTGCACATATATTTTATTTAAATGTATTAATAAAGATTATTCATTATATGTAAAATAATGTCGTTTTCATCTTTCCGTTCAAAATATATATCAGATAGAACACTATAACTGAATTTAGCCATTGTTTAAACAATAACGAAGAAAAAAAATGAATGCATGGATTAATATACTATTGCTCGAAGTTTCAACATGATCTTTTTTACCTCTTTGAAACATAATATAACAGGTAGTTTGCAATTTTCACGTATTTAAGTTGTGTAATATTAGATGGCAATAAAATCTTTTTTACCTTTTCCAAATGAATTGCTAGATACCACATAATTTGAGAGTTAACAGGTACTGGCAATAATATAAAAGGTACTTGGTTTTACCAGTTATTTCCATTGGTTTTAAATTTATTTGCAATTTTCACGTATTTAAGTTGTGTAATATTAGATGGCAATAAAATCTTTTTTACCTTTTCCAAATGAATTGCCAGATACCACATAATTTGAGAGTTCTATTGTCATTTTTGTCAAAATTTTGATACACCCTTCTATGTGGACTAGGTCCAAATATGGGCCAACTTCTCCTAATTTCAACAGAATTATTTTCTGGGTCAATAAGAACTCTTGTACAAAATTTCATCAAAATATGTGCATAATAGCCACTTTCACATACAAATAACTTCTCAAAAAATATGACGTGGATTTGTACCGAATATCTTACCTTGGGTCAGAAAAATTGCTGTAGCTCAAACAGTGTAGTCCCGATGCATGGACATATATATATAGGAATGCAGCGGAGAGTTAGGACTACAAAATAGTAAATTTGTGTTTTGACTCAGCTTGACTCACAGGAGTTGTGCTCTATGAAGTAGGAAATTTCCGAGAAATTTGACCTTTTTTAAAAAAAAATTTAAATTGTTCTGAAAACAGTAGAGCTTAAATTTTTTTACCAGTAATAGGAAATAAGTTAGGTTACAACACAAAATTTATTTCGTTCAAAAATCTTGAAAAACAAAGTTATGATCATTGAAACTTTAAAAATTAACTAAAAATATCATAAATTTACTAAATTCTGAAAAAGCCCATTTTGGACCACCCCGTTCTCAGTGAAATAGTTGAAATAGAGTTCTAATTTTTTGGCTCCCGAGGTTTACTACTGTCTACTTTCCTATGAGTCTAATAACTTTAAAATCGGAGAACAAAAACAAAAGGAGTTTTGGCCGTTATCTCAAAATATAGACCAACCACAGTGCGTCGAATATATGGGTAGTTTTGAATTTAGTAATCTTCCTCAAGATATAAGAAGCATAGAAAGAATATCTGTCTGTAAAAATAGAGTGAGAAAGTATTGGCTCCATAATCTAGAACTACTTCTATTATAATTAATTATATATAATAGTTTAATACAACATTGTTCAATATTATTTTCTAATAATTTCATCATATTTTTTTTTTTTTTTTTTTTTTCTTTCATTTATTTGCACATAGTTGTTATAAATATGAAGTACAGAATTTGTAAATATTTAGCCAGCTCACATCAGTAACGTCCAAGTGACGCTGAGGCAACTTATTTTTGTTGTATAAAATATATTCTTGAATAAACAATAATAAAAAATGTCTACGGACTGTCACAATTTTTAATCTATAATATTAATAGGCTAGGCGGTTTCTTGTGACCGATGTTTTGTTCCACCGTTTTATCCCTATTTTGACCAAACGGATATTATTTGAAAGGTATTTCTTCTTAACCATTTTGCAGATTTACAGATTTTTAAATTTTTGCCTTTATTTTGAGTAAATTTCATTTAAAGTAGCTGCTAACACATACATACAATGTTATGTAAGTGTTTGTTAAATTTGTTAATGTGTTTGTAATAAAAATGAGTTTGTTTTTTCGTGTTGATTTGCGAATTGGCTATAATTGATTGGCATATCTTTAGGTTCTTTATTTAATGAAATAATAAAATTTCCTAGAATTTGCACTCGAATTTCGAGGGCTGGAATTTGCTAGTATAATTTAAACCACTATCATTAGATTTTGTTGAAATTTGTTATATTTATATTTATATTTTACTAGAAAAATGTATACCTACCAAAAATTTAAGTCCGCTAAATAACACATGAGTTATTTAAGAAAAACTGATGTTGTGCATTTTCAGGTAAGGCTTCCTATTGTACCATATACCACTATTTGGTCAGGGTATAATGATTTTGCTCTGATGTTTGTAAATATCAAAAATATTTGTCCTTATCCCAACTTTTATTATACCGATTATAAGCTCCTATCGACCATTCGATAAGCGCTATTGAAATTGGTAAAAGTAGGTTCAATATTATCATATAGATCTCGTTCAATCTGGTTTTGTGTATGTTTATTACTTCCAGTAATCAGTAGTACAAAATTTAACCCTATAAGAAAACGATTCTTAGTCATAGACTCATATGAAGCTGATTCCCGATCTTCACTTAAATCTAACATATTTTTCTCAAATTTTGTTTGTGTATGTTCTTGTAAAAAAGTAAATAACTACCAACTAAGAATCTGCCCATTTTTCGATCTAGTCCCACGTATCCGAAGGCAAAAAAAAAATTAATAACAAAGAAATTCAAATTTGGTTTATGCTTATTTGCTATACCTACTTTATTGGACGTATGATATAAATGCATGGTATAGAGTATCGTATAGTCGGTCTAAACCGACTGTAATTTTCTTATTTGTTTTTTATTGTGATTACGGGTATAATGTAATTATGATTGTGATTATATAGAATTTTTTAAGAACGATTGCCTTTAATTTCAATAAAATATTTTTGAAAATAAATTCAATAAAATAAATCATCATTTGTCAAAATTACATGAACTTTTGTGGACGTCCGTAGACTTTTGTGGTATAGTATTATTATTATAATTATTTAATATAAAAATTTTGAGTTTAATATAAGGAGTGGGATCGAAAAAATCTTAACACAACTGTTTCCTCTTCACTCTTTTCGCAAGCAATATTTGAATTTTTCTATATATCAAGTTATTTTCGAAAAATATGCCAATTATTATGCTTATGGCAGCCCTATTTATTTGCCTTTAACTTGATTAAACTGAATGGCGAAATAGAAACACTTTCTAGAAATATAAAATATTTTCAACAAAATCTAAATTGGTCCTAAAAGAAGTTGGAAAATGAATTAAAGGTCTGTCGTTAAACTATTTACAATGTTATTAGAAACTATCAGGAGAATAATAACATTGATAAGAACCACATGTAAAGGGTAAAGAGGAAATAATGGCCCAGATAATAGAAAGCATATTAAAACAAGTAAGAAAATTATAGTCGGTCTAGACCGACTATACGATACCATATACCATGTGTTTAGAAACCCTATCTCTTAGGCCCAACTAACTGGACATTGAAAATAAGCAAAAACCAAATTTGAGTGGGATTTTTATTAATTTTTTTGGCCGCAGATATGAAAAAGTTCATATCGGATGCTATATCTATAAAGGGACTAGGTCCAAAAATGGACCGATCCTGATCATGTTTGGTAAAGTCTCTTGTATTTTGCAAAATATGTACAAACAAAATTTGAGAAGAATCAGTGCAATATTTTTGTTTCTTTAATAGATTTAAGTGAAGATCGGGAAGCAGCTCTATACAGGGTCAAAGGGATCATTTTTGGACTACTCATTAGTGGATGTAATGAATGCATACAAACCCAATTTGAGTAAGATCTATATGACAATTTGGATCTTATGGCAATTTATGTCGATTTCATATGGGTAATTTGTATGTGGGCTAGGTCTGAACATGGACCGATTCTCACCAATTTCAATAGCGTTCATCCCATGGCCGATAAAAGCTTAAATACCAAATTTCATCAAAATATATTCATATTGGCGACCTGCAGTTTGATTACAAGCTTTACATGGACACACAGACGGACGGACGGACGGACATTATTAAATCAACTCAAAAAGTGATTCTGATTCGATCGGTATAATTAAAGATGGGTCTAGGTCAAATATTTTTGGTTGTTACAAACAGCAGCACAAAGTCATTATACCCAAACCACATAGTGGTATAGGGTATAAATATTAAAAGTAGCTCCCAACATATTCGGTAGTAAAGCAGCTCAGTTAAATGAGTGCTTGGCCTATTTGGTGCGAAAAATTGAGCCCAGTGCAGGTTGGAAAACATACAAACTCCATAAAGTTCCAAAAAAAAAGGTTGCAAATAACAGAGCAGGGAAATTGAAATCAAGTTTTGTTTAAAAAATACTCCTCCTGGAGGACTTGCGAAGGAAAGTTAAGGACCCAAATACAACCGAGTTTTCCAGAAAGGAAAATCCGGATATGACAAGCAATATGCCGATGTAGAAAAAAGGAAAGAGGGCTCTATAAATGCCGGTAATAGAGGTCTTAAATGGTACTGCAACAACAACCGGGTTATTGTAGAAAAGTCAAAGATCATCTAAACTGTCCACAGCTTAGGCCAGTTGAGAGACATTGGGCTCTTGCAAAAACAGAATTGAACAGAATTGAATTGAAAAAAAGGCGTTTCAAAATGTGGACGAAAAATGACAGAAACCACTTTAAAATCCCTAATTAAAAGGTTTCCAAAAAAAAGATCGATAAGTTTATAAGTGGTTATTAGAAATATAAAAATTATATTTTTTTTGTAAGTTTTAATAAAATTTTAATTAAATGAAAAAACAAAATCAAAACTCTAGGTTCAGTTATTTTCTTATTATTATCTTCTCTAAGATATTCGTATGCCCACAAACCCAGCACATAATAATGCTGTACTGCACGCTGAGAACTTTGAAACATCTTTGACAGCGACTGTATATCTGATACCTTATTTATATTATTACTAAAGGCTTTTTAAGCTGCTTGAATATCAGTAAATATAAATAAATCGCAAAAAATCAATTTGAAAAATATTATAATCACCATCTGTGTTTTATTCGAAATCGATTACCAGTAGCACGGTAACCTGACTGTAGACATCTGAAAAAATATATACATCAGATAACTAAAACTGACCCTGTTGCCAAGGAAAATACTACATTTATCTAAGATTCACGTCAATATAAAGATTGTATAAAAAAAAAATATTTTTTATTAAAGGGTCCAGCAAGAGGAACAAATGTATTTCGCAATTCGTTTTATGAATATAGATTCATTTGCCATATTTTTATATTTTTTCTGAGGTCATCATCAAATATTTTTGTTGTACGTATCATACAGTCAGCCCGGACTAGTAATATTTTACCAGTTGTCGAATAGTAAAGCAACTAAAAAAGAGCGAAATGGCTATTTAATTCAAAGGAATACGGTGCAGAGAGTATATATCAGTTTGCCAATCATTTTATAAAATATGGATACAACTTCAAAGTGTTAAAATTCAGTGCATTTGTATTAAATATTACATTTATTAAGTTTTTGACATTTGTTATAAGTAGTACAATAAGTCCAGATATTATTGTAATTGTATAGCTCACATGGATGGAATCAAAGAGACGGCATTGCCGAATTTAACACTGTTACTTATTTCCATTAAATTTTTTGGCATCAAAATTTTTGAATAAAAAACTTCAAAAAAATAAAAAACTTAAAATGTTAAATGCTAAAAATTATACAAAAAAAAAATCAATGTGAGTCCGATCACAGGGGAGATGTGTAAACATCTACACCTTTTCCAATTGTATTTCAGAAAGTATTAAATTGATTTTCAGAAATACTTAACTATATTTCAGAAAACATCAATTGAATTTTCGAAAGTATCAAAAAAATTTCACAAAACATCAACTGTATTTCAGAAATTATCAAATTTATTTCAGAAAATATCAATTGAATTTCAGAAAATATCTATTGAAATTCAAAACTAAAAACTAGTTTACCCTACAATACCGAAAAGTTATTACTGTTTCTATTAGTGATTTGAAGTCGCAGAAAATGTTTAGCAATATTTGGACTTATTTGTTATACACTGGAAAATAAACTATCAAGGGCGGCTTTTTAATCGAAATAAGATGAGGACTTTATTTGTTAATCAGCTAGAATAGAATTTTGACCGATTTTGAAGTCACCATTTTGAAACAAACACAACCTTATATCGTCACCTAAAAGGCAAAACTCCGTAACTAACCAAAAGTTCGAAATTGACTTTTTGTATTGTAGTTACGGTCTTTTACTTAAAAACTACTATTTTACCATAAATTTGTTTTCGTAAATAAAAATCTATCTTTATTTTTCAGCCTGATTCTAAAATTTGGGTTTATGTTTAAAGTAGTTTTTGTTTTATGATGTTTTTTGCTTCTCCCGTAAAAAAAATAAAAATATTATTTACGGCCTTTTGCATTTTAGGTGACGATATGTAGTTTTCAAGAAATGTAACAAACCCAGTGTAATACTTAAAAAAATATGTTTTTATATAGCGTTCTGACTATTTTTCTGAAAACTCAATTGATATTTTCTGAAATTCAATTCATATTTTCTGAAGTAAATTTAATAATTTCTGAAATACATTTGATGTTTATTGAAATACATTTGATATTTTCTGAAATACATTTGATGGTTTCTGAAATACATTTGATAGTTTCTGAAACTCAATTGATTTTTTCTGAAATTAAATTGATATTTTCTGAAATACAATTGATACTTTCTGAAAATCAATTGGTGCTTTCTGAAATACAATTGGAAAAGGTGTAGTAAAACAAAAAAACCTAAGTTTATTTTTGACTTCTTAAAAGATTTCCTAGTATTTAGCTTTTTATTGTATCAGGCAGCTTTTCACAATAGATAATGGAATTTCAACTCTGTTTGTGTTAAAGTCAAGTAAAATGAAGACGACAATAAATCTATGGAAGTAGGTAAATTGAAAAGTAAAAAATACGTGGAAAGAGGAAAAGTTTATGAGAAAGATTTATTTTTCTTTTTTCTTCAAGAAATTTAAGCGCTTTTAATTAAACTAGCAAATTCCAGCCCCCGAAATTCGAGCGCAAATTCTAGGAAATTTTATTTTTTCATTAAAAAAAACCCTAAAAGTATGCTGATCAATAATAGCCAATTCACAAATCAACACAAAAAACAAACTCATTTTTATTACAAACACATTAAGAGATTTAATAAACACACATAGCATTGTATAATTTAATCTATGTGTTAGTTGCAACTTTGAATGCAATTTACACAAAATATAGGAAAAAACTTAAAAATCTGTATATCTGCAAAACGGCTAAAAATAAATACCTTTCAAATAATATACGCTTGGTCAAAATCGGGATAAAACGGTAGAGCAAAACCCGATTCACAAGAAATCTCGTAGCCTATTAATATTATGGATTATAAAGAATATATGAAATTAATAAGTTTTTGCATGTTTCAAGTGCTGATAATAGAGTGAAACACAAGTCAGAAATTAAGAAAATATTATAATCGTTGCACCAATACAGTCACACCTCAAACCTTACTCTGTTTTTCTAATTGTATTGTGAAATAGATTTTTACCCCCTTGAGTGTTAAGTTAAGCTTTTTGATTTGTTAATAAAAATATAAATGTTCTTAAACTAGTTCTGCTAATAGCAAATATATACTTGAATATTTAAAAAAAAACAACTTTGTAAGTTTGTGAACATGTTAAACTCAGAGCACACCTAGCGGTTCTGCTTACCAAAAAAGTTCTGTCAATAGCAAATATTAACTTCAATATTTAAAATTAACGAAAGAGATTTGTCAATAGCAAATATATGATTGAGTATTTAAAAAAAAAAAACAACCCTGTAAGTTTGTGAACATGTTAAACCTACAGTACACCTAGCGGTCAATAACAAATATACACTTAAATATTTAAAATTAACGAAAAAGATTTGTGATTTTGCTAAACAGACAGTGAACTCGGCGGTTCTGCTTACTAAATACACCAATACGCTTACATATACTTCACACCGATTTTCTCTACCGCTGGTTTTGTGATTGTATTGTGGAATTGGATTTTAGCCCCCTGAGCGCATAGATGTTTACACATCAAAAACAATTTAACAAAAAAGTAAATAAAGCAAATGGATTTTGATGAAAAAATATAACAAGTATTTTTGATTTTTTGTTCGATTTTTTTTTTTCTCAATATTAAAAATTTTATTGCAGCAGAGCAAAATCGACTATGGATTATCAATCAGCGATACCTAAAATCCTCAGTGCTTGTTTCCAAAAGAAGTCAATTGTTGAAAGATATTCTCTAAGAAAGAATGTAAAAATGGCATATCCTCTAACTTGAAATAATCGACAGTAAACTTTTTTGTCAATTTTCAAAAAGCCGTCGAAAAAATATAGCGAACCAGTGATCGTTTGCAACCATAGAAATTAATTGATTAGCAAATATTTGAAAGGCAACACATTCAATTTTAACTCCCAATTTAAAAACTACCCGTTAATTCCATTTATAATTTAGAAAATAATTAAAATTTATGTAAATAATAAATATTTATACGCAAATTGAAAAACAAAATTAAATGCTCTCTATAAAACTCAAATTTTTCCTAAACAAATGTGAATGTTGATTTTAGAAAATAAACAACATCAGTTGTGAACTATTTACGAAACATTCTATAAACTACATTTTATGTATGGATAAAAACAAATGCCACAAAATGGCATCGTAAATAATCAAAAGCAGCTTATTGAACATCAACCGCAACGGAAAAAATTAAACAATTTTTATTTATCGAACAATGTTGTTAGAATAATTGCACTTATTTAGTTATGCACAAATTTTGTAATTTATTTCATTTTTCACTTATTTCCAGCTAAATACACAAACACACCCATACACATACACAGGCAATTGAACTGATATGTGTTGGAACAAATGTAAAATTTTAATAATGAAATACAATTAGTGAATGTTCTCGGATATAATTGAATATGTATATTTCTTTTGAATCGATTTGCATTCTAAATTAAATTAATGTTTAAGTTGATTGCTTATTATTATTAGGAAATAGAAATTAAATAATTTAGTTAAAATATAAAAAAAAAAATGATAATCCTATGTACGAAATGTGAGCAGTACTGATTTATACTTATAATATGTTTTAATTTTTGATTTAAGCAGAAGTAAATAGATTCTTTATTAATTCAGCAAAATTATAATAAGCAGTTACAACTTGCATTAAATCGCTAATGTGCAACCTTGCACAAATCCAGCCATATAAAATCATCGAAGAGGCGATTTATAATGAAATTATGAAGATATTTTTATCAATAATTTATCGATATTCTTATACTCATATTCCGTTTGCATATTTCTAAGCCCTAGTAGTGTTGATAGTGAATTTTAATGCACATGCAATTTTTGCACATTTTTCATTTATATTTATAAATATAATTCTACCATATTTAGTTTATAACAAATTTTGTGTTATACTATGTAAAGTGTGACTGGATGGCAATTAGCCAATGTGTTGTCAAATATTCGATATTAAAAATTATGCCATAAATTAAATAATTTATGTAGGCCTAAATGTATGCAATAATAATAATAAAATAAAGCAATAATTTATATTTCAATACTGTCCAATTATAACAATACAAATCTACAAAAAATTAAAATTTAGATTTTGGCTATCATTATGACTAAAGACTATAATTCAAAAAAAACAAGTAAGAAAATTATAGTCGGTCTAGACCGACTATACGATACCCTATACCATGCGTTTAGAAACCCTATCTCTTAGGCCCAACTGACTGGACATTGAAAATAAGCAAAAACCAAATTTGAGTGGGATTTTTATTAATTTTTTTTGGCTGCAGATATGAAAAAGTTCATATCGGATGCTATATCTATAAAGGGACTAGGTCCAAAAATGGACCGATCCTGATCATGTTTGGTAAAGTCTCTTGTATTTTGCAAAAATATGGACAAACAAAATTTGAGAAGAATCAGTGCAATATTTTTGTTTTTTAATAGATTTAAGTGAAGATCGGGAAGCAGCTCTATATGGGGTCAAAGGGATCATTTTTGGACTACTCATTAGTGGATTTAATGAACGCATACAAACCCAATTTGAGTAAGATCTATATGACAATTTGGATCTCATGGCAATTTATGTCGATTTCATATGGGTAATTTGTATGGGGGCTAGGTCTGAACATGGACCGATTCTCACCAATTTCAATAGCGTTCATCCCATGGCCGACAAAAGCTTATGTACCAAATTTCATCAAAATATATTCATATTTGCGACCTGCAGTTTGATTACAAGCTTTACATGGACACACAGACGGACGGACGGACGGACGGACATTGTTAAATCAACTCAGAAAGTGATTCTGATTCGATCGGTATAATTAAAGATGGGTCTAGGTCAAATATTTTTGGTTGTTACAAACAGCAGCACAAAGTCATTATACCCAAACCACATAGTGGTATAGGGTATAAAAAAAAAAATAAAATGAATGTGAATAAGAGTTGAGAAGTGAAAAGATGCTACATGTCGATTGTTCGCTAGTCATAGTAAGATCATTAAAATTCAACTATTTTCTTAGACCCATACTCACTATAACATCGTTTTATAAGTACTAGTATAACCCAACGCTAGAAATTCGAGTGCAAATTATGGAAAAATTTATTTTTCCTTTCAATGCTTTTTTAATCTATATAGCTCATCACTCGAAATTTGATTGCAAATTCTAGGAAATATTATTTTCTCATACTCTATATAAATAAAAAATTTATGAATATTTAAATGAGCCTAAAGGTATGTTAATCTATTTTAGTAATTCACAATTCAATGCAGAGCATCTGATATATAATTTAAATCATTCGCAATAACAGGGCGTAACGAATTATTATAGATATTTTATTTCTTTAACTAAGTATATTTTTAAGACAGATAAGACACAAATTTCATCATTCTCAGCTTCTCTCCTTATGAACACCAAATTTCACACTCCTTCGTGGCCGCATATTAGTTAAAAAGGGGACTAATAATTTAACTTCACCTGTTAATATGTAGATATATAAAAAATTTTTGATAATAAATAATTTTATAAGAGCCTAAAAGTATGCTAATTAATTTATGGCAATTTATAATTCAATATATGTCATGTGATAAACAATTATAATGAAATTCGATGAATTGTGAATTGGCTAAAATTGGTTAGCATATTTTTAACACATGATTTACATAAATTTTAATATCCTGCATTTCTCCTACATATGAACTATAACTGTGCCAATCTACACACTCCACCGTGCCCGTTTTATGCTTCAAAAGGAATGAAAAAATAGTCCATAACATATTATTATATAGATAAGTAACAATAAGTATGAACCCGACATCGACACCATATTCATACCATCTCCCAAATCTATTTGATTAATACATCACAACAGCCTAATTTATAATTTTAGGAAAATACTTATAATACTTACAGTTGATTCAACTCATTCAACTCATCCATGTATATGTTCATCTACCATAACAATACAACAGAGTAAATGCACAACCTCTTTTATTGTTCGTATTGAAATCGTTCTTATTTTGCATTGTATAGGCACATTGAGTGAAGAAGAGTCTAAATCAGCAAAGTCATAAATACTGTAGAGCGTGAGTGTCATGAATACCTCAAACTTTTGAGTGGATATGAGGTTCGACAATATTTCAATAAGTATGAATGCATATAGGCCCAAGAAATTATGCATCACTCTTCACCTCTAAACACTTTATTATACTCATTGCAGATCTTTGATCTGAAAGTGGTGAGAAACTGCAGTGAATTTAACAGTGGGTTGTCATAATACCCTATATCGCTATGCGTTCAATGTATAATGCGATTAACCTATTGCTTCTATAATACCGATCGACTCCGCATCACTTTTTGTATGTCAGTCCATCTGTCCGTTCTTCTGTCTGCCTGTCCGTATATATGTATGTCCTTCTATCTATCCATTTATTTGTGTATCCACGTAAATTTTATATTCAAAATACAGGTTGCAAATTTGAATATATTTTGATGAAGCTTGGTATATAAGAATTTATCGGCCATAGTACAAATGCTATTGAAACTTCTGAAATCAGTGGAAGTCAGATCTACGCTCCGTACCTTTTGAGACTGGCTTAAATTGCCTTAATGTCCAAAAAAAAAACTTATAGATTTTGGTCAAATTTAGTTTGTACGTATATATTATACCCATTAAACAGCAGTCCAAACACAAGCCCTAGAGGATCATTATTCACTCTAACCGCCATATAAAACTGCTTCGCGATCCTCACTTAAATCTATTATAAATCAAAAATCTAGGCAAATTTTACCGAATTTTATTTGCACATGTTTTTGCAAAAATATTAACTTTTTATATTGGCAGGCTGTTGCCTTCATAACAATGCAGCTCAAGTTTGATTTATACTGTACTCTACATCCAATATGTTTGACCTACGTCCCTTTTTCTAAACTCATGGTATTGAACATCGTTCTGAAGTGACTATAATTTTCTTACTTGTCTGTTATGGATCCAGGTAAATTCCCGATTGTTTGATATTCTTTTTTATAAGTGATAATATTTGGAGCTTAATAGACGCCTAGGATATTATGGCAGGATGTCATTATATATTTATATTGATACTGTGGAAGCTTACTGCTACTTCAGAAGTAATGCAAAAATGATTCCTTTGGACTGACCTCCCTTTTCGAATTGAAAATATTGTTGATCAACTTTAGAATAGTTCGGTTGCCAATATTTTTCTGTGTATACTCGCAAAACTGAAATATTTCATACCAACTAAGCATTTTCCATTGTCATGTTTTACCCAGTCTTACCCGGTATCCAAAGGTGTTTGACTTGAAAAATGGTTTACTATTCTTACCACGTGCTGAGTACTTAGTCCCTAATGAACAAATTCCCCCAAAAAAATTAACTTTCTCCCAAAAATTTGTATGGGATTGGGGAATTGGTTCATGTTGAAAAAATTTCCGAATTTTTAAGGTTTTTTGGGGAGTAAATTAATTTTTAATTTCAATTTAAAATTTTGTCATTTTTTAATTTAGAAGTTTGGGGACTAAATTGATTTCTTTTATAAGATGCTACAGCAAAACTGCTTGAAAGAGGTAAGCACCGAAATGATGCTATTGAAAAGAATGCGCTTATTGCAAATACTGATCATTATGCACATTTTTACTTAAATAAATATTAAACAAAATTATTAAATAAAAAATTTATAAAAATTCAAGAATGAATTTGGGGAGTAAGTTCATCATTTTATTTCGTTTTTTGAAAAATTGGGGAATTTGTTCATTCCTTTTGGGGACCTCTTTTAAAAACGTGGGAAATTTGTTCATCTTGAAGTTGTTCCCCATTTTTTTGGACAATAAGTTCATTTTTTTTTGGGTAATTTGTTCATGGAGGACTAAGTACTCAGCGCCTGCTTACCATTACAACTAACTATGATTATGCATGGATTATTTTGACTGTATGACGTTTAGAAGTTACGAATTTTATGAGTTTGCGAATCAAGTAACAAAAGTTTTGTGGTAGGGATATTAGATTCGTTTGGGGAGTTTCACATTCCCTGGAGTCAGCTTGTCTTATCCGTTGGGCCTCAAGACCTTAATGAGTCGTTTCAGGAGCTTCAGATTAGCTGGACTCAGCTTGTCTTATCTGCTGGGCATCAGGGCGTTGTTGAGTCGTTTCAGTAGTTTCACATCCTCTCGACTAAGCTTGCCTTGGCCGTTGGATTTCTAGATGCAATTCGAGCGAGACCCGTAGAAAATTTTTAAAAAAGCGGGTGCAAAAGTACGCCTGGCCAGTAAAATGAATATGGCGAGCTTGCGTGAAGTACAGAGATAGTTGTACCAAATTTCAGGGAAACCAGTTAAAAATAAAAAATTTGTAATAAAGTATGTTTGCTTTTATTATTCTAATATGAACTTTATTATTCAAGTGCCAAAATAAGAATGAATGATGTTGCCGTGAGTATTTGCTTAACTAGGATGTAAAGGAGAGCATAATAATTGTAATGGATAAAGGAAATGATAATGCCATTTACTAATAATTTAAATGATTCTCTTAGTGATGCTAAATAACATAATGGATATTAAAACTCATGGTTACTTGGTATTCAAAAATTTAAGAAAATACAATTCAGTTAGTTAAAAGGTAATTGTGAAAAGAAATAAAAATAGTAATAATGATTTCATTTAATAAAATAAAATAATATAAATATAAGCTGTTACAATTTGTATATAAAAGTGTATATAAAAAGTGGGCGTAAAAGTAACTGTCCATGTCTGTGCGTGACTATGCATGACTGTGCGTGACTATGTCGAAGTTAATCTTTCTTTACAGCAAATATATCGACCAAGTTTCAGATTGATTGGATGAGAGGAAATGACATTTCCGTGACTGTGCGTGACTATGCGTGACAGTGCGTGACTACACCAAAATTAATCTGTGTCACAACAAGATTATGGGCGAAGTTTCAGATCAATTGGAAAAAGGGGAATACGACAGACAGACAGAAAGAGAGTGTGAGTTAAAAAAAAGAGCTTAATTATCAGATTTTTTAAACAAAATTTCCAAATAACGTATGGACAAATAAATACGAAAAAATTTCAATTGTAAAAAATATTTAAAGAAACCATTTAGGTATTAAATTCACTTATTTATTAGATAAAAAATTAGACCAAAACTACAACAAAAAAAGATGTATGGATAGCATAGCGATTTGCCATCATTCTTTAGGCATGGTTTGTAGACATTTTTTATTTCCTGAATGAGGGCATGTTAGCCATTTTTAAGTATGTCCAACAAGTTTCTATTCCTGTAGTTTAAGGAACGTGTAATGAGGCAAAAATTAGATTTTTCAATGAGCTGAATTTTCCGTGAAGACTTTAGCATAGTGGTTCAACGTTAAGTATGGTCGGAAAACCATTACTTGATTTTCGGGGTATTTATTGGTAAATCTTTCAAGTTCTGGAGTAGATTTTTCATTATAAACGTTTGCATTCACAGCTCACCTTTTTTGAAAAATATTGTTTACTGACAACACTGACAATAGTCGCCTACCACAATTAAACCTTTCCTGAACATTTAGTCATACATATGTGCTAACATATTTTGGGTGCTTCATCTTCAGAAGACTCTTATTAACGCTTATCTTGTCATCCATTGCCTGCCACCATGATGTACGACTCATCATTCATCACACCTTTGTTCTCAGTGGTTGCTGAGAATTAATTGTCTATCATTCTTGTCTATCAGTTGTTGTTGGTGTCATTTTTTTTTTCTATTTCTTCCGGAATCTCATAGACTCCAGATATTTCTTAATTCCATTTTTTTTAAATTAATATTTGTTTCCAAACTATCGAAAATATTTTGCGCTACGGCCCAAGGTTTCGACTTTCAGTTTATGCGGAACATTTGAATATTTCAAACGTCATTTCGTTCCCAAGCCAATTTTATCAAGTTTAATGTCTTTTTGATTAAAGGCTTTCAAATCCCGTGTCCTTCAAATAATTATCAATGTCAATATTTTTTCTTGGACGGATTTTCTTTACAATACTTTGAAATCAGTTTTCGTGACTCTAATTCGTTTAGTGACATTTTGAATACAGTGATGCACAACAAGTTGATATCACCTGATATATATATATATATATATATATATATATATATATATATATATATATTTAATTAATTACAACATTTACACCAGACCTGTTATTCTAAATTATTGTGGATAGTGTAGCATTACCCTAACAAATAAATATTTCATATCTATAGTTATGAGCCATTAGATAAATGTAATTTTAGATTTAATTTCTTTTTTTAATTAATGTATATATATTTTTTTAAGTTCACTGAACAACAACTAAAATCCCGCACATAATATTTTTATAACTATTTTCACTGAACTAATTATCATATATTAAAATTCATTAAATTATTAAAAAATAATATTAAGAACAACATAACGGTATAAAAAATGTTCGAAATTAAATACAAAAAATATAGAAAAAATTTCATTTAAGCCTATAAGCTGTTCATAGTAATTTCCATTTCAAATTAAATAAAAATTAATAATACAAAAAATATACATACACGGAGGTCGTTGTTATTTGCACAATTTAATAAAAGTATATATTTATTATTTGTGGTTATTAAATGCGAGAACTTAAGCGATTTATAAATGAACATTACTGATTTCTTACGTAAACTCATTAAATATTTATTAAGGTTTCATAGAATAAATATTTAAACGATTTGCATTAATGCTTCTGAAATAAGTTAATATAATAAATTAATTCATTTACTACAATATATGATGGAGGTATAATTTTTTTATCATTTCTTTCTTAGCAAAAATATTTAATTAAAAATGAGACAAAAATACATTTCAAAAAATATTTTCAAAAGGAAATAAATGTTAGATTCTCAAAAAAGAAAGAAAAAAACGAATATATAAATAAATAAATGAAAAACCTATGAGAAGTTGCTTAAAAATAGCTGAAACGCTGATTTAATTGCTCAGAAAGGTAAGCAATAAAAGCAAATGACATAGATTGGTGTACACTAGGGTGCCGCAAAAAAAATCTTTTTCGATGTTCGTGGCTCCCCCAGCATTTTTTGAAAGCTTACAGATTAACGTATATTTGTTATTTTTTTCAGATTTTTCGAAAGACGTTAGAGGTTGCTAAAGGCGAATTTTACCAAAAAATCAGGTTTTCCGGACATCTTTTGAATTTTACTTAATACTTGGCCCATAACCACAATTTTCTTTGTCATGTAGTCAATATTTCAAAAGAAAGATGTTCAAGCTTTACTTTTCTATGTAGAAATCATAAGTTTTGGTAATTTTTTTGCTAATTTGGGTACCCTTAATGACATTTTTTTTCGTAAATTTTGTAAAAAAAAAATAATGACGCAGTTTAAAAGGCGGATAAAGGCTAATCCATTTAGTAAAATATTGAATTTGCTCTTACCGTTCCAAAGTAATTTCCCTTTTAAGCTTTGTACCCATTTTATGAAATTAAAAAATATTGTGCAAGCATGCTTTGCGTAAACTAGCTCTTTCGATCAGAGAAAACAAAAAGTAAAAACATTTTCTGTGTAAAAAAAGTTTCTCTAAGATTTATAACAAGCTTCTTCCGAAAAATCTGAAAAAATTACACAAATACTGCATACTGCATGCTTTTTAAAAAAGCTGTGGGACAAATTTATTTTTTCAGCAGTCCGAGATTGATACTATTAGTTCAGTTGGTAGGATAAATGTGTGAGGAAAGTCAAATAAATAGTTGTGTTACACCTCAAAGTAATAAATGATGGTTGCTACGTGTTCATCTGCTGGTAATGGAAATATCCATTTTATAGAAGAAATCGTCGATAGACCTGAGCTTATAAGTCATATGTTAAAATTTAGTTCAAGGTCCACCTCAATCACCAGATTGCCACATTTTTGGAAAATTGAGACAGAGTCTTTAAGCAGCCTTCGGAATCTATCACCTTCAGAAGTAGTTTTAAGCGCCTTACACTCATTCAATATTCGACCTGATGGTATTCCCATTTTAAATTTGACTTCTTTCCAAAGTGTAGAAATCTGGCAGATGTATTGATGCCACTAATTATAGAGTAAAGCTGAATGTTATTCCAAAACACTTTGAGAAAATAATAACTGATATACACCAAATATCATCTATTCTTTAACCAGCTCAACATGACTTTTGCAAAGCAAAGTCTACGACAACTAACCTCATGGAACTGACGTCCTATATAGTTTCTGGATTCTGTAAAAGTAAATAAACTGATGTTATATGTATTTACGGAATTTAGTAAAGCGTTTGATAAAGTTAGCCTTGATATTCTGATAGCGAAGCATTATATTATGGGATTCCCTGGCAACTTCTTAAAATATATTCACTTTTACTTAAATAATCGTAAGTCTAGATCGAATTATATGGATGTTACTTCCGGCAACCCTCCAGGAATTCAACTCAGGCCTCTCCCGTGCTTGCTGTTTATATATGATCTTTTATCTATCTATCCAATATACTAATATTCCTATGTATGCCGACGATATAAAAATCATCTCAACCCCCATAAACTAAGAAGACAGTTTACGTCTCCAGTCTGCTGAAAATAGCTTCTTCAGTTGGTGTTGTGTCAATTGCACGGTTTTAAATCTAAAAAATATCAGTCTATGACTTTCTCTAGATACTCGCCCTCAATGAAGGAATATGTCACACTTGATACAAAACAAAATTCAGTCTTCTCCTTCGTTAATTTGGGAGTTCATTGCGATAAGAGATTAACCTTAATCTTAACAGTAAGTTTTATAAAATACTAGTATGCCCTGTCGCGCTTCGCGAGACTTATTGACATTCATTTATTTATTAGGTCAATGGAATAAATCCTTACAGACCTATATAAATGATATAATTACATATGTCCAATGTACATATATTGAAATAATTAAATATATTTACAAATAAAAACAAATAGTTAAGAATTTTAGAAAATAATGATATTATGTTAAATTACATCAGTGTTCAACGAGAAATCAATTAATTGATAAAGATTATTATAATCGCAACAAATTCTTCTAAAAGGATCAGCTAGAGCATAGTTAGTTTTAAAAGTTTTACAAGGAGTAATTGGAATTGGCGCGATAAAAATTATATTGTTGACAGAACAGATTTCAATCATTAATTAGGTTGATCATAAATGTTATTTTAGCAAAGTCCTACGGTTTTCCAAAGTAGGTAATTTTATTAATTTAAGTCGACTAACGTATAAAGGTAGATTCATAGCGGGATTCCAAGGTTTTTATAGAGACTCGATTCGTTGAATATGAATGTTATAGTATGGTTTCCATATTATTGAGCCATATTCTAAAATAGATCTTAGAAGAGATGTCAAAAGTTGTTTGGTTATGTAAGGATCAATAAATTCTTTTGCCTATCGTTTAACAAAGGCGAATGTACCTGTAGCTTTATTAACTGTAGTGGTAACATGAGACACAAAGTTTAATTTAGGATAAATTAGAATCCCTCAAGCCAGAAAAGTATCAACAAGTTCAAGCTGATATCCGCCCAAAAAGTAGTTAGCAGGAAAAAAATTATTTCTAGAAAAACGCATACATTTACATTTTTTCAAATTTAGTTCCATTAGGTTATGGTAAAAGATGAATATGATCATTATGTTGACAGTAACTTAAAAAAATTTTAACATCATCAGCGTACATTAAAACGATCCATTCCACTACTGTTGATGTGATTCAAAGAAGATGGGCGACTTATTTGACTAGTAACGATTACGGTTACAAGTGTATTTAAAGTTCGATCGAAATGGGCCTTTCACAAAACATGCTTCCAAAAAAGTACCAAATAAATTAATAAACTGACTAAACTAACTGAGCCATGCCCGCTGTGAGACCATTTCTGCAATATATTAATCAAAAACTTTTGAAAATAAAGTTGTTGTTTTTTTTGTATGAAGTTATTTAAAGAATTTTGTTGATGTTTTTGTATATTAAAAAGATACAAATTTGTTTTTTGGTATATTTGATTTACCGATATTTCGGTTGCCAGCGGCGACCATTTTTTTTTAAATATATGTATGTAAGTTTGTACCCTATGTATATGTTTATACCCTATAACACTATGTGGTTTTGGTATAATGACTTGGTGCTGCTGTTTATAACTACCAAAAATATTTGACCTAGACCCATCTTTTATTATACCGATCGAATCAGAATCACTAACTGATTCGATTTAACGATGTCCGTCCCTCCGTCCGTCCGTCTGTGTGTCCATGTAAACCTTGTAATCAAACTGTAGGTCGCAAATATGAATCTGTTTTGATGACCTTTGGTATATAAGCTTTTATCGGCCATAGAATGAACGGTATTGAAATTGGTGAGAAGCGGTCCATGTTCAGACCTAGCCCCCATACAAATGACCCCTATGAAATCGACATGAATTGCCATAAGATCCAAATTGTCATATGGATCTTACTCAAATTGGGTTTGTATGCATTTCTTACATCCATTAATGAGTAGTCCAAAAATTATACCTATGGGACAACTCTAAGTCATAGGCCCCATATAGAGCTGCTTCCCGATCTTCACTTAAATCTATCAAAAAACAAAAATATTGCACTGATTCTTCTCAAATTTTGTTTGTATACATTTTTGTAAAATACAAGAGACTTTACCAAACATAGTCAGGATCGGTCCATTTTTGGGCCCAGTCCCCATATAGATATAGCATCCGATATGAAATTTTTCATATCCGCAGCCAAAAAAATTAATAATAAACCCACCCAAATTTGGTTTATGCTTATTTTCTATGTTCAGTTAATTGGGCGTATGAGATAGGGTCTTTCAACGCATGGTATAGGGTATCATATAGTCGGTCTAGACCGACTATAATTTTCTTACTTGTTTATATATTAAAATAGTGTACATTGTTTTTTAATATTTATAGAAACCCTGATGATGGTCGGCTCTGGCAATAGAAATGTCGTTAAATAAAATATACAAAAAAACAAATTTGACCTCAAGCCTTTTTAATATACAAAAACAACAACAAAATAAGTTAAAAAAGGTCGACAAAAAATCGTAAAGTTATTCAATGAAAATAAAACTATTTATACCCTATACCACTATGTGGTTTGGGTATAATGACTTTGTGCTTCTGTTTTTAACAGCCAAAAATATTTGACCTAGACCCATCTTTTATTATACCGATCGACTCAGAATCACTTTCTAAGTCGATTTAGCGATGTCCGTCCGTCCGTCCGTCCGTCCGTCCGTCTGTATGTCCATGTAAACCTTGTAATCAAACTACAGGTCGCAAATATAAATATATTTTGGTCAAGTTTGGTACGTATGCTTTTATCGGCCACAGGATCAACGCTGTTGAAATTGGTGAAATTCGGTCTATGTTCAGACCTAGTCCCCATACAAATTACCACTATGAAATCGACCTAAATTGCCATAAAATCCAGATTAGCATATACTCAGTAAAATTGGGTTTGTATTTGCTTATTATATCCAATAATCAGTAGCCCAAAAATAATCCCTTTAGGCAAATTCTTAGTCATAGACCCCATATATAGCTGCTTCCCGATTTTCACTTAAATCTATCAAAAAACAAAAATTGTTAAACAAATTTTTCTCAAATTTGGTTTGTGTATATTTTTTCAAAATATAAGTGACTTTACCAAATATGGCAGGATAAGTCCTTTCTCGACCTAATAAAAATATAACATCCGATATGAACTTCTTATATCTGCAGCCAAAGAAAAAATATAATAACAATACCATCAAATTTGGTTTATGCTTATTTTCTAGACCGACTATAATTTTCTTACTTGTTTTACTATAAAATAACACTTTATTGTTGTAGCTTTAGCATTAGTAGTAAATCCTTGCATATCAAAAATTATTTTTTTTTATCTAAACTTTCTCTCTATCTCATGTTCAGCGATGACTTATGTAGGAAAGAACTACAAATAACAAATAATAAAAAAAAACTTTAAATTCAAATTTTCTTTTAAAATATTTGTTTTTTTTTAACATGTTAACATGACACACATTGTTGTTTTCGAGAATATTTTGTTAAGCAATTGTTGACACGTTTCATGCATGCAAATGACGCCAATGACGATGATGCTGTCATCCGCAACTACAACTCATGGTTCTGTACTCAAAACTAGTACTCTCTACATACAGCGTACACTACTTGAATATCACAGCCAACAACAACTTGGTCTTGTTTTATCTGCCAATCCAATATGACTTCCAGTAAACACTTTACATCATTTACAAATAGCTTAAAGTGCTGATGCTTTTTTTTTATTGAAATTCAATAGTTTAACAGTGTTGAACAACTGTCAGTGGGGAGGTGGTTTAAAGTGTGGGTTTGAGGGGATTTTGATTTTATTTAATGGTACAGTTAGAGAAGACGTGATTGTAAACTTAAGTAGAAAAAAAACATAGAACAAAAATTCTTTAAAAGCAATGAAAGTTTAATGCTCACTATTTTACCCAGCAATATATCTTGGAAGTATTATTTAAAATTTTTATTATATCAATTCTAAAATAGAAAAATTGTATAAAAAATTTTACATTTTTAGAATACATGCGTGAAGATAGATGCGTTCCTGAAAAACTAGTGTAAACGGAAATAGAAAATTAAGATTTATTTTGTAAAATCCCGAAATAGAATATATTTGTATGGAAAATCGTGTAAATCGAAAAAAGACATAAAGGACAATTAACTTAAAATTTTGTTTATAAAATTCATTTATTTCAGCTTAAATTAAATAATTAAAATCAATACATTTACAAAGGAAGAATTATTCAAAGAAATTTATAAAACAAAAAAGAAATATAATTCATAAAAATTCAAAACATTCACAAAGTTACAAATTTTCAAAGAAATTCATAAAACAAAAAAAAAAACAAAATCTCCATTAAAAAAAACCTTCTACATTAAAAAAAAACAAAAGTCTTATATATATATATATATATATATATATATGACCTTCTCCGAGAAAAGGGACCTAGTGTGTGAAAATCAGGTTTTGATAAAAAAAACGCATTTAAAGTTTCTACACCCTCTTAGGTACCAGAATCCACCGTTTTTGACACAACCCGTTTTTTGTCACACTAGGTCCCTTTTCTCGGAGAAGGTCACATATATATATAACAGTTGTCACTTCCAATAAATTCTTCACCACTGTCTCCCACTACTAATCATATATGTTTGGTGGCCGACTTTCGTTACTAGATGAAATTTCTTCCGTTTCCGGTTCGATACTTGTTAAAATGGGGACAATATCGTTTCGTAGAGATTTGTAGAAGTGATTTGAAATTGAAGCCTGAGTTGGTTTATTGTTTAAATCCTTATAAGCTTACCGATATTGTGCTAATCCCTATGTAATGTATCGCTGGAATGCGACGGCTTTTTCAATATTCTGGTCATGTGTTAAAAAATGATTTCCCAGTTTTCGACCTAACTCAAGCCCTTCACATATATTTTTCGTTGTCAGTACTACTGATTCTGCATGCCCTTCATCGGAGTCGTCGTTTTTTCGGTCACCAAATTCACTTAATCTTCAATATCTAGCTCTTTATTTATCATTAATTCATCAATATCACCTGCCCAAATGTCATCAAAACCTTTTCCTCCCATGGCACATGCCAACCGAATTATGTAAAAATATTCACGATCTAACGATTAGCAAGATAAAGCATTTTCTCCTACATCTGGCCACAAATTTTTCTAACATCCTTTGAGCGTTGATTGCCTGATTTCAGTATAGGCCAAAGCGACATGCTTTATGCCATCGAATATTGTAAATTTTTTCCACAGTAATTAACGTTAAAGATTCGTCATTTTCGATTTGATCTAAAATATGCTTGAACGATTGTTCGATATACAATGCTTTAAATGTCGAAATTATTCACTGATCTAGGGCTGCAACATGGAAGTCGTGTTTTTTGGTAGAAATATAACTTGCACATTCTCGTGTTGCAAGTCTTGTGGATGTCCAGGAGCGTTGCCAATTGCTAGAAGCACACTAAATGACAGTCCCTTTTTGTTTAAATACCGCTTTGCATCTGGGACAAAATTATGAAATCAGTCACTAAAAACAGCGGCCCTAACCCATGCCTTTTTATTTGTCATCCAATAAACAGGCAAGTTGTCTTTATTTAACCCTTTATACGCACGTGGCGTTTCTGATTTGCGAATAACAAGTGGCTTTATAATGTGTCCGCCGGAAGCGTTGGAAAAAAATAGAATAGTTATGCGATATATAGCAGCTTTGTATCCACTTTCAGTTTTATTAGATTTTGATATAAAAGTCCGCTGCGGCTTATTCACTTAAATTTTTCAAACCAACCATGGCTTGCCGAAAACGATGTTTTTTTTAGTTGATGATGTGGATGATAGCCGATCATTTAGTTTTTCATAGATCATTAAAGCTTTATTTGTTATAGCATTGGTATCAATCGGAATTCGCTTTTGTGTTTGATCTTCTATCCAGATCATTAAAGCCTTTTCCATATTTTCAATCGTCATGTCCCGAACGTATGAAGTTGTACTCAAGCTCGACTTAGTTCCAGCTGCGACACTTTTCTGATAAGGATTTCATTTTTTATTATAGATCTTATTGTAGCTTCGTGAATAGAAAAAATTTTAGAAACTGTTGATGCTCTGTCTCCTTTACGTAGTCTATCTAAAATCTAAATTTTGGTTTCTAAAGATATTACTTTTCTTTTCACTTGATTTTTATTAATTCTTTTCGGCATGTTAAAAAATTTTAGCTGAATTGTACCATGCAAATTTGCAAAAACTATCTTCACAAATATTTTTATATTTTTGATATAAAAAATGTAACACGATACATAACTGTCTGTTTCTAAACACTAACTGCAATCTTATATATTAAAAGAATTTATGAATAAACTTTGCATTCAAGATTATTTTCAATATTTTTCTTCTCTCAAACCTCTATAACTAGAGTTCTAATTAACGTAGGCTGTTGACATAGATCTAAGAACCCTCAGTGGATCAAGCTCCTTCTTTTGAGCTATTAACTGCTTAAATTCGTTGGGTTTGAGGAAAGTTATGCGTGGAGAATCAACTTTACTTTTACTGTACGTTAACTTATCTTGACATATTTTGGCATTACTGTACGTTAACTTCTCTTGGCAAATTCGTTGGGTTTGAGGAAAGTTATGCGTGGAGAATCAACTTTACTTTTACTGTACGTTAACTTCTCTTGGCAAATTTTGGTATTATATTATAAAAATTAATATAATATAATAGAATGCTGCGGAGCAGCAGGGGTCCTCTAGTGATATATTATCAGATCTGTATGCTTCTTGTGTGTGTGAACATAAAAACGGGGTTTGGTTATATTCGTTAATTTAAAAAAATTTTAGAACCATTATAATTATATTATTAATGTGAAAAAACATGAATATTATTTATACTAATTATAATTAAATATGTATATTATATGTATATATACATATAAAGGGTGATTTTTTAAGAGCTATAGGAAAGTTTTCCAAAAAAAAACACATAAAATACAAAAAAATGCATGAAATCTTTATTTGAATCGATAGTATGCTCCATATAATTTAATGTTTGAAGATTATTTCATGCAAATGTTGACCGTGACTGCGCCTCAAATGGTCCATCCGCTTATTCCAACTTTGGCATACTCTTTCCAACATTTCGGCCGGTATCTCACGAATAAATGCTTCAATGTTGTCTTCCAATGCGTCAATTGAAGCGGGATTGTCTGTATAGACATGATCTTTAACATAGCCCCACAAAAAATAGTCTAAAGGCGTTAAATCGCACGATCTAGGCGGCCAATTGACCGGTCCCGAACGTGAAATAAAATGTTCACCGAACTCGCCTCTCAATAAGTCTATTGTTGCGCGTGCTGTGTGGCATGTGGCACCGTCTTGGTGAATCCACATGTCATGCAAGTCAAGCTCTTGCATTTTGGGCAAAAAAAAGTTGGATATCATCTCTCGGTAGCGCTCACCATTCACAGTTATGTTACGATTCGCATCATCTTTGAAGAAGTACGGTCCAATGATGCCACCAGCCCATAAACCGCACCAAACTGTGACTTTTTCTGGATACATTGGTAGCTCTTCCAATGCTTCTGGCTGATATTTACTCCAAAATCGACAATTCTTCTTATTTACGTACCATCATTGGGTCGATTAAACTGACCATAAAATGGAAGAAGAGCGCGATGAACTTTCTAAACAGAGGACGCATTTTGATAATTAAATTCAATAACTTGCAAGCGTTGTTCGTTTGTAAGACGATTCATGGTTAAATTATAGACCAAACTGAAGATGTTTGACACTGAAACAAAACACGAAACGTGCGTCAGCTGTTTAAACCAGTGTTGCCAAAAATATAATAGCTAAAAAATCACCCTTTACATATACATATAAAATATGTTATAAAAAAAAAAAATCGTGCAAATTGAGGTAATTTCTCACATCCCTCCATTTATACGCAAACAAAAAAAGTGGTGTTAAAGTGAAATCGTGTAAAAAAAGAATCGTGTAAATCGAGGGATAGGTTTATGTTTTTATAGAAAAATTTTTATACTTGACTGGTATTCTTCCTTGGGTGGTTAGTAATGTATATACATACTTTTTGTTTTTGCATTTTTAACAGATGTCATTGGATTTCAATGTAATGAAATATGTACTTTAGTTTTGGTTTATTTGCAATTGTTATGTTATTGTTTTTTTTTTTTTCTTTTTAAATAAATAGAAGACAATTTGTATAGCTTTATTTTAATAAATTTTTCTTATGTATCGTCAGTTATAATGCAAAAGGCCCTAACTAACATAAAATTCTAAATTAACTTTTTGTATTGTAGTTACGGCCTTTTACTTAAGAATTACTATTTTCCCACAAATTTTTTTTTTTTTTTTCGTAAATATCGACATTAAGGCAGGCATTGATTGAAAAGAAAATTTAATGGCATATATAAATTTAACAGTGCTTTGCTTATTCCTGATGAAAGTATTTAGTTTATATTAGAGATAAACACTATCTAAACTAAATAACCTAAAAATAGCGCATACATTTTGTTTCATTTGAATAGCGCACTTTGTTTTAAACTATATTAAATATTATTTGGTTAAATTTAAACAACTTGTTTTGGGTTAATTATATGAATTATTATTAATTTATAAATTTTATAATAACTTCATAAATCCAATTTGGTAAGGAATCATAAAGCTTTTCAATATATACAAATGAAATTAAAGCCCATGCTTCTCGAATATCCTGAGATAGCTGGCCAACCACCCCCAAATATTTTCGATAATCGATAAGGTCTGGCGATTATGGAGGCCAGTTTAAGAGGTTGACATTTTTTGACTCGATCCATGATTTGACAACACGGGCTGTAAGAATTGGGGCACTGTCCTGTTGAAAAGTCTATGGCAAAATCCTAAAAAGACTTTCTAGTTTAGGAAAAGCCTTTTCCAGAACTCCTTTATACGATTGCGCGTTCATTTTATTTTATTTTTTTTTATTTTATTTATTATAGTATCCTATACAACAAGACATAAATCTTATAATTAAAGTACAGGATTAGTAACAAGTAAAAAAGCATTATGGAAATTTTACATTGCTTAAAGTAAAATTAAAGAATAATACAATAGATTATTAAAGAAAAACATTGAGTAATAGAAGATATGGATATCAACATAGGAGAATCAAAAAATGAGAATAAAATTTTACATTGAACATTGAACATTAAATAATTCAATTAAAAACCTTTTTATATAATATAATTAATAAGATTACAATAGCATAGAAAAATAATATAATAATATCAAAAATCAAAATTAAAAGTATTTTATGAGTAGTACAGAAAGAGTTCTCTTTTAAAATGCAGAGCGTTGCTTATAAATTTAATGGTCGAAGGTAGTGTGTTCCAAAGACGGACTGGGAGTCAAAAATTGAAGCTCGCATGTACCAAAATAGGATATGGCTCCCCAGACCATAATCCCGCCAACTCTGCTGTGTAGACGCTCCAATTGATGGGCCTCCTTTCCCAAATCATCGAAGTAATAGTTATGCCCGTCAGGGTCCTCGAAATTAAATTTTTTTCATCAGAGAATACAATGCGCTGCCACTCTGTCTTCGATGACATGTAGTTTCTACAGAAACTAAGCCGATCTTCTTTACGTAGAGCAGTAAGTTTAGCTTTAGAAACCATCTATTACAAGTAGTTTTACTTGCGTTAACTCCAGCTCTTATTTTATCAACAGAGTCGCGCATTGGAAAGTACACTATTTACACGACCTTTCATATTTTTTCCATAACTTGGGCTGTTCTGAATAAAATTATCCACGACTTTTCTACTTCTTCCAATTTTTTTGCTATTTCGGACACAGAGAGGTCACAGTTCTGATAAGTTTTTATTGCAATTTGTTACTTGTTCGCTAAGGCTGTACGACGAACCATTACTATTGAACACTAGATTGCCCTGTCCTGCAGCGCTACGACTTTTCGAGACTAATTGACATGTATGTTTTCATAATCAATTTTTCGTTGGTAGTTTGTATTGTACAATTAAAACATTTTAATTAATTTACTTTACATATATTTTTTTTATTTTAATGTTTTCTGATATTTTTTGTTTTTTCATTCGATGTACAAATTTTCAAGTTTTTCGGCGTTCCTGCTCTGGAGTAAGACACATGTAGCTGTCCATGAGAAAAATATGGATTTTCAAAATTAAGTCCGGTAACACTTAACGATGTCCTTCAATTTAGAATATAATTTGGCAATTTTTTTATTTTAGCGATTTTTAATTTTGGCGAATTTTGATTTCTTCGATTTTTGTTTTTTCCGATTTTTGGTTTTGAAAACTTTTATTTCATTGTTTTTCACTATGTTCGGTTTTGGCGATTTTTGAATTTGGCGATTCCGCCCATACTTTCCACGACCACTCACATTGGTAATTAGTATACTTTTTTGTATAGGCGGTGCCACGCCTACTAATCCTATACCGCCCAATTATGCAGACTACTCACCTCAATATCTGATGGACTCTTGCAGGGTGTCGAAACTTTCCATTTTATAGTACACCAGATATATGATATTAAATCTTTACTTTGTATGAGCGGTACTACGCCTACTGATCGCGCCCGTTTTGATCTGACTACTCCCGTTAATAATAGATGACTTAGGACAAATTTGCAAAGTTGTGTACGTCGTAGTACTCGAGATATATCATATTGAGTAATTGCTTTGTATGGGAGTAATCACGCCCACTTATCGTATCCCGCCCATTATCGGCATGGTTACTAACATAAATAATAGGAGACATCACACAAATTTGCAAAGTTATTTCTGTCGTTGTACTCAATATCAACGATACTAAAAATTCACTTTGTATGAAAAGTGCCACGGCCACTAAAAATATCAAAAAAATTTATATCCTATAGTACTTCCCATATCCGCAGTAAGAATCTATGAGAATTTCAGAAAGATCAGATGAGCAGTTACGGAGATTACCTCTTACAAACAAACAAACACACATTACCTCTTTATTATATTAGTATAGATTATTAAAATATATTTTAAATATTGAAAATCATGGTTTACTTTATCCTGCCGATGATCTGCATGACGTAAATCGAACTTAAACGCAAATGTGCTACTCAAGTGAAACAAAAAATGCATTAGAATTTGAAGCAAACGAAAATGAAATGATCAGAAAAATGTAACGGTAAATCCTCAGAGCTTCAATTTTGTCACAGGGAATGTGGGTAGGAAGACGAACAAAAAAGTTCAAAAGAAGTACAGTTCAGTCAATGAATATTAGTAGATAATCAAATAGAAACAAAAATTGGTGTGTGCTATTCAAGTGAACCAGTGTGTATATCGTCTACCTGTTAGATGAGAAATCTTAGGTGAAAAAAAATATCTTTAATAGCTTTATCGTTCGGAAAAAATTATTTTGAGATAATTATAAATTATTTTTGACAAGGAGAGGGTTAAACTTGATTCTAAAATTTGGCTATTAAGTTTTAAATAGTTTTTGTTTTATGATATTTTTTGCTACTCCTGCAAAAAAAATAAAAATGTTAGTTATGGCCTTTTGCATTTTAGGTGACGATATGTATGTATGTACTTAAAAAAAACTATATATTTCTTTAAAAAAAATAATTGAGTCGATTCTCTCTAATGCTCCTTAACTTTATTGTCAGCTTAATTTCCTGTAATATTCCCTTTGTTGTCTTTGCCTTCTCGTTGTCCTTAAAGGGTCAAAGTCTTGTGCTTGTTTTCCTTTTTTTTTTTTTTGAAGCTGGAAAAGGAAAACTTTCAGTCAAGCATATAATTCATTGAATGACTAGCTAACTAAGATGCAGTTTCTTTAAAATTTTTTCTTGACAATAAGTCAATTTTACTAACACAATGTGGCTAAGCTAATAAAAAAACTTTGTAATAAAGAAAAAAAAAAAGATTCAGAGAATTGCAGTAACTGTTTTATTTAAGAGAATTTTTTATATTTTCTATATATTTTGTTAAAGTTCCTACGAATATGAAACTAAAAACTATGATTTAGTTTACAATGTCACAGAAAATAGATTTGCTTACATTGTGAAAAATAATGAGCTTATGAATTTTTTTTGTTATTGAAATATCCTAATTTTTCTGAAAATATTTCTCCGCTTGCAAATAAATGGTACATTAAATTTGAAGCTGTAAAAGTTATAGTAATTTTCTTTTATATACATTGCGGGTGTGTCATCTTTAATATTGCTCTATTAGTATTAAATAAATTGAAAAAAACAACCAATTTCAATATAGTGTGTGTGATATTTTAATTTAAATTGGTCCTTTCCAATTCATTTAAACTACTTTTTTAATGCAACATCAATCCAATGATTGACTTCAATAGCCATGGCAAATGTACCAGTTTTCTGGATTTTTCCATTAGTTTTTCGCGCATCTCAGGCTGCAATGTCTGCATTTAGCTTGTGATTGTTGCGAGACTTGTTGGCGCACAATTTGCTTTCCAAATAATGCCATAAAAATAGTTCACAGGGGTCTGATCGATTAATCTGGTTACCCAGTCAATCTTGCCTTTTTTTTTTGACACCATACATCCGAATTTGCATTATTTGATTTGTAGTGTGGCATGGTGCACATCTGTGGTTTTCTAGAATAACCGCGTATGTCTTAAAATCAAAATGTTCAGGGAGCCAAAAAACGTTATGTTTGAAGTTATGGGCTCCATATAAAGTTTTTAGAGCTTTTTATTTAACAGTCCTGTAGATATAAATACTTTATATAAAATTTTGAGTCAAAAATCTTCAGAGGAATAGATCCTAGAAAAGGACGAAAAACAATATGTAAATAACACTTAAAGTGTGTGCAGATAAAACATCTTATGTCGACAAACGTCGTTTTCTGTGAAAAAGAAAACTACCAAAGCAACCACCCATGTAGACATAAGTTGTTGTTGCTTGAAAAATGGATTTTTTTGTTCGTCAACAAAAAGTTAACGAGACTTAGGATGAGAATATAACAACTTATCAAGAATAATAGTGATAAGAAATAACAGAAATAAACACACAGATTGTTATAAGTGGTTATAAACTGAAAAATAATCCAAAATTATTTTGCATTTTTTTCCATTAATAACAACGTATGTCGCTGTGTGTCGTTTTCTGAGAAAATAATTTGTCAGCGATCAAAAGTAGGTTGACACACGCCGATAGTGCCTGAAATTAATTTAATAAACCTATAAGTTACGTCGTTATTTAAATAAAAACTAAGAAATGGTCAATATTTAAAAAAACAAAATTTAACACATGTAAAGAACGTTAAAAATTAATATATTTGGCATCGTTAACTCAAAACTGACAAAAATGGACATACGCGGTTATTCCAGAAAGCCACATACATTTGACATCATTATATCCACCGGTATCGATTCCCATCGACATGTAAGCCTTATCTGAAGAAAAATATCCCTATTATCGTTTTGGTGCAGTCACTTTTTGGTTCTGCAATGGTATTTCCTGGCTGTTGTGTGGATTTTCTGTTTCCAAATGCGGTAATTTTGCTTGCTAACGCCGCCAGAGTGCGAAATTTCCTTTGTTGTTAATGTAAATTTGCTTCCAAGAGTAATGTTTGGTACCAACAGCGTCACTTTTTTGGCGCGCAGTTTTGTTGTAAAGCGATACATGGTAACAACTCTACTGAAGTGATGTTTCAAAAAATTGTTTTCAGCAATCGGTTGAAAAATATCAAATTTATTATATGTTGCTGTATGCACACAAAAGATCCTGTATGTAAACAATGTAATATTTTTACCTTTAAACGTCAGGGCAAAAAAAAATAGTCACGGTTCACAAAACGCAATTCTTGTTGCGCAATTTTTTCAATTCTCTTTTAAAGTTGCCTTAATATTCACACAGAGAAATTTATTGTCGCAACTTTTCGCTTTCTTTTGCTTTCAAATTCTTCATTTTGTTTAGTTTCTGTAAAAATAAATTTATTATTGGTTCAAAATAAAAAATCTATTTGTGTGAAAAAATGTAAATCAAAGAAGAAATGAAATAATAAAAAAATAATAAAATAAATGAAACAATAATAATTTTTCACAGTGAAGCAAAGATTGACGAGAAATTTCAAAAAATAACCTGCTGCTAACTTCGTGTTTACAATTACGAATAGAGCAACAAAACGATTTACAGAGTAGAAGCAACTCTGTACCAAATACCTCTCTTCTTCCCCTCTCTCCTACAAACCCAAAAATTGTGCAACAAAAATTGCCTTGTGTGAACTGGGACTTCCAAATTGTTTACATTGTTTACATTTTTCAAATAGGTAAAAAATTATATAAGATGTATTTGAAAATGTAAATAAATATGGGTAAACATTTTGTCAAATATGAAAAATATTTAAAACTACCGTCAAAATAACAGAAAAAAAATTTTTTTTTTCAAAATTTGTCTTAACATTATTTTTATTTTGCTTCGTTTTCAAGATGTGAACATTTTATAAAATTTTACATTAACACAAAGTAAATTTTTGTGGCGTAAAGAATTCCAATTTTGAAATGTTGAGCAATGACAAACACTGGTTCCAAACAAAGCAAATGAGATAATAAGTATACAGCTTCCAAGCTATTTATAAGATTGAAATAATATTTTTAGAAATATTCTAGCTAAAGCTAAAGGATATCAAAACATAAATATGGGAGACAACCTGTTACAACACAGAGACCAAAAATTGTCCAACACGAAGTAGAAAAGGTCTTCAGCGGCTTTCATTTTTCAACATATGGAACGACATTTTAATTTTTTATATTTTATAGTCTACATTAAAACCCTAATAAACTAAAGCTTATAGAAAGTTATCTTCTACCGATTAGAAGATATTTGATATCATAAATCATAATTTTCTTGAAAGAATTTTTTAGTTTTCCGAAAATAATGGCTTTAATGAAAAAGGTATAATTCTCCTCAGAAATAAGTACGTGGTAATTCTTTTATAACAAAGGTCTTTGGTGCACTTTTTTATTTTAACAAGCATATTCCAGCGCTCGAAATTCGAGTGCAATTTCTAGACAGCTTTATTTTTCAACTTAGTCAATTCACAAACCCACACTTTTATGGTTTATTATTATTGTGAATGAAGATAATAAAACGCACATACCATATGTTTAATTTTATGTATGTGTTAGTAGCAATTTTAAATGCAATTTAATCAAAATAAAGAAAAAAATATAAAAATCTGTAAATCTGCGAAATGCCTAAAATGAAATATCTTTCAAACAATATACATTTGGTCAAAATTGGGATAAAACGGTTGAACAAAACATCGGTCACAAGAAATCGCCTAGCCTATTAATATTATTGATAAACCATTTACTGCAAAAATTATATCGAAATCCAAAATTTTTCAGAAATTTACTGCATTTTCTTTAACGTTTTTCTCAAAGCCTTGCCAATAAAAGTATCATTTTTTTACAAGCTCTGAAAGATTGGACTTCAGAAATTAATAGTTTTTGAAATGCATCCCACGTGCAACGTTAGTCGAAATTTGTCAAATAAAAAAAATTTTTTAATTAAAAATTAAATTTAACGACAAACAGGGCAAGGTTTCAAATGGCAAATTTTTTTATAATGATTTTTGAAATTAATAAGGTATTTTCGTGCTTTTGTAATTGAAAGCAAATATTAAACAAAATGGGCGTAAATGTAAATACGTAAAATTTATTTTTTTTTGTTGTTTAGCAGTGATGCAAGTACATTTTTTATTTTATTTTTTTTGTTATATTTTTCCTTTAATTTTTTTAAACATGTAAACGTGCAATTGGCGCCAATTTTAGTGCAAACCTGTTCGAAATAATGAGAAACAATATAGTCCAAATATTATCGAGTAAGTGGTTTATTATGTGAATGAGCGTCATTTCAACAGACAGATGGACATCGATTTATCGCTATATCGCTATATACACATATATATATATATATGTTTTATGGAGTCACAAATAATTTTTCTCGATTCATTACCAACGGAATGACAAACTGATATATATCCTCTGAGGCAATGTATGACAGGCCCAAGTATTTGAATTTTTATGCCGTAATCAATTACTCTTCTATCGAAAAAAAAAACGTGATCCAACGTTATGATTTATTTCTTTTTGCTTAAACAAGAAGCATATTTATGTTTTGTTTTTATTGTGACCTTACGTTTATTGTTTCATAATAACGTGATTTCATATAGTTTCAAAATCGTTAAACTGATAAACTGCGATATTAAGATCCCAAGATAAAATTATAAAAATATCGTTTATCGTTGTCTTTTCACTTTTTCGCTAATTTGTTTCTATATTTAGAAGGTAAAATAAATATATTTGTATGTGCCACTAACAACTTTAAATGAATTTTACTAAAGAAAAGTGTATCAGATAGTGCAAATATGTAATATGGTGAACATCTGAACAGAAATACATTTCAAATGGAATATTTTTTTGTTAAAATCGGCTGGGAACTGAAGGTATAGAATATGTCACAAGAAATCACATTGCCCATTAGAGATAAAATATGCCGAAGCCGGAAAAACATACACAAACAACTACACATGTTAAAATCTTATATATATAATTCTTCTGTCGCGGTGTTTGTAGTAAAATTCCGCCGAAACGGCCCTACCGATTCTCATGAAATTTTGTGCGCATATTGGGTAGGTCCGAGAATCGGACAACGTGTATTTTTTTTTTGATAGGGCCACTGGGAGGGGTACCCTCCATACAAAGTCAACTTTTAAAATCAGATATCTGGAGTACTATGATAGCCATAAATGCCACGCCCACTTGAGATATCAAAAAAAAGAAATACCTGTTGTCCGTTTCTGAGACCTACCCAATATCCACACAAAATTCCATGAGAATCGGTCAAGCCGTTTCGGAGGAGTTCAATTACAGAGACCGCGACACGAAAATTTTATATAAAAGTTAAACTCCTCCTTTTTTGTTTTTTTTTTATTTTTTTTTTATTTTTTTAAAATTTTTTTTATTTGTTTTTTATTTTTTTTTTACTTTTTTTCTTATTTTTTTAATTTTTTTTTTTTTATTTTTTTTCTTATTTTTTTTAAAATTTTTTTTTATTGTTTTTAAAATTTTTTTCTTTTTAAATTTTTTCTATATTTGGAGTACTATGATAGCCAGAGTCTTGAAATTTTGTTTCAGATGTAAGAGTATGAAATTAAATAGTCTTGCAAAAAATGGGCGGGATCGAGCCGCTGCAAAGTGAGTTTTTGAAGTTAAACTCCTCCGAAACGGCTCGACCAATTCTCATGAAATTTTGTGTGCATATTGGGTAGGTCTGAGAATCGGACAAAAGCTATATTTTTTTTATATATCAATTGGGCGTGGCACTTATGGCACCTCCTGTCCAAAATGAATTTTTAACATCTAATTTTAACATACAATATCTAGAGTACTACGACAGCAAGAGTTTTGAAACTAAGTATATGTACATATTAAAATAATTCGAAGAGTTGTGGAAAAAATGGGCGCGCTCGGACCAATGGGCGTGGTACCCACCATAGAAAGCAAATATATCATATATCTAGAGTAGTGTAACAGGTAAAGCCTTGAGAATTTGTGTGAGTTCATAAGTTATCAACGTTAGTACTCGAAAAAAACATGGGCGGAATCCGATCAGTGGGCGTAGTACCTCCCTTACAAAGTAAATATATAATGTTATAGTTGAAGTACTGTAATAGTGAAAGCCTTGGAATTTTGTCTGAGTTCATGAGTTATTAATGTGGTTAGTCTCATAATAAAATGGGCGGGATTGGACCAGTGGGCGTGGTACCCCCCATACAAAGTAAGTATTCAATATGATATAACTGGAGTACTATAATAGTGAAAGTCTTGCGACTTTGTTTGAGTTTATAAGTTATTAATGTGAGTAGTTGCCAGTAAAACGGGCGATATCAGACTAATGGGCGTGGCACCTCCTATACAAAAAAAAACAGTTTTCTACAAAACATATTCCCTGCTCTTTTTTTTATCGCTACGAGGGGTGTAGCAAAGCGCATCGGGTTACTGCTAGTTTTACTATAAAATTTTACTAATTTACTATTTTTGGGAAAAATATTTTTGCTTATTTATTTACTTTATTTATTTTTTATTCATTTTTGTAAAGGATTGAATAATGCATTGCATTTTATATATTTGTTCAAGGACTTTTATTTATATCCTCTATGGGGTACACAATATTTACCTGTAGCGTTTCAACTGACCATATTATTGCCCAAAATTCTGAAACCAGTCAAAAAATATGTTACGGTATTACAATTTTTATAATAAATATTATTAAACTATTAAATTTCTTTATAATTGCCTTAAACTATAAAGTATATATTATTTATATGTGTTGCACTAAAGATCGCCTGAAAACTAACTTTATAATACAAACTTTAAAATACGTCTATTTTTATGACTAACTAAAAAATTTCAATATATTTATTTTGGTATTTACATTCCTTTTTTGTACATTTAAAACTTCCTTCAAACCCTTTGTACTGCTTGTATCTCTCATTCAATGTTGACTTAATTCATTCATATTTATAATTCCTTTCTACTTTTATAAACTAATTATTCGTACATAATTTCCCAGCAAACTATTTATAAACTACATTAGAGCAATGTTAACAACCACACACAAAAAGGAATACAATAATTTTTCTGTGTTTGCAGTATTTTTTGTAATACTTACAAGGTGTTCGAAATGACATAAGAAAAAACTTAGTTAAATTAACAAAAAAAAAAAAAGTACAAAATATGGTAAATTTAAAATTTTACTATTAAATGTTTTTGAAAACAGTTGTTCTTTCATAAAATTTTTGTTGAATGAATTAAAACCAAAACGTGTTTCTTTATTTTTTACCAAACTCAATTGGTTAATATTTTAACCTATCTATCTATTTTTTTAGCCTTTTCATTGTTACGGTGGAATGTAGTACAAATTTTATTTTAAACCCTTTAAATATTTTATAAATTAATGACGAATAATCGACAGCTAAAAACTCTAATCAAAAAATTCATCAGTTATTCAGGTCTTAAAACTATTTATGGATGAAAATGTCAACATAATATTTTATTCAACATAAAGTTAATGGCAATGCCTTTCAACTGAATGGTCTTTATTGCTGAAACACAACATCAATAAAAAAGAAATATTTTTGTTTTGTTAGCAAACTAAATCGCTTTTTAAATCGATAATTTTCCCATCATAACCATTATCGTTTACATTTCCAGTAATGGCAGAAATATTTTTTTTATTTTTATTATTCAGCCATTTGAATAATAGAGTCAAAGGGGATAGTTAGGTAACCACAGTTACTAGTTCGTTTATGTACAGGTATTAATGAGCCCTCTTTCTTTTGAGACAAAAATTATATATATTCCTCTCTACGCAGCTACTTTTCTGTTCATAGCACAATTAGTAAACAAGATTCATAAATTTGCAAAAAAAATTGCTTTACTTTTTCTTGTGGGTAAAGTATGAATGTTCGAGTAAGTACTAATTTACACTGGCAAGCAAAAAGGAATGCATGGTCCTTATAATTCTACTTAAAGTGTCATATGATGGTAAATAGTAAACGTAATTTTATAGCAGTTTTCTGTTAGAAAAAAAAAATGATGCTCAAAATAATGATAATGAAACAAAACCAAACAAAAAACAAGTAGGAAAATTATAGTCGGTCTACACCGACTATACGATACCCTATACCATGCGTTTAGAGACCCTATCTCTCAGGTCCAACTAACTGGATATAGAAAATACGCATAAACCAAATTTGAGTGGGATTGTTATTAATTTTTTCGGCTGCAGATATGAAAAAGTTTATATTGGATGCTATATCTATATGGGGGCTAGGCCCAAAAATGGACCGATCCTGACCATGTTGGGTAAAGTCTCTTGTATTTTGCAAAAATATATGCAAACAAAATTTGAGAAGAATCAGTGCAATATTTTTTTTTTTGATCGATTTAAGTGAAGATCGGGAAGCAGCTCCATATGGGGCCAATGACTAAGAGTTGTCCAATAGGGATCATTTTGGACTACTGATGTAATATATACATACAAACCCAATTTGACTAAGATTTGTATGATAATTTGGATCTTATGGCAATATATGTTGATTTCATAGGGGTCGTTTGTATGGGGGCTAGGTCTGAACATGGACCGATTCTCACCAATTTCAATAGCGTTCATCCCATGGCCGATAAAAGATTAAATACCAAATTTCGTCAAAATATATTCATATTTGCGACCTGCAGTTTGATTACAAGCTTTACATGGACACACAGACGGACGGACGGACGGACGGACATCGTTAAATCGAATCACATAGTGATTCTGATTCGATCGGTATAATCAAATATTTTTGGATGTTACAAACAGCAGCACAAAGTCATTATACCCAAACCACATAGTGGTATAGGGTATAAAAAACTAATGCTACGAGGGCGGTTCAATAAATCCATGACTTTTATAATGAAACACAGTTTTTTTTTTTGCAAAAAAAAAAAAAAAATATTTTTCAAAAAAACTCCTTTTAGCTCGATACACTTAGTCCAACGTTTCTCCAATTTTTGTATCCCTTCCAAAAAATAGGATTGTTGGAGGTCCATAAAACAGGCATTCGTTTGATTAATAATTCCATCGTTGGAGCTAAATCTCTTTCCACTGAGCCATTTCTTTAGGTTTGTTAATAAGAAATAGTCCTAAAACTAAATTTGTTTCCTCAAGTTATGGATTTATTCTAAATTTAATACAAAAATTACAAATATATGGTCTTACACTTCTTCAACAAATGGAAGTGGTAACAGATATGGTTAAAAAGTTAACGGGTGGTAATATTAAGTTCATTGTTAAAAAAAAGTTGAAAATATTTTAGAAAAAAACAAAGTACTGGAAGTAAAATACAAATACTAGCAGATTCAAGCGCTTGAAATTCGAGTGCAATTTTATTTTTCAACTTAGCCAATTCACAAACCAACACTTTTATTGATTTATTATTATTGTGAATGAACAAAACAAACACATTAGCAAACACATTAACAAATTTAATAAACACAAACAAACCATATGTATAATTTTATGAATGTGTTAGTAGCAACTTTAATGCAATTTACTCAAAAAAAAAAAAAAATAAAACAAAAATCTGTAAATCTAATGAACAGCTAAAAAGAAATACCTTTCAAATAATATACGTTTTTTCAAAATCGGTATAAAACAGTAGAACAAAACATCGTTAACAAGAAATCGCCTAGCCTATTAATATTATGGATTTGCGAAAAGTTGAATGGATCTACATCAAAATCGACATTAAAATATTATGTAAATGAAGTATTGGCTTATAGTTAAATTTGCTCCTTGATGTATATGCTTCAGGTGATGTAGAAAGAAGATTTTCTATGTACAAAAATATTCTAAGATGCAATAGACAGCATTTCTTATATGACAATTTAGGTGAATACTTTATAGTCTATAGCAACAGCAACCTAAATTGAAAATGAATTGATTTCATATCGTAGTAAACATTTCCAAAATTTAAAAGCAAATCAAACACATCTTTTGTTAAAAATTATAGTGAAAATTAAGCATTAACTTTGACTAAAGATTTACTTAGACAATTTTTTAGTTAAATGCATTACATAAATTTAAAAAATATTTTTGTTTTTTTATTTATTTTTTTTTTATTTATTTATTTTTTTGTAAGAATAACTCTAAAACTCTTTTCTTTTAATTAATTCCCTAATTTTTTGTTACGTTTTTTAATTTCTTTTCTAATTTTTAAAAAACTCTTGAATTAAGAAGTGCTGATTTTTGGTTTTTTAAGAGCATATTTTTAAAATTTTTTGGGCATTTTTTTCGATTCTTACATTATATTTTATGGTCATAAAACACTTTTTTTAGAGCATATTTCTGATTGCCCTGGTTATCAGTAATAGCAATTTTACATAATAAAATAAAGAAATATATGAATAAAATCAACATAGAAACCGAAACTAGTATAGTATAGTATAAAAACTAAGCGATTCGAATATGATGTAGTGTAATATTTATGGAGTGGACTGTATGAAGCTATAAAAAATCATGATGAGAAATAAACTTAAAAATATGACAGAGGTACCTTATTGCTTTGTAGTTATTTCACTTGTTTTACTTCAAATACTTCAAAAAGATTCAAACCCAATTACCCGATCTTGTGTAGCACAGAGCATATACCGAGGATGAAGTCACTTTTCCACACTATGGAAACAACAAAGATATAGAAAAGATTGACAAAATTGGCTGACTGGGCAAAAATTTCAGATGATAAAATGATCTACACAAATACCAGATTAACGAGGAGTTTAGCACAATACAATCGAGTGCCTACGAACATAGAGAAGCTTCGAAACCATGTAAATACACAATTGAAAAAAATTCCTAGTGAATTTAAAGATAACTTGATGGAATAATGACAAGCCGTATGAAAAAAGCTATTAAAAATTAACAACTTGTTTTTAGTTTTTTGTTTATTTATAGTTTATAACTAATAACGGCTAAACGTTTTATAAAACTTGATTTATCATTTTTTCGATACTACTGGTGTGCACTGTCGAGCTTCGTTAGCGAGACTTATTGTTATGTTTTATTTAATAATCAAGTTTTTCAATGAACTTTGTATTATGCAATTAAAATACTTTATTTAACTTATTTTAAATATTATTTATTACAATGCTTGCTGATTAATATATATTTTTAAAATTTTTGTTTCTGAATTCCGTGCAACAATTATCAAATTTTTCGGCGTTCCTATTCTGGCGCAAAGTACATATAGCTACTTATGAGAAGAACATGGATTTTCCAAATTAAATCTGGCAACACTAAACTATTCGCCTTGAATTAAGAATATCATTGGGCAATATTTTTCTGTAGCGTTTTTTGATTTTGGCAATTTTTGATTTTAGCGATTTTTGATTTTACCCATTTTGGAATTTGAAGATTTTTGTTTTCGCCGATTTTTTATTTTGGCGATTTTGTATTTTGGCGATCTTTGAATTTGGTGATTCCGCCCATATTTTCCAATGTAATTGTACTTGTCAAAAGTTTCATGACTGTTGCTTTCGCAGTACTTTATACTTTTTTGTGTTGGACTTGCCACGCCCCTTAATACCTTCCCTCCCAATTATTATCGGACTGCTCACATTAATATCTGATGGACTGGTACAGTGTCGAGGCTTTCACCAGGCGTACACCGTATATATATATATATATATGATAATATATAATTACTTTGTATGAACGATGCCATGCCCACTGCCCCGACCACGATCATTTTATATTTACTTTGTATGTGAGGTGCCACGCCCATATGTCTGATACCGTCCATTTTTTTGTCCGTCTACTCACATTAATGATAGATGCCCTCAGACAAATATGCAAAGCTGTCTCTGTCATAGTACTCGATATCTATGATATTATAAAATCACTTTATATGGGGGTGCCATTAAAATCATTTTTGCAAATAATTAATCGTACTTTGTGAATCTACGCTTGAAGTCTTCAATGTGAATTTTTCTTTTCGTTTCGCAAAGTTTAACTAAAAATTAGTTTTTTCAAAATCCTTTCCTCTTTTCGGTATCAATAGTGTTGTTACTATTTTTTTTTTTTTTTTTATATATAAATTTTTCGCTTCCCTTTCCAGTTTGTTGTATATTTATAATTCCCAATATTATTTGAATATTCTCAATTTCTATTCGCTGCTATTTAGACTCCAAAATGTTGCATTTTCATAATAGTTTTATGTTAACAATTTTGAAATTTTCTTAAAATTACACCCAACTAAGTCCTTCCATTTGCAGCATTGAAAATGTGAATCTCCTAGAATTCCTTAGCTTTCCTTTGCTGTGTTAAAATCCATCAATTTCACAATCTTATCTTATTTTACCGAAATTTACAAAAAAAAAAAAGTTAAATGATGAGTTCAAAAATAAAATTTTAGTCAATGTTGAGTATGGTGATACGTCCCAAACGTTAAAACATTGCCTTGACAACTACTTTGATGTTATTAAAAACGAGCAATACAAAAAAAGACGCAATATAAAGTAACAAAACAAAAAATATAAAAATAAACTACAAAAACGCAAGGTATTTAAGTGCTTTAAAAGGTGACTCACAATTCATAGGTCGGTTAATTGATAATTTATTTCTTGAGAATAATTTAAATTTTAACTTATTGGCAATGGTAAACTTGTTACCAGTAAAGGCATTCTTAAGTCCAAATTTACACATGAAATTTTTCTTTCTGAAACTGTTTGAATTCTCTTTTAAACTTTCATCCGTGTCTACACAATACTGAAATTTTTGTATTGGAATTCAAGATGTGTTCATGTTTACTTTATCTTTTTATCTATTTATTTTATCATTTTATTTAATTAAAATTAACTTTATTTCAATATATTATCTTTCTTAAGACAAACAAAACATAAAAATGAAAGAAAACGTAAAATAACTTCATTTTGACCATTGCGAAGCAAGAAACACAAGAGAATTTCAGGGTACATGAAAGTATGTACACCCTGCCAGTATTCTCTCCCGTCTCACCTATAAACTCAAGACTTTCAGCAAGAAAATTTTCATGTGCAAACCGGCACTAATCAATCTGATATGAGTTTTTTTGGGATTTTTTTGAGACTTTGCATTTCTGAAACGTTGTATATAAACGTAATATTTATAAATTACAAAATATTTACAAATGTATAATATTCATAGGCTAGGCGATTTCTTGTTACCGATATTTTGTTCTACCGTTATATCCCGATTTTGACCAAACGTATATTATTTCAAAGGTATTTCTTTTCACCTTTGTTTTGAGTAAATTGCATTTAAAGTTGCTACTAACACACACATAATTATTATACATATGCTATGTGTGTGTTTATTTAATTATACCCTATACCACTATGTGGTTCGGGTATAATGACTTTGTGCTGCTGTTTGTAACTACCAAAAATATTTGACCTAGACCCAACTTTTATTATACCAATCGAATCAGAATCACTATCAGAATCACTATCTGATTCGATTTAACGATGTCCGTCCGTCCGTCCGTCAGTCTGTGTGTCCATGTAAACCTTCTAAACAAACTGCAGGTCGCAAATATGAGTACATTTTGATTGAATTTGGTATGTAAGCTTTTATCAGCCATAGGATGAATGTTGTTGAAATTGGTGAAAATCGGTCTATATTCAGACCTAGCCCCCATACAAATGACCCCTATGATATCGACATAAATTGCCATAAGAACCAAATTATCATATAGATCTTACTCAAATTGGGTTTGTATACGTTTATGACATCCATTAATGAGTACTCCAAAAACCATCCCTATGGGACAACCCTTACTCATAGGCCACATGTAGAGCTGCTTCCCGATCTGCACTTAAATCTATCAAAAAACAAAAATATTGCACTGATTCTTTTCAAATATTGTTTGTATATATTTTTGCAAAAAACACAAGACATTACCAAACATGATCAGGATCGATCTAATTTTAGGCCTAGTGCCCATATAGATATAGCATCCGATATGAACTTTTTCATATCTGCAGCCAAAAAAAATAATAAAAATCCCATTCAAATTTGGTTTATGCTTATTTGCTATGTCCAGTTAGTTTGGCCTAAGAGATAGGGTCTCTAAACGCATGGTATAGGGTATCATATAGTCGGTCTAGACCGACTATGATTTTCTTACTTGTTTTTTAATATATTTGTTAATGAAATTATCAGAAAATAATATTGAACAATGTTTTATGAAACTAATATATATAATTTTTTTTAAGAGAAATGTTTCTAGATTATGGAACCAATACTCCATCACTCTATTTTTGAAGACAGATATTCTTTCTATACTTCTTATATCTTCAGGAAGATTATTAAATTCAAAACTACCCATATATTCGACACGTTGCTTTGTAGTAGGTAGCCGATATCTAGCTGTCCTAAGATTCGCATAGTTTCTGGTATTAAATGTTGTTTGATTTCTTTGAAATGAAACTGTATGATGACCAGTATCATTTATTGATTTAAAAACGTAGAGAAGAACCTGCAACTTATATAGCCCGTAGATTGGTAGAATTGTTATCGAAATATCCCTGTACAAAGAAATAGCGGAGTACGATAACGGCAAATTAAAACAATTAAAAAATTATAGTCGGTCTAGACCGACTATACGATACTCTATACCATGCGTTTAGAGACCCTATCTCTCAGGCCCAACTAACTGGACATAGAAAATAAGCATAAACCAAATTTGAGTGGGATTTTTATAATTTTTTTTTGGCTGCAGATATGAAAAAGTTCATATCGGATGCTATATCTATATGAGGACTAGGTCCAAAAATGTACCGATCCTGACCATGTTTACTAAAGTCTCTTGTATTTTGTAAAAACATATACAAAGAAAATTTGAAAGGAATCCGTGCAATATTTTTGTTTTTTTTATAGATTTAAGTGAAAATCGGGAAGCAGCTCTATATGGGGCTTATGACTAAGAGTTGTCCCATAGGGATCATTTTTGGACTACTGATTAATGGATGTAATATACACATACAAACCCAATTTGACTAAGATTTATATGATAATTTGAACATATAACCGATTCTCACCAATTTCAATAGCGTTCATCCCATGCCCGATAAAAGCTTAAATACCAAATTTCGTCAAAATATATTCACATTTGCGACCTGCAGTTTGATTACAAACTTTACATGGACACACAGACGGACGGACGGACATCGTTAAATCGAATCAGAAAGTGATGCTGATTCGATCGGTATAATAAAAGATGGGTCTATGTCAAATATTTTTGGTAGTTACAAACAGCAGCACAAAGTCATTTTACCCAAACCACATAGTGGTATAGGGTATAAACAGCCTTTATTGCTTTATTTTGTGTTCGTTGTAACGATCTAAACTCAAGACTTTTCTTACTTCCATATACAATCGGTAAATAGTTTCAGTGGCTGTGAATCAAAGATTGATATAATATAAGTTTTGCTCTTTTATTAAACTTATTTTTAAATTTATAAAGTAGACCGAGAGCAGATACTATTTTATTATTATTTAAGATCTGGATATGAAAATCATGACAGATTGTTTTGAAGATAAATTTCAAGATATTTTATTGAAGCGCTTTCAATGATTTCTCTCCCATCAGCATAAATACTAGAACTTCTGCTATTTAACACGGGAGAAATCTTAACAGTATGGTTTTTTCAGTATTCAAAACAAGTATATTTAAGCTTACAAATTCACTAATTATTGCTGCATCTCTCTCCATATACGCCTTCGGAACTGCTTCATGCTTCTAGGGATGAAAAAGAGATATATCATCTGCATACATATATTATTTCCCCGACAACCGAGATTGTGGATGTCATTTAGATACATGGTGAATATCAGCGGGCCTAAGACGCTTCCTTGAGGCACCCCATATTCAACTAGACCGGTTCTACTTTTACAACTTTTTATTTCAACGTATTGTTTATCCACTAAGCTTAATGTAGTTTCACCAAGACCATAATATTTCAACTTTTGAATTAATAAAAATCATAAAAAATGCCAGCAGTACCATTAAAACTACTATCCAAGCTTTGGCAAATATTGTTAACCACATTTACAACAACGCCTTCTGTTCCACACCCGTTCTTCAGCTCACACTGAAATTGGCTTAGCAATGAATAATTCGTTCAAATATTTTGTCTGTTATAGGCAATACAGCAATTGGCCGGAACTTACTTTATTCCGTAGCATTATTCTCCTTCAGTATTGGTACGATTTTAGCAATTTGTAACATATCGTGATATGTAGATGTATCTATAATAGAGTTAAAAAATCTAAAAAGAAAGGCAGATATAAGATCTTTACACTCGAACAGCATGCTTGGAGATATGGCATCACAACCACAACGTTTTGTTTAGTCCAATTTAGAAAAAAATTGTTCATTTTCAGAAATGACAATGAGTCAGAGTTCACTATTTGTGTCAAAAACAGTGGATTCTGGTACCTAAAAAGGTGTAGAAACTTTAAATGCGTTTTTTTCTCAAAACTAAATTTTCACACACTAGGTCCCTTTCTCGGAGAATGTCACATATAATGTTAATTACAATAGAATGCGTTATAGAAATACAAATATAAATACAAATTTGATTTTATCTATTATCCAACAATTTATAACAACTAGCATAACCCAGCACTCGAAATTCGAGTGCAAATACTAGGAAATTTTATTTATTTTTTAATTTTTTTTCTGTCAGTGTTTTTCATTCTATATAATTAAAACGTTTATGAGTAGATAAATAAGTTTATAAGCGCATAAAGATTGCTAATCAATTTTAGGCAATTTATTAATAGTTCAAGATATAAAATCATAATAAAATCTGACATAAAATCATAATGAAATTTGATGAATTGTGAATTCGATAAAATTGATAAGCACACCTTCAAGCTCCTATAAAATTATTTATTATTAACATTTTATTTTATTAAATTTATTATATTTTTAACACATACTATACACAGATTTTAAAATTCTGCGCTTCTCCTCCATGTGAGCTATAACTATGTCAAATATCAGACTCCTTATTATTTATATATTATTATATATAGATATCATAACTTACTGCCTTTAATAAATATAGTCTTAATTGAGTTAGTTAAGTAATTTGTATAAATACATTCGATTGATGTATAAGATAAGGTTGCTCCTAAATCAGAATATACAAAAAATGCACTTTTCAATTTAGTGCTTAATCTCACATCAAAACTTAAAAAAAAAAAAATTCCCAAACAGTTAATTTTTAAGAAATTATTAGCTTCTCAAAAAATTTTCAGGCCAAAAAAGAATTTTGCTTTTTCAATTTTACGGCATATATTTTTGATATAACAAAAACAATTAATAATTTAAACATTTCTTGTTGTATCCATTGCTAGCCGGAACTGATTCAAGAGGTCTAGGAGATATTTGTACCATTCTCCTTTCAACACTAATACCAATGTAGCTTTTAATGAAACGTTATGTGTTCGGACTTTTACATTAAAATAAGCCCAAAGGTTTTCTTATCGGATATTACGATATTACTTCGTATCTTTGGGCCGGTTACATGTTGGAAATTGATTTCGTTTCTATATAGCCCCATTTTTTTTACACTTGCACTTAGATTTTCTTTCAAAATTGACAAATACACATGTCTATCCAAAATTCTATCTCTTATAATTTGCATATTACATATTGCAACAGCCATTCTGGTGATTGAGAAATTCTAAGTCAAGGTGAAATTACTAGGACAGTAAAATCCCAGATGTTTGGTTGCTTAGCTTGCTTAGGTATCACACCTGTGCAGAATTGACGAACTGCTGAAAAAATACTCCACAAAAGTGGAGGTCTTTAAGCACAATATCACCGCTTTAAATAAAATTGCTAGAGTAATTTTGAAAATATGGCGATATGAGCGATTTACCACGAAGACATAGATTTTTTGGTATTTTTTTTTTTTTTTTTTTGTTTGTTTATGTGCTATTATTTTTTTCCCCTTTGTTTCAATAAACCCTACTGATAGAAAGAAAGAAAATCATGTGAGTCCGATCACAAGGGAGATGTGTAACTTATAGCAAAACAACTGCAATATAAAAATATTTATTATTATTTATAAAATGCAAGTGAATAATTTTTAATTTTTTGATTCTAATTTTTTATTTTTCATTTTAAATTTTTAATTTTTCATGCTTCATTTTTAATTTTAAATGGTTCTTGGTCAAGAAGAATAAGAAAACATATATTTCAAAAATTCATAAGTACACTGTGTTCTAAATCGGACCGGTTTCTGGCATTTCAGCCTTCATCAGCGATTTATTGAACATTGTGATAAATGTTATGTTATAATTGAATATATTGTTTCCATAAGAAATTTTTCTACTTAGGGCGGCCGTGAGCTTTGAACCGTGAACCTTCACATACACAAGTACTTGCACTTTTTGGTCAGCGCTTTAACACACTCACCTAAAGTCAGGCCTACGAGCAGTGTGGTCAGAATCAGTTTTCGTACCATACAGCTTTTACTTCGTATTAATTTCAGAAGATACAACTCTGTCCAAACAACTATTCGTTATTTTTGAATTTTTTAATACTTTTGCATTTATGTTTCTAATTTTCGCTATTCTCAGTTTCATAAGAGTTGCCACATGTGATGTACGGTTTGTACACACTACATATTGCACTTTTACATATGATGCTTTTGAAAAGAAAATTTTCGTTTGTTAGATTTGTAATCATTTTTCAGACATATTGCAATTACTATTGTAATTAATATGCAAATTCTAATCCTGTTTCAATTGTGCGTGGTAAAGAAGGAGAAAGCATATATTTCAAAAATTCATAACTACATTGTATATTTGTGATATTTGTTATATTATAATTGAATAGATTGTTTCATATGATTTTTTACCTTCCTTTTTCATTTTTAACTTTAGGTTTTTTAATTTTAATTTTTTATTTTTTATTCTTGAGTTTTCATTTCTATTTTTCATTTTGAATTTTTTAATTTTTTATTTTTCACTTTCCATTTTTCATTTTTAATTTTTTACTCTTATTTTATAATTTTTTAATTTTTTTATTTTTCATTTTCCATTTCATTTTTTCATTTTCTATTCTTAGTTTTTCATATTTCATTTTTTATTTTTCATTTAAATTTTTCTTTCCTTTTTTTTAGTTTAATTTTTTATTTTTCGTTTTGTATTTTTAATTGCTTATTTTTCATTTTTAATTTTTTATTATTGTTTTTCATTTTTCATTTTCTATTTTTCATTTTCAATTTTTCTTTTCTTATTTTTCTTTTTCATTTTTCATTTTTAATGTTTTTTTCATTTTATTTTTTATTTTTCTTTCTTCATCTTTACCGTTAGGCTTTTCATTTTTAGTTTTTTAGTTTCTTTTCTTGATTTTTCATTCTTATTTTTCATTTTGAATTTTGAATTTTTCATTTTTTATTTTACATTTTTAATTTTTTATTCTTCATTTTTTATTTTTCATTTTTTATTTTTTATTTTTTTTCTTAATTTTTAATTTTTAAATTTTTATTCTTAGTTTTTCATATTTCATTTTTAATTTTTCATTTAAATTTTTCTTTCCTTTTTTTTAGTTTAATTTTTTATTTTGCAATTTGTATTTTTAATTGCTTATTTTTCATTTTTAATTTTTTATTATTGTTTCTTCATTTTTCATTTTCAATTTTTCTTTTCTTATTTTTCTTTTTCATTTTTCATTTTTAATGTTTTTTTCATTTTATTTTTTATTTTTCTTTCTTCATCTTTACATTTAGGCTTTTCATTTTTAGTTTTTTAGTTTTTTTCTTGATTTTTCATTCTTATTTTTCATTTTGAATTTTGAATTTTGAATTTTTCATTTTTTATTTTACATTTTTAATTTTTTGTTCTTCATTTTTTATCTTTCATTTTTTATTTTTTATTTTTTATTTTTCAATTTTTATTTATCATTCTTCATTTTTAATTTATTATTTTTAATTTTTAATTTTTTATTCTTAATTTTTCATCTTTCATTTTTTGTTTTTCATTTTTCATTTCACTTTTCTTATTTTTCATTATTTATTTTCATTTTCAATTTTTCTGTTCTTATTTTTCATATTGCATTTTTCATTTTAGTTTTTTATTCAAAATTTTTAGTTTTTCTTTTCTCATTTTTCATTTTAAATTTTTCTTTTCTTATTTTTTAATTTTTCATGTTTTATTTTTCATTTCTCATTTTTCATTTTTTATTTTTCATTTTTCATTTTAAATTTTTCTTTGAACGTTTTATCCGTCCTTATCTATTAAGCAATACAATCGTACATCACACAGTTTTTGTCTTACTCCATTTTTGTGACTGTATTGTGAAATATATTTTTAGCCCCCCTGAGCGTATAAATGTTTACACATAAAAATCGTTTGAGCGGTTTTCGAGTAATGGGCATTTGAAATTTTGCCCACCCCACGCCTTTTTTTGCTAAACCAATATCCACAAAGTAAAAAGTTGGCCAGAGAACGTCAAACCTTTTGTAGGTATTACTATACTGGCCTAATTTTTTACCGTGACTTCGAATTTCCCATCCTTTAAAATGTTCAGACTGTGAAAATGTTCCACAGTTTTATTAGTGAGTTCAAATAAATTATTTGAAAAATGTATGCAAAATATTTTGTGATGTTGAAATTGGATTGTGGTATAAATTGGATTGTGGTATAAATTGGATTGTGGTATAAACTTGATAATTTTTTAAGGGTGTGTTTTATGCTTTATAATTTCCTTATTACTGAGTGCAACAGCCATTCTGACAGTTAAGAAAAAACCTTAAAAGTACTCGGCATTCTCAGGCCAAACTTTTTTTGGTTTTTATATATTTCCCTTTATGCTTATTTGCTTAGTTAACTTATAGTGCGTTTACAGCTGAGGAAAATCTAGTAGATTTTAGTTTAAATCTGTTTCAAAATCTATACCGTTAACATCTAACTTTTTTGATATTTTGTGAGATTTTGTTTCCACAACAATAAACAGCTGACTAAAATAAAACATATATACTAGAAATACCAAAAATAAACAAAATTAAGAAAAATGGAAATGTGGAAAATTCAAAAAAGGAACAGATTTTATAATTATTTTATGCATCAAAAATGAAAAAATCACAAACTGAAATAGAAATTTTGTGAAAATAATCAGCATCTGTTAAATGTATAGTTTGAACAGCAAAAAGTAATTCATTTTCCACAATTATTATTTAGCAGATTGGAATGGGCACATGTCAACTTTTCAATTACTAAATACTTTTTATTATAGATTCGTCTAATTTTTTTGTTAATAATTAATATTTTATTTCCTTTTTATTCAAATTGTTTGCTTTTGTTTCTAATTGTCAATTTTTCAGTCACTGCGTTCTAATTTTCTACTACAATATTAAAAAAAAACACAGTAATATCATTTGGTAGTGCCCAAGTTTGACAAGATTTTGTGAGATTTTGCACAAAGCTAGTAATGACCTAGATTTTGTTTTGTATAGGAAATTTGGTAAAGCTCATTTTTACTCTCTCGAAATCTCGTATATACTAGATTCTGCTAAGATGTAAACGCACTATTAGGATTAGAAAAAACACAGCAGAACAGCTGTGGAGCGTATGATGAATATGATTTTTTTGTTTAATAATTATCATAAGCTCCATGGTTATTCTGGCCTGAGAAAGCCAAAACCTTTGGATGTTTTACTATCCTGGCCTAACACTTTCACTCTGAGTTGAAATTTCTCACCTCCCAGGCAATGGCCCCATAAATGTTCCACGTGTAATTAATGTATTCAAATCAAATGGATGTCTTAGCAAATATAAACAAAATTCTTATATGAATAATTTGAAGTATTTAAAAATATGTTCTCAAAATGTCACCCTTTAGAAGTTCTATTAAAAAAAGCAAAAAAATTATGAAAAAGTAAAACTCCAAACGAAGTTTTACTACAGTCGAACGGTGAAATATATAACAAATTATCTGAATATAAAATTCGTTAAAATCGAGGAATCATTATTATAATCTTTCTTACTTTTTTTTCCTTATTCATATGTATTCCCAATACATTTTTTCGATTTATTTCTTCACTAACTTATAAACCAAACCACGTAACTATAAACCAAAAGCTAATATTATTAAGAAAAAGAAAAACTAATGGTATTTTAATTTTGTTGTTGTTATATATGAAATTATTTTGCCTTGAAATTTTGCCCTTTATCAATCCTTTAAAGGTTGGCTGATATTTAACAAGAAGTTAATTTAAAATCCTTAATAAATATTTAATGTAATTTTTTATTGTTTTTTTTCCGACGACCATTTAAAAAAAAAAGGTAAAACTAAATCCTAACGATGGGTTAAAAAGGATTATACAAATTACTTGAACGTTATTTGAGAAAAGTATATATAACAAATAACAATACCTTTAGCCATTAAATAAATTGAATAAATCTTAAGCAAAATTTCAAAATTTCTAACGCAACTAGCTAATCAAATGAAAGGTATGATTGTTTTATTTAACTTGTTTATTTAACTTTTTTAATTTTCTTTTATAATTAAACATTTATTGGCTGAATACAGAGTATCCCGTGGTTGACATTTAAATATCTGTTGAAATTCGTTGGATTGTTTTAGAAGCGTTTGAATAAATTGTCTGCGTTGCTCTTGGCGATTCAATTGACAATCCACCAATGTGCTGGCTATAAAGTAAAGTTTCTGCATAGACATTTGTAAGCGACCAGCCTTTAAGAGGACATCTAATTTTTGTATAAACTCTTCATCTCTTTGCAGCCATAGCTGATAGGTTTGCCAGGATAAATGTTGTGATAATATCTTTAATATTAATTTGTTTAGATTATAATTTCTCTTTTGCTGAGGCTGTTGTCTCTGTATACATTTATCGAACTGGTCAAATTGTCTATCTGAATCCATACTCCGCCAAGCACCTGGCGTCTCATAGACACCACCAATCATTGCTTCGGCAAAATATTCGCCGACCATTATGTAGTTAAGGGGTATTGAGAGATTTTGTTGCTGTGGTATCAGCTGATTGATGGTTAAAAATATGGCCATATAATCCTTAGAACTTTGTGTTAGTTGTATGGCACTGCTGGCCTTTGGTCTCGAACCACTACCATTTTCCACTTTCAATTGTCGCGCCTTAAATCGTTGTGCCTTTTCCAGATTACGATAAAAATTGCGATTTGTTATGGTCAGGGGCTGATAGACGGCATCGAGTTTGGCATCACCATTTAATGTCAAGTGCATAATACGTTCTAAAAATTGTTTCGAATTTTGCTGTGTTATTTCATCTATCCATGGGGTACTAGCCAGCGTTTGATCGTACAAGTGTCCTATTTCGGAATACATTTGCGTCATTTGTACTTTATCAATGGCCGAACGTTCAACAACATGCTGATAGACGGATGTAAAATATAATTTGGTCAGCTTTTTACAATCGGCTGGAGTTTTGTCTGGGAAATAAATTAACAAAAATATCGGGGGGAAAGTGAAAATAAATGGCATTAAATATTGGAGAAGAAATTTACTGAAATTCTTTATAGAAGAAAAATTAAGAATATTGAAAACCCTTTTTTTTGGATATGAGATTGCCTTATTGCATGATCGTGTTTTTTGTTTTCACAAATTTCTAAAAGCAAAAAACCTTAAAACCAAGACTTTCGAGAATGGATCTTAAGTCCAACCTTGGTTATATCATAATTGGAAGTATAAAATCAGCACAAACCAAATTTAAATGTAACTTTTATGAATTCTTGGCATACATTTCTGAAAAAGTTTACATCGAATATCTATAATATTAATAGGATAGGCGATTTCTTGTGACCGATGTTTTGTTCTACCGTTTTGTACCGATTTTGGCCAAACATATATTATTTGAAAGGTATTTCTTTTAAGTCGTTCTGCAGATTTATAGATGTTTAAATTTTTTCCTTTATTTTGAGTAAATTGTGTTTAAAGTTGCTACTAACACATACATAAAATTATACATATGCTGTGTTTGTTTTGTTAAATTTGTAAATGTGTTTTATAATAAGTTTTTTATCTTCATTCACAATAATAATCAACCGTAAAAGTGTTGGTTTGTGAATTGGCTAAGTATAAAAATGAAGCTGCCTAGATATTGCACTCGATTTTCGAGCGCTGTAATCTGCTAGTTATTTTTATATGGGGCCTATGTCGCATATTGTAACAATCACTGCCTTATGAAAAAAATAATATAAGCAGTATTTTGGTTTCTTGGTCATATGGGAGCTAAAATAAACATGGCTCTACAAAGTTTATATATAGACTACTTATTATTATTGGGCATAACAAATACACTCAAGCACAGTTCAACCATGATCAGTGCGATAATTTTCAACTTAGGGCAATTTGTAAGGGGAATTGGTCTGAACATGCACCGATTTTCAGAAATTTTGGTACCAATCGACATATGGACAGCAAAAGTATATACGGTGAATGTCATAAAAATATATTTATAATTGGCAGGCAGGTAGACGGCGGAATATCGTAAGATCGACTCAAAAAATGATTCTAAATCGAGCGGGTTAATAATTTTTGGCTGTTACAAAAATCAGCCCAAATTCCTTATAAATATTTAGTTTTTATTTTTTAAATTGTCCGAAATGTGAAAAACTGGATAAGAAGCTTGTGTTAACGTTAGTGTTAACGTTAGTGTATTTTAAAAGGTGGCTTGATTTTGGGCATTTGCCATTTTTGTTTAAATTTTTGTTTTATTTTATTTATATAAACATTTGCCAAGGGCTGCTACATCGGCCTAACAACACAATAATTAAAAATAAAAGCAGTAATTTTCAGATTTTCAACAATCCTTCAAAGAAAATAATTGAAAACAAGTAACAGTGTTAAATGCGGCTGTGCCAAATCTTTGATACCTGCCAAATGGGTTTTACGTTTACATCAATTATCGACTTATTGCACTATTTGTAACAAAGTAGCAGATTCCAGCACTCGAAATTCGAGTGCAAATTCTAGAAAATTTTATTTATTCATTTAATAAAGACCCTAAAGGTATGCTTCTCAATTCAACTGATTTTAAAATAAAGAAAATACACTCAACACAACACAAATCCATTAACAAATTTAATAAACACAAACATAGCATTATATAATTTTATGTATGTGTGAGTAACAACTTTAAACGATCATAACTGCAAAAAAAAATGTTCCAGAGCATGAAAATATGTATATCTGGAAAACAGCTAAAAAGAAATAACTTTCAAATGATAAAATTTTTGTCAAAATCGGGGTAAAGCTGTGAAACTTACACCGGTCACAAGAAATCGCCTTGACTATTAATATTATATATAATCTAAATTATTACGGAATTTCATATTTTTCAGCAGAAACCTGCTCGAAATAATGGCAAACAATATTATCACAACTATTCCCAAGTGGCTTATTTTTTGAATGAGCATGATTTCAACAGACAGGCGACTAGGGTTGTATAAGAATATATATATTTAATTTTGTGAAGGTGTAGAGTATGTATGGTATACAAATAATTCTAATTCACCTAAAAGTATTTTCAATATTCAGTGTCAAATTCAATTTTTGTAAATTGTATGATTTGTTTGCGAATAGCTCACATTTGAGATTTATTTATTTCGCCTCTATTTTACTCACCCATTAAGTAATCAATCCATAACCAATTTAAAAATCTCGTCAAATTGGTAGCTTGCAGCAGTTCAAAATATTGTATTAATTTGGGCATTTCCGTGACAATTACCACATCTGTCGGCTTCAAAGGTTTACCCATGACCTTACGAAAGTATGCATCCCAATCCAAAGAGTGAACTGAACCAAAAGTTTGCATTTTAAAATCAGCATACGAATACTCCTTAACTTTATCCTGATCGGTGATATTTATATTCCTAATATCTTTAGAATTACGTTCAAAATTCAAAATCTCCAAAGCCACCAGTCGGGCACGACCACTATCAACATGATGTGAATGCATAATTTCACCCGCTAATTTTTCAAATTTTGGTAAATTAAAACGTATGGAAGTGTCGGGTATTAAGTAAACCACACGTTTATTCGAACTCAACTCAATTTGGGTGTTGAAAAAGTAAGAAATGCCCGATTCATGAAATGTACTTAAAACCTGTAACCAGGTAATATTGTTTCGCTTACGCAACATGGCCGGTGTATCATCTATGGCTGGCCAACCACCTACTGAACGATACAGTAACGTGGCCATAAGTTGATCGATTGAACGGGCATTTCGACAGGAATCATAAAAATGCTTCAGTTTCAATTCGGCATCCGTAAGCTGTTCATTATTGGTGTTTTCCAAAAATCTATTAAATTTTAATTGTTCCTGTTGTGCGAGTTTCTCTTGCTGAGTTTGTACTGTAGCATTCACAGAGCGAGAACACACGTAACCAAAAAAATCTTCACATGGTTTTTTCGTTAAATCCAACCACGATTCCAGCTCATAGGAAAAACGTAAAACATCATGTTCTATGTTAACTTTATCGAATGACACAGCATAGCCCCGGCCACAATATAGCGACAACAGCAACATTGATGTCATGGCCATCATCATCATCATCATTGACAACCATTTACCAAAGTGATAATACGACAACATATTGACAATAAAGATTGTTTTTTTCTTTTTCTTCTTTAATTTTTTTAATATATTTTGTTGTGTTCCAATACCAAAACACCAACAACAACAATATCAACAACCGAAAAGAAGCCACAAAATTTTGTAATCGTTTTTATATAAAGTTTTTTAATAACACTTTGTAATGCTAAGGGGAAACACAATTTTGTTGATGTAAAGAACAACAGCAAAAAAAAAACGTTAAATTGAAAAAGTTTCCGTTTTATTTTTTTAAATTCTTAAATTAAATATTTTTGCATAACTTTACACTGTTGACACAAAATAACAACTAACATAAATGAAATGCAAAAGCTATTTGAATGCAACCCTTTATTAGGATTCTTGCTTTCACAAAGTTGTTGGGATTACAAATTTCAATTTTGAATTTTCTTCGTTTCCCTTGGTACGTGCGATCTACTTATTGTTGTTTTTTCTTTCATATCTTGCAGTTTTTAACCTTGCATTTAATTAAATTTGGTTACTAAAACCGTACATATTTCAATCGATGGTTTACTATCCACCTTCTGTGTGGTTTTTCTTATTCTTCAATTACTGGTTCAACTATTTTACAATTTCGTAACGATTTTGTTTTGTTCGTAATTTCTGCTACGCTTAACTCATACTAAAGTCTAATCTGAACTGGAACATGTTTTTTTTTTTTTTTGTTAACAAATAGTAGATCTCTCTAGTATTGGGAATTATATATATGTATATATATATATATTTAAAATAATTTTTTTCTAATTGTTGTTGGGTTTTGTCTGATGATAAGCTTGGGTTAAAGTCAATTTTATTAGAATGTTCAAAATAAAAAAAACGTTTTATTTTAAGTCCCATATATGTAAACATTGTGCATTTTTTTTTTAAATAATTAATATTTTGTGTTTTTAAAATAAGTACGAAAGCATAAACCGAGTATACGATACCTTATGCATCATGAGATGCCATCATATTTGAGTGTGATTTTTATGAATATGATGCCAGCAAATGTGAAAAAAATTTATTTTTTGACAGTGAGTGATACGTTAGAAGCATTCGAAAAATTCTCAATTTGCCAATTTTGCTTTATAAAAAGTAAGAGTTTAAATTCGGTTCTAGCGATTCTTTCTTACTAGGGTTTCAAATTTATATTAGCATGTGAATTGTTTGCACTACTTATAACAAATGTTAACCAAATATTTTAAAAAGTACACAATTTGATAAACTTAATCTATAATATTAATAGGCTAGGCGATATTTTATTCTACCGTTTTATTTCGATTTTGACCAAACGTATATTGTTTGAAAGGTATTTCTTTCTAGCCGTTTTGCAGACTTACAGATTTTTAAATTTTTTCCTTTATCTTGAGTAAATTGCACATAAATTTGCTACTAACACATACATAAAATTATACAATGCTATGTGTGGGTTTATTAAATTTGTTAATGTGTTTGTAATTAAAATGAGTTTGTTTTTCGTGTTGATTTGCGAATTGGCAATAATTGATTAGCATGCCTTTATGGTCTTTATTTAAGGGAATATAAAATTTCTAGAATTTGCACTCGAATTTCGAGGGTTGGAACCTGCTACTATTAAATTATTAAAAAACACTGAATTTTCTCAGAGGCGTAATTATGTTTTATAGGAAATTGCTCAAAGATTACAAATTTGCTATTTTCAATAAAATCAGATTTTTAGTTTAGAAAATACAACCCCTCAAAGTTGACGGATTTTCAGTTTTAAAAAAAAAAAAAAACCGACAATTATTAGGCTATTTGGTCCAGTTTAAGGTAGAATATAAAAAGGACTAGGTAACTAATAGTAATTTTTATTTCCATTTCTATTGATTTATGTATTTATTCAGTATATATAAAAAAATATATTTTACTGATTGCTTTTTATTTCTCGAGGTAAATCGCTATTTAACATTTTTGTATCTCTTCACTACTTTTCAGCTTTGATAGAAAATAAAACAAATGCATAATATTTTATACTAGCAGATTCCAGCGCTCGAAATTCAAGTGCAATTTCTAAGCAGCTTTATTTTTCAACTTAGCCAATTCACAAACCAACACTTTTATGGTTTATTATTATTGTGCATGAAGATAACCAACTCATTAACAAACATATTAACAAATTTGATAAAACACACACAGCATATGTATAATTTTATGTATGTGTTAGTAGCAAATTTAAACACAATTGACTCAAGTTAAAGGAAAAAATTTAAACATCTATAAATCTGCAGAACGGATAAAAAGAAATACCTTTCAAATAATACACGTTTGGTCAAAATCGGTTGAACAAAACAATGGTCACAAGAAATCGCCTAGCCTATTTATATTATAGATCTGTCATATTTTCAAAATATTTTCTCTGATTATTCCTTTACCTAATTCAATAAAGTCCAGCTGCTCCTAACTGCTCCTTCAACTGCTAGAGTTAAAAACGGTAAAAACCCAATTTTTCCGGTTAAAAAAAACACAAAATTTTTAGGCAATTTGGTCCAGGTTTAGGTGGAATATAAAAAAACTGGGTAACTAGTCGTATTTTTTTTATTTCTATTGATTTAGGTATTTATTCAGTGTATTATAGAAATAAAAATTTACTGTATGTACTTCTCCAGGTAAATCGTCATATTTCACTATTTTGGAACTTTGATGGAAAATAAAAATTGCTTTCTAAGTTTAGTTACAGATAATAATTTTAAAATATAAAAAACTTGAAAAAAAAACATAAAAAATATAAAATTGTTAAAAATCATGCATTTTAGTTAACATAAACATGATTTATTACATGTAGAAGGTGTAGCGCTTTGTAAAAGCATTTATTTTATAGGTTGGATTTTTGCAACGAAAAAACTCAAACGACACCACTGTGCGACGATGGATAGACGGATGGACGGACAGACGGATAGACGGACATCGCTATAGCGATTTGAATTGTCATAATTATTAGGAATAAATGTACTTCCTGAGGTCGCAAATACGTTTTTCTATGCGTTACAAACTGAATGACAAACTGATATATACGCTTTTCACAGTGGTGTGTTTGGTAAAGTAATTGCGTGTTAAGACCTAAAATTATGTTTTTGCAAAATTACCTTCTGGTGTGTTCCATATCGAAAAATATCAAATTTATTTAAAAAAAGAAAATTAGAACAAATAAGAAAATTTAACTCTGTCTAGACCGACTATACGATACCCTATACTATTCCTTTAGGGACCCTAACTCCCTAAGTCCAACTAATTAAATATAGAAAATAAGCATAAACCAAATTTGAGTGACATTGTTATTTATTTTTTTGCCTTCGGATATGAAAAAGTACATATCAGATTGTAAATTTTTATGGAGTCGGAAAATGGGCCGGTTCTGTCTATATTTGGTACACACACTTATATTTTGCAAAATTATATACAAACAAAATCTGTGCAAATTTTTTGTTTTTTGAGAGATTTAAGTGAAGATCGGGAATCAGCTTCATATCGCGGCTATGGCTAAGGATTATTCTGTATGGTTTATTTTATGGCTGCTGATAAATGGGTGTAAAAACATACAGAAACTCATTTTGGTAATATAATATATATGCTAATTTGGATGTTATTTCAATTTAAATCGATCTCATAGGGGTTAATTGTATGGGAAATAGGTCTGAATATGAACCGATTTTCACCAGTTTCAAGAGCTTTCATTATGTGGCCGATAGAAGCTTATATGCCGTGTTTCATAAAAATATATTCATATTTGCGACCCGTAGCTTAATTGAAATATTTACATGGACACACAGACGGACGGACGGACATCACTAAATCGACTCAGAAAGTGATTCTGAGTCGATCGGTATAATAAAAGATGGGTCTACGTCAAATTTTTATGATAGTTACAAACAACAGCATAAAGTCATTATGCCCTGTCCCATAGTGGTCTAGGGTATAACAAATTCAATATGATTTTTGTATAACTAAATAAGAATCCTATGCGAATATTACTTTTTATTAACTAAGCACTCCTGACTACGATGGAGGAGAATATAATTGAAAAAAATTGAAACAGATGTGGCTTTATTGAAATATAGAAATTTCGTCCAATGTAGGATATAGTGTGCATATTCGAAAATATTCAATGTTTAACTACCAACCACCTGAGCTCAAGACCGAGATTCAACACGTCATCTGTGAGATAGAATCATATTTTATCGGATATTTTATTACATACATAACCAGAACATAAACACTTTACTGTGTCATTCGTTCAGAAAAATGCGTATTATTTTTAATTAAAATAGTGCACACTTATTGTGTCACAGTATATAAATAAAACAATTTGTTATTCTTTTTTAAAAAAATTTTACTAAATAATTCTTTTTATACCCTATACCACTATGTGGTTTGGGTATAATGACTTTGTGCTGCTGTTTGTAACAACCAAAAATATTTGACCTACACCCATCTTTAATTATACCGATGGAATCAGAATCACTATCTGATTCGATTTAACGATGTCCGTCCGTCCGTCTGTGTGTCCATGTAAAGTTTTTAATCAAACTGCAGGTCGCAAATATGAATATATTTTGATGAAATTTGGTATATAATCTTTTATCGGCCATGGGATGAACGCTGTTGAAATTGGTGAGAATCGGTCCATGTTCAGACCTAGCCCCCATACAAATGACCCCTATGAAATCAACATATATTGCTATAAGATCCAAATTATCATACAAATCTTAGTCAAATTGGGTTTTTTTGTATATATTACATCCATTAATCAGTAGTCCGAAAATGATCCCTATTGGACAACTCTTAGTCATAGGCCCCATATTGAGGTGCTTCCAGATCCTCACTTAAATCTATCAAAAAACAAAAATATTGCACTGATTCTTCTCAAATTTTGTTTGTATATATTTTTGCAAAATACAAGAGACTTTGCCAAACATGGTCAGGATCGGTCCATTTTTGGGCCTAGTCCCCATATAGATATAACATCCGATATGAACTTTTTCATATCTGCAGCCAAAAAAATTAATAAAAATCCCACTCAAATTTGGTTTATGCTTATTTTCTATATCCAGTTAGTTGGGCCTAAGAGATAGGGTCTCTAAACGCATGGTATAGGGTATCGTATAGTCGGTCCAGACCTACTTTAATTTTCTTACTTGTTTTTAATTGTTCTAAGTTTCTAGATTCTATATGTTTATGAAGTAAATATTTATATGTGAAATTTCGATCTTGACCTGTTTTAATCAAATTTTTATTACAAATATGAAATGAAAGATAAGAGCTTAGAGTGACCAGATTAGAAATTTCTAAAATGCACGAAATGGTTTTGTCAAAACTGTAAAAGATGTTAGCGTGTTATAATTAATAACGTGACTGTGTTTGGGATTAAATTTGATTTCTCATGGCAAGTTAGTACGACATTCAACATAATTTTAAACTTCTTAATTAATAGGTCATTAAATCAGTATACTTGCATTATAACAATAATTTCGTATGGTCACCATTGTAACATATATACTCAGAATTTGATACATTGGTATACATTAATTACAATTTGAAATAATCTGAACTTATGACTGCTACTAATTTGCTAATAAAAACTAAGAAAAACTTATGTAATTATAATTATAAATAAATCTCATATATTTGTTAATTACTAAAAAATATAGTGTTGGTGAAATATAATTAAGTAAGAGTTACGCATATATATTTAGGAGGGGCTAAGATTTGGTGTTGCAAAAATTCGTTTTTGATGTTTTACATTTTAAGCCATAAAATAATTTTTGGCCCACCTTGTTTAATTGCTTTTATATGTGTGTATTTATCTACTAAAGAGTTTTTTTTTTATTAATGCAATAAGTGTTATTTACTCAATTTTTCTTCAATTTTTTAAGTACAAAATTTATGTGACACTCTATAAAGAGACATATTTTATATCGCTTAGCACCCCTAAGCTTGCACTTACCGATTCACAAATCGATCATTCTAATTGATTGATATTTATAAATATATTTTCGAAATGATTTCAAGAGCTGACACAACAACAAATATATACATAATTATTTGTAGTACAAAAAATTATGAATCCAAAGATTCTTAACCCTTTCATGCCCGAATTAATTGGGACGTTGTTAAACATTATTCAAGTTTATGTGGTTGTTAGTTTAGACCTAAATATGAATTGATAGGATTTCAAAGTCGTATGTATCCTGGTTTAGCCGTTATGAAATGTTTCCTATAGGCAACATTGTGTTTGAAAAATGCAGTCACCGTCATCTAAAGGTATTTTTAATTTCTTTTCTAATTTTCTTACCCTTAAACAATATTTTTAAGCAATGAATTTATACTTTTAAATATATGATGTTTATGTTTAGTTGCAATATGACACTATTTTGATAATTTTAAAAAGAAGTTGAATAAAGCTTAGTGCCACAATACTGGTGTAAAATTTAACTGGTATTTACCTTTGTAAAATTCTATTTACGTACGTACTGGTGTAAAATTTAACTGGTATTTACCTTTGTAAAATTCTATTTACGTTCCAACCCTTTAGAGCCATATTAAGTACTATATATCTGTTGTTCTTAGGAAAAACAGAGTATGTCCATATCTTGCTATTATTTTGGAACAAAGTTAGAAACCTTACTAAATAAGATGATGATCCCTCCATTTTTTAATTAGTCCCCATGTGAAAATAATGCCTGATATAAAAATCTTCATATCCGCAAGGTGCAAAATAATAATAAGTAGCAGAGCCCAGAGCTTAAAATTCGAGTGCAAATTTTAGTAACTTTTATTTTTCCATTAAATTTTTTTCTTTCAATGTTTTTTGAATCTATATATATATACTAGCTGTTTTTACCCGGTCTTGCCCGGAATAAAAAGGCCTTTGACTTGAAAAATGGTTCACTATGCTTACCAGGTGCTGAGTACTTAGTCCCCAATTAAAAAATTCCCCAATAAAATGAACTTTCTCCCCAAAATTTGTATGGGCAGTAAATTCATTTTTTATTTCAATGAAAAATTTTTTGATTTTTTAATTTAGAAGTTTTTTATAAGATGCTGCAGCAAAAATGCTTCAAAAATAAGCGGCGAAACCGCTTTAAGTTTTTTTCAGTTTATTTATAAACATCAAATATAACGGAATGGTTCGCAAATTAAAGGAATCGGAACTTTTAAAAATTGAATTACTTCATTCAATAAGTGATCATCATTGAGCAGAGACATCAAATTCAAGTTTCAGAAATGAAAGACTAATGCGACGTTTAATATTGTGTCGCAAGGTTTCTTTTTAAGCAACTGCTTATAGTATATGTGTGGCCTCTTTTGATCAACAGGTAATTCTTTCACATACGTAGATAAAATTTATCATACGACATTTCACTAAGCTGTGTTCCGCGAGCGAGTCGCGTCCGCTTCCGCGCGTTTGGCAGCCACACCCGTGCTGCCGCGCAGTTGTTGTCAACTTATTTTAATCGCCAAAATATATTATTCAGATCATTGCAATATTTTAGCTGAGCTGTGTTCCGCGAGCGCGTCGCGTCCGCATCCGCCGCGTCCGCGTCCGCGCGCCTCGCGCCGCTTCCTCGCAGCTACTACCCGTGCTGCCGCTTAGTTCTCGTTAACTTATTTTGATTCCTAAAACATATTTTTTAGAGCATTGCGATATTTTAGCTGAGCTGTGTTCCGAGAGCGCGTCGCGTTCGCATCCGTCGCGTCCGAGTCCGCGCGCCTCGCGCCGCTTCCTCGCAGCTACTACCCGTCCTGCCGCTTAGTTCTCGTTAACTTATTTTGATTCCTAAAACATATTTTTTAGAGCATTGCGATATTTTAGCTGAGCTGTGTTCCGAGAGCGCGTCGCGTCCGCATCCGTCGCGTCCGAGTTCGCGCGCCTCGCGCCGCTTCCTCGCAGCTACTACCCGTACTGCCGCTTAGTTCTCGTTAACTTATTTTAATTCCTAAAACATATTTTTTAGAGCATTGCGCGTCCGAGGCCGCGGTCGCGCACCGCGCGCCGCTTCCGCGCGTTTGGCAACCACACCTGTGCTGCCGCGCAGCTGTTGCCAACTTATTTTAATTGTCAAAATATATTTTTCAGATCATTCCGATATTCAGGCTAAGCTGTATTCCCCGTGCACATAGCTTCCGCGCAACGAAATGATGCTATTGAAAAGAATACTCATTTTAAATGCATTTATTGTAGGACAAAAATTGAGAGCAGTATGCAAACGTTTACTAAAATAAATATTTAACAAAATTCATTAAATAAAAATATGTAAAAATTTAAGAATGAATTTGGGGAGTAAGTTCAATTTTTATTTCGATTAAAAATGGCGAATTTGTTCATTTCTTGCGGGTACCTTTTTTTTAAGTTTGGGGAATTTGTTCACCGTGTAGTTATTTCCCTGTAAACCAAATTTCAGAGAAATCCGTTGAAAAGTACAAATTTGTATAGGGAAGAAATATACCACACAACAAAATATGAATTTTATATGAAACTTGGGCGTAAAAGTAGGCGTGGTCGGTAAAAATCATATGACGACCTTCCCTGGAATATGTACTCAATTTCGGAGAAAACCATTGAAAAATAAAAGTTTGTATAGCAATCAAATAAAGAAACAAATAAAAGGATAAAATAAGTTTTATATACATAGAAGTTGGCGCAAAGTAGGCGTGGCCTGTAAGAAGCATATGGTGACCTTCCCTGTAGTATAGAGATAGTGTGACCAAATTTTAGACATCCCTTGAAAAATAAAAATAGTGAACAAATATACCAAAAAACAGAAAATTAATTTTGTATAAAAAGTGGGCGTAGAAGTAGGCGTGGCCGGCAAGAATCATATGGCGACCTCTCTGGAGTACAGAGATCGTGTGTAGCAAATTTCAGATAAATCCGTTTAAAAAAAAAATTGTGTAGAGAACAAATGTACCAAAAAACAGAATATGAATTGTATACAAAAAGTGGGCGTAACAGTAGGCGTGACCGATACGAAGAATATGTCGACCTTCCCTGGAGCAGAGAGATCGTGTGTACCCAATTTCAGAGAAATCCGTTGAAAAATAAAAATTTGTATAGCGAACAAATATACTAAAATACAGAAAATGAATTGTATATAAAAAGTGGGCGTAAAAGTAGGCGTGGTCGATAAAGAGTATATGGTGACCTTGGCTGGAATACAGGGATCGTGTTTACCGAATTTCAGAGAAATCTGTTAACAAATAAAAATTTGTATAGTGAACAAATATGAATAAAACAGAAAATGAATTTTACATAAAAAGTGGGCGTAAGAGTAGGCGTGGCCGGTAAAAAGTATACGGCGACCTTTCCTGGGGTATAGAGATCGTGTGTACAAAATTTCACGAAAATCCGTTGAAAAATAAAAATTTGTATAGCGGTCAAACAAACAAACAAACAAACAAACAAACAAACAAACAAACAAACAGAAAATGAATTTTATATATATAGATTAAAATATATGAATATTTAAATAAGATTCATTAAAATGTTAATTTTTAAATAAAATTCACTAAATTTCGTTATAAATGGTTTGTTAATAAATAATTTATAAAAGCCTAATGGTAGCTTATCTATTTTATTCAGAATTCAACACTGTGCTTTTGATATATAATTTTTGCAAAACACATTAAAAAATGCAGTAAAAACACACAGAGCATTGAATAGTTTTAGGTGTTTTATGTTTGTTAATAACAACTTTGAATGATTATTATTCCAAAGGAAAAGTGGACATCTGTAAAGATGATGCTCATCTGCAAAGATATAGCTTTCAAATGGTATATGTTTTGTCAAAATCGGTTGCTAACTAAAAGCATAGTATAGGTCACAAGAAATTGCCTTTACCTATTAATAGTACAGATGCCACTAAATTTTGCTTAATGCTTAATTTATATATTCAGTTATAGCTTCTGCAATGTTGCGTCGAAGTTTCACTCTCGAAACGTATGATATAAGGTTACGGTGTTATGGGCTCTAATTCGACTTTATTTTCTTACTTATTTTTTCTATAGAGTTTTCGAACTCTGAAATATTTTTTAGTAATTATTTTATAAACTACCAGAAATTGAATATTTTTAATGACTAAACATTAAACTTGCAAAAGAAATGCAATTTATTAGTTTAAAATTTATTTGTTTAATTTAAAAATGCATTTGAGTATATTGAAAATGTTCCATTTCATTAAAATTCACATTTCATTACTGTTGCTAAGACTGTTATATTAAGAAACCCAAAATATGTCAGTATGTATAATATAAATTTTTCAAATGAACTCAAGCGTTAAGTTCATTTTGCTGTACAACTTAATTTTCCTTCCAGCTGGCAAAGCCATCAATTTAAAAGCCTTTTTAGTTAGAAATCGCATTTTAGTATGTCAACCTAGATTTACATTTATCTTAATATTTTACAAGGACCCTTGCAATTACTTTTATTATTTTTTTTTTCCTTTGGAAAAAATTTATATGTAAAACAAACAATATTGAAAAGGAAACAAATATATATAAACTATTTTATCTGAACAAAAATGTCCAAATATTTTCAAGAGTTTCAAAATGATTTAGTAGAAATATGTCAATACATATAACTAGATTAAAGTTTAGATAATTTTAAATTTATTTAAAAATATTGTGCCAAAAATAAAAGGTACGTAAGCCGCATATTAACCGTGTCCCAGTTTTTGTCGAATATATCAAGGCAAGCATTGATTGAAATGAAAAAGTTAACGGCATTTAAAATTTTGTGTTGATTTGCTTATTTCTAATGATTTGAAATATATGGGGGATTTCATGTCAAGTGCACCAACTTTTGAAACCGATGTCTTCCGATCGGGATGAAATTTGCACCAAGGTTAATCCTATTGGATAGTAGTTTAGACACAATTTTTCAATAAGATCGGTCCAGATCTCTCTGAGTTAGAGGGGATCAAAATTTGACATTTTGGCCAAACAGGTGTTTTTCTCATCCATGTAACTTATTACCTACTGTTCTTAGAAAATTTTCTCCTAAAGAGTTTAGATAGCTATTTATTCAATATTTCGGAAAAAAGCTTAAAAAAAAAAAAATTTGTAGACTTTTTTTTTGCTAAATTAAAGCATTTTTTGCCTTTTTTTTCAAAAAGGGCTTTTTTTTTTTTCATAAGAAAGCTTAGGATTTTTCCTTTAAGAGCTTATTGGTCGCTTAGTGGGATAGGAGTGGGATATCTATCAAAATAAATGTTTTATAACTCAAGACAGCGGTTTTTCAATTTTCACAAATGCACTATTTTGAATTTTTTCCTATTTGTGTGTAAAACCTTACAAATAAAACTTATATTGAGAAACTAGACAAATTAGCCTTTCCGAAGGTATGTAACTTACCTTCATAACATAACAGAAGAGAATGGTTATCTGTAACCTGAAAGAGTTATTTGCACATTTCAATCTGAACACGAGGATGTTAGAATTAGCTTCACGAAATTAACCCAAATGAGGCCAAAACATTGCGTTTTGGCAGAAAGCAGCGGAACTCATACAGTATGCGTTTGCATTTACCATGAAAATCTTAAACTGATGTTGAACGAAATCTACTTAAAGTATTTATAAGATGATTCGGCAGAAGATTTACACGATTACCGCGATTGCCTTAAATTGACTATGCGTCCTAATGAGACAACTTCTTGCCACTTAGGTGAATGTACCAATTGCCCGAAAACCACATTCACCAAAGAAAATTTAATCAACTCTTTAGATCGAGAATATATAGAGGAGGTCAAATTTGATTCTTGGATTCAGACTGACAGATGCACATTGAAAACAATCATTTTAAATGTGGATGACTTTGTGGAAGAAATGTGTACAGGATTGCTAAACTTGAGAAACCATGACTTTTTAGTCAAAGAGAAATGGTCATTCTTCAAGGATTTGAAGATACATTTGAAGTCTGGTGAATTCGTTATTTCATATGATTTCGCAGAAAACTATAAATATGTTATTCAGGATGCCATACAAGCATTCCACTTCAATAACGACCAAGCAACTATATTCACAGTAGTTATTTGCTACATGAAAGATGAAAAACTGGAACACAAAAGTATGGCATTCATACCCGACGATTTAAAACTTGATAGCGTTGCAGTTTATGAGTACCAGAAGAGAATATTAAAATTTCTAAAACCTAAATTTACTGTAAAGAAGGTATGCTACGTTTCGGACGGAGATCGTCAACATTTTAAAAACAAAAGTAGCTTGGCAAATCTTATGTCCATGAAAAAGATTTTGGAATGTCAGCTGAGTGGCATTTTCATTCTACTGCTCATGGTAAAGGAGCATGTGATGGTATTGGAGCAAACCTTAAAAGAAATGCAGCGAAGTATAGCCTCCAGTGCTCTCATCAAGATCGCATCTTAGATGCGACTGCTTTATTCCATTGGGTAAACAGTTATTGTAAAGAAACTAAAATAGTTTTTATTAGCAAGGAGGTTCATCAGGAAACATTGAAAACACCGAAGAGCAGATTCGATGCTGCGGTAACAATCGATGGCGCCGCTGAATACCATGCTTTTATACCGCTTGTCGATGGAAGACTCAAGTTGAATAAGTTTTCTGCCTCTATTCAATGCGATTTCTTTCCAAAGACAACAAATAAACCAGCAGCGAAATCAACAGCTGAACCTAGTAACGCCAAGAAAGGATTGATAAAAAAACGCAGTAAATAAAGGCGACAAAAAAGCTGGATGAAGGACTGGGTATTTAAAAATTTACAAGACTTAAATACTTCATCAGCTACAATAAATTAAGTATAAAAATAGTTATGATATAAATGGATCTAATGCAATTAAGATTAAATTTTAATAAATTATTTATCTTTTTATTTTTAATATTATTATTATTATACATTAATTTAATTATTATTAAAAATGAATAAAAAATAATAATTTTTCAACATTTCTATAGAAAAAAAGCGATTTTTTTCCTGAGGTTAACTAACATATTCTGGGTATTACAGTATCGAGGGTATAAAATTTTAGTTAGGTATGTTATATACCCTCGGAAAGGTTAATTTGTCTAGTTTCTCAGTATAAGTTTTATTTGTAAGGTTTTACACACAAATAGGAAAAAATTCAAAATAGTGCATTTGTGAAAAATTGAAAAACCGTTGTCTTGAGTTACAAAACATTTATTTTGATAGATATCCCTCACCCATCCCACTAAGCGACCAAAGAGCTCTTAAAGGAAAAATCCTAAACTTTCTTATGAAAAAAAAAAAAAAAAATGTCCTTTTTGAAAAAAAGGCAAAAAATGCTTTAATTTAGCAAAAAAAAAAATCTACAAATTTTTTTTTTTTTAAAGTATTTTTTTCCGAAATATTGAATAAATAGCTATCAAAACTCTTTAGGAAAAAATTTTCTAAGAACAATAGGTAATAAGTTACATGGATGAGAAGAAACACCTGTTTGGCCAAAATGTCAAATTTTGATCCCCTCTAACTCAGAGAGATCTGGACCGATCTTGTTGAAAAATTGTGTCTAAACTACTATCCAAAAAGACTAACCTTGGTGCAAATTTCATCCCGATCGGAAGACATGGGTTTCAAAATTGGTGCACTTGACACGAAATCCCCCGTATATATATAGAGTATACAGTCTACCTGTTAGGTGAGAAATCTCAGATGAAAAATAATATTTTTTTTCGGCTTTATCGCTTGGAACAAATTATTTTTAGTTCGTTATAAACTATTTTTGACACGGAGAATTCTTTTAAAGGAATTCAAATAAGAACGAGAATTAGAAGTATTTTCCAAATAAATTAATGTTTAAAATTCCTCTCTTCTCAACTGTGAATTTATAAATGAAATAACATTGAAATTAGAATATAGCAACCAATTTTTAATTATTTTTTCGTACCCTTAGTTTTTGTTAATTATGCTGTTTTTCATTCGTTTCCAAGACTATTAAGCTATGCTATGCTGTGTAAATTATACTTGTTATAACATATCAAATAAACTTTAAGAAAAACGTTTATATTTTCCTTTTATAATATTATTTCTCAAACTTTTAATGTTGATTTCCTAATTAAATTTTAATGTTCTTTTACTCCTGTCCTTCCTGCATAAATAAATTAAATTTATGTTTATTTCTTGTCGCTTTTCATACGAAGAAGCAGGAGTAAAATAAACTTTTACGGTGTACAAAAAAAAAAAACGTATTTTTGTTAACAAACCCTAACCAAAATAACCGATCAAATTTGGTTTCCCCAAAAATGTCATATGAGGAATGGTAACAGAAGAGGAAACTTTAGGTTTTCTTAAAGATTTGAATAGAAATTTTTAACAATAATAAAACAATCAGAGCAAACAGAATCACCTTTCAATATAGACAAAAATAAATTGGAAACTTCAAGTGTTTTTAATAGACCACATAATTATAAAAGTTTAGGAAATTGTTGTTTACTGGATTATAAAAATGTATATTTAATAATTGGACTTTATGTTAAAAGTTGTGAAAACTTAATAATTTGTTTACACTATAAATAGAAACAATCTTGAGCTTAATAAAGGTTAAAAAATATTTATCTATGTACGTAGCAAGTTCGTAAGTGTTAACAGTTATTAAGGTAAACTTGAACTTTTAACAAGCACTAACTTAAATATGCGACTTTTGATACTGGGCTATTAATTTCAAATTTACTTTTTTAAGTATACAATAATAACTGTTTTATTATTTAAGAGGCCTTCAAGCGTTTGTTTTATTTTTTGGTAATGGATTAAATCAAGTTATCTGTAATCTGTTATATTTATCCAAAAATTTCTAAGAAGACTACACAAAACTATTTATAAATATTGAAATTTCTAATGAATCCACAAATCATTATTAAAAAAATAATAGTACTTTAAACCACAACAATAATTATCACATAACTGAAGGGATGACCACAATAATAATAGAATTATTGTTAAATCACACTTGAACCACATAAATTTCATTCAATTTAAATAATAAATTAAAACCGAAGCTTCTGATTATTTAGAAAATAGGACAATTGAAAAATAGGAAAATAATTTCTTATAAAAAAAAGCTATGTTGCATACTTTAAGCATTTTACCATTCAATCGAATATATGTTTAAATAAATGTCTAATTATTTTAAAATATTTGTCAATTGCAGGCGCCGTAGGTGGTGATGGCGGTGATGGTGACGATGATAAGGAAAAGGCAGAGGAGGAGGAGAGAGAACGTCAGGAGGCCATACGTGAGGCCGAAGAACGACGCAAAGAGAAGCATCGTCGCATGGAAGAAGAACGTGAAAAGATGCGACAAGACATACGTGATAAGGTAATTTTAAAAACATTTTTTTTCCATTTATAAGTGAAATTAAATTGGCTTTACTATTAAATATTATGAAATTGCAAAAAAAAAATAGATTGTATTCAGCTCTGCTAAATTAACAATTGTCAATTTTTAATTGACAATGAACTTACATAGATGAACCATTAGACTTAGGAAAACAAATGGAACAAAGTCGCAAAAAGAACTAATTATAATTGATGGAAAAAGTAATTTGTTTAAATTTTTTTTTCTTTTAATCATTAAAAATATGTTTTTCAAAGCCAATAAAAGAAAGAGGTCGCGTATTTTACAAATGATAAATAAATTTAATTAATTTTTTAAAATATACTGGCCTGAAAAAAAAGTATTTTTGATGTGTAAACATCTATACGCGTAGTTGCGTAAATTTTTATTTCACAATACAATCACAAAAACAGCGTAACATGTAAGCCGGATGAAAAACTCGGTGTCACTTATGATTGTAATGGTGAAAAAATTATGATATGTAATAAATAGCCTGTTTCAAAATGAAAAATGAGAAATAAAAAATTAAATATAAAAAATGAAATTGAAACAGGAAAAACTAAAAATAAAAATTAAAAAAATTAAAAATAATAATAAAAAATGAAAAATAAAAATGAAAAATTAAAAATGAAAAATGAAAAATAAAAAATGAAAATGAAAAATAAATTAAAAATAAAAAAATAAAATGAAATACGAAAAATGGAAAATGAAAAATAAATAATGAAAAATGAAAAACGAAAAATTAAAAATTAAAAATAAGAAATGTAAAATAAATTAAAAATAAAAAATGAAAAACTAAAAATGAAAAACGAAAAATAAAAAATAAAAAGCGAAAAATAAAAAATGATATATGAAAAATAAAAAACGAAAAATAAGAAATTAAAAATGAAATACGAAAAATGAAAAATGAAAAGTAAAAAACGAAAAATGAAAAAAAATATGAAAAATAAAAAATGAAAAATGAAAAATGAAAAATGAAAAATAAAAAATGAAAAATGTAAAACGAAAAACGAAAAATGACTTACGAAAACTGAAAAGTAAGAAATGAAAAAAGGAAAATGAAAAACGAAAAACGAAAAATTAAATATGAAAAAGAAAAAATGAAATATGAAAAATGAAAAATGAAAAATGAAAAATAAAAATTAAAAAATTAAATATAAAAAATGAAATTCAAACAGGAAAAACTAAAAATAAAAATTAAAAAAATTAAAAATAATAATAAAAAATGAAAAATAAAAATGAAAAATGAAAAATGAAAAATGAAAAATGAAAAATTAAAAATGAAAAATGAAAAATAAATTAAAAATAAAAAAATAAAATGAAATACGAAAAATGGAAAATGAGAAATGAAAAATAAATAATGAAAAACGAAAAATTAAAAATTAAAAATAAAAATGTAAAATAAATTAAAAATAAAAAATGAAAAACTAGAAACGAAAAACGAAAAATTAAAAATAAAAAACGAAAAATAAAAATGAAATATGAAAAATAAAAAATTAAAAATAAGAAATTAAAAATGAAATACGAAAAATGAAAAATGAAAAGTAAAAAACGAAAAAGAAAATGAAAAATAAAAAATTAAAAATATAAAATGAAAAGATGAAAAAAAAATATAAAAAATGAAAGATAAAAACAGCAAATGAAAACTAAAAAAGCAAAATGAAAATTGAAAAACGAAAAACGAAAAATGAAAAATTAAAAATAAAAATGAAAAATAAAAGATGAAAAATGAAAGATAAAAAATAAAAAATGAAAAATGAAAAAAAAACCAATTATCACAATGTTCAATACATCGCTAATGAAGGCTGAAATGCCAGAAACCGGTCCGATTAAGAATACAGTACAGTTATGAATTTTTGAAATATATGTTTTCTTCTTCTTTACCACGCACCATTTAAGAAAAATTAACCGGTTGAAATAATAAATAATTGTTAATATTTATATATTACCAGAGCCCCTGCAGTTGTATGCTATAAGTGATACATAGATGACACTTTCTGTTTTATTTTAAAAAAGTGCCATAAAAAAATCTTTAATTACTAGATGTTTACACATCTCCCCTGTGATCGGACCCACATGATGTTTTTTAGAGTTAAATGAAATTATCAATTAATTAAGTCAAAATATAAAAAAATTACTTTATCAGTTACTTTGCTCTATTTTGTGTTTAATGGAATTGATTTAATGAAATCTTTTTATTTTAGTTAAGTTTCAACTTATGTACTGAACATTTTGTAAATGGTTTAAGTCAATTTAAAACCAAAACAAAAAAATATATATGTATACAAAATTAATTTATATAACGTAGGGCTTGTCTCCTATTATCAACACAATGTGTATATGTATGTATGGCATAAATGACAGGAAGGACCTCAGTGGAAAATTGCTTCCACATTTGAATTTTGAGGCAAATAAACGAACTTTATTGATAATGTTCTATATCATCCACTAGACAATAGAATGCTAATCGATAGTGTCTGCCAGATCAAAGAGTAGTGCGAACAAAAACACAAGCTCTAAGAATCAGTTTCATTATCTCAGCAGAACACTTCACATTTAAATATACAGTGATGGTCAGAACAAAAGCAACCAAAATCACTATTGAACTTTTTTGTACTTTTAAGCATGTTATTGTTTTTCCAAAATCTTCTTTATCATTTCTTAAATTACAAATAAAAAGATAAAACTAAAATTGTAAAATAAAAGAACGGTTATATTTTTTTTTTTGCAAAAAAAAAACTCAAAATGGCACTATTTCAGTTGGACAAAACAAAAGCAACATTTAATATTTTTCGATATTTAATGAAGAATCCATTGTTTTTTATAATTTCGCGGCAACTACGTGGTATGGATTCAAAAAGGTAGTTGATAATATTGACTGGAATGCTTTTTCACTCAGTTTCCAGCGCTTCTTTTAAAGGTTGATTAAAAGTGAACGTCCGACCAGCTACTCGCCGCTTTAAAATGCTAAATAAGTACTGAATAGGGTCCAAATCAGGTGATTTGGCAGGCCAATCAAGTGTTTGAACCCCATTTTCAGTGAGCCACTCTTTCACCAGCTTCGAAGTATATTTTGGGTCGTTGTCGTATTGAAGCGGCATCTCCCACTCAGAGTGTGGTATCATAATGTTAACAAGCAGGTCTCTATATTTAAATCTGTGATTTAGTCCATCGATTTCGTAGAGCGGTCCAATGCCAAAACCAGAGAAACATGCCATGCTTTACAGTTGGCTTGCAGTAGCGTGGGTTTAAACGATATCTTTTCTAGTGGCGAACTGGACATTCCGTCAGAGTTAAAGAAATTAAATTTTGACTCATCGCTAAATAAAACAGTTTTCGATTTTTCAGGCATCCAGTTTTGATATTTTTGTGCAAAATGAAGCCTACAAATATTGATATGCTAAGCATTTTAGCGAAATAGAACTGAAATAAATAAGTTCTATATTTTTGAATCTGTTTTTAAATTTAACAAATTTAAAAGAGCTTTTGATGTTTTAAATGGATACAATGTGACCGTCTGTCCTGTCATCCGCCTTCCGTGGTGCTCCTCCCAAATGAAATGTTTTTACAGATTTTGTTGTTTTATATTTTTTAATAGGCCGAAATTTCGACGAATTAATGCTGAATTTCTTGAAAACTTCACTCTAAGAATGACAGAAAGGGAATATGCCCTCAAAAAGAATCAAAAGCAAAATCGATCGATATGCCAACTAAGGAATCATAAATTTTTCGAACGAAATTTGTGTTATGCCTGTATACCTTCCCTTTTTTATGTTCTTTATTGCTGAATGTTTAAAATTATTCAAATTAAATTCTTCAAACTCATTATAATTTGGATACCAGGGCATTCTCTAATAGAAGGCAACGAATTTTACAAACAAGCATATAAATTTCCGTTGATCAAGATAATGAATAGAAACTTTTCAGATATAAGAATAGCAGTAAGCAGAGAAAATGAGAACTTCTTTAATGATACATGGAATAAGACTAACAACTGGTACAAAGCCCAATTAAACGCAACCTTTATTCTTTGGTAGCCCACATAAATGATATCAAGCGAATAGATTTAATCAAATTCTTAAGATTGAGATTCGGACTTACACACAATCATATTATAACATTTACAGTTGTGATAGCATTTCCCCTCTTAACACACCGCACATTATTCGATCGACAAAAGAACCAAATATTTTCAGGCATTCCGTAAAACTTATAACACTTTATCTAAAAAATATTAACTCTTTGAAACCGATAGCCTCAGCTGCTAGTGTTTTATTTCTTAGTTATAATTTTAATTATAATTAAAATATTGTAAATAAATAAAATAAATATATAAAACAATATAAACTCTTTAATCATATCTAAATCTTTTTTCTCTTTTTCACACTATTGTAATTAATTTTATAATTGTACACATCGATTTAGCAAAGTCCTAGTTGCTCAGCTTATTTATGTTTATATATATATATACATATAAATATTATATATACATATTATATTTCATATTTAGTTTATACATATGGGGGGTTTCATGTCAAGTGCACCAACTTTTGAAACCGATGTCTTCCGATCGGGATGAAGTTTGCACCAAGGTTAGTCCTATTGGATAGTAGTTTAGACACAATTTTTCAACAAGATCAGTGCAGATCTCTCTGAGTTAGAGGGGATCAAAATTTGACATTTTGGCCAAACAGGTTTCTCATCCTTGTAACTTATTACCTATTGTTCTTAGAAAATTTTCTCCCAAAGAGTTTAGATAGCTATTTCTTCAATATTTCGGAAAAAGATACTTAAAAAAAAAAAAAAAATTAGACTCTTTTTTGCTAAATTAAAGCATTTTCAAAAAGGGCATTTTTTTTTTTTCATAAGAAAGCTTAGGATTTTTCCTTTAAGAGCTTTTTGGTCGCTTAGTGGCATGGGAGTGGGATATCTATCAAAATAAATGTTTTGTAACTCAAGACAACGGTTTTTCAATTTTTCACAAATGCACTATTTTGAGTTTTTTCCTATTTGTGTGTAAAACCTTATAAATAAAACTTATACTGAGAAACTAGACAAATTAACATTTCCGAAGGTATGTAACATACCTTCATAGCATAACAGAAGAGAATGGTTATCTGTAACCTGAAAGAGTTATTTGCAACATTTCAATCTGAACACGAGGATGTTAGAATTGGCTTCATGAAATTAACCCAAATGAGGCCAAAACATTGCGTTTTGGCAGAAAGCAGCGAAACTCGCACAGTATGCGTTTGCATTTACCATGAAAATGTTAAACTTATGTTGAAGGAAATTAACTTAAAGTATTTAACAGATGATTCGGCAGAAGATTTACGCGATTACCGCGATTGCCTTAAATTGGCTATGTGTCCTAATGCAACAACTTCTTGCCACTTAGGTGAATGTACCAATTGCCCGAAAACTACATTCATCAAAGAAAATTTAATCAACTCTTTAGATCGAGAATATATAGAGGAGGTCAAATTTGATTCTTGGATTCAGACTGACAGATGCACATTGAAGACAATCATTTTAAATGTGGATGATTTTGTGGAAGAAATGTGTACAGGATTGCTAAACTTGAGAAACCATGACTTTTTAGTCAAAGAGCAATGGTCATTCTTCAAGGATTTGAAGATACATTTGAAGTCTGGTGAATTCGTTATTTCATATGATTTCGCAGAAAACTATAAATATGTTATTCAGGATGCCATACAAGCATTCCACTTCAATAACGACGAAGCAACTAAATTTACAGTAGTTATTTACTACATGAAAGATGAATAGCTGGAACACAAAAGTATGGCAATCATATCCGACGATTTAAAACATGATACCGTTGCAGTTTATGAGTACAAGAAGAGAATACTAAAATTTCTAAAATCTAAATTTACAGTAAAGAAGGTATACTACGTTTCGGACGGAGCTCGTCAACATTTTAAAAATAAAAGTAGCTTAGCAAATCTTATGGCCCACGAAAAAGATTTTGGAATGCCAGCTGAGTGGCATTTTCATCCTACTGCTCATGGTGAAAGAAATGCAGCGAAGTATAGCCTCCAGTGCTCTCATCAAGATCGCATCTTAGATGCGACTACTTTATTCCATTGGGCAAAGAGTTATTGTAAAGAAACTAAAATAGTTTTTAGTAGCAAAGAGGATCATCAGGAAATATTGAAAACACTGACGAGCAGATTCGATGCTGCGGTAACAATCGATGGCACCGCTCAATACCATGCTTTTATACCGCTTGTCGACGGAAGACTCAAGTTGAAAAAGTTTTCTGCCTCTATTCAGTGCGATTTCTTTCCAAAGATAACAAATAAACCAGCAGCGAAATCGACAGCTGAACCTAGTAACGCCAAGATAGGATTGACAAAAAAACGCAGTAAATAAAGGCGACAAAAAAGCTGATAAAAGACTGGGTATTTAAAAATTTACAAGACTTAAATACTTCATCAGCTACAATAAATTAAGTATAAAAATAGTTATGATATAAATGGATCTAATGCAATTAAGATTAAATTTTAATAAATTATTTATCTTTTGATTTTTAATATTATTATTATTATACATTAATTTAATTATTATTAAAAATAAATAAAAAATAATAATTTTTCAACATTTCTATAGAAAAAAAGCGATTTTTTTCCTGAGGTTAACATATTCTGGGTATTACAGTATCGAGGGTATAAAATTTTAGTTAGGTATGTTATATATCTTCGGAAAGTTTAGTTTGTCTAGTTTCTCAGTATAAGTTTTATTTGTAAGGTTTTACACACAAATAGGAAAAAATTCAAAATAGTGCATTTGTGAAAATTGAAAAACCGTTGTCTTGAGTTATAAAACAATTATTTTTGTAGATATCCCACTCCCATCCCACTAAGCGACCAATAAGCTCTTAAAGGAAAAATCCTAAGCTTTCTTATGAAAAAAAAAAATGCCCTTTTTGAAAAAAAGGCAAAAAATGCTTTAATTTAGCGAAAAAAAAAGTCTACAAATTTTTTTTTTTTTTTAAGTATTTTTTTCCGAAATATTGAAGAAATAGCTATCTAAACTCTTTGGGAGAAAATTTTCTAAGAATAATAGGTAATAAGTTACATGGATGAGAAAAAACGCCTGTTTGGCCAAAATGTCAAATTTTGATCCTCTCTAACTCAGAGAGATCTGGACCGATCTTGTTGAAAAGTTGTGTCTAAACTACTATCCAATAGGACTAACCTTGGTGCATTTCATCCCGATCGGAAGACATCGGTTTCAAAAGTTGGTGCACTTGACATGAAATCCGCCATATGTGTATTATCTAAATTTAAAAAAAAATAAATAAATTCTTTAATTTAACCAACACAAGACATATAAGTACGTTCTTTTTTACCATATTCAAAGCTATGAACACATATTACAATACTAATATACATTTATGACCGATTATTTACAATATGCTGCAATTATTGATCATCTTGAAGTTTATATCTTGAATCGGTGTTTTTTGCAGCCAAAATAGTATAATGTATTAAATATGAAACCTCTATACTACCACGCAGATATGTGTTAAGCGACTCTCAGCAAGGAGCCCTATAGATATTGCGAAATCTATCAAACGAAATGACTATACTAATACTCGTTATCAGATTACAGCCGTTATATTTTGAAATTACAGTTTTCTTATGAAAACCAAAATCGTAAAATACACTATACCATGCGTTTAGAGACGATATCGGTTAGAGCCAAATAATTAGATATAGAAAATAAGCATAAACCAAATTTGAGTGCTATTGCTATTAATTTTTTTGTCTTCAGATATGAAAAAGTTCACATCGGATGCTATATTTATATGGGGACTAGGTCGTGAAACGCACCGATCCTAGCTATATTTGTTAAGGTCACTTATTTTTGGCAAAAATATATTCAAACCAAATTTGTTTTTTTTTTTTTTGCTTCTTGATAGATTTAAGCAAAGGTCGGGGAATCAGCTTCATATGGGGCTATGACTAAGAATTGTTATTTAGGGGGTTTTTTTTTTGGACTAGTGATTAATAGATGTAACAAATACACACAAACCCAATTTGATCGAGATCTATGTATATGATAATTTGGATCTTATTAAAATTTAAGTCGATCTCATAAGGGTATTTGTATGGGGAGTAGGTCTGAACATAAATTGATTTTATTAATTTCAACAGCGTTCATCTTATAGCCAATTGAAGGTTATAGACTAAATCTCATCAAGTAGTGGTCATATAATTAAAACATTCATGAGAACGGTAAATTATTTGTTTTATTTTCAATATATAAAAAGATAACAAAATTATTGTTTCTTTTCTTAAATCTAAGTCTGGCAGCTGATAAATGTGCCCTTCAAAACGGTATCATTTATGTCTGAAACAAAAAAAAAAAAAAAACACAAGAACAACATTAATGGTGTTGGACAAATAATTAAAACACTTACAAATGTTTCAATAATTCTAATAATTTTCCAATTTCGTCAAATAATTTCAAATTTAACTTTAATATTTTGTAGGATAGCCCTTATTTTTCATCACATTGTGACATCTATTTGGCATACTTTCGACCAAACTAAAGAGGGTATAGCTTTCCAAGCTGCTTCAATATTTTCCCACAATTCGTCTAAATTTTTGCTGTTTTTCCCCTTCAAACTTTTCTCTACTTCACTCCACAAGTTCTCAATTGGATTGAGATCAGGCGACTGAGCTGGCCATTTTAAAACATTTATGCTTTGTTCCTCTAAGCAACGCTTTACAAGCCGTGAAATGTGTTTAGGATCATTGTCGTGCATAAAATTCCATAGCAGCGGCAAATTTTCTTCAGCGAAAGGTACCATCGTATTTTCTATTATATTTTTATATAAATACTGGTCCATTTTTGAAGAATTTCTGACAATTGGGCCAATTCCGTGCCAAGAAAAGGCATCCAAAACCATGACATTACCACCACCTTGTTTAATTGCTTTTATGGTGTACTTTGGATGATGCTGCTGATTAATTGGATGCCACACATAGCTTTTTCCATCAGATCCCCATCGACAAAACTTGGATTCATCACTCCATAGCACGTTTTTCCAAAAATTTATCGGTTTTCTCAAATTTTCTTTTGCAAACTCTAGCCTGAATTTTATATTCTTTTTTGAAACAAAGGGTTTACGTTGTGCGATGCACCCACGGAGAGAAACTTCATTAAGCCTTCTTCTTATTGTTCTAGCAGAAACTTCAATCTCATGCGATGACTGCACTTCAAGCTGTATTTGCCTGGAACTTTTAAATGGATCAGCTTGGGAGATTCTTTTTATAATGTTGTCTTCCCTTTTATTTGTTTTTCGCGGTTTGGGAGCTCTTGGAATATTTTTTGTTGTCCCAAATTTATTGAAATGTCTGATAGAATTGTATACTTTTCCTCTGGAGCAACCAAGCAAATTAGAAATTTGTATTACAGTTTTACCAGAGTTTTTTAAGTTATTTATAAGCTTTCTTTCTTCTTCGGAACAACTTGATGCTTTACCCATATCTAATAAAAAAAAAAAAAAAACTAATTTTACATTAAAACACTTTCTTAATACTTACCGGCAATATTTTGGGGAAAAATTTTGAAAATTTTTTTAAAATTAATTATTATTAAAGCAAAGTCGAATATGTTTTAAATATGTGTCCACTTCGGAGAACGTATTGTCGCAAAATAACGCATTATTTTATAATATAAATTAATGATAAAGAGAAATAACTAAGAAATTAGGTGCGAAAGACATAAAACAAAAAATTTTTGTGGAAAAGTGCCGTTAAAAGTAGAAAAGAAACATTAAAAATTTTTAATTCCAAGAAGTTGCCATCATCTTTTAATTACATGACCACCACTGTATGTATATTTGCGACCTGTAGTTTGATTACAAGGTTTACATGGACACACAAACGGACGGACGGACAGACGGACATCGCTAAATCGACTCAGAAGGTGATTCTGAGTCGACGAATTTAATAAAAGTCATTATACCTGGTGTAGGGTTTAAAAAAAATCAATTTGACAAGAATGTTTTCAAAGTAGCCCATTTATAGCTCTGCTAGTAGGTCTATAGATGCTTAAACTTGATACTTTAAGAAACTAGTATGTAGTACAACTTCAGGCAAAATTTAAAATATATCAAACTTCTTTTTCTATATATATAAAATTCATTTTCTGTTTGTTTGTTTGTTTGTTTGTTTGTTTGACCGCTATACAAATTTTTATTTTTCAACGGATTTTCCTGAAATTTTGTACACACGATCTCTATACCCCAGGAAAGGTCGCCATATACTTTTTACCGGCCACGCCTACTTTTACGCCCACTTTTTATGTAAAATTCATTTTCTGTTTTATTCATATTTGTTCACTATACAAATTTTTATTTCTTAACAGATTTCCCTGAAATTCGGTACACACGATCCCTGTACTCCAGCTAAGGTCGCCATATACTTTTTATCGACCACGCCTACTTTTACGCCCATTTTTTTATACACAATTCATTTTCTGCTTTTTGGTATATTTGTTCGCTATACAAATTTTTATTTTTCAACGCATTTCTCTGAAATTTGGTACACACGATCTTTGTACCCCAGGCCAGGTCACCGGGTGATTCTTGCAGCCACACCTACTTTTACGCCCACTTTTTGTATACAATTCGTTTTCTGCTTTTTGGTATATTTGTTTGCTATACAAATTTTTGTTTTTCAACGGAATTCTCTGAAATTTGGTTCACACGACCTCTGTACTCCACCAAAGGTCGCCATATGCTTCGTACCGGCCACGCCTACTTTAACGCCCACTTTTTGTATACAATTCATTTTGTTTTTTGGTATATGTGTTCGCTATACAAATTTTTATTTTTCAACCGATTTCTCTGAAATTTGGTAAACACGATCTCTCTCCTCCAGGGAAAGTCGACATATTCTTCGTACCGGTCACGCCTACTATTACGCCCACTTTTTGTATACAATTCATATTCTGTTTTTTGGTACATTTGTTCGCTACACATTTTTTTTTAACGGATTTCACTGAAATTTGCTACACACGATCTCTGTACTCCAGAGAGGTCGCCACATGATTCTTGCCGGTCACGCCTACTTCTACGCCCGCTTTTTATACAAAATTAATTTTCTGTTTTTTGTATATATGTTCACTATAGAAATTTTTATTTTTCAAGGAATGTCTAAAATTTGGTCACACGATCTGTATACTGCAGGGAAGATCACCATATGCTTCTTACAGGCCACGCCTACTTTGCGCCAACTTCTATGTATATAAAACTTTTTTTTTCCTTTTATTTGTTTCTTTATTTGATTGCTATAAAAACTTTTATTTTTCAATGGCTTACTTCGAAATTTAGTACATATTCCAGGGAAGGTCGCTGTATGATTTTTACCGACCACGCCTACTTTTACCCCCAATTTTCTTATAAAATTCATATTTTGTTGTGTGGTATATTTCTTCCCTATACAAATTTGTACTTTTCAATGGATTTCTCTGAAATTTGGGTTACACGGAAATAACTACACGGTGAACAAATTCCCCAAATTTAAAAAAAAGGTACCCAAAAGAAATGAACAAATTCCCCATTTTTTTTAATCGAAATTAAAAATGTACTTACTCCCCAAATTCATTCTTAAATTTTTACATATTTTTATTTAATGAATTTTGTTAAACATTTATTTTAGTAAACATTTGCATACTGCTCTCAATATATAGTATGTCCAACAATAAATGCATTTAAAATGAGTATTCTTTTCAAAATAAGTTGGCAACAGCTGCGCGGCAGCACAGGTGTGTTTGCCAAACGCGCGGAAGCGGCGCGCGGCGTGCGACCGCGGACTCGGACGCGACGGGTGCGGACGCGACGCGCTCTCGGAACACAGCTCAGCTAAAATATCGCAATGCTCTAAAAAATATGTTTTAGGAATTAAAATAAGTTAACGAGAACTAAGCGGAGGCATGGGTAGTAGCTGCGAGGAAGCGGCGCGAGGCGCGCGGACGCGACGCGCTCGCGGAACACAGCTCAGCTAAAATATCGCAATGATCTGAAAAATATATTTTGGCGATTAAAATAAGTTTACAGCAACTGCTCGGCAGCACGGGTGTGGCTGCCAAACGCGCGGCGCGCGACCGCTGACTCGTACGCGACGGATGCGCACGCGACGCGCTCTCGGAACACAGCTCAGCTAAAATATCGCAATGCTCTAAAAAATATGTTTTAGGAATTAAAATAAGTTAACGAGAACTAAGCGGCAGCACGGGTAGTAGCTGCGAGGAAGCGGCGCGAGGCGCGAGGCGCACGGACGCGGACGCGACGGATGCGGACGCGACGCGCTCGCGGAACACAGCTTACCAAAAATATCGCAATGATCTGAAAAATATATTTTGGCGATTAAAATAAGTTGACAACAACTGCGCGGCAGCACGGGTCTGGCTGCCAAACGCGCGGAAGTGGACGCGACTCGCTCGCGGAACACAGCTTAGTGAAATGTCGTATGATAAATTTTATCTACGTATGTGAAATAATTACCTGTTGATCAGAATAGGCCACACATATACTATAAGCAGTTGCTTAAAGAAACCTTGCGACACAATATTAAACGTCGCATTAGTCTTTCATTTCTGAAACTTGAATTTGACGTCTCTGCTCAATTATGATCACCTATTGAATGAATTAATTCAATTTTTAAAAGTTTTGATTCCTTTAATTTGCGGCCCATTCCGTTATTATATTTCATGTTTATAAATAAACTGAAAAAAAAACTTAAAGCGGTTTCGCACCTTATTTTTGAAGCATTTTTTTTCTTATAAAAAACTTCTAAATTAAAAAACCAAAAACTTTTTAATTGAAATAAAAAATGAATTTACTGCCCATACAAATTTTTGGGGAGAAAGTTCATTTTATTAGGGAATTTGTTAATTGGGGACTAAGTACTCAGCGCCTGGTAAGCATAGTGAACCATTTTTCAAGTCAAAGGCCTTTTCATCCCGGGCAAGACCGGGTAAAAACAGCTAGTAATTTATATAATTTAAACCCGGTTTCTTTATTCTTTTTATATTTTATTCATAGAAATTTTTTATTTTATTTTTTTTTTTTTTGTTTCTACATACCCACTGTATAAATTTATGTTTATATAAAAAAAAATATATATATTTTTCAATTAGTGTAATTACAACTACATTAAAACTTTACAATTAGTTGCATTTTTCTTTTACTCGCTAGTAAATAACAAAAATAAAAAGAAAAACAATTTGAACAATGGAACGACAGCAAATAAATACACTTGGAGTTCAAATTGACTCTAGTAGGGAGTCCTTTTATATGAGCGACTCCCTAACGGAGTCAGATTGAATTACATGTTGGACAAATAAACATCACAACCATCATTAGTTAAATCATCATGACCAACGAGAGTACATAACCACTAATTACTATTCCTAGTGTAGTTGTTGTATAAAACAAAATATAAAAAAATTATATATAATTAAAGTGTGTGGCTTACAACATAACTAAATAAAATATAAAGTAAATGAAAAGTTTGTTTTTTTTCGATCAAAATGAAGTATTTGGTTCAAAACGGATATAATTAAAATGAAATGTGATAAAGTGTAAAAAGTAAATATGTTTATAATTAAAAGTGTTATGGAGTATTACACAAAAGTTTTTTGTAAATAAAATATTTCAAAAGTGAAAATAAATTTAAAACAAAATATTTATATATGTATATTTTTAACTACATTATTTATATTATTTTTATTTAGTGGTTTTATTTGGTAGTTTGGCCTATTACTTTTTGTTTTTGGCGCAAAAAAAAAACATTTCTCAAAAAGTTTTTTTTGATGCCCTTTTTTGATTTACTCCAATTTTTTTAATTCTTCCAAACAATAGAATTATTCAACGCAATCCAAATAGACATTTATTTATTTATTTATTTATTTATTTGGTTTCCTGCACAGCAAGACTAGGAGTCTTGTAATTAAAATACAGGATCGGTATAATGTGATACAGTATTTAATGAAAATATAACATAGTTTATAATTTGTACAAAAATAAGATAACAAAAATTATTTTACATACATATATTCAAAACAAAGCAAAGTTTAAACAATATTTAAATGGTATTGAAAAATTGGAAAACTTGTTTCCTAAAATGTCCTGCGTTGCTTAAATATTGTAATGTTGGCGGTAGCAAGTTCCAAAGACGTATGCATTGTATATAGAACTGCCATTCAGAGACCAAACTTTTATGTCTTATTTGAATTATAAAATTATTTCTTCTTGAATTAGAAAAGGATATTCGATTAAAAAGATATGCAGGCTCACGTGTAAATATAATCTTATGCATCAGTATCAATGCTCGTATCTTCAAGAGTTCGCAAAAATTCACACCGTAAAGTTTTCGTGCATGCGGTGTTATGTGGGATGATCTTTTCAAATTGTAGACGTATCTTAATATAGAATAAAACGTAGTTGTTAATTTCCTAAAGCTAATAGAATCACAGCTAGCAAATAGTTCGCATCCGTACAACAAAGTTGGAATTAGATAAGTTTTTGCAAGTAGAACTCGGACATGGACTGGTGTAAGATGTTGAGTTTTCCAAAGTGATCGAAGCATTGAATACGTTTTTCCCGAAGCGACGTTTATATGATCAGACCAGGTCAGAGTTTTATTGAAAATAATTCCAAGATTTTTCGTTTTTTGTGTAATTTTAATAATTTGATGGTTAAGCATAATATCTGTTATAGCAAGGGAAGGCACTGATTTGCGAGTAATAATGATGCATTTAGACCTTGAAGGATTGACACATAGCCCCCATTTGCCAGAGCCAATAAGCGAATTCGATTAAGATCCACATTTAGGTTCGCAACACAGTTCATCGAAACGACGACAAACATAAAGTTGCACATCATCAGCATACATATGAATTTTAAAATACGAAAGTGCCTAGGCAAATCATTTATATATATAGTGAAAAGAAGTGGTACTAGAATCGAACCTTGCGGAACGCCCTTTTTTACTGGAAGCACATTTGATATTGTATTATTGGCGTTAACGTAATGTTGCCGATTTTCTAAATAAGACGATATAAGACGAGTTGCGGAAGGAGAGAAACCAAAAAAAGTTCTTAGCTTCATGCAGAGTATTTCATGATTCACAGTAACAAATGCCTTTGAATAATCTAAGATCACTAGAAATGCAATGTTACCACTATCAATATACCCACGAATATCTTCAGACACATCAATGAGTGCAGTTATGCAGCTATGTTTAGGACGAAAGCCTGATTGTCTGTCTGAGAGTAGGCCCATATTCTTGACATGTTTTCCAATTTGCTGATGCAATAACCTTTCAAGCACTTTAGGCAAGTATGGTAGGATAGCAATGGGATGATATTCTTTATTTGATTTAGGAATAGGTAAAATTTTATAATTTTTCCAACTTTGAGGAAATACACTTTTTGTGATAATAGTGTTAAAAATATGGGTAATTTTACGTAGCAGTTGATAATTTCCTTTAAGAATCTGGGATGTATGCTATCAGAACCAACAGCATTAGATTTCACAGCTTGGCATGTGGAGAGTACTTCCAGTTGGTTTACGCATTTTCCGATAAAGTTGAACTAATATCAGTATTGCGGGTATAATATCCATCGTTTATGAGGATGCCAGGGATATTTGTAAAAGATTCGTTAAGCGAATCAACATTTATGTCAGAATTGACAATTTCCTTAGATTTGCCGACACCAATTTCTCGTATGAGTTTCCACGTTTTTTTAGAGTGTGCAGCAGAAATAAAAGGCTAGCGTAGTATGCAGATTTAGTAGTTTTTATCATTTTATTTACTTGTTTTTAGCTTTGAAATATTCGTCATATAAATTATCTGTTTTAAACAGTTTCCAACTTTTACAGATTTTATCCTTAATCTGCTGATTGTACCAGGGTTTATTTTTGTTATTGTATTTTGTTGTTTTTAAAGGTACAGATTTGTGGAACACATGTACCAAATTTTGTTCTAAAAAACTGACCTGATTGTCAACCGAAGGCATGTAGTAAATGGAGTCCCAATCGATTTTAGATAATTCGAATAACATCGCGTTTCGATCCATTTGTTTAAAATCATAATACGTAACAACGTCATCCACCACTGGCATTTTAAAGTCGAATGATAGAAAAATTAAGTCGTGCTTTGAAAGACAAGTTGCTGAGAGCTGATCATAGAGGAAGATTTTCTTTTTGCTACTGACAAAGAAAAGATCAAGTAACGAGTTACTTATAGCACTAAAATGAGTTGGAACTGTAATGTTAGTTGGAGAAAGGCCAATTGATTGCATTATGTCAAGTAAAATAGTCTTATTGATAACGTTTGAATTAAAATCCCCACATATTAAAATATCTTCATAATTGAGAGTTATTTTGAAAAACATCAAGGTCTATTCTTTTATTAGGTCTATAAACACATCCAACAAGTAATTGTTTTCCATGGGACGAAACTTCAACAAATATATGTTCAACATTTTCATGGGGTTTAGATTTGCTATGAAATTTACACATAATGCCTTTTCTAACAAAAATAGCTACACCACCACAACGAGTATTCCTATCACAGCGAAAAATTTTGAATCCGGTTAATCCAATCATTTTATCATCAACTTTTCCATTGAACCATGTCTCCGAAACACATATTATATCAACACCTGAGTTCTCAAAGATAAACCTAAATTCATCAATGTTATTATTAAGACTCTGCGCATTAATATGGCATATATTTAAACCTGATCTCATTTTTGAGATAAGTTATTCAATAGATAAGTTTAAAAATAAGTAACTCAATCCATTGAACATAATGAATGAGCCAACATTTTGGAGTCCAATTGATGGAATTTTATCCCCATCATATATATGGTCGTTTTCTTAAAAATTGGCTTTGAATCGGTCCAGTCTATTATTTATCACTTATAAAGTTAGTAAATGTGGATTATGCCGCTTACCACAAATATTTTAAATTGTGTGTTGGGTCTAAATCTAATTTAGAATTGAAAGGTGGGCCAGAAACATATGTGGTCAAAACTTAGTACTACTGTTATCAGTTATGCCAGCCGAAAAGAAGTAGATGTTTCTTTAAAAATTAAAATCAAAGAGCCTGTATATTCTTGTTGCATTAAAAATCTCGGGTTATTTCACTTTCCCATTACCCAACACAATATCGTGAATTTTTATACCCTATATCACTATGTGGTTTGGGTATAATGACTTTGTGCTGCTGTTTGTAACTACCAAAATTACTTCTCCTAGACCCATCTTTTATTATACCGATCGATATATAATCAGTTTCTAAGTCGATTTAGCGATGTCCGTCCGTCCGCTAATCTGTCCGTATGTCTGCCTGTGTCCATGTAAACCTTGTAATCAAACTACAGGTCGCAAATGGGAACATATTTTGATGAAATTTGGTAAATACGTTTTACCGGCCATAGGATGAACGCTGTTCAAATTGGTGAAATTCGGCCCATGTTCAGACCTAGTCCACATACAAATGACCCCTATGAAATCGGATCCAATTATCATATATCCAAATTATCATATATATCTCCGTCAAATTGGATTTGTATCTGTTTATTATAACCATTAATCAATAGTGTAAAAATAATCCCTATTGGACAGTTCTTAGTCATAAGTCCCATATAGAGCTACTTCCCGATCTTGACTTATATCTATCCAAAAGCAAAAATATTGCACAGATTTTTCTCAAATTTGGTTTGCATATATTAATAACAATGCCACTCAAATTTGGTTTTGCTTATTTTCTATATCCAATTAATTGGACCGAAGAGATGGGTCTCTAAACCATGGTATAGGTATCGTATAGTCGGTCTAGATCGACTATAACTTGCTTATTTGTTTAATATTTTCATAGTTTCAGATCCAACTTTGTATATTGGTCGTACTCATGATAAGTTTAGAATTTTTCTGGAGCTGACATATAACTTGCAGTAGAAAAGACATCTTCATTATTTGACAGCATCACTTTAATATAGACCACTTCTGCTACCCCTTCTTAAACACATGTTAATATGTCATTAATTTGAAATCCTACTAATTTGTGATGCTGATATTTTATAAAATTACGAAATAATTTAAAAGTTAACATTCACTCAAATATATCGCTAAGCAGTAGCTAGGTGTCTATCGCAAATTTCCAACTGGGGTAGCTTGTAAAATTGTACTCTTAATCTCTAGCAATTACAGGTTAGAAATTCTAATAATAATGGATAAACTATAAGAATGTTTTTAACTAATTACTGTAAAGAAGGCAAAAGCTGCAGCTATCTTTCATTTTGAATGCTACAAATTTTTAAATAACAAGAATCCCTTCCATAAGGGTATCCTTTATACAGGGCCAAGGAAAAACATTTTAAAAACCACTTCTTTAACTAAAACAAATACGAGAGTTTAATTAATATATCCACAAACAATCAGATCCAAATTCCTAAGATATACAGAATGTCGCTACTAGAAGTTTAAGCAAGATTGAGCACCTTTTATCGACCCAAAAAGATATTCATACCCTATGCCACTACGTGGTTTGGTATAATGACTTTGAGCTGCTGTTTGTAACTACCAAAAATATTTGACCTAGCCCCATCTTTTATTATACCGATCGACTCAGAATTATTTTCTAGGTCGATTTAACGATGTCCGTCCGTCCGTCCGTCTGTGTGTCCATGTAAACTTTTTAATGGGACTACAGGTCGCAAATATGAATATATTTTAACGAAATTTGGTATATAAGCTTTTATCGGCCAGAGAATGAACGCTGTTGAAATTGGTGAAATTAGATCAATGTTCAGACCTAGTCCCTATACAAATGGCCCCTATTCAATCGACTTAAATTGCCCTAACATCAAAATTGTCAAATAGATCTCGGTCAAATTGGGTTTATGTGTGTTTATTACATCAATTTATCAGTTGTCCAAAGATAGACCCCATATGGCAATCCATATCTTCACTTATATCTATCAAATATCAAAAATATTGCACAGATTTTTCTCAAATTCGGTTTGTATATTTTTTTTTCCATAAATTCATGTGACTTTTCAAATATGGTCAGAAGCGGTCCATTTTTCGACCTAATCCCCATATAAATATAGCATTCGATATGAACTTTTTCATATCTGCAGCCAAAACAGTAATAATAACAATGCCTCTAAAATTTGGTTTATGCTTATTTTATATATCTAATTAGTTGGAACTAAGACTCTTTCTCTGAACGCATAGTATAGGGTATCGTATAGTTGATCTGGACCGACTTTAATTTGCTTACTTGTTTAAAATAATTTTATCAGAGAAACTATAACAAATCCGATCTAGCCAAGATATAGGTTTTCAACTGGAATACATTTTAATGTTGTAACATCCCTCAATTTGATACTAATCTCCAGCGCGGTCGTGTGGTTTGAAACTAAGTTTTTAATAAAACAATTTATATTTGTGCGAATGTGTATTATTTGAAATATATGAATATTTAAATAAAGACAACTGTATATCTAATTTGTAAATGATAAGAGGTTTGTTAAAGGTCTTTTCGTTTTAGATGGAATGTTATGTAAAGAAATATATGCTTAACCTCTCACAGTTATTGTTGTACCATTATGAAATTCCTTAAATGTTTTTACTAAAACTAATTCATTTCAAACAAAAACAGCTGTATATTTTTTTTATAAAAACAATACTTTGAGCTGTAGATTAGTTAGAAACTATACGTTTTTATTTGAAAAATAACAATTGTAACAAAAAATGTTCCAGAATTTTCTTTTTTTTTTAACTCTTTCTTTTAACTCATACTCTCTGTCTGTCTGTCTATCTGTAGTGGGGCAACCCCCATACACCCTTACCCAATTGATCTGAAACTCGGCTCATAGTTTTGTTGTGACTACAAATTAATTTTGTAGTCACGCACAGTCACGGAGTGATCTAAATGTCATTTCCCCTCATCCGATAGATCTGAAACTTAGTCCATACACTTGCTGTGAAAAAGGATTAACTTTGACGTAGTCATGCACATTCACGCATAGTCACGCACAGTCACGCATAGTCCCGGAGAGATTAAAACTTTACTTCCCCTCATCTGATCGATCTGAAATTTTGTCCATAGACTTGTTTTGGCCAAAGATTAATTTTAAGATAGTCACGCAAAGCCACACAAAGTCATGAAGAGATTCAAAATTCATATGCATAAGGAAAAAAAGAGTTTAAATAAAAACTTTGTTTTTATGGGTTAGGTTATTTATTTATATAAAAGACGTCACCACACAGCAAATAATTTCAAATGTGCAAATAATGTTTTTTTAATTCACAACAATACTTTTTTATCGATTTTCTTTCGTTATAGTTTAACTGCTTTTAGCTCTTTTTGAGGTACTATTTTACGGTTTTTGCTTCGAAAAAAATGTAAGCGCCGAATAAAAGCCTGAAAAGTATTACAATATGGTAAAATGAAACATAGAACCATGACTAAAAACCAAAAATTTTAGAAAATGACCATTTCTACCTAAGCTAATCGGAAAAATATTTTTAAACTTTATTCCCAACTTTGAAGCCTCAGATATTCACTTAACTGTAGGGATAAGAAAATCTTTTAAGAGTAAAAACTATTGTTCTGAGATTTTCAAGGATGTTTCTCAAGACTTTAGTAAAATATTCCTAGTGCAACACTTTACTAAAGTCGTCAATCAATCATTTCAACCCTTTATTTTAAGATTAAACACAATTATCATCGAATACACGATTACGAAGTAAATATATATATTCCAAAGGGGAGTGTTCTTAGTTCGACACTACTAGGCTAAAATTAGATTTACCAACGTCATACTGATGATCTTAATTCAAATCTAGGTTTTCATAGTTTCATGTTTTATGTCTTTGAAGCCACTGAGTCTGGAAAATATTGTTAAAAAATTTTAAGTCAATTGTTTAACACCTTGTAGTTAATAATTTCCATTCTACTCATTTTTGTAACGTAAATATAAAACAGATCTTAATTTTTAAATTTCTGAGGTCACTGAATTGAAAACAATTTATTGAATAAACAGCATGGATTCTTTTCCACAAACACAGTGGAGTTCATATAAGTCCGGTAATGATTTTGGCAAGTTTCTGCAGTTACGAAATAATTTCTTGACTTTTTTAATTTTGACACCACTGGACATTAGTGTTTTTTAATGTTTAAATTAAAGAAAAAATGTTTTAACTGTATATTTTTTAAGATAATTTCTATAAAATATGTTTAAAAAAATAGTATAATTAAAAAAAAGAGTTTATTATTTTATTTTTTTTTTCAAGTATTTCATCATCATTACCACTATTATCATCGGTGTCTTGCATTTACCCTCCCCACCCGACCGATGGGGCACGCCCCGGTAACGTGGGTACCGCTTACACAACATGGTCCAGACCCTGGCGGAGTCCAAGAGCTGGCAAGCTGATTGTGTGGTCGTAAATCAGCGACAGACTACGTCATCAGCTGATATATGATATATGGATCTCAAATTTTTAACTCCATGATAACTAATCTTTAAACTGGCTTAGGTGTTTGACGGCAAGCTCCTTAAAATAATTAAAAACTTTCGATAACGTATTAAGAACTATTAAACAAACAAGTGAAATAAAAAACTGTGACTAAGTGGTATATCCAAAATATATTACAACATAGACTTCAAACCAATCCATAGAATCTAAAAGCAATAAAGTTCAGTAATTTTCGGTACCGCATCTAGGCTATCTAGTCACTCACTAGATAGACGGACAGGCAGATAGAGAGACAATACAATACATGTTCTTGTTAATTTTTTTTTATATTCTTAATTTTTTCTACTAGATTTGGATTTTGAACCACGTCCATAAAATAGACTTTTAGAAAAAATATTTGCCAATGATGGCTAATTTTTATTAACAGTCAAGTCCAAGTGTAACTGCCATGTTACATTGTGATAGCTTCAGTAATATTCAGAAGTTGTTTATACTTTTCTGTTTCTCAACGCATGCATAACTGACTTAAAAAAACTAAACTAAAAAGATTTTGTGCAAAAAAGGGCCCAACGTAGTGCTAAATAGTAGAATGATATATTAGATTTTATGTCTATATTGATAAGCTTGTGATAGTCTTATCCAATATCCAACAAGTAAGAAAATTATAGTCGGTGCAGACCGAGTATACGATACCCTATACCATGGCTTAGAGACCCTATCTCTTCGGTCCAACTAATTGGATATAGAAAATAATCATAATTTGAGTGCCATTGTTATTAATTTTTTTGGCTGCACATATGAAAAAGTTCATATCGGGTGCTATATTTATAGGGGGAATAGGTCGAAAAATGGACCGATCCTGACCATGTTTCGTAAAGTCACTTATATTTTGAAAAAAGATATACAAACCAAATTTGGAAAAAATCTGTGCAATATTTTTGTTTTTTGATAGATTTAAGTGAAGATCGGGAAGCAGTTCTATATGGGGCCTATGACTAAGAATTGTCCTATAGAAATTATTTTTGGACTACTGATTAATAGATACAATAAACACATACAAACCCAATTTGACCAAAATCTATGTGATAATTTGGATCTTATGGCAATTTATGTCGATTTCATAGGGGTCATTTGTATGGGTACTAGGACTGAACATGAACCGCTTTTACCAATTTCGACAGAATTCATTCTATGGCCGATAAAAGCTTATATACCAAATTTCATCAAAATACATTCATATTTGTGACCTGTAGTTTGATTACAAAATTTACATGTAAACACAGACAGACAGACGGACGGACGGACATCACTAAATTGACTCAGAAAGTGATTCTGAGCTGATCGATATAATAAAAGATGAGTCTAGGTCAAATATTTTTGGTAGTTACAAGCAGCAGCACAAAGTCATTATACCCAAACCACATAGTGGGATAGGGTATAAAAGTTAGCACCTAAACATTTCAGTTTTCATAGAAATGTATTCTTTCAGCAATTATCTCAGCAGGAAACTATATCTTATAATGTTTACATATAAAATGTTTACACTGGGCGTAAGTTAATCAGTTTGTCTTGGTTTGTTTATCTAATTAATCCTCCATGATTTAGTGTGTATTATTTCTTTCTATAATAAGAAGAACGAATACCATGCTTACCGCCTGCAGTCTCCCATTACAAAAATTAAACATTTACTTCAAAAGTTTGTTAATTAACTCAATAAAAGCTCAATTAATAGCCACAACTACGCAGTTAGAATAATAGGAAAAATGAACTTCCAAGCCAACTTTAATGCTATTTTTTCTCGTTATCTGTATAACATGTACAGTTATAAATAAGCACTTAGCTAGAACTCTAAAAGCATTCATCTCTGTACAAATGTATACGCAGGAGGCCTTAAAAGTGGTAAGACCAAAGTTTAGGTGCTTCATATTTTCTAATACAAACGGAGCTACCAACAAGCACATTTGTAAGGGAAACAAGCTGCATAAAGCATGATTTCCCATATAGAAAAACTAGCTAATTTACAAATCTGCTTCCTCGCAAGAGAGAACTCTATGAAATGAAAGCGCTTACCTATGCAAACAAATAAAACAATTAAGATAACTAGCAGATTCCAGCCCTCGAAATTCGGGCGCAAATTCTTGGAAATTTTATTTTTTAATTAAATAAAGACCCTAAAACTATTCTAATCAATTATAGCCAATTCACAAATCAACACAAAAAACAGACTCATTTCTATTACAAACATATTAACAAATTTAATAAACACACACATAGCATACGTATTTTTTTATGGATGTGTAAGTAGCAACTTTAAATGCATTTTACTCAAAACAAAGGAAAACATTTAAAAATCTGTAAATCTGCAAAACGGCTAAAAAGAAATACCTTTCAAATCATATCCTTTTCGGACCCAGCATACACAATTGTGCGATGTGGATTGAAAAAATTCTAGGAACCAAATTTTTTATTTTTTGAATAAACTTAATCATGGGTTGCCCAAATTATCCAGAGGTATATATGTACTGGTCAAACGACTTTAGGAATGAGCTTATATCTAGCGCAATGTCGAGAAACAAGTTCTTTAGGCTGAGAAATATGATTCACTTTGTTGATAATCAAATGCCCAATGCAACGTACAAGCTTTGGAGAGTTCAATCAGTAATTGATTTAGTAAGGAATCGTTGCAATCAATTACATGTTTCATCCGATTACCGATATTACATCCAATTGAATTGATGAGCAAATGGTCCCATTTACTGGCAGATGTCCAGCAAGACAAGTCATAAGATCAAAGCCACGACCCGTGGGTTTGAAAAATCTTGTTTGTGCTACTTCCGAAGGATTAATCGTTGACTTCGAAATGTTTCAAGGGGCTGGTACATTTCCTGATAGTGGACTGGGTCATGGACCATCAATTGTGTTCAGATTAGCCAAGTTCCTACCCAAAGGCAGTTTTCTTTATTTTGATCGATTTTTCACAACAATACCTCTAATGGTAAAACTTGAAGAGAATGGTTTTAAAGCAAGTGGTATTATGGGAAATCGGTTAGGTAAAAGAGTTAACTTTCCGTCAGACAAGCAAATGGAACGTGGTAGTATGACTCAATTCGTTAAAGACGACAAAGTTGCTGTTGTAAAGTGGTGTGACACAAAGTGTGTAAGGATTGCTTCAACTGCGTGTGGAAAGGACCCGGTTGGCGAAGTAGAACGTTGGTTAAAAGCTAAAAACGTCGTCTGCCAGTCCCAATACCTGCGGTAATTCAATTGTACAATTCAAAAATGGGAAGCGTGGATACAGCAGATCAAATGATGAAATATTACCGCATCAGCATGAAGACTAAGAAATGGCCAGTCAAAGTTTTTTTTCATTATCTTGACATGGCGATATACAACAGCTGGATGGAATACAGAAATGATGCAAAAATAGTTGGTGTTCCGAAGAAAAACATAAAAACATTCCTCACTTTCAAATTAGAAATAGGAGAAGTGCTAGCTAAGTACAAAGAAGCTCCTCCAGAAATAGCTGAACCTTTTGAGTTACCTCATGAGATTCACGGAACAAAATTCCGTCCTCACAATGCTCCAGATGACATCAGATACGAACGTTATGACCATTGGCCCCAATTTGTAGATGGAACCGCAAAAAGATGTCGGAACACTTTCTGTGAAAGCAGAACAAGGGCAATATGTCAAAAGTGCAAACTAAGTTTGTGTGTTGCGAAAGGCAAGGACTGTTTTAAGGAATATCATATCAAACGTTAATTTCAGTTTTGAATGAATCACAAAGTTCCTATATTTTAGTCTTAAGTTTATAAAACATATCTCGTTAAATAATTATATTTTTAAGTTTTATTGACTTTCTTTTTCTTTTATACCAATTTATACGCTACATTTTTTAGTGTATAATTTATTTATTTGGTTTTTGTTTTGTTATTAAACTAATTTATTTTTGATTTTTAAGTTGAATTAAATTGAAATACAATGAATCCTTTTTATGAAAAATGAAATTTATTTTACCACTAAACGACCAAAGTACATAATTGTGTTTGGTTGTTTTCAAAAAATAATAATTATTTTACATATAAATGTCCAAAATACACAAACGTGTCAGGTCCTTATTCAAAAATTCATGATTTTAAATCTTTACTTTTGTGAAAATTAGAGCATATTTTCGTGATGGGTCTGAAAGAGATATGCGTTTGGTAAAAATCGGGATAAAATGGTAGAACAAAACACCAGTCACAACAAATAGCCTAGTATAATAATATTATAGATTATAATCGATCTGGGCCACTACGCGGCGCTTTTGCTCTCACACCTACATGCGCTCTCACATTGTACAAAATGAAAAAAAATCAATCAGTCTCGCATGAGCATTGAAACGAAGGACTTGGTTCGAAGCTTTGTGTTTGCGATGCACTGAGAGAATGAATGTACATTTTGAATATAAATTCTTGCTTAGCGAGATTTTTTCAATAGACCCAGTTGCAAGGTGAAAATAAAACCGAACTAATTTTCGCAGTTCACCAATTTATACGAAAAACTGAACTATTATAGTGCATCTAAAGGAAAAAAAAATCATTTAAATAGCAGGAACTTCAGAAGATTTTAATATATTTGCATATAATTTGAGAAAATGAAATGAATATGTTAATAAATCGGAAACTGTGCGTTTTAAAGTTTTTGATCAAATAGAAAATATAATTGAATTATATAAAAATCATTTGTTATGTTATATTGAAAAGCAAAGTGTTGATATCATTAAAAATGAGAAGTGACTTGAATCTACCGCTTATAACTGAATTGAGTTTTAGAAAAATATTTATGAAGCTTCATATCTGAAATCATAGAACGAAATACTTAAATTATATTCAATGTTTGGGTCAACATATATTTGTGAGTCTTCATTTTCCTTGTTACAATTTGTAAAAAATAAAAATAGAAATCGGCAGATTCACATGTTGAGAATTTTGTTCGCATAAAATGGTGCCCATATAATATTTATATTGATTGTGTTATATAACATGAACCTTAAAAAAGGTTAATTAATTTTCGTTATTTACGTACGTTTTGGTACGAGAGAGATTGCAGCTCAGTCACAGAAAGCAAAATATGGTGGTATGTGTTTGCTGACCACTGATCTAGACAGACGATAGTAATCAATACCAGGAAGTTCGAAAAAGAGGCTTAGGTCCAACTAATTGAATATATAAATAAAGCACAAATCAAATTTGAGAGGCCTTGTTATGAAGTTGTTCTTAGCAGATATGAAAAAGACCATAGCGCATGCTATTTTTATAAAAAGATTAGATAGAAAATCATCCTAGCATTACATTAATATATACTAGTAGATTCCAGCCCTCGAAATTCGAACGCAAATTCTAGGAAATTTTATTTTCTTATTAAATAAAGACCCTAAAGGTATGCTAATCAATTATAGCCAATTCACAAATCAACACAAAAAACAAACTCATTTTTATTATAAACACATTAACAAACTTAATAAACACACACATAACATTGTATAATTTTATGTATGTTCTAGTAGCAATTTTAAATGCAATTTACTGAAAATAAAGGAAAAAATTTAAAAATCTGTAAATCTACAAAACGGCTAAAAAGAAATACCTTTCAAATAATATACGTTCGGTCAAAATCGAGATAAAACGCTAGAACAAAACATCAGTCACAAGAAATCGCCTAGCCTACTAATATTATTGATAAATTATACAAAATATATTAAACATTATACAAAAACAAGAATTTAGCAATATTTAGATAAATCTATGCAATATTTTTGTTTTTCGATTGAATTAAGTAAAAACTGGGAAGCAGCTTTGTATGGAACCTATAAATTAGGATGGTCCTACAGATCTTATTCATGGACTTGTGATGAATTGCTACAAGAAACGCATACAAACTACACCGAGATGAAAATGATCATCTGGATTTGAGGTCATTTGTATGGGGGCTATGTCTAAACATGCACGATTTTCACTGATCTCAATAGCGATCATCCTATGGCCTACAAAAGCCTGTATAAAAAATTTCTTTAAAATATACTCATATTTACGTCCTGCAGCTTACTTCTAATGTTAGCATGGACACACGCACAGACAAGCAGTCGCTAAATCAACTTAGAAAGTGATTCTGAATCATCAGTATAGAGTAATTCCATCAATAAAATTCGTTCTAAGATTAAGAGAAAATTTAACAATACGGATGGCACAAGTCAGCATGTTCCTGAATAAACTTAAAATAAATTTTGGTAAAAAAGCAGATCGCCAGAATACACCGTTGAGCAAATAACCATAACGAAATCGCATTGCCGATGAAAGCTTCGAAATTATGAAAATATCATACGTTTTGGATGATCAAAGTTAATTCCCGTTCAGTAAGTCTCAAGTGCCTGGAAATGATATATATTTCTCAAATGATAATTTTAATTGTCAGAGAAAACACCACAAATATGGGAAAATTTTTCTTTATTTCCCAACATGATCTCCTTTTATCTCGATGCACTTTTCCCAGCGATATTCAAGAGCTTAGGTACCCTGTTAATAGCAAGATTTTTCAGCTCCTTCAAAAATAGTCATCAATCGCAGACTCAACCTTTTAACTTTTACACAATCTTTTATCACCAAGCCATATTTTGAAGTGAAGCCAAGACAATCACTTAAATCTATCAAAAAACAAAAATATTGCACGGATTCCTTTCAAATTTTGTTTGTATATATTTTTGCAAAACACAAGACCAAACATGGTCAGGGTCGGTCCATTTTTGGGCCTAGTCCCCATACAGATATAGCATCCGATATGAACTTTTCATATCTGCAGCCAAAAAAATTTATAAAAATCCCACATAAATTTGGTTTATGCTTATGTTTATGTCCAGTTAGTTGGGCCTATGAGATAGGGTCTCTAAACGCATGGTATAGGGTATCATATAGTCGGTCTAGACCGACTATAATTTTCTTTTTTTTTTTAAATTTCTTCAAGGAAAAAATCCTTCTTTTTTTTAAATGCTATAAAAAAAACTACTGAATATTATCTCAAATTTCTTTTTTTATTAGAAAGTACAATCCTTCCGGTTAATAATGGAAAATAATTTAATTCAAATGGCTGCCTCGGCTGGCCATGCAGTAGCCTACACGATCGGTCCAATTTTTAAGCACATTATCGATTGTGTGCAGCTGTATTTCACCAATGGCTTCACGAATATTGTCCTTTAAAGCGTCAATTGTCTCTGGCTTGTTGGCGTAACATTTATCTTTGAGGGCACCCCACAAGTAATAGTCCAACGGTGTCAAATCGCAGCTCCGAGGTGGCCAAACGACATCAGCTCTGCGGCTGATAATGCGATCTTCAAAAACAGGGCGCAAACATCGAGTGTAGCTTCGGCTGTGTGGCACGTAGCGCCGTCCTGTTGAAACCAAATGTTGCCAATATCCTCCTCTTCAATTTTTGTGAACAAAAATTCATTCAACATGGCCCGATAATGATCGCCATTGACTGTAACGGCCACTCCTTGCTCATTTTCGAAGAAAAATCCGCACCAAACAGTGACTCGTTTTGGGTGTATCGGCTTTCAATGTATGCGTGCGGGTTTTCTGTGCCCCAAATGCGACAATTTTGCTTGTTTACATACCCGCCAAGATCAAAATGAGCTTCATCTGAAAAGATGATTTTTTTTTTGGCAAAATAGGCATCTTCTGTAAGTCGATCGCAGGCCCACTTAGCGAAGCGAAAACGCATTGGATGGTCAGTTGGCTTCAACTCCTGAACCAATTGGAATTTGTATGGCGTCATACCAAGGTCTTTATGCAAAATTCGTCTCAATGATGCCTCCGAAATGTTCAATTCTTGAGAACGACGGTGAATTGATGTTGATGGCGTTTCACGCACACTTTCTGCCACAGCAGCAATATTCTCGGGTGTACGCACTGTTTTTGGCTTTTCACGCTTTGGTTTATCGATGAGGATGCCAGTTTCTTTCACTTTTTTCACAAGATAACGAACATACGGAGCTGACGGTGCTTCTCTTCTTCCAAAATTCGTACGCAATTTTCGCACACATTCTGCAACATTACCATGATTTTCAAAGTAATGTCGCAATATTTCCCAGCGTTCTTTAAGCGTATACACAACCATATTCGTTCAGCGGAAGGACAAAACTAATTGTCTGTCAAATCAGACATATGTTACCATTCACGAAATAAGCACTAGTTGAAAAAAAAAAACGTTAGATGGCGAACCCTTTATATCCCATTGGTCGTCAACAGTCAAAATTAGCAACTAATTTACTCCGTTCAAAGCAAGTCAGTGATTTGTGTTTTTATTTTTTACATAAATAACTGCTTTGGTTTTGTATTTGTTATAAACTTTTAAATATAGATCACAGAGAATCGATTATTACTTTTTTAGTTTGTACTAAAAATGGAAAGGAAAATCTGGCCTTTTGTAAAAAAACTTTTTGTTCCATAAAAACTCTAATTTCTTCGAAGATATCTAGAATTTATCTTTTTCTATGTCCTTTTATTTGTAGGTTAATTAATTGTTGACTTAATATTATGAATTTTTTTAATTTAATAAAAATATAAAACATCTTTTTTACTCGTACGGAATTTTGCTGAATAATAAACCGAATTCCAAATATTTTGGTGTTTCTGAAAACCATAAATACTGGTCCATGTTACATCAAAATTTTAATGTTTTCGGTTCAATAACGTCCGCATTAATGACATCCAACTATCATAAAAAAAAACACAATTTTCAGACTTTGGTGTCACCGTCTTATGGTCTGAAAGCTAAAACTCTCCTCTGTCGACTCAAGTCGCTTTAAAAAAATCGGTTGGAAAATGTGGAAAATATAAGAAAAAATAAAATAGGGGCATGTTTGTCCCATTGGCCGTGAAAGGGTTAAAAATAGAAAATAATCAGAAGGAGTTAAACTGGCAAATGGTGTTAGATTAAGAAATTCTAAGTTTAATTCACTGATCTTAGTCATGGCAAAAGTGGACGTGTGAACTGGCGGATTGCCTTGATGAAACAATACTTTCTTTTTCGCCAAATGCAGTATTTTTTCCTTAATATCATCGTTTAAGCACTGCAATAAGTTGAAATAATACTCGCCGTTGGTTGTTTTGTTTTGTTAAAGATATTCAATATAATCGTTAAATCGGAGATTTTTTAAAAAGTTCATGAAGTTCATTGGAAAACAAGAATAATTGCAGACTTCAAACCTGTCAAGATCTCAAACAAATCACCCATGCATATATTCGTAAAATAGATAAAAATACTGTCCAAAGATCCTTCCTTTTTCAGCCGAACCTTAATTTTTTTATACATCATTCATGGCCTGCAAATATTTTCGATATAAACTTTTTCATATAAAATTAAAAGTTCAACTTTTTAGTCTTCACTTATTACACTCAAATAATATCACTTGAAAATGGGTAAAACTTTTAAAAGAGCCCATGCATATATTTTTTTTTTTAGTTTTTGTTCAGTTATACTCTTCATTTGCTACAATAATAATGTTAAGGTTTATTGCCACTTTACGTGCCATAAACACCTCAAATATGAAAGAAACCTACAGACTTTTAATATAACTAATTTCTGAATTTATTTATGTACGTATGTATGTACGTCTATATGTTGCGGAATGCGTGTCGGTTGCGATTTGTGTAATTTATTGATTGGAGTAGATCTTACCATTAATTGTAATGAAAGGTGTGCTTTAGTTTTTTTCAAGTTACAACTTAAAGGCAACATCGATGGGTGCTTAGTTAAGTAAATAATTTGTAAATAATGACCTCGACATACTACGGTTCCAGGTAACTCATGTCAGTAGCAGATGTATGATGAGTCCATAGCATTAAGTGCTTAAAATTTGCGTGAGTTGCTAAAGTTAGCTTTTGGAATATAATCAATAGTATATAAAGTATTAAGTACTTTCAGCAAATGCAAGATTGTTTTTTTGTGGATTTTTCTTTTTGTGTTTGCTTGGAACTGCTTTGTTGATTAAGTAATTAAACAGAAAGAAAATATTTGAACCTTTATTGAATTATAAAGAGCTTAAGGCATTATAATGATTTTCATTTTGTTAAAATGAAAGATATAATTAAAAGATGACCTTAAAAAAAAACTAATTTTTTTTAATTATAAATTAGAAGTGAGTTCAAAAATATCTTAATGCACGTAGAATATAACAATAAGAAACCATTGAACCGTGAGTTTTGTTTTTCTTTGTTTTTTTATGTTTTTCTTTTGATATATTAAAGCTTACAGAAAAAATAATAAGCTTTTATAGCTTTAACCAATATTTATACACCCTATCTAGGTCAATTAGGTTTTTCTAGTAGTTTCTGGATTAGCTATGGGCCCAAGGTCTATATTTTTTTTTTAGTTTTCTCAAAAAAAAAAAGTGAAAAAGTGCCACCCTGCCTTGGTTTATTTTATAACGATTCCCAAAATATTTCAAGTCTAGCGTTAACCCATTCCAAGCTGGACCACTTTAAAAAAGATATATTTTTTAGGTTTTTTAAGATATTTTAATTTTTTTTCTGGTCAACATATCCAATGTGGGTATCACATGATAAATTTTATCAAAACGCGTTCAACGGTATAAATAACATGTCCAAGCGTATCCTAACCAGGGATGGAAAATAGTAATTTCGATTTGGTATCAAAAATGATTTTAAATTGTACTTTTTTGACCATCAAGGTACTTTTTTTTATTTAATTAAAAAAAAAATAATAATAATAATTATAAACAAAACAGGTACATAAAAATTCATTAATGTATTTTAAAAACACAAAATAAAAATATTAAATAAAGTAAAAAAAATATACATAAAATTATATATAAAAAGGAACACAAATATTTTTTTCGAGATCAAAAAATTATGTTTTTAAGATAAAGATGTAAAAAAAATATTACTAACATCTTTAAAGTAAAGATTTTGTACGACTTTAAAATTTAAAGTTTAATTCAATTTAAACTATTTTTTATACATTTTTTAATAGCATTTGCTGATTTTAACTAGTCTTTGGTTTGAATAAGATTTGATACTGTTGGAACATGAAGCCGGTTTCTTTCTTTTGTTTTTATAAGATTTTGATAAGAAAAAATCCTCTCCACGTTTGCAGAGGAATGAGGTATCGACAAAATTCCACGAACAATTCTGAAAATATCAGGAAACATCTTTTCATCTAATTCATTTTTAATTTCAGACACTTTTGACCAGAAACCACACATATTTTCTTTTATTGATGGTTTTAATTCATCCAAATCGGCCAATGCTCTATATTGTGAGTTAATGTTCTCAAAATTTTTACTTTCATTGGGAAACATTTTGATCAAAAAAGGCACAATGCTGTTGATTTTTCCTGACAAAATATTTTCGGGTGAAAATTTACTAAACCAATTTAGGATCTCGTCATCAAAATTTACTTTTGTCTTCAAAACTTCACAAAGTTTTATATAGAAACTTTGTGCATTTTGTTTAAATTGATTTACAACACTACTGTCGATTTGATTTTCGATTATGCATAAATCAACTTCAGTGCCACAAAATATATCGTTCAATGGAATATGATTCTCATTTAGGATTAGTTTTGAAATTTTAGAGTTGTCTAAAAACTCTTTTTGGCAAAAAAATATGCATACGAGCATCTTCTGACTGCATTTCAACATTCACTGCATTAACAATTTTAAGAACATATTGAAGGAATAAAAATGTCATTTTGTATATTGGATTTGCAAATGCTAACATTATAAACTTTATTCTCTCATTTTTTGAATCAGCATCAAAATTATCAAAATAATATTGTAAGGGTTCCCACTGTTCTAGGTTTCGATTAAGTACTTATTGTCTTGAAAGCCATCTTGTTGTAGCGTATTTAAAGATTATATGTATTTCGGCTACAAAGTATTCCTGGAATTTAATGAATTCTTCTCTTCTGCTCGCACTGTTACAAAAATGAAAATTTATTTCTTTTATAAACTTATCAAATTCCTCAGGAATTCCAACTGATGAAACCAAATTTAAAATGTGACATATGCATTCATTGGAAAATAAATGAAGAATAATATTTTTAAATTTGGATTGCACACCATTTGAAGATCCCATCATTACAGCACAAATATCTGTGGTCATACCGACCATATTTTTTAAGGGTATGTTATTTTCCTTTAATACATGCAGTGTGCTATTGAAGATTCCATTAGACGTGCTGTCTTCAATTTGTACCAAACTCAAAAAAACGGTTTTTGGAAATACAAGGTTTTTGGAAATACTGCAATCAGTACTTTCGTCGATTACTAACGAAATGTAATAGTTGTTAGAAAAGCTTTGTATGTCTTTAGAATTTTCAGGGCCAAGCAAGTTTGTCACAATTTCTTTACCTTTTCTTCAGTGAATGTTAAATTTCTTAGCAATCTGGGAATCATGAACTCCTTCCTTTATAATAAAATTTAGATGATGGAGTACCGTGAATTCAAGGTTATGCTCTGCAACAAAAGCACTCAGCATTATTTCTAATTTTTTTGCAGATTCCGTTATTGTACATTTTGTGGAACTTGTTAAGAAATTGTCAATTTTGGGTGTTGTTTTGTAAATGTGTTAAGCCTCCAGTAATATAAGAATTACAAACAGTACATTTTTTTTCCGGTTTCATCCTTTTTCAACCATGCAATCAACTCTAAATGGAACTAAATATGGCTTGTTTGACTTGCTGGTTCTAAGAAAAATAAAATTAGAATTAAGTTTAATTTATTTTAAAACCCATTACAAAACTTACCCAGGTTCATCATATTCCATGATTAAGGTAAATAGAATTAATTGTTAAAAACTATTTAATTTATTGAATCACAGTTAATTGCTCACTTTTTTTTAGTATTTATCAAGAACAAACAAATCTGCCGATTATTTTTTTTGCGTAAAGAAGGAAAAATAATGATTAATCAGAATTAAAGCATCACCGTGCTGTTCGGCGTTATTTTCTTTTCATGTAAAACGTTAGGAGAAAAATGTTACTTTGCTGCTTGTAGTCTGATTGCGTTTGGCATTTGTTTTGGGAAAAATCAAATTTTATAAACAAAAGTCAGCTGATATTTGTTAGACCATCATCACATAAATGAATGAAGTGTTGCCAGTGTGGTTAAATTCAAAAGAGTTTCTCAACGAGTTACCATATTTCAATAAGTAGAAAATGGGGGAAAAGTTAATGCAAGAAAAAAATTTCAATAAAAAAATTAGTTAAAATTCGTTCAATTTTGAAAATGTATCAAATGAGTAGCGGGCGTATCAACGTATTTTTCAACATCAAATAGTATCAAAAAAAGTACAATTGTATCAACAATTCCATCCCTGATCCTAACTGTTGTAATACTCAATAAAATATGTAACTTTTAAAGGTTTTGTATAAAAAAATAAGTTAATTAGAAAATCAAAAGAATATATTTTTTAACACTACTTGATGAAAATAACATAAATGTATTTATTTTTTCCTTCATAGGTACTAGTTCGCGTTCAAACTAAAATCTAATGGCGTGGAAATAATATGGTCAAAGATAGGCAATATGGGTATCAAAATTTTTATTTTCTCAAGTACATTTCAGTTTTGAGGAAAAAAAATGGAGTTTTTCAAATTTAAATGTGGAGTTTCTTAAATTTAAAAGCGCATTTAGTTTCTAAATGACACCAGCATAAATTTCAGACCAAAAGCAAAAAAACACGTGGACTTTTTTTAACGCCATGCTTATTTCGAATTTAAAAAAAGTAGTTAGTCGGGCTACATATATTATTATTGTAATTTAATTTTAATATAATTACCCTAAGTGACAATTTATAGTGTAAATTGTTTCATCATCTACTGAACATATACGGTGGCCCTAGGGTTCATATACTCTAATGGGGTTAGAGGATTACGCATATCTATTGCTAATGAAAGTTTCTTATATTTGTATTTACTTGCGTTTATTTCCCCCCAAAATCTTGTGAAAACAAGATAATTACGGTAAAGAGCAAAGAAAAAAAAATGTTTGTTTAAGAAGATAAATCACACCAGTAGCAGCACATAACCAAACTGACTTAGAAGAGAGAATAACTAACTTTAATAGTTTAACTTCTTAACTTATTAAAAAAATTGAGAAATAGCTGTATTACACAATTTCCAAACTTCTAAAAAAAAAACAACAAAAAAAAAATTTAGCATAGAAAGCTATTTCTCCCATTAACAAAAGCGACTAAAACTTTGTGAAAAAAAATCTAATCTATATATATATAAAATTCATTTTCTGTTTGTTTGTTTGTTTATTTGTTTGTTTGTTTGTTTGACCGCTATACAAATTTTTATTTTTATCAACCGATTTCCCTGAAATTTTGTACACGCGATCTGTATACCCAGGAAAGGTCGCCATATACCTTTTACCAGCCACGCCTACTTTCACGCCCACTTTTTATGTAAAATTCATTTTCTGTTTTATTCATATTTGTTCACTATACAAATTTTTATTTGTTAACAGATTTGTCTGAAATTCGGTACACACTATCCCTGTACTCCACCTAAGGTCACCATATACTTTTTATCGACCACGCCTACATTTACGCCCACTTTTTATATACAATTCATTTTCTGGTTTTTGGTATATTTGTTCGCTATAAAAATTATTATTTTTCAACGAATTTCTCTGAATTTTGGTACACACGAACTTTGTATCCCAGGCCAGGTCACCGGGTGATTCTTTCGGCCACACCTACTTTTACGCCCACTTTTTGTATACAATTCATTTTCTGTTTTTTGGTATATTTGTTTGCTATACAAATTTTTATTTTTCAACGGAATTCTCTGCAATTTGGTACACACTATCTCTGTACTCCAGAAAACCTCGCCATATGCTTCGTACCGGTCACGCCTACTGTTACGCCCACTTTTTGTATACAATTCATTTCGTTTTTTGGTATATTTGTTCCCTATACAAATTTTTATTTTTCAACCGATTTCTCTGAAATTTGGTACACACGATCTCTCTGCTCCAGGGAAGGTCCACATATTCTTCGTACCGGTCACGCCTACTGTTACGCCCACTTTTTGTATACAATTCATATTCTGTTCTTTGGTACATTTGTTCGCTACACAATTTTTTTTTAACGGATTTCTCTGAAATTTGCTACGCACGATCTCTGTACTCCAAAGAGCTCGCCATACTTCTACGCCCACTTTTTATACAAAATTAATTTTCTGTTTTTTGGTATATTTGTTCACTATAGAAATTTTTATATTTCTAGGGATGTCTAAAATTTGGTCACACGATTTCTATACTACAGGGATGGTCACCATATGCTTCTTACAGGCAACGCCTACTTTGCGCCAACTTCTATGTATATAAAACTTATTTTTTTTCTTTTATTTGTTTCTTTATTTGATTGCTATACAAACTTTTATTTTTCAATGGCTTTCTCTGAAATTTAGTACATATTCCAGGGAAGGTCGCCATATGATTTTTACCGACCACGCCTACTTTTACGCCCAATTTTCATATAAAATTCACATTTTGTTGTGTGGTATATTTCTTCCCTATACAAATTTGTACTTTTCAACGGATTTCTCTGATATTTGGTTTACACGGAAATAACTACACGGTGAACAAATTCCCCAAAATTAAAAAAAAGGTACCCAAAAGAAATGAACAAATTCCCCTTTTTTTTTAATCGGAAAAAAGAATGAACTTACTCCCCAAATTCATTCTTAAATTTTTACATATTTTTATTTAATGAATTTTGTTAAATATTTATTTTAGTAAACATTTGCATACTGCTCTCAATATATGTCCTACAATAAATGCATTTAAAATGAGTATTCTATTCAATAGCGTCATTTCGTTGCGCGGAAGCTACGCGCACGGGGAATACAGCTTAGCTAGAATATCGGAATGATCTGAAAAATATATTTTGACAATTAAAATAAGTTAGAAACAGCTGCGCGGCTGCACTGGTGTGGTTGCCAAATGCACGGAAGCGGCGCGCGACCGCGGACTCAGACGCGACGGATGCGGACGCGACGCGCTCTCGGAACACAGCTCAGCTAAAATATCGCAATGCTCTAAAAAATATGTTTTAGGAATTAAAATAAGTTAACGAGAACTAAGCGGCAGAACGGATAGTAGCTGCGAGGAAATGGCGCGTGGCCCGCGGACGCGACGGATGCGGACGCGACACGCTCGCGGAACACAGCTCAGCTAAAATATCGCAATGATCTGAAAAATATATTTTGGCGATTAAAATAAGTTGACAACAACTGCGCGGCAGCACGGGTGTGGCTGCCAAACGTGCGGAAGCGACGCACAGTGGGTTAGAATAGCATGTTTTCTTGGATCAAATCAGGGAAGCTATGTTAGGATAATTTTTCTTTATTTTTCAGTTAATACCATTAAAATAAGTTAAAAAATATGTTTTCTAAGTATATTTGAGTATAATTTTATTAAGTAATGCCAAATTTCAGTGTAGGTATATAGTGCAAGGAGTACAGTATGAGAACTTAAACATTGCATTTTATACATCTTAAAGTTAATCATCCACATCATCATCATTATCATTATCATCATCATCATCATCATCATCATCATCATTATCGTTATCATCATCATCATTATCATCATCATCATTATCATCATTATCATCATCCGCAGCATCAGCAACTTCAACATCACTGAAATAGTTCTTGTTCGGAGCTGCAGGTACAATTAAATCAATTGCCTCCTCTGGCAAGCTTTGAACCTTCTTTGCAGGAAATTTTCGCATGCTTGAAATAATTGGGTCAGAGATTATCAAAAACATATTAAAAATGTCTTGGTTTGATATTTCGCGACTGCACTTTCGGGAATGAAACTCCCTATATTTTTTAATATCTTTATTTCGAGCTTCTTGCGCTTCTTCTGATAACTGCCCAATAGGTAAAAGGGCATTTGACACAATTTCGGGTCCGTGAATAAAAAACTTGTGCAAAGTGGTAGGCATATTGTACCAAGGATACGTTTCAACAAAAAGTCGTCCTGTATTGTGTGCATATATTTGAAATTTTTCATTATTAATTTCATGGCCACTGGATACAGCAATAAGCAACACGTGCATTTTTTTTATTAAATTAACATCTATTTTTGTTATTTCGGCATATTTTTCAGCGTTTTGGAAAAAACGTCTTGCCGTATTCCCATCATTCGTGTTTCCAAAACCAGGTTTGGGTTGGTCAACTATTAATCCCATATTCTCTTTAAATTTTTTCTGAATTTCTTTTTTTGTTTCAGCTACTGTTCTTTTTTCAGAATCAGTTCTAGCCTGCCACTTTTGTAAACGCATTTTATATGCAACGTGCAAAAGACATTCAAAAAATCTAATCCAGCCATGAAGAATGGAAAGGCCAAATTTTAAATTGTCTACATGTACAGGTCTTTGGATCATGGCTTCTATATTATTAAAATCCTTACTTGTAGCGCCACATACAAGTAAGGCATTGCAAACTTTTCCATCTACCATTGCCAAAATTAATTTGTGGGAAACATGTACAACTTTCTCACCAATCGTGACAGTTGAAGAGGTTAAATTCTGTATTTCCTCTTCAACTCTTTTGTTTTCACTAATTGACACATATGCGGTTTCTTTGACAAATTCAATTTTCAAGGGTCTGCAAAATCTAGTTGAAGACGGCCATGGATTTTGCCAAATTACCTTCTCCTCAAACATAACCCTAAGTGGTACAATTGTGGTTAAAAAAACTGATGAATCAGTAGCATCCGATCCATGAAAGGCTTGTTTGTATGAGCTATGGCCAGAGCTTCCATTAAAGCCCCATTTTGAATATAATTCTACATTCGAGTTCGTAATGCCTAATGAGTCAATAACAGTTTCTTGAAGTTCTATTAGTCGCTCCGCTGTGTGATTAAGAAGACTTTGTAAAGTTACTTCAACGGAGGTCTCGCTTATTTTAAAGCTGGTCGATTCTGGGTAAGTTTTTTGTTTTTCAGTTTGAATATTGTTGTAGGAGGGAAATATTTGAGGAGCAGCTTGTCTAACAACATTGTATTGATTTTGTGTTAGTTTAGCTTCTACAAAAACAGCCAAAGCTTTTGTATTCGATATTTTCAAGGTGGGAAGTGGTTGTTTCAATTTTTTTTTTAAATTTATTCCCTTGCAACACTTTTCATATATAGCTCGCAACACTTTTGATTCCTCGACATAACCTTCGCTTTGTAATTTAACCTGTGAAGCATAAAGTAACTCTGGCAATGACATGGTGTCTCTTACAATCTTTGTTTTTTTATATTTACTCCAACCACTGGACTCGGTAAAACTAATTTCTTTTCGACCACGTTTTGCAGTCGGGGCAAGAGTAAAACCAATAGAGGATTCCAACCAGATTTTATTTTGAGTAATAAACCTCATTTGAATTCTATGCGCTCTAGTCCACCTAGATTTAAATTCATAAAAGAAAACATGAATTCTTGTATTTAAATCACACATATTATCCTCAGAGCAGTTGGTGCGTTTTTTGATTTCTTCAGCTAAAAATGTCATCTTGTCATTCATTGTTTGAGCGCTTGAATTCATCATAATATCAAATAAGCTTCGACGAGTATAAAAAACAACGTTCGAACTTGTATCTATAAAAAAAAAATAATGGTAATAAAAAAGAAACCTTTTCAAAAATCCCTTTTACCCGATTACTTGAAACTGCACAACACAATCACTATTTGTCAAAACAAAGAATATTATTAAAATGAACAAAAACAAAATATTATTGTAACAAAGAATATTATTAAAAGAAACAAAAATAACAACATTAATATACGGAAAAAAAGAGCACAAATAAATAGAAAAAAGTAACATGAAAAACAACAAAACACAACACACAACCACAGCACCAGTCGCGAGATCAATGTGACTTTTAGCTAATTTAACTGCTGCAACACTTGTATTAAACAATGCATGGCTTCTAAAAAGCACAAAAGGGCAGCGTAAAATTTTGCAATATAACACAGATTTATGTCCTCTTTAATATAAACTACAAATTATGACACGAATGTGGACGAATAATAACTATATATCCATTTAAAATATAAAAATATTAATTTTTTTGGCATTTTCAATATAAATAACTACATCTAAATCACTTCCACACACAATTTGATACACAAATGTTAACGACGTATTTGCAAAATAACCTGAACTTGATGGTTCCATTGAAAAATGTTTAACTTTTACAATACTTTTTAAAATAAATAAAATTTTCAACGGGAACGTTTTCACTTTTTTCAGCCTTTTTTGCACAAAAATTTCTATGAAGTTTGACTTTGAAGTTTCACTACAAAAACACCAGACCACTTTTGACATTTATTTTAACGACAAGTGATGTAGAATTTTATATACTGTAACCGGGTGCAAAAAATTTTAACGATACTTAAATTTTTTTTTTTTAATTAATCCAAGAAAACAGGCTATTCTAACCCTCTGTGCGATGCGTGGAACACAGCTCAGCAAAAATATCGCAATGATCTGAAAAATATATTTTGGAGATTAAAATAATTTGACAACAACTGCATGGCAGCATGGGTCTGGCTGCCAAACGCGCAGAATCGTGCGCGACTCGCTCGCGGAACACAGCTTAGTGAAATGTCGTATGATAAATTTTATCCACGTATGTGAAATAATTACCTGTTGATCAAAATAGGCCACACATATACTATAAGCAGTTGCTTAAAGAAACCTTGCGACACAATATTAAACGTCGCATTAGTCTTTCATTTCTGAAACTCGAATTTGACGTCTCTGCTCAATGATGATCACTTGTTGAATGAAGTAATTCAATTTTTAAAAGTTGTGATTCCTTTAATTTGCGAACCATTCCGTTATATTTGATGTTTATAAATAAACTGAAAAAAAAACTTAAAGCGGTTTCGCAACTTATTTTTGAAGCATTTTTGCTGCAGCATCTTAAAAAACTTCTAAATTAAAAAATCAAAAAATTTTTAATTGAAATAAAAAATGAATTTACTGCGCATACAAATTTTTGCGGAGAAAGTTCATTTTATTGAGGAATTTGTTAATTGGGGACTAAGTACTCAGCGCCTGGTATGCATAGTGAACCATTTTTCAAGTCAAAGGCCTTTGTATACCGGGCAAGACCGGGTAAAAACAGCTAGTAATAACTAAATCAATTTGAAAACCTTTGCTTTAGGAGACAACCAAGGACTCTGATAAAAATATTCGTTAGTAAGTGTGGTAGTAAATGGTTTAAAAGTATGTGGCTCAGATTCGGATTTACACTAAAACTTAGAAACATATTAATTTTTACATAACATAGATTAGATTTAGATTTATTGATTCTTGGTAAACAAAATACTTAAAATTACAGTAAAAAAATTTTATCAATGACTAAATCAAAGGAAGGCATAACAATAAATGATATCTGATTGGCATAATGAAATATTTTAAATTATAATTAGAATAAAAGTTACCAAATTACAAATCTAAAAAAAAATGACTGCAGAAACGAAACATGTTTTTTAACAAATCTGGGTGCGCTGAATTCGAATCTGATATAAAAATTGGGCTATCACGTCTTTTTTACATTTTTATATCGCATGCTGGCAATACTGTAAAACAGTCAATACTGACAATACAATTTCAAAATTACTAATTTGACAGAAGCCCACATTCATTCTAAATCTTCATAATAGTAACGTTTAAGCATGTCAGCGAGATCGTGTGTTATTAATTCAAGCTATTTCTGTTTTGTGTGTGATGAATATTTGGTTGGAAAAAAAGGATATGCAATAGAAGAATCATTAATATATAAATAAAATTCATATTAACATTATTTTGGTTTTGCTGTCAGAAATTTGGACAAATCGTGGATACCGACAATGTTTTGCAATAGTTGAAAAACTGTTTTATACAAGCGGTCAAATGGCAAGAAGATCCATTTCGATTTTTCAATTCCAGTACTTTGGAGAGAGTCAAGTAAACACCAAACCGATTGTTATTTATGTCTAAAAAAAAGTTCTGGATTTAATATAAACGGTTCAATTGAACGATTTCAAAACCAGTTCAACGTCCAGTACATAATCCATTACCAGTCATTCCCAGTGCTACGAGCAGTGAGTTCGAATCATCTTTCACCAGCAGTGGCACTTTGTATGAGGCTGATGATAAACGCCATTAAGTGACTCAAGCTGAGCTGAATGATCTATTCCGGGACCTACATTTAACGAAGCAAGACGCGTAATGACTAACTTCACGCATGCAGCAGTAGAAACATCTTGCAGTTGGGACAAAAGTAACAATCTAAAGAGATGGAAGCTTGGAATTGGCTGTATGTTTTGAAAAGAAACACTCTATTCTATACTGTACAAATGTTGATGGTTTATTTCAAAAAATTAAACAGCCATATGACAAAACTGAATGGAGATCTATAATATTAATAGGCTAGGCGATTTCTTGTGACCGATATTTTGTTCTACCGTTTTATACCGATTTTGGCCAAACGCATATTATTTGAAAGGTATTTCTTTTCAGCCGTTTTGCAGATTTACAGAGTATTAAATTTTTTTCTTTATTTTGAGTAAATTGCATTTAAAGTTGCTATGTGTGTGTTAATTAGATTTGTTAATGTGTTTGTAATAAAAATGAGTTTGTTTTTTTTTTGTGTTGATTTGTCAATTAGCTATAATTGATTAGCATAACTCTAAGGTTCCTATTTAATGAAAAAGTAAAATTTCCTAGAATTTGCAGTCAAATTTCGAGGGCTGGAATCTGCTAGTTATTTATTAATGGCTCTAAATACAGTTTAAAGGCTCTTCATTTGCATAATGGGAATGAAAAATCAGCCATACCAATTGCTCATCCTATTAATACAAATGAAAATTAAGAAGCAATGACTGAAATTTTGACATTACTCAAATACAACGATCATAAGTGGAAGATCTGTGGTGACCTTAAGGTGTGATTTAAAGTTCTTTGTATATATAGTATAGACCATCATAAATAACTGTAACAAAATCTGTTTCAGGTCATTGGCTTCACAAAACATTTTTGTTTCCTTTGTCTATGTGACAGTCGCGCTATATGTCATCATTATGTCAGAACAGAGTGACCACAAAGAACTGAATATTCACCAGGAAAACAAAACATTTCAAATAAACCATTAATTGATCCAAATGACGTTCTTCTTCCGCCGTTGCATATAAAATTGGGCCTTTTTAAGAACTTTGTCAAGGCTCTGGACAAAGATGGTGCAGCATTTTAATATTTGTTAGCGGTTTTTCCAAAACTCCATATGCTAAAATCAAAGAAAATGATGACAATTTTTCACAATGTTTATTGGAGAAAGAATATGCAGCCTGTAAATCTTTCAAGAGCATTGTGGACAGTTTTCTTGGAAACAATAAATTGAAAACTACAGATAAATTGTTGCTGAATTATTGAAAAGTTATCACCAATTAGTTGCACGAATGTCACTCAAAATGCATTTTCTTGATCCACATTTAGATTTTTTTTCCACAAAACCTAGGTGCAGTAAGCGACGAACAAGGGGAGAGTGCTTACCAAGATTTAATGAAAATTTAAAAAAATTATCAAGGATTTTGGGACAAAAGCACGCTGGAAGACTACTGCTGGACTCTAATACGTGGAACTGAACCAAAAAAATGCAAACGACGTTCAAATAACGCCATTCACTTTTTAAAATTCATTGATTTTTAAATAAAATAATGATTTTTTATGTAGGTTAGGTTGAAAGTCGCTGCTAAACCAAAGGAAAAGCACACTTAGACTCTGGGGTCCACTGCGATACCACGGGGCGAATAGGAGTTCCCCTCAGTCCCCACCGTAGAACCAGTTTGAGATCCTGATGAAGCCCCTGATATATGAAATGTCCACATTTGAGAGATCAGAGAGATCGTGAAGAAACGGCGATCCCAATGTTCGAAGTGTCGTTCTGGAGAGCGCCGAGCAATAGCAAAGGAAGTGCTCTATGCTCTCCACCTCCTCCACATCCATGCAGCTACGACAGAAGTCATTTGACGAGACCCTGAGGCGTTCAGCGTGTCTCCCTATGAGGCAGTGCCCAGTGATAACAGCAACTACTGTTGAAATCTCCCCACGGGGGAGTGACAGTAGCGCGCTAGTGCGCTTATGATTCAGAGCCGGCCAGATTTGTCTCGCGATCCTGCACGTTGATCCATTAGCCCATCTGTTGTCGGTTATGCCGGTGGTGTGAAGCCGAATTTCCAGCCTGCAAGATTCCAGGGGTATACCAACACATTCCAAGTCCGCTGGAACCCGTAAGGTAGTGCCCTGTCTTGCCAACTTCACAGCTTTACAGTTTCCCGGTATATTCCTGTGCCCTGGGACCCAAATGAGTCTGATGTCGAACTGCTTGGTCATCTCATTTAAAGACGTGCGGCAGTTAAGGGTGGTTCTTGTTTTCAGGAACATTGATTCCAAGGATTTTACCGCGGGCTGACTATCAGAGTAGATGTTGACTGCGGTTGTAGACAGAATATTCTGACCCAACCAATCAGCAACTTCCTTTATTGCCAGTACCTCTGCCTGATAAACACTGCCGTGGTCTGGCAACCTGCGAGCCAGATTCAGTCCAAGCTCCTCTGAATAGACTCCGAAACCAACTTGACCACACAATTTCGATCCGTCAATATAGAAATTTATCGAACGCCTGCTACCTGGAACCCCCCTGACAAGTATTCCCATTGTTGGTATCAGAGTTTTGTAGTTTCGTTCGACTACACTCCTCGGAGTGGTGTAATCCACGTTCAATGGTAAGTTCCTGTTATTCAGGATCACTCCATGGCCACAATTATGACCACGCCATTGTATTGTGCTTCTTAGTCGAATGGCTAAAGAGGCCACCGACTGCTTTTTTAATATGCCCAACAGTATTAGGTGTAAGAGGATCTTCAAGGCATCCGTAGGTGTGGTACGAAGGGCACCAGTGATACACATGGAAGCCATTCTCTGTACCCTTGCAAGAAGGTTGTTATTAGAGGCCTTCTATAGAGCAGGCCACCAGACGATGACCCCGTACAGCAGTATTGGGCGAACCACCGCTGTGTAGATCCAGTAAGCAATTTTCGGGCTTAAGACCCACCGCTTACCAATGGCCTTTTTGAAGGAGTAAAAAGCTATAGTCGCCTTTTTCGCCCTTTCCTCCAAGTTCCGTCTGAAGTTCAGCTTCCTGTCCAGGAATACACCAAGATACATGGCTTCATCAGGTGAATAGGATTTACCCCCATACCGCAACTACTTGCCCAGCTAGATAGCATAGTGAGAGTCCTCTGTAGAATGTCTCTAAGTGTGGATAGAAACTTACCATTTACGGCTATGGCCACGTCATCAGCATAGGCGACCACGTTGCAGCCTTGTCTCTCCAACGAAAGTAGCATTGAGTTCAGCGCTAAGTTCCATAGAAGTCGTGACAGAACGCCTCCTTGTGGCATTCCCATGTTCACGAATATTAGAGTCGTTCCCAATTTAGACATTATCCGCCTGTTGGCAAGCAGATTTCCAATCAGTGAGATGATCACGGAATTCACTCCTAGACTAGATAGTGCCGCTAATATCGAGTCCGGTGTGACATTGTTAAAAGCCCCTTCTATATCCAAAAAGGCTGTCATGGTGTATTCTACTACCGAAAGCGACTTTTCGATGGTACTCACAAGCTCGTGAAGAGCTCTTTCGGTTGACCTTCCCTTGCTGTAAGCGTGTTGTCGCGTCGACAGCAGTTTAGGATCAATAACTCTTCGTAAGTAAGAATCTATCAAGCGCTCCATTGTCTTCAATAAGAACGATGATAGACTTATTGGTCTGAAGTCTTTTGGGACAGTGTGTGAACTTTTTCCAGCTTTTGGAATGAACACCACTTTCGTCTCCCACCACTTCAGGGGTATATAAGCTAAGTTGATACAGCGAGTGAAAAGCCTACATAGCCAAGGGGAAATGTAGTCCGACACGTGCTGCAATTCAGCTGGAATGATACCGTCAGGCCCTGGAGATTTGTAAGGTTTGAAGCTTCTAATCGCCCAGTTCAGTGTTGGTATGTTGACTATCTCCGAAGAAATATCCGTCGTACTAGCGTCTGAGTATCCTGATGCCTGAAGCGACGTAGGGGAGTTGCTTTTTATGTTTTTTATGTAAAAAACGAATAAAAAACATTTTTTGTTTTGTAACTTGAAAACCTGACGTGATAGAGAGTAGCCAATTACAGATTCGAATTCATCCCACCAAATTACCCTAGGAAAGGTACCAGTTCCAGTCCAATACCTTGTTGGATAGTGTTATCTACTGTTGAGACTCCTTTAACTATCGAAATCCTGAAATAATTTATTTTCTATATTTTAAATAAATTGATATAAATTTTTATAAGAGCATGTAACTTTCGCCGTTCAATATATTTAAAACTTCATCAATGGTAGGAAATCTTTTCAAAAAAGGCATAAACGGTATTCCGATAAAATTTGCATTTGCCTGTTAGATTATAATTACACAAGGTACATAAGTTGGACGCATATTAAGGTTAGAAAAATTATATGAAACCAATTGATTCATTTCTAATTGCTAATTGCTAGATAGAGTTTTTAACGCAGCAGCAACAGAAGTGGGTTTTCGTAGTCTCTCACCGAAATATTCGCAATTAACTCTGGACAGTAATTTTTTTTAAAAATTTTGCTTTCGTCTTCTTTCCCGCAATAAAAGTGTGATGATCGCCATAACGAATTTTGATGTTCTTCTCTGATAGTTTCCAACCTTTAGCTATCTGGCGCAAAAGTAATATGTTGCTGCGTTCATCAGCTGTGTAGTCTTTATCAATAAAAACACCAGTGCCAACGAGTAACCGACTTTCAATAAGACAGAAGTAACTTCAATAGGAATATGGAGGGTAAAGAGAATTGACTTTCCAGAATTAATTATTCGAGCTTCAACCACATTGCCGCAGACCTTCAGGTTGTGAGTATACATTTTTATACCCTACACCACTACCAAAAATATTTGACCTAGACCCATCTTTTATTATACCGATCGACTCAGAACCACTTTCTGAGTCAGAACCAGAACCACTCAGAACCACTTTCTGAGTCGATATAGCGATGTCCGTCCGTCCGTCTGTGTGTCCATGTAAACCTTGTAATCAAACTGCAGGTCGCAAATGTGAATATATTTTTAATGAAATTTGGTACAAAAGCCTTTATCGGCCATTGAAAGAACACTATTGAAATTGGTGAAATTCGGTCGATGTGCAGACCTAGTCCCCACACAAATGACCCCTCTGAAATCGACATAAATTGCCATTAAGTCCAAATTATCATATAGAACTCAGTCCAATTTTGGTTTGTATGTGTTTATTATATTCATTAATCAGTAGTCCGAAAATCATCCCTATAGGACAATTCTTAGTCATAAGTCCCATATATAGCTGCTTCCAGATCTTGACTTAAATCTACCAAAAAACAAAAATATTGCACAGATTTTTCTCAAATTTGGTTTGTGTATATTTTTTCAAAATATAAGTGACTTCACCATTTTTCGACCTAGTCCCCATATAAATATAGCACCCGGTATGAAATTTTTCATATCGGCAGCCAAAAAAATTGATAAAAATGCCACTCAAATTAAGTTTATGCTTATTTTCTATATCCAATTAGTTCCATCGAAGAGATAGGTTACATAAACCACGGTCCAGACCGACTATAGTTTTCTTACTTGTTTTAAATTCGATTTTGAGCACACTTGGAATAATTTATTGCATCTACTACGTCAATTGATTCCAGTTTTCTATTAACACTTTGCAGTTCTTTCATCTTTTCTTACAACCATTTCTAATTTGGAGTCGAGCGCCTTGTTTAGGTTTTCATGAAAAACGTTCCAAGAAAAACAGTTCATATTGGCAGGCGGAGTAACTACTGTTCTGAAAGTAGGTTTTTTTTATTTTTATTAATGCGGCAGTTGTAGATGAGGTTGCTGTGTCCACATCATTTCAGTGCATTTTTTGTAAGTGGAATGTTTTTTGGAGTATGTTTATTTGCAGATGTTTGTTGCAGACTCCTTTTTGGCGCATCCATAAACCGTATAATACTTATTTATTTTTATGTAAGGTCAACATAAACCGTATAGAAATTTGTATAAAAATTGTTTTGTTCACGTTTTACATTTATTTAGAAGAAAATTATAATTTCATTGTAAAAGATCTAAGAGCGCAAAAAATATTTCGTTGTTTGACCTTTCAGTGCAGGGTTGTCAATCTTGCAATAGCAAATTTTATAGTACCAGCAATGAATTCAAAACTATTTTCTACCAAAAATTTCCCTTTTCTTACTGACCTTTCATGACAAAAGCTTTAAGATTCACACTTAAGAATTATGCTTAAGGCGGTTAAAGTTTATTATACAGAAAACTGTTAAGTTTAATATAAAAAATAATATGCAACAAAGCTTTTAATTTTCTTTATTAATATTATAACGTATTAATTTTGTTACTATTTTTCTTTTAGTATAACATCAAGAAAAAGGAAGAGGTAGTAGAAATGCAGCCACAAGAGGAACCAAATCCTTTGATGCGAAAAAAGAAAACACCTGAAGAATTGGCTGCAGAAGCTGAACAGGAAGAGCTTGATGATTTTACAAGTAAGTTAAACTTTTAAATACATTATTTCTTCCAAATTTATCTTTTCAGAACACCTCTATCAATAAAAGACACCTTCTTTCTTCAACTAAAAAAAAAAAAAAAAACAAGAACAACTAACAAAATAACTACAACTAATTTTCCTTCACTTTCAAAGCAAATTTATCAAATAAAATTTTTATACTTAGACTAAATTTTATTTCTCAATTATAAAAGTTAAATTAAACATAAGAATGCCGCTCTTAATTCAAAGTAGTTTTGATGTCTATTAAGTAATATAAAAAATGAATGTGCGTGTGTGTAAACTTTATTTTATTTTTGGCTACACAATCTACTATTCTTAAAAAAAAAATAAAATACACCAGCTCTTTTTCTATCAACTTTTCTAACAGCTCTAACTTATTTTCAACTACTGCAACAATGAGCAAATACAAAAGAACTAAATATAACACCGACAACATAAAGAATAACTCTGACTATTAATGCCAACAGTTTAACATTGTAGGTTTTCATAATGTTTGAGAAAACAAAAAAACAACTTTCACAACTATTAACGAAACAAACATTTAAATCCTACATTGTTTGCAAAAAGCATTAATAGAATAACAATTTAAAACTGTAAAAAAAATCAAAAAAAGGATATTTTTTTAATTATATAGAAACACAATTTTATCATATTAGTGTTTAAAATAAATGGTTCTAAATACGAGTATCACTACACTATTAGTGCCCTCTGATGTGTGTCGATTGAGACACAATATTATTTTAAAGATAATAAAATAATGTTATTAATCGGTATGGGCGATATCAAGGCGTAAGAAAAACATGCATGATATCGAATTGTATTATCAGTTTTCGATTATTTAGCACTATTTCACTTAGCTGGTGATTTTTACAGTTTAAATATCTTATAATGTGTTGGTTTTTCTCAGTAAACTTTCTTCGGTTAAATTAACATTGTGTATGTTTTTCTAATCTTAATTTTTAAGAGCGTCAATTGCAATGTTAAACATTTGCGGGATCGCAGTCTGGGGGTTAGAAATTCCAAATCAGAGTGAAAGTTGTAGGCCATTATAGTAAAAGCTCCAAAGGGTCCGCCTTCTTAGGACAAACTTTTTTTTATAATCTTTTATATTTTTTTCTTGTTTGATTTGCTTTTCAGCTTTAATTCAAGATCCATTGATGATTTCTCATTTCATTCTTCAGCAAAATTGATAAATAAGTAATTTTTTATTTATAAATTCATATAAAAACAAATATGAATGTTAAATTCGGCTGCGCCGAATTTTTGATACCCTCCACCCAATGTTGGGTACGGCTACCACTTTGAAACTGTTGCCGTTAAATCCGAATACCAATTAAATTTTAAGTTAATTGGTTTTCTTGTTGGCCAATTTCTATTATAAAAAACAATAATGCTTAAAAAGAATTAATTTCTATTTGAAAATTTTTATTATTTTTCTTTTACTAGAGTCGAAAACCTCTAAGTACTTCATAGAAATTCATTATTTAACGCAACCGGCATCATAAGTCTGATCCCTATAAGCCTGTTTTGAGACCTGAGAAGTCATACGATAATTCGAAAAAAAAAATCTAATGATTCTTGGCTACAAATTATTAATATTAAAAAAAAATTAAATTTTAAAATAATTTTATTTAATACAAAAAACCAAAAATAACAAAACAGGCAAGAAACTAAGGAATGAAACTAAAATATTAAATTTTTAATTTTTAATTTTTTTTAATTGTTAATTTTTAATTTTTAATTTTTAATTTTTAATTTTTAATTTTTAATTTTTAATTTTTAATTTTTAATTTTTAATTTTTAATTTTTAATTTTTAATTTTTAATTTTTAATTTTTAATTTTTAATTTTTAATTTTTAATTTTTAATTTTTAATTTTTAATTTTTAATTTTTAATTTTTAATTTTTAATTTTTAATTTTTAATTTTTAATTTTTAATTTTTAATTTTTAATTTTTAATTTTTAATTTTTAATTTTTAATTTTTAATTTTTAATTTTTAATTTTTAATTTTTAATTTTTAATTTTAATTTTTAATTTTTAATTTTTAATTTTTAATTTTTAATTTTTAATTTTTAATTTTTAATTTTTAATTTTTAATTTTTAATTTTTAATTTTTAATTTTTAATTTTTAATTTTTAATTTTTAATTTTTAATTTTTAATTTTTAATTTTTAATTTTTAATTTTTAATTTTTAATTTTTAATTTTTAATTTTTAATTTTTAATTTTTAATTTTTAATTTTTAATTTTTAATTTTTAATTTTTAATTTTTAATTTTTAATTTTTAATTTTTAATTTTTAATTTTTAATTTTTAATTTTTAATTTTTAATTTTTAATTTTTAATTTTTAATTTTTAATTTTTAATTTTTAATTTTTAATTTTTAATTTTTAATTTTTAATTTTTAATTTTTAATTTTTAATTTTTAATTTTTAATTTTTAATTTTTAATTTTTAATTTTTAATTTTTAATTTTTAATTTTTAATTTTTAATTTTTAATTTTTAATTTTTAATTTTTAATTTTTAATTTTTAATTTTTAATTTTTAATTTTTAATTTTTAATTTTTAATTTTTAATTTTTAATTTTTAATTTTTAATTTTTAATTTTTAATTTTTAATTTTTAATTTTGAATTTTGAATTTTGAATTTTGAATTTGAAATTTGAATTTTGAATTTTGAATTTTTAATTTTTACTTTTTAATTTTTAATTTTTAATTTTTAATTTTTAATTTTTAATTTTAAAATTTTAATTTATAGTTTTTAATTTTTAATTTTTAATACTGATGTATTTTTGATTTGATATTAAAAGTATCACCCACACGTATACATATCTGCTACTCTACTAATAAATAATAATCATATGTCCGGAATATGTTATTTTATATTCAAAAAATACATTAAAAAAAGGGCGAAAAAAATTAAAATGTTCTGTTGAAGAATGATATGAGAAATCGTTAATGGTTCTTTAGTTATAGCCTGGATGTATTCCTGTACTTGCCTAGTACGTTCACCCTGACTTTGAATTATCAGACATCCCCTCCCCCGCCACACCTAAAATCTATTGGTTGCACAATATTTTAAAAATTAAAAAGCTAAATTTATTGTAGAACGATTTTCGTGACCTTTTGACCAATACGGCTCCATAACCTAAATTTTGTTCCAAAAATCGTTGGCCCGAAATATTAAAAAAAAAAAAAATTCTATGAAGAAAATTTACCAAAAAAATAAGTTAGTTCCGTAAAAATAGCCAACTAAGTGCAAAATTTGAATAAAAAAGTTCCTATAAAACCATGGCCTAGAAAACCAAATGGTGGAAAATGATTTCCCGAACTCGAAATAGGGTAAATAGACTTTTTTTATAGCCCAAGTTCAAATAAATTTTTAAAGAATTTTTCACATTTAAGAAAATATTTCTAAGTTTTCTTTTTATTATATTGATATCGTTACATATTGGAGGGCAATAATAATGTATGTATTTGTAGTGCTAAAAATATTATAACCTCATCTTTAAAAACTTATCTATCGCTATTTTCTTCAACTTCTTCTTTCTGAAACTACGTTACACTCTAAAACACTAAACAAAAAATAACGCAATTAACATAATTTTAACTGTGTATAACACCAAAAAAAAAAAAAAAATAAAAATAAATACTGTAATTATAAATAAATAAATGTTTCATCTTTAATTCCATCCTCTAACATACATTTCTTTTAAAGGCTTATAAATATGCACGTTTCATAGCACTATTCTGTTAATTATTATTTCGTATTAAAGTTATTAAAAAAAATAATTATTTTTAATGACACGTAAATTGTATTTGTTTATATATCTTTCATATTGATTTAATGGTTTTTGGTATTCTAATTTAGCTTTTCATTTGTTTTCATACCTAAAATTTTGTAGCTTTTATTTTATTGTTTTTTTTATTGTTCTAAAAAGTTTACCTTTTTTGTTGACCGACAAGTTCTAAGATAAACTTGAACAAAATATACAATTTTATTTATTTTTTTTTTCTGATAAGATATCTTAAAGAGTATAAAAGAAGATATTCGTAACAAGGGTCACTTTTGTTGCTACAAAGAATGACAGATGTCATTGGCATTTATTAAAAAAAAAAAGAAAAAAAAATATAAAATAAAAATAAAACATAGCACAGCATTATTTTTAACGTGTACCATCGAACTTGGAGTTACAAATAAATTCTTAATTAGTTTAAAAAAATTACTCTTGAAGAAATTTTAGCTCAATAAATAAAGCCAATTAAAAAGAACGAATTCTCCTAGGTAGATTTTTAACAGGTAAATAGTTTGTAAGGATTAATACCATAGAAAAATATACACATACAAATATACTGCGTCCTACCTTCATAGCACACTTCAAAGCACAAATATTCTGAATGTATATTATTGTGTATTTCTAGATCGATTGAAATTCTCACGACAAAAATCATTGTTTTACAATTAATTCACATATTCGACTACATTAAACAATTACCTGTACCCAGTCAGAAAGAAAATGCTGTAAAATCACTGGCCCAGCAGACTAAAGAGTAGTGCAATTGCCGACAAAATATAAAATGTTTTGGAAAATCGATGATAAAACCAAAAGTAAAATAATATTATAAATTTCGAATTATCTTTTTAAACGACAATACTTGCGTTTAACACGAAATGTGGTTTCGCTAACCATGCCCTTTCATAAATATATCGCACCTGTACTTCTAAAGTTTTTTTTTTAAATATTTACTATAAAATTTAAAAACAGTTGTTTCTTTGGAAATAATTGCGAATAAGTATACAACAATAGTTGTTTTTGTGATTTTTTCATTGATCATCAAAAATAACAAGTTTTTTGGGTGCAACTCAAAATATGTCTTTTTAGTGGATTCTAAAGAAGCTAGCACAAAGAGGGTTACAACTGTATTTTTTTTTGCGAAAGATTAGAAAAATCGATGTAAAATTTTTACAGTGGATGGATGGATATGACCACAGTGTATCGTTTTCTTGCAAAAAGTGAAAGTTGAAAAATTTTGAGTTGACTCAATTTAGAGGTACAGGTGCGATATACAGAATTGTTAAATGTTAGAAATTTAACTAAAAATAACATTTCCTAATATATTAATATTGAAAAAGGTATGAATAATCTGACAAAATTTTATAACAAAATGACTTTCAAGCTTTTACGCAAATAATGTTATTAAAGAATTGGGAAATTTATAATGCTAGTACTGGAAAATTAGTATTTGTGAAAATATTTAACTTGAACCATTGGCAAGCACGGCATCAGCAATTTCTGCCTGGGTATTCGGTTAATATAAAACGCTCGCATCTCCCAGTTTTACACGAATTATTTCAATACTTGCAAGAAATGTAAATTAGTAAGCTTGAATAGATAAAAAAAGAAAACGTAACCACCACCTGTAACCCATTTCATGAATTTTATTGATTTTGCTTTCAAAATATGATAAAGATGAACGTATTAAAAAAAAGTAGCTAAGCATTAAATAACTAACAACATTCCTGTCACATTAATAATGGAGAGAATTTTTTGATTATAAAAAGTTAGTTAGTTAAAATACAAAACAAACCAGAAAGTAGAATTAATCGAAACGGCAAGTGAGGCATTCATATGTACACTTATGCTCACATAATTAAGTAATGGGTATGCAATGAAATGTTTTTGTAGTTTTTCTCTTAAGCCTATTTCTTCCGGTTCTAACCTTACTATTTTGTGCAACCCTGCTATGCGGGCAGTTGTTTACATTGATTAAAGCAAAACTAAAAATTTGGGTATTCCCCGAAAAATATGGAAAACCTCAAAAAGGTCATATGCGCTGTGCTCACATAATTAAGTCACCACGCGTATCGTGAGCAAATTAGTGCTTTGAAGATTTTTTTGCGGTTTAAATAATAAATAAATTAAATACAACTAAATTAAAAACAAATAACATCAGCTGAAATGCTATGGGTAAACAAAAAAGTTCAAATTCGGCTGAAGAGAAAATAATATGGGATTGTTTCCAAAGATACAATAATATTGCAAAAGTAGTGGAGATTTTGAACTTTTCTCGGGGTAAAATTACAAACGACATTACGCGTTATAAAAAATATGAAACTTTCGAAAATATTCCGCGCCAAAAACCGAGAAAAATGACTTTAAATGATGACAGACGCATTGCAAACCTGAGTAAAACTGATCCTTTTTTAACTTCGTCTCAAATCAGAGCTCAAATGGAAACGGATTATGGCGTAAAGTTTCGTTCCAGAACCTAAGTCGATGTTTGCAAGAAAACAATTTGCATGGACGAATGGCCAGGAAGAAACCGTTGGTTTCCTTGAAGAACGCTAAGAAGCAGCTCCGATTTGCGACTGACCATCTTGCTAAAACCCTAAATTTTTGGAATTTAATTGTTTGGAGCGACGAATCCAAGTTTAATGTTTTTGGAAATGGTGGTAGAACATATGTGCGATGCCCTCCACTTAAGGAATTAGATCCAAAATACACCAAAAAAGCTGTGAAACACGGTGGATCATCAGTCATGGTGTGGGGTTGCTTTACCGCATTCGGTGTGGGTCCTATAGTCAAGATTGACGGTATAATGAATGGGGAAATGTATAAGAATGTACTAAAGGAAAATTTGGCCACCGAATATGCTGACAATTTGCCGCTTGCGTGGATTTTCCAACACGAAAATGACCAGAAGCATTATTCGAAAGTAGTTAAGTCGTGGTTGGCAACACAGTCCATCAAGCGTCTGGAATGGCCGCCGCAGAGTCCCGACTGAAACCCAATCGAGAACTTGAGGGGCTTAATAAAATGAGGCATGCACCACGAAAACCGGCAAATAAGAACATATTATGGAAAGTTATCCAAGAGGATTGGCACAAAATCACTCCAGGCCAGTGCGCTTCTCTGGTAGCCAGCATGCCATAGCGATGCACCACAGTATTGAAGCAAAAAGGTTGTCCTACTCAATATTGAGGTAAGCTAATCAAAAAATGGGACTCTCGACAAAATTTATTACTTATTTCAACAATCTCAACCATTTTTTTCAGATGACTTAATTATGTGATCAGCTGTTTTTGGCTAATTTCCAAGTTTTTTAATTTTTTGGAATGAACCAAAATTTTGTAATTTTTAACTTCACTGTAAATTGATTGCTAACGTATAAGAATAATAAAAAAAAATTATATTAGAATTTAAAAAAAGGGTTTACGTATTTTTGACAATAATGTCGAGTAGCATACTAGTGACTTAATTAAGTGAGCACAAGTGTATCTCAAGGAAAAGCTTTTTTAAAAGCCTAATAGGAATTAATGCAAATTCGGATTAATATTTTAGCAAACCGGCATAAAAAATTTAACTCGGACCTATATGATGCTAAAAGTGAGCTCACTAGCAGGACCTATGGGTCATTGTAAAAACGTAAGGTTTCAAAGCCAACCGGATTCCCTAACTATGCATTTTAGATTATCGAAAATCTTTGCTCTAAACATCTAACATACAAAAAATAGGTTGCCCCGAAAGAAATCCGCTATCTATAAAAAAAATCGTACATGCATCCTGATTATATATATGCCAAAACCACGGATCGGCGTAACCCAAACAATTTTGGATCTTTTTTCAGTTTGTATTTAATTTAGTTCCCACCATTTCGTTGATAATATAAGATAATTTCAACAAACTGCGGGTGTCAAATGTTTCATATAACATTGAGGAGCTTCTCCGGGAACACCTAGTAGCTCATTCGTTTCCGTAACGCCACTGTAATTGTCTCAATACCAAAACACAGCATAAATAAAAAATTATAGTCGGTTAAGACGGACTATACGATATCCCGTACCATGCGCTTAGAGACGCTGCCATAAAATCCAAATTTGAGTGGCGTTGTTTTTAATTTTTTTCCTTTGAATATAAAATAGTTCATATCGGATGCTATATTTATATGGAAACTAGGTCGACAAGTGGACCGCTCCTGACCATATTCTGTAAGGTCACTTATTTTTTGCAAAAATATATAAATACCAAATTTGAGAAAAATTTGTGCAAAATTTTTGTTTTTTAATAGATTTAGTGAAGATCGGCTGTATATGGGGGCTATGACTACGAATTGTCCTATAGGATTTATTTTTGCACTACTGATTAATGGACGTAATAAAAAAAACACAAACCCAATTTGACATAGATTTATATGATAGTTTGGATTTAAGTCGATCTCATAGGTGTCATTTGTTTGGGGACTATTTCTGAACATTCACTGATTTTCGCCAATTTCAATAGCATTAATGTTTCGGGTGACAGAAGCTGACATATCAAATTTCATTAAAACAGGTTCAAATTGGGCAACCTTTAGTTTGATTACAAGGTTTACATGGACACACAGACGGACAGACGGACGGACGGCCATTGCTCAGAAAGTGATTCTGAGTCAATTGGTATAATAAAGGGTGGGTAGTTACAAACATCAGCACAAAGTCATTATACCCTGACACATAGTGGCCATATTATACCGATCGACTCAGAATCACTTTCCAAAGTTGATTTAGCAATGTCCGTCCGTCTGCTTATGTGTCCATGTAAACCTTGTAATCAAACTACAGGTCGCCAACGTGAACATGTTTTGACGAAATTTGATATGTCAGCTTCTGTCAGCCATATGTTTTGGTGAAATAAGCTTCCATCGTCCATAGCATGAATGCTATTGAAATTAGTTAAAATAGATGAATGTTCAGAACAAGTCCGCATACAAATGACCCCAACGAAATCGACTTAAATTGCCATAAAATCCAAATTATCATATAAATTTCAGCCAAATTGGGTTTGCCTATGTTTATTACTCCCATCAATGAGTAGTGCAAAAATAAGCACTATAGCACCATTCTTAGTCATAGCCCCCATATACAGCTGCTTCCCGATCTTCACCAAATCTATCAAAAAACAAAAATTTTCCACAGATTTTTCTCAAATTTGGTATTTATATATTTTTGCAAAAAATAAGTGACCTTACAAAATACGGTCAGGAGCTTTTTCATATTTTCTATATCCAATTAATTGGGCCTAAGAGATAGAGTCTCTAAACGCATTGTACCGGGTATCGTACCGTCTAGACAGACTATATTTTTCTTACTTGTTTTAAATTGGGTATAATGACTTTGCGCTGATGCTTGTAACTACCAAAAATATTTGAACTAGACCTTACTTTAAAAATATATTTATATTTGCGACCTGTAGTTTAATTTCAAGGTTTATATAGACATACAGACGGACGGAAGAACATCGCTAAATCGAATCAGAAAGTGATCCGGATTCAATCGTTATATAATAAAAGCTAAAATATATTTGGTAGGTATAAACATTAGCTCAAACATATTATACCCCATATAGTGGTATAGGGTATAAATAACGGTACCAGTTGCAAAATTACAAAAAATTAAAAGTATAAATTATAGTCAGCTTCGCTATTCCTCCTTTTAAATTGATTTAGAACTTTTTTTCCATTTTTTAAAATTTGTTTTCTTAATGTACAACATGTCGGGAGTGCTTTGTAATTTTATGTAAAATTAAGTGTTTCAAGGACACTTTAAATCGCAAACAACATTTGTGAAGTCATGAGCATCATAACTCAAAATCAACTTGACCGATCCTTTTAAAATTTTATACACTATTTTTACACATAGATCACCAGGTAAGCTGAAAGCATTTTTTTTACCACTTTTTCCCATTTTTTTGACAACAAATTAACCGATATTTTATGGTAAAACTCGCGTTTTTCGCTTCAAAATGCTGCCAAATTAATAAAAAAAAATAATAATTTAAAAAAACTCTTCCTGAATTCCCCAGGAAAGATATATCTTTTTAAACGCATTTCGACTTTTTTATGTCACATGACCCGGTAACGAGTTATGATGTTCACCGCAAAACAACTTTTCTTCGAGGCGCCTCCGGAGATTCGCTCTCCCGGCCTTATTTATAAAAATTTTAAATTGAAAATTCTTTTAAAGATACTTCGAATTTTATGCTATAAGGTGAATACGAAATAAGTCGGTTCAAGACTAATATAGTTTATAGTACGTTAGTCCGTGAAGTGTTTAAATCACGTTGAGAACAGAGTGTCCTCAAAATTCTGAAAATGGAAAGTGATTTATTCAACCAGGCTTACAACTTACACCAGATTATTTAGAAGGTTTCCTATATTTTTATTTTTTTTTTATAATACCGATTTATAAATAATTTTCTAAAAATGTTAGTAAAATATGTGACAGTATCGAAACCTCCAAATAGAAGTAATTTACTTTGCTCACTACACGTAGCAGAACTTAAAACATACCATCTTTTTTGTTTTTGATTAATTTATGTAGAAATTTCGAATATAGAATCATCGAGCTGTATAGTTGCCATAACTGAAGTAACAGATGATACTCAACCAAGAACTCAATAAACTTATTTGAAAACAGCTATCAATGTTTTGTAAAAAAAAAAAAAAAATATATATTTGTTTGATGACAGAAATATCTGAAAATCGATTATCTGTTATTGCGATAATGATTAATTTTAAATTAATAAAACTGGGAGACACGGGTATTTTATTCAAACGGAATATCTTCCGTCTTACTGTGTGTACCAGCTTAAAACTAACTTTTTCTAAGATATGCGTGAGAATACTAATTGATCTAGAAAACTGAAAATCACGGCTAGTTTAAGTTTTGTAGTTCATTCACAATATACGTGGCTTATATGTTTCGCCAAAATTTACTATTATTTTCGCTCCGTGTAATCAAAAAATACATATACAGTACTTTTTTACAATCTTCACAAAACATGCAAAACTCTCGTTCTCATATATAAAATTAAAAACTCTGAAAAAAAAACTTTTCATAGCAATGTTTTCCTAGAGTATAAATAATAAATTAAAGACATTTAAATTAAACTAAACATAACAATTATTCAAAAAATATTCAACACATACTACACAGTGTTGGTCAGAACAAAAGCAACAAACATTTTTAAGCATGTTGTTGTTGGTTTCCAAAATCTTCTTTATCATTTCTTACTCTTTATAATATTACAAATAAAAAGACAAAACTAAAATTGGAAACTAAAAGAACCGTTAAGTTTTTTTTTTTTCTTTCCCCCAAATGACACTATTTCAATTGGACAAAACAAAAGCAACTTTAAGCAAGAACAAATTGGATTTAATTTAATTTAAATTGCCTGACAGCCAGATGCGTTGTGAAATTGATCATATTTAAATCAAAGCTCGTGATAAATTCCCCAAAAACATAAAAAAATGAAATAATTATGAATTTTTTAAATGGAAAGATTCAAGTAGAACTAGCTAAATAGCATAATATTAATAAATCTATAAAATCTCGGCTTATAAAAAATATAAAAAAAACAAGTAAGAAAATTATAGTCGGTCTAGACTGACTATACGATACCCTATACCATGCGTTTAGAAACCCTATCTCTTAGGACCAAAACTGGACATAGAAAATAAGCAAAAACCAAATTTGAGTGGGATTTTTATTAATTTTTTTGGCTGCAGATATGAAAAAGTTCATATCGGATGCTATATCTACATAGGGACTTGGTCCAAAAATGGACCGATCCTGATCATGTTTGGTAAAGTCTCTTGTATTTTGCAAAAATATATACAAACAAAATTTGAGAAGAATCAGTGCAATATTTTTGTTTTTTAATAGATTTAAGTGAAGATCGGGAAGCAGCTCTATATGGGGTCAAAGGGATCATTTTTGGACTACTCATTAATGGATGTAATTAACGCATACAAACCCAATTTGAGTAAGATCTATATGACAATTTGGATCTTATGGCAATTTATGTCGATTTCATATGGGTAATTTGTATGGGGGCTAGGTCTGAACATGGACCGATTCTCATCAATTTCAACAGCGTTCATCCTATGATCGATAAAAGCTTATATAACAAATTTCATCAAAATATATTCATATTTGCGACCTGCAGTTTGATTACAAGGTTTACATGGACACACAGACGGACGGACGGACGGACGGACGGACGGACATTGTTAAATCAACTCAGAAAGTGATTCTGATTCTATCGGTATAATTAAAGATGGGTCTAGGTCAAATATTTTTGGTTGTTACAAACAGCAGCACAAACTCATTATACCCAAACCACATAGTGGTATAGGGTATAAAAATCAGTAAAAACATTGCACTACGCAAGGCAGATGAAAGGTCACAAATTGTGCAAAAATATCGATTTAAATCATCAAAAACTATTTCAAATCATTTAAATCAAAAACAGGTTCATGGATTGTTCATCGCCGAACATAAGAAACAGGTTTCCGAAGCTTCAGGCCAGCAAAGAAACCACTGCTCACTACAAATACACCATCAAGCATTGTGGTGGAATTAATGAAAATTTGTTTGTATGTGTCACACCAACGATGCTTGATAGAAAATCAAAAATTTTAGATTTTGTGGGCGGCACACATACAATCAAATTTTCACTACCATTACCATAACGCTTGATATGAATTTGACAAGTGTACAGTGCCCTTAAGAAACATTTAGACAAAATTTAGAACTTATTTATTTCAATTCTATTTCGCTAAAATGCTTAGCATATCAATATTTGTAGGCTTCATTTTGCACAAAAATATCAAAACTGGATGACTGAAAATGGAAAACTGTTTAGAGACGAGTGAAAATTTGATTTGTTTACATCTGACGGAATGTCTAGTTCGCCGCAAGAAAATATATCGTTTAAAGCCACGCTACTGCAAGCCAACTGTAAAGCATGGCATGTTTCTCTGGTTTTGGTATTGGACCGTTCTGCGAAATCAATGGACTAAGGGACAGATTTAAATATAGAGACCTGCTTGCTATAGTTATGATGCCACACTCTGAGTGGCAGATGTCGCTTCGTTGGATATTTCAACACGACGACGACCCGAAATATACTTCGAAGCTGGTGAAAGAGTGGCTCACTGAAAATGGTGTTCAAACACTTGATTGGCCTGCCCAATCACCTGATTTGGACCCTATTGAGAACTTATTTGGCATTTTAAAGCGACGAGTAGCTGGTCGGACTTCCACTTCTAAATAACCTTTGAAAGAAGCTCTGAAAACTGAGTGGAAAAGCATTCCAGTCAATATTATATTCCACCTTATTGAATCCATGCCACGTAGTTGCCACAAAGTTATAATAAACAATGGATTCTTCACTAAATATTGAATAGTATTAAAAGTTGCTTTTGTTTTGCCCAACTTAAATAGTGCCATTTTGAGTTTTTTTTTTTTTTTTTTTTTTTTTTTGCAAAAAACAGATATAACGGTTCTTTTAGTTTACAATTTTAGTTTTGTCTTTTTATTTGTATGTTAAAAAAAATAAGAAATGATAAAGAAGATTTTAAAAAAAAAACAACAATAACATGGTCTAAAATCAGAGCTCCGAAAAAAACACACATGGAATAACAAACTCGTACAAATATGTAAACAAACAGAGGTCAGACCAACAAACGGATATTTTTTATTTTCATATCAATTGGATGTGTTTCCAAATTTTGTACGGTGCCGAACACAATCATGACTGTGTTTCGTATTAATATTTCGTTATCTACATGAACATTTTTCTATCGCGTAATTTTATTTTAAGCTCATTTTCTTGCATGTGTACTGCTAAAGCTGCGTTCATACTACGTGTTTTGCTTGTGTTTTTCTTAGTTTCTTAGCACGTGTAATTTGTACACATAGTGTGAACCCTTTCAAACATTGTTTATGTACAACACATTTTGCAAGACATATGTAAATTTTTCAATTAGAGCAGGTTCTATTTTGCCAAGACAAACATATGAAAATACAACACTGCTTGTGGCGAAAGAAAAAAAGAGTAAATTAAAAAGATTAATATTGAAAGAAAAATAAATTGTTTAATATTAATTAACAATTAAAAAATATATAAAACATATAACTTTATTTTTAACAATAAATTTTTCTAAATTCACAAATTGAATCAGCTGTTGTTTACATTTAGAGGTTATGTCATACGGAAATACATATGTACGTTTGAACGCAAAAATTATGAATCGTATGTAAAACGCTAATTTTGACACACACAAGGAATTACGTATGGATCGTAAAACTGAATTTACATATGGAAAATACACATAGTGTAAACACACCTTAAGAAAACAGAACATGTTCTTGAATGTGTACATCTAAAAATTAAAATATTCTCCACTCGCAATCGAAAAAAGAAACGAAATTAAGTCATAAACTACATACAAAATTTCTCTGTTTTCTATTTTATTACTATCTTTTTATTTTTATTTTTATTGTTTTATAACTGCTGATGAATTATTTTAGATTTTTTTAATAAATTTGTTGAAACAATTTTTGTGGTTATTATAGGGGTGTTTCAGATTTTTTCGATCGTGAGTAGATAATGTTTAAATTTTTAGACATGTTCTTTTTTTTTTAAGCAGTACACGTGCAAGAAAACGAACTTAAAATAAAGCTACACTCGAATCTGTTAGGTATATGTGTGTTCGATTAAAAAAATACGTGATGGAAAAATGTTCGGTGTAGATAACTAAATATTAAAACGAAACAGAGTCATGATTGTGTTCGGCACCGTACAATATTTAGTAACACACGCAATTGATATGGAAATAAAAATATGTGTTGGCTGCTTTAAAACAGAACATTGTGTGTTTGATATGTGTATTTTCTGAACCTTGTCAAAAATACAAAAAAGGTCAATAGTGATTTTTGTTTATTTTGTTCTGACCAACACTGTATGCATTGGAGTGGTTTTAAATGATGTTCTGTGATAAAACAGTTCCAACGTATAACAAAAGTAGAATTTATGAATAACATCAGTTACACACAATAAATGAATTTATACCAATGTTTAACTTTGAAATAGTTCAGCTCTACTGAATCAGGTGCGTGGAACGTTTCATTCTTTCTATAGCAAAGCACTTAAACATATTTTATAATTACTCAACGTATACGGTTCTGCTGTAAAATGCAAAAAGTAAAATACCCAAAAAACCCACTACGCTTGCCATGTTACGATTTATCATGAACCAAAGAATGCATAAACATGAAATTAAAACCAGCTTCAGGTAGTACGTACGACTATGTTAATTTAATGAGTTTCAAGAGATTAAAAATGTAACAAAGTTTTCTACTTTTTACGTATGATTTTCTTGTTGCAATCATATTACCTCTTCCACTTTTTCAGAACTCAGAACAAGGACATATAAAATGTACCACTTAAGGTGCTTACATAAATTATATGATTAACGTTTTTTTTTTTTTTCTAATTTACGCTACAACTTTTAAACAGAAATAGAACTTAAAGAGGCATAGACACACTAAATCGGTGACAAAAATAAAGGACTGCAGCAGAATAGTCTTATCTGGGTTTTAATTGAAAATGCTGTTGGCAAATAAAAGTTTTGGGAAAACATGAAAAGTGGATAAAAAAAAAAATTAAACTATATGCATCTCAATTAAAAGTAGAAAATGTGCTATGATTTTATATAAAACGAGTTTACAAAGTAAATTCTTAAACAAAAAGCAAACAAGAAGATCTTTAAATTAAATTTCAATTTTTTTGTTTGCCTTTCTAGAAAAAAAAAAAAAAAAATCAAATCGTCTAGTGAGGAAACTGACAAATTCCAATGCTGGCAAAACTGTCATGCTTCTGGCTACAAACTAAATAATTTATGCAACATAAAAACGCAAATTATCTTCAAATTTGAAGGGAAGAAATTTTTAAATTTGCATAGTTAAATAGTTCTTGTTGTAATAAAATAATTAAGAGGAATGCGAAACCTCCCACCATTTTTTTGCATACATAAAATAGAAATTTCTTCAAATTTGAAAGGAAGAGATTTGTAAATTCGCATAGTTAAATAGTTCTTGTTGTAATAAAATAATTAAGAGGAATCCGAAACCTCCCACCATTTTTTTGGATATATAAAATAGAAATTTCCTGACATGACTAGTCCTCGGTCTTATCGAGGGTTCCTTCAACCATATATGAGGCAGAGTTTATTTCTGTCAGTATACTGGTTTTAGGACATCCTCTTTCTGTACTAACTTATTGCCTACTTCAGACAGTTGTTGATCGCTGTTACCGATCCAAACAAATTTTTTTAAACTGATTTTCCGTTGATATTTCTAGCACCAACTTTAAATTAAAAATGTTAGTTTGGAACTTTGCGTAGTCAGACAATTCTAAGATACATTTTTTTGCATGCTTAACACTTCGATGTCAAGAAAATTATTTTTTAAAAAGAATTCAAAATGCTGCCGATCTGGCTAAAATATGCATTTCATTTCTTTATTCATAAAACCGACCTTATCAGAATTTCGTTAAAAATCATCTGAGAGGACCATGCTTCTAAGGCGGAGTACGCGTCCTACCTGCTTGACATGAAGCTTAAAAATTTACTACTATTACTTCGGAGATATGCATATATAATTATATGTGACCTAGTGTGCCAAAAAACGGGTTATGTCAAAAACGGTGGATTCTGGTATCTAAAAGGGTGCAGAAACTTTAAATGCGTTTTTTTTTTCTCAAAAATTAATTTTCACACACTAGGTCCCTTTTCTCGGAGAAGGTCACATATAGAAATTTATAATTATTCAGTGAGTGAATGTACAATGGAAACTTTTAATAAAATATATTTTTAATATCCTGCACGGTCTATACCAAGAACTTGGATCAGAAAATTAAAAGACCTTTAGTGAATTTAAAAATTATTATGTTTTTAAACTCTTTCTTTTAACTCATACTTTCTGTCTGTCTGTCTGTCGTGGGTCGACCCCATTCCCCCTATCCAATTGATCTGAAACTTGACCCATAGTCTTGTTGTGATTATAGATTAGTTTTGTGGTAGTCACGCATTATCACGCGTGGTCGCGCACAGTCACTGCGTTATTTAATGTCATTTTCCCTCATCCAATTAATCTGATACTTGGTCCATAGACTTGCTGTGACCACAGATTAATTATTAATTATTAACTAATTTATTATTTATTACTTTATTAATGATTTTTTTATTAAAAATTATTGTTTTATTAAAAATAATCTAACATACAAAAACAAAGTTTTTATTAAAACTCTTTCTTTCCTTATGCATATGAGTTTTGAAAATCTCCGTGACTGTGCGTGACTGTGTGTGCCAATCTTAAAATTAATCTTAAATTTCAGATCCATTGGATGAGGGGAAGTGACTATGCGTGACTATGTCAAAGTTAATCTTTTTTCACAGGAAGTCTATCGACCAAGTTTTAGATCGATCGGATAAGGGAAAATGGGTTTTACATCACTCCGTGACTGTGCGTGACTATGCCTGACTGCGCATGACTATGTCGAAGTTGATCTTTCTTCACAGCCAGTATATCGACCAAGTTTTAGATCGGTCGGATGAGGGTAAATGACATTTAGATCACTCCGAGGCTGTGCGTGACCATGCGTGACTGTGCGTGACTCAGTCAAAGTTAATCTCTTTTTCACAGCAAGTGTATGTACCAAGTTTCAGGTCGATCGGATGAGGGCAAATGACATTTACATCACTCCGTGACTGTGCGTGACCATGCGTGACTGCGCGTGACTAAGTCAAAGTTAATCCTTTTTCACAGCAAGTGTATGGACCAAGTTTCAGATCAATCGAATGAGGGGAAATGACATTTAGATCACTCCGTGACTGTGCGTTACCACTCGTGACCGTGCTGGACTACCCCAAAATTAATCTGTAGTCACGACGAGACTATGGGCTAAGTTACAGATCAATTGGATAAGGGGGAATGGGGTCCACCGATGGTAGACAGACAGACAGAGAGTATGAATCAAAAGGGAGAGTTTAAAAAAAAATATATTAACATAAAATAGCCAAGCTTCGGAAAGCAATACCAAAACCTAAAAGTATTAATTTTTATGATGTTTTCAAAAACAATGGAAATCTTTACTACTCAATAATTGAAAACATTCCCCCTATTTTTGGTTTCAATATTCAATGCCGATGCGAAAATCAATTAAATTGTTGATAATATTCATTGATATTCCTTATTCCTGCCTTGCTTATGTAATTTTATGTCCATATTTTTCGATCTACAATTTCCCATATGGGATTGAAATCTGGTAATTGCAAATCCCAAAATATTAACTCATTTGAAAATAACCGTTAAGACATATTCTGGGTCATTATCATGTCGGATGCATTACGTCATTAGAATTTGCCGGTATCAAATTCGAGTTAGAGTGTCTTTTACTACATGAATTGAACCCATTTATTGAACCGAAATGCCACCCCAAACTTAACAGTTTTATTTGTATATTTTTACCCTGTTTCCATAACACAATTCGTCACAGACGAATGAAAATTTGTATGAAGAACAAAAACAAAATACACACAAATTTTCGTTCGTCTGTGACGAATTGTGTTATGGAAACAGGGTATTTGGTCGTTCAAACGTTTTTCCATAAGGGCTCCTTAAATTAAACTTGAACTCATCTCAAAAAAGAACAGTGTTCCAATTTCGTCTTGACCAGTTCCTGTATTACTTTGCAAAATTTATGCGATTTTTCTGATTTTTCTCGGATATCAGTTTTTCGCAGAACTATAGCGACCAATACCAGCAACAATTGCTCGTCGTGCGACAGCGCGACCATATAAGGTTTCGGATTGTAAATTACCTCTTTGGGTTGCATTTTTTAACTTTTTTTAAACCCTTTTGCGAGTTTTCTTGATTCTTAAAAATTAAGAATTATGAATTTTAAATTAAAATAAAATTCAAAACTCTGATACACGTGTCTTTTTACTCTCCTCTATCAATAGGTCGGGCCTTGTAATTTTTTTTTTTTTTTTTTTGGTGTTGTACAGTGGAATTAATTATGAGATTAAAACATTTAATAATACATTTTTTATATCCCTTCTTCTATTTTTATTGTTTTAAACAAATCGGGTAGAGAAGCTTAAATATTTCCATTGTTTTGGCATCACTAAAAAAATGCTTTTTAGATTATATTTTTGGCAACAAATTTGTTATTTGAAAAGAGTGATTTTAAGACTTAAAACGAAATTATTTAAGAAAAAAAAAACAAAATTAGCAAATTCAGAATGTTTTAAAAATAAAACAAAAAAAGAAAAAGAAAAAATTATATATTCGAAATATTCGTTGGCATTTTCTGGGTTTGGAGCAGCTTTTGAGAATAACTTTTTGGTTCTAACAAATTTTATTATGAAGGAGAGATTGTTCTTTTTAGGGAGAACTTTTGTGATGATATTAAATCTAGTTTATTTAGACCGGCTTTTTAAAACATTAATATTTATTTCTCAAACCGTTTTACTAAACCGTATAAAATATTTTTTATTAGTTTAGTAAATCGTAGCAATCTAAACTATTTGTCCAAAGAAGTAAAACGTTAAGTCTAATTAAACTCAGTTTAACTGACATCCCAAAAACTCGCTCCAAGAGAAAGAAACTTAATATAAAAGATGTAATGAAAAAAATAATTTAAAGTGAGCCACGGATATAAATAATTATTTAAAATTTAAAATTAATAGTTTTTAGTTTGTTCCCAACGCTATTTTTAGAACTCAAGCATATCTTAAAGTATAATTTTTATACTCTATCCAAAAAAGTTCTTCATCATGATATATCATGTTTCAGCAGAATACTGCGCCAAATTTAGAAATGCCAACAAAAGTTACAGGATTATGTTATGTTAAATAACTAAATAACTAATTATTGTTACAGGATTATAATTTTGAAAAAATATATTAAAAAATAAAAAAATATAAAAGCTGTAAAATGTTTCGTTAGAGCAGGGACCATAAATAACAGTTACTCAGTGACTTTAAACTCAAAAACTCTCATTGTTGGACTCAATGGAAACCTTTACTGTCATATAGAATCTATGGCGATCTTTCAAAAATGATCGCAACTCCACAGTTAAGAGTTATTTTTTAACGAAAAAATTAAACATTGGATGAAACTCTTAAAAAAGAGGGTTTTATTTTCCCGTCATAAAATAAAACTCTTTTGAGGAGTTTTATTTTTTTTCGTCTAAAATAAAACTCATTTCAATTTTTTTTCTTCTTTTCTATAGTCTGTTTTTTTTATTGAGTCTATCTGATATAAAATAAAATAAAACTCTCTTGAGGACTTTAAAAACTCTATTGAGGAGTTTTAACTCTGTTGAGGAGTTTTATTTTTTCCCTCTAAAACAAAACTAATTTTTTTTTATTTATAGTGTGGGTATTAATTTAGATAAAATTTTGTTTGTTTAATTTTACGAACAAAACTTTTTCTAAATTTTCTGTGAAAAGGGCGCTCAATGCTTATTTCAAAGCAGATAATGCTCTTTTCATGCTTAGCTGGGTTACAGGAATACACTGAACAGTTTTTTTTTTACCAATTTATATATATATATATATATATACGTATAAAGTATTTTTTTGCCTCCCAGAACCCAAGAAGAGGTTTTTCAATCGATAAGGGCCTTGGAGAAAAATTACCGATTTCATACAAAGCTTTTTCTTCTTATCCCCTTTATCATTTTCTTCGCTTTCTTGTTCCCTATCTACATTTAGGGAATTCAAATACTACCCCAGAGGAACACGTACGATATTAAGATGTATCGCAAACATCCGGAAAAGTTGGGAAAGCATCCGGTGGAAATCGTAAAGCTTCCCTGCTTGTCGACGGTCGATCAAATATTATTTTTTTGGACTCACAAGACTCAAAAACAAACAATTTAATAAAAAGACTCATGCAATAGCAAATAAAAAACCCAAATATTCTTTTATTTTGGGTGAATTTACATAAAATGAGTTTTATTTTCTGCCGAGAAAAAGCTCCTCAAAAGAGTTTTATTTTATGACGGCAAAATAAAACTCTCTTTTTAAGAGTTTTTGTCGACCATTTATTTTTTCGTTGAAAAATAACTGTTATAGATGTCATTTTTTTTTTCTAAACTCACAAAATAACTGACATGAACGAACTTTTTTTTAGAGGGATTTAAATTTTTATGTTAATAAAAAATATTCTAACAAAGCAGATGGATTTAGACTCAGCAACTAAGCATTATCATACACTTTTCTTATCTATGCTCATTATACCCTATACCACTATGTGGTTTGGGTATAATGACTTTGTGCTGCTGTTTGTAACAACCAAAAATATTTGACCTACACCCATCTTTAATTATACCGATCGAATCAGAATCACTATCTGATTCGATTTAACGATGTCCGTCCGTCCGTCCGTCCGTCTGTGTGTCCATGTAAAGCTTTTAATCAAACTGCAGGTCGCAAATATGAATATATTTTGATGAAATTTGGTATTTAATCTTTTGTCGGCCATGGGATGAACACTGCTGAAACTGGTGAGAATCGGTCCATGTTCAGACCTAGCCCCCATACAAATGACCCCTACGAAATCAACATATATTGCCATAAGATCCAAGTTATCATACAAATCTTAGCCAAATTGGGTTTGTATGTATATATTACATCCATAAATCAGTAGTCCAGAAATGATCCCTATTGGACAACTCTTAGTCATAGGCCCCATATAGAGCTGTTTCCCGATTTTCACTTAAATCTATCAAAAAACAAAAATATTGCACTGATTCTTCTTAAATTTTGTTTGTATATATTTCTAGAAAATACAAGAGACTTTACCAAACATGGTCAGGATCGGTCCATTTTTGGGCCTAGTCCCCATATAGATATAACATCCGATATGAACTTTTTCATATCTGCAGCCAAATAAATTAATAAAAATCCCACTCAAATTTGGTTTATGCTTGTTTTCTATATCCAGTTAGTTGGGCCTGAGAGATAGGGTATATAAACGCATGGTATAGGGTATCGTATAGTCGGTCTAGACCGACTATAATTTTCTTACTTGTTTTCAAATTGTTTATTTGAACAAGCTTTCTATGAAAGACTACTTACTATTAAAAGGAACCTTATATTAAAGGGAACATTCTATCTCTCAAATGGTACGTTTTATTAAAGGTACTTTCTACGAAAATATTTTAAAATATTTTTTTTTTGCCAATAACTTAGTAGATATACGACTTGTTGAGAAAATTCTTTTACAAGAAGGAATATTTTTTACAAAGTGCACTTTGCCTAAAATTATATTTTTTTCAACTGACTCCTTTCAACATAGCAAATAAGAAACATTCAGTGAGATAGTATAGGTATAAGTAAAGCTTTCAAAGATAAAATTAATGAATAGCAACAACTTTTTTTTTATTAAGTTAATATAAAATTTTTTTCCCCAATTTTAATTAATTAAAATTTTGTACACTACTTATTTTTAATATTTTTTGTGTATATAATTACTTTAAATGTTTTGCACAAGCAACAAAAAAAAAAAATCACCATGCTAAACACTCAAAACATAAGCACATACTCACATTTTCATACATATAATTTTTTTAAATTTTATTTAAAGAAACTAACTAATTTGTATTGCATAAAATGTAATATATAATGAAAACGTAAAAACACTTGCAATAATGTTTATTATATAAAAAAAAAATACTAAAAAATCTTATACACAGACAAGCTTTTTCCCTCTTTCTATCGCTATTGGTATAAATTTATTTTATTTAACTATTTTGCTAAACAAGAAAACCAACAACAATTTACTAATATTTTTAAGGCCATACATATTTCCAACTAATTGTTCTAATAAAATAAATTTGCTATTATATTTTTTAATATTCTTTTTGGTGTTTAAAATATATTTTGAACTTAATTATTTTACATTTATGTATTTATGTACGTATCAGGTAATTTAATATCATTTTGAAAAATATTTAGCGCATTTGTGACTATTGTTAACTGACTCAAAAGTAATACCTGCATGCCAATTGAAGCTTGAGTGACAAATTGATGTAGTTTTTATTCATGGCTTGCTTGAAAGAGCAGCCAAATGTGTGGGCACACATTACTAACAGTATCGGGGAGTAATCGGTATAATAAGATAGTAAGTCAGATCAAGTTTTTTTTAGCAGTTATAGATATCCGAATAATTGATTGATAATTTAACTTCCTAATTTTAGTAAAAAAAAGGATAATTTGTACATGGTAACTTGTTTTAGTGGGATAACACTCTCTAAAAGGTCCCTTAAAAAGAAGGTACTGGGATTTTTTCTCAATTTTCTAATTTTCTAACATGAAATCAATGATGGTCTTCCGATATCGAAACAAATTTTGCACACAACTTATCACTGGCTAACAGATTAAAATTAATTTGGAAACGAGAACTTTAAATTTTGAATGAAGATTCAAGCCTAGCGGCAAACGAAAGAATCTAGGATTATAATATATCCCAAAAACGTACCATTTCCTAAAAACGAAATTTTTCTTTAAAAGGTAGCTTTTAATTAAAAATGACTCTTATTTTAAATATAATCTATTTTCAAAAAGGGCGCCCTTTTTAAATAAAGCGCCTTCTCTTAATAAAGTATTAAAATGTAACTTTTTCAAAAAACAACCTTATCTTAAAAACTGTATTTTCTTAAAAAAATATCTTTTGCTAAAATGTACCTTTGCATAAAATAGTACATTTTCTAAAAAAAGTACAGCTTTTCTTAAAAAAGTTCCTTTTCTCAAAAAAGTACTTTTTCTTAAAAAAATACCTTTCCTTAAAAAATTACCCTTTCTTAAAAAAGCATATTTTCTGAAAGAAGCACCTTTTCTTAAAAAAACTAAAATTTCTTGAAAAACTTCCTTGTCTTTGAAAGAAACTTTTCTTAAAAAAACTGCCTTTCCTTACAAATTTAACTTTCTGAAAAAAGTGCCTTTTTTTAAAGAAGTTCCCTTTCTTCAAAAAGTACCTCTTATTGACAAAGTAGATTTTACTTCTAAAGGTAGCTTTTCATATAACAGTAAATTTTCTTTAAAAAAAAACAGCTTTTCTTTAAAAAGTTCCTCTTCATAAAACAGTAGTTTTTTTTAAAGACACCTTTTCTTAAAAAGGCAAATTTTCTTAAAGAAGCACCTTTTCTTAAAAAATTACTTGTCTTTCAAAGTACCTTTTCTTAAAAAAAAAACTGTATTTTCTTACAAATTTAACTTTCTTAAAAAAAGTACATTTTTTGAGAGTAGTACCCTTTCTTCAAAAAGTACCTCTTCGTGATAAAGTAGCTTTTACTTGGAAAAGTGCCTTTTTTAAAAAAGTTCTTTTCTAGAAAAGTAAATTTTCTTAAAAAAGTACCTTCCCTTAGAAAGAAGTAAAAGTAAATTTTCTTAAAAGGTACGCTTTCTTAAAAATGGCTATTATTCATAAGTACCTTCTTCAGAAAATTCCTTTTCTTAAAAAGAACTTTCTTTAAAAAAATATAGCATTTGCTAAAAGGTTATTTTTTTCCGAAAGTATCACTTCTTAAAAAATATCCTTGCCGCAAAACGTGCCTTTTTATCAAATGTAACATTTCCTAAAAAAATAACTTTTCTTAACAAGTACCCTCCCTTAAAAAGTAACTTTCCTCGAAAATGTATATGTTATTAAAATGCACAAAAAAAATTCATTTCTTGAAAAGTACATTTTCTTAAAAAATTTACCTTTTGCTAAAGGTACATTTTCTTATAAAAATATATTTTGGAGAGGTATCTTTTCATAAAAAGTACTTTTATTTGTAAAGGCAAATTTTCTTAAGAGTTATCTTTTCTTAAAAAATACTTATTATTAAAATGTACCTTTTGTTAAAAAATATATACTATTAAAAGGCATCTTTTCTTTAAAACAAACTTTCTTAAAACGAATTTTCTTGGAAAATATAGCATTTGCTAAAGGGTACATTTTCTGCAAAAAAAAAATCAATTTTCGTAAAAAATTAGCTTTTCTTAGAAAAGTGTCTTTTTAAAAAAGAGAGCCTTTGAAAAGCAACTTTGCTTACAAAAGTACCTTCCATTAAAAAGTACTTTTACTCAAAAAGTATTTTTTCTTAAGAAAATCTTAACTTAAGAAGATAATTTTCCTTTTCTTAAAACATTATATAATAACAGATGGAAAGTAAATTTTTCAAAGAGCTACTTCTTCTTAACAAAATTAAAAAATTTACCATAACAACTTTTGGTAAAAATTTACCTTTTCCTCAAAAATTTAATTTCTTCAAAAAGTATTTTTTCTCAAAAAATTAGCTTTTCTTAAAAACATACTTTTTATTAAAAAAAAATAAATTTTCTAAAGTAATTTTTTAAAAAAGAAAATTTTCTATCTTTCCTAAATGAGTGTCATTTAAAAAAAAAAGTATCTTTCTTAAAAACATTATTTCTTGTTAGAAAAGCACCTTCCCTTAAAACCTCCACACAAAAAGAGTCACTTAACAAAAATATTTTTTACAAAAGGGAACTTAAAACCGATATTAATTGGCCTGACATATAGACGCTTTCGATCAATAAAGACATAAATTTAAAAAATTTCTAACTTAGTTACAATTGTCACAAATGGTTTAGAATACGCATTTAAAATAAAGCTCATATTTTAACATCACTGCCTTATAATTAGTTAGTAAATGTTGAATAAATTTGTTTTGCTTTAGAGCAAAGTATGCTAAATAAAATAAATTTCATCAAAATTTTTGTTAATATTAACAAATAATAGAAAAATATTATTAATAATATTAATACCAAAAAAATAAAATAAACTGTTTAAAAACAACAAAAATGTCACAATATTTGACATTGAAAATATTGTGTAAAAACCACATTTACTATTATGTACTATTCTTATTATTGATTGTATTATACTCTAACATACTACAACTATCATAAGATGTGCTTATTTATTGCTGTTTCCATTACTCAATTTCTTTTTACAGAACTGAAAAATCAAATAGAAACGCAAGTAAATGAGCTAAAAACCCAAATAGAGGGAAAATGCGTCATGCAGTGATATGTCAACGTTATAATAAACAAAAATTACAAGATAAAAAAATTCAAGAATAATAATAACAATAATTTCCAGCATATAATATAAAACAAATAACATTTATATATATAAAACAATAATATTAAATAATTATTTAATATATAATAACAGAAAATGGCGGAATATACATATATATATATATATATATACATATATATATATAGATATTGAAACATGATATAATATGGAAGTTGAACTGCTGAATTGCATGAAAACCAAATAAGGCTACATATATATAAAAAAACAACACTTTACATTAACAAATAAATATATATATATACATATACAATAGTCTATACAAAAAATAAAAAATTAAAACTATATACATATATATATAAAAGTGCAGTATATGTATATAATCAAGTATATATATATATATAACAAAACAAATCCAACAGCAAGAACAACAGCACTATAATACCGACAAAATAATATATATGTATAACAAATCAATTTCCAATTTCAACTTTTATCTTTAAAAACAATATCCAATACTTAAATATAATCCCAACAACTGTATCCAGTTAATCCTTTGAAAAGCAACAAATATAACTGCATTATTTAATATTAAAAAGTTTAAATAGTATAACAAAGATTAATTAAACTACGTTTAGTAAAACTTACCATATTAACAAACAAAGCTGGCCACCTTAAAAGCATCTACCACCAACAACTACAAACAACAATATTATTAACCGTTATGTTACACTCTTATACATCTAAACTCTCTAATTTGCTTGGCTCCTTAACAGTAACTTAACTAACTTTGCTTAATTAGAAATTGATCGTTGAAACTAAAAAATAACTTAATAACTAAATTTATATTCGAAGAAAAATAACAACAAAAAAAAAAAATGCTGCTTTATTACGTGCTCTCTTTCCTCTCAAAATTTTCTCTCTCCCATATACTTTAAAATTGAACAAAAAAAAAATATTATAAATTCTCCGTTTACAGAAAAAAATCCAAACCTCTTATACAGAAGCACTGCGTTTAAAGTAAAGAGAAAAAACCCCAAAATAAAGCCTTTAAAGTTTAGATGAAATTTATGAAAATCATTGAAAATAAACAAATATCTTAAGAAAAATTCTTATAAATAACAAAACGTTTGAATAATTTAGTAAAAAAAATATACTTAATATTAAAAACTTCATTAAAAAAAAAATCGACGTAAATTTTAGTTAAAAGCATTACTTAGGCTGTTAAATGATGTAAACTATTATATAAAAAAATAATTATTACAAATCTTTTGAATTTTTTGTTAAAGATTCACATTATTGGTTAAAATATAATGGAAACAAAACTGAAATCAGCTGCTAATCTGTTAATTACTCTCTTCTCACTCTATCTTCAAATAATACTGTTATTAAAAAATCATATATTTTTCTCTCTTCTTCCTCTTGTTATTCTCTGAGATATAAATTTTAACAAACTTTGGTATTGATGATTTTTATCAAAATGTAAGTAAACAAACATATTTTTATGCTTTATTTTTAAACACATAAAACTATATAAATAAATAACGTAATTTTTTGTTTTCGTTTTATTTGTATAAATTTTTTAATTAATTCTGTTTATTTTAAATGTCACCATCATAATTCAAAATTATATATTTTCTTAGTAAACTTGCAACATTATCTTTCTTTCTCTATTCGATTGTCCTTGTAAGCAGTTTTTTTTTTTTCATTGGAAACCTGTAATAATTTGTATACATATATATTTTATGAACTTTTAAAGAAAACTATTTAGAAAACAAAAAATGTATCACAATTTGCGATGAGTAAGTTAGAATTTAATGGTTTCAAATACAGCAAATACCATAATTACTCGCATGTTCCCGCTCTGCTTGGCTTCAGAAAGAATATCAGTAAATTGATGATGCTGAATTCACATAGTTCTTGTTAAGCTTTTTTTATGGATTTGAGTTTTTCCGCAAAAAATTATGTTTTACGAGCTCTCGAAATTTATTTTTTTTCTTATATTTTCTTTTTTATCTAAAATTTCGGGATTTTGGTTAACTAGGGTACATCTTAATCAATTTTGTTATCAGCAATGTAACCAAATTTAAAATTTAAATTACCTCTAACTTATGGTAAATTATGCTAATAATATTATTTTATGTACTCTATAGTTTGGGAGTTATTTAAAATGAAATCATGAAAAAAAAGTCTTTTTTTGGAAAATTTAAATATTCTCATTCCTTAAAAAATCATAAAAAATTTAAAATTGAAAAATTTGGCATTTTTTGTTATAGAGCGTTTATATCTAAGAAAAATCTAGTATATACGATATTTAGAGCGAAATCTAGCTCATTTTTACTAGATTTCCCATACAAAACAAAATCTAGCTCGTTACTAGATTTGTGCAAAATCTCACAAAATCTTGTCAAACTTGAGCACTACCAAATGATACTACTGTGTTTTTTTAATATTGTAGTAGAAAATTACAACGCAGTGACTGAAAAATTGACATTCAAAAACAAAAGCAAACAAGTTGAATAAAAAGGATATATAATATTATTTATTAACAAAAAAAAATACGAATCTATAATAAGAAAATATTTAGTAATTGAAAAGTTATAACTTTTTATACTGACATGTGCCCATTCCATTCTGCTAAATAATAATTGTGGAAAATGAATTTGTTTTTGCTGTTCAAACAATACATTTAACAAATGCTGATTTTTTCGCAAAATTTCTATTTCAGTTTGTGCTTTTTTAATTTTTGATGCATAATATAATTATAAAATCTGTTCCTTTTTAGAATTTTCGATATTTCCATTTCCTTATTGTTTTTTATTTTCGGTATTTCTATTTTATATGTTTTATTTTAATCAGCTCTTTATTGTTGTTTAAACAGAATCTCACACAATGTCAAAAAAGTTAGATGTAAACGCTATAAATTTTGATATAGATTTCAACTAAAATCTACTAGATTTTACTCAGATGTAAATGCACACACACACTGCCTAAAAATGAGCCCTATATCATGAAAATCTATGGGTAAATGTTGATTTTATTCTAAGTAAAGTGAAGCTACCTGGATTTGAAAAAATGGGGAATTTTTATTTAGTTAAGTTTTACAGAATGATTTAGAAATGATTTTGACTTTTATTTTGTCTACTGTGATTTTTAGGTTTTATATCTCTTATAACGAACCAAATAAAATCTCTCTTAATATTTTTGTTCCATAATCATTTATAACGTTGATTTTTGGCCGTAACTTGTTGATGAAATCGCCACTGACATCTTCAAGGTTTGGCATGAAAAAGTCCAGCTATTGAATTTATAAATAATAATCTATAATATTAATGGGTAAGGCGATTTCTTGTTACCGATTTTTGTTCCACAGTTTTCTCCTCATTTTGACCAAACGTATCTCATTTGAAAGGTATTTCTTTTTAGCTGTGCCCCAGATTTACCAATTTTTACATTCTTCCATTTCTTTGAAGTAAAATGCATACAAAGTTGTGTGCGTTTATTGAATTTGTTAATGTGTTTGCAAAAAAATGAGTTTGTTTTCTTCATTCACAATAATAATTGTGTTGAATTGAAAAATAATTTTTGATATATACCAATAACGCAATCGATATTTAAAATGTGTTGATTTGTGAATTCGCTTTAATTGATTAGCATACCTTTAGGGTTTTATGAAATAATTTATTAAATGGAAAAATAAAATTTACTAGAATTCACACTGGGACTGAGATCTGCTAGTAATAGTAATTAGCTTACTATAAAAACACAAATTATTAAAATTATACATAGGGGAAGTGGTCGGTTGCCGGCACCATTTTGTTTTTGGCTCATGTGGATACATGCGTACCATACTTTTGCAAATAGCTGGTGAAGGAATTGAGTTTATTCTGTCCATTGGAAAAAGTTTACTAATAATTTTGTAAAATGTTTTTTTTTACCATTTACAAAAGTGTTATCGGTTGTCGGTACCGTTAGAAAATCCACTAAAAATGAAAGAATATGAATCAAAACCCATCAGTATTCAAAGAAAAAAGGAAACTTATTTGTTTTAATGACAATCTATGGCACTTTTCACACTAATCGTCATCAGCAGTGAGTAAGCTACAGCAGTCGATTTTATTGGCAGCTTTTTGACCAAAAATCGTTTGATTGCTTTAATGATGGCATCACAATCAATCTTATTTGAAGAAGACGATTGTTTTGCGAGTGACCTGGCTAAAAATATCGAAAAATTTCTTGAAAACAACACCGAAATTAATTACATTTACATGCCTGGTGATATTTCACCATTTGTCACAAAAAATGGGGTGCCGACAACCGATTTTAGCAGCCATTTTGAAAAGTGAAAAAATAACTTTTGGTGGCAAACACGTTCGTGGCGTTTATTATTGAATCACAAAATAGACTGAATTTGTTTCAAAAATATTCACTGCACTTAACTTTTCGATCGATTTATTTCACTTTGAAATACTATGCAAATCATATAATACTTCAAAGTTGAATTTCACTCGTTAAAAAATATTTTAATTATAAAATCAAAATACGTGCACGTGAATTGCACATTTAGCATTTTTCATAATGACCATATGATCCTTCTGCGAAAAGCGAAGTTAACCACTTTCCCCTACTAATTTCGCATATTTTCTAAAAAGATCGAAACAGTCAATCCAATTGACTTCTCATCGGATGATATGCATTTTTTTTTAGAAAAATTTGTGAATATTGTTTTTAAATAAGTTAACGCTTCACTATCTTTGTCTAGTGCCTTAACAAGTTTTCACTAATTCAAGATTGATGCATAATGTTGGTATAGTTACACTCTCCTTTTTGATTCGGGCAGCAATGGTTTACATTGTGAACGCGCACTGTGCTGTTGGTTCCAGTCGGCTTTTACTTTCCTAAAGAAAGAGAAAACAGCATCTCTTTGTGTAACAATTTTGGAGACCTGTCAATATTAAAAACAAGATTCAAGTCACAACTTCAACCGTGCTTTTCATATTTTATATTTTTTAATAAATTGGCCATATTATTTCATCATATATATATGGCATATGCAATGGGCATTGACATACTCTTATTGCCATTATATAGAAGAACTGTTTTAAGACTTTCTTTGATAGTGTCGACAAATAATCTCTATTCATGTATGTGCATCATATGTTTGGCCAGGCTTTTCATATATATTGTATAAAAACATGCACATGACTTCCGCCAGCGACGGTTTTTGTAAAAAGTTTATATCTCTAAAGCGAGAATCAAGGTGATCCTATTTTTCTTTCGTAAAATCGGACCTCGAGATCATTTAATTCTAGCGGCAACAAACCTGCGGATTCGAAATGCCACATATGCTTGCACTATAAGTAGCATCCAGATTTTCATGACATGGAACCCCATTTGAATTTAGAACTAAAAGTGTAAATCTACTGCCTGAAATCGTGGAGCAAGACATTTACTATCCTTTAGTACGTAACCAAAATTTCTTATCTCTTTGACAAAACCAGGTGCCTTCACTTTTTATTAAGAACAAAATGAAGATTTACTAATGGATTTTCATGTTATGTGGATCTTTTATTTGCAATATATGTGGCTTTGTGATTCAGGACAACAAAATGACATGTTTCGTTACTTTAGATTTTTTGATGAATTTTTAAAAAACACAAATATTTAAATTTTGGACAAAAAAAAAATTGTGTGTGTTTTAATCAATTTATTCTGCATAACTCCGAGACCGTTGGGTATATATAAAAATAATATTAGCATAACCTAGAGCAAATTTAAATTAAAATTTACTAATACTGTCTATAAAAAAATTTTGTCAAATTTTTTGCAAGTTATGATAAATTCTGTGAAGCATCTCCTTCAAAATTCTTTTTTTTTTTAACTAATCCATAGATATTTGAAATCGCTGTTACAGACGCATCAAACAAATAAATTTATTATATTAGCGATAATTTTCTTTTCGTCTGAAGGATCAATTCCAATAGCAGGTATTAGCAAAGGTCAAGCCTTAGCCTCATAATTTTCAAATTTTTTTAACCCGTAAATGACGAAAAACAATAAATAACATTTGATAAATAAAAAGATTGCAATAAGATTAAAAAAGCTAATTTAAAAATATGTACTGAATACATATACCTCAAAGGCATGTCCGGTAACCTCATCCATTTTATTGAAGGTGTAGTAAGAAAATTGTTAAGGCATGTCCTCCCAAATAGATCACATGGATTTAAATTTATAAAAATATAAAAACAATAAAAGTTAAGAGTTCTTGCTTAGTTTTAGCTTCGTTAAGCATCTGCCCCCATATTTTATTCCCACTGGTTAATAGCCACGTACCCTAATACTGCCATAACAAATAAATAATATATTTAAATATGTCTAATTTAAAACTCGTTATCGTTATTTGTCATGAAGTTGCTCAAGCTTTCTTACAGTAAATTCTTTATGGTATTCTGATTTATAATTTTAAAATATTTATTTAACTTAACAAAAAATGAGTTAAGGACTTATATCAAGACTCTTGGGAATTTATTGCTAAATTTTCATCATAAAAATTAAGTTAAATGCATTGCATTTTATTTTGAGAAAGAGCGCTGATTTGAGCCAAGATTTGTGGTCTGCCACTTTTATTAGTATTTCTTAAAATGTTCTATGGCCTTTTGGAAGGTTATGCTTTCCGATGTCATATGAAGAACCTATCATTCGTGGCAGTATTATAGAAATTCTGTATTGCGTTTCCAAAAAAAAAAGACGAGGTACAGTAATTATTCTCCTCCTCTTCTTCTCCGCTCATAGATTTTTCTACTATCAACTTATACGACAAGATGAAAGAAGTTTTAGAACAAACCAGTAAATAATTAAATTTCTAACTTATCATACAAGTTCTACAATAAATTTTCTTCCCAATAAATGTTTTGATTTTCGTAACAATTTTTGACATATTTCAAACATTGGTTTCGAAATTTCTATATTGTACAATACAATGATCTTATGTTGCACTTCATTTAATAAAATTTTCGCGATGTGTAATTAAACTTTTTATATTACTTCAAAATTTCCTAACAACGACTATTTACCATATTCCAATATGCCCACTACCCCTTCTATAATTATCACAAATAGTACACTGTAAAAACACAATTTTTTAATATTAACAAAACAAAAAATTAATAAATTAATAACTGAACGGCAAATCTGCAAAATCATTTTGTAAATATTATTTAGAAACAAAAACCAAAACATTTCACAATCCCAGAGAAATGCCAGAAAATAGCTAAAGCATATTTGTGATACGATATTAGAAATACATATACAAAAATAGTAATCCATACAATTGTCAGAGAGATTTTGTATAAGTAGTGTTTGTAGTAGTTACAACTAGTGCAAAAAGCTGTGATAGCAAAAAAAAAAAAAAAACAAAATACATCTATGCACTTTAAATTAAATGCAAACTTAGTTTTGCACGAATGACGAATTGATGCAAAGAACCGTAATAGCAATAAAATAAATAAAATATATGTATGTAAACTGGAGAAACTTTGCATTCAAATTCTTAATAATTATGAGAAAATATTTTGTTCTAAATTCAAAAAAAAAAAAAAAATTCCAAGTCATTGCAAAACTGCAGTTTAGGATTGTTTCAAAATTATTTTTAAATCATACATAATGTATATATAAAGCATGACTATCATTTTTTTTTGTTTTTTTTTTATAGTTTTTGTTTTTTTATATACATATATATTTTTCTTTTATAATTTCTATTTAAAATTAAATGTCATTGTATGTCTTGTATTTTCGATGTATATTTTAAATTCATGGATTATTGCTCTTACTACACTAAAATATTATAAACTTTTCTTTTTCTCTTTTTCTCTTTTCTAACTTACTCTCTTGATGTGTGTATGTATGTGTAACTTAATTTTTTTAACTCTTCTCTCTCTCTCTTTCTCTCTCTCTCTCTCAAATATGAAAAACACATAACAACATTCATACCAACCAAACATAATCAACATACAACAACAGCTGATATTTTTACAGTGTACCTTTAAATTCTCAGTATTATAAAATTGTATTTTTGTTTTTTTTTTTTTTAATAATGTTTGTAAAATTTTCATATCAATTGTGTACAAATACTTGAAAGAAAAAATAATTATTAATATAAATTTATGTTTATGTTTTTGTAGTGACACGATAAAGCAGCTTTGTTTTAAAATGATCTATTGGTATTCTCTATATTATAGGGAAGAGTTAAATAATTTTAGTTAAATTAAATTTTGTTGAACATATTGGTTGTTATTCTAATGTAGAAAAATATTTTTTTTTTAATACATATATATATATATATAGAAAAAACTATGATACTAAAGTCACTAAAAACATCAGAACTTTTTGTAAATAAAACTCTTAGAGGTGGTTTGAAAACTACCTTATGGACATATTTCTCTCTCTCGCTTTCTCTGTTTTTTTTTTTTCTCTTATAAAAAGTAGGAGAACTGTTGTTAATATTTATAATTCACCTTCCGGAAAATGTTAAGAGTCTCTGGTTTAGTGAAAAGAAACAGTAAGTTCTCATTTTTAAACTGCCTTGACTTGTTTTCTTTGAAAAAAATAAATAAATAAAAATCAATAAATAAGTCTAACAAAATTTGAGAATCAGCAGACAACAAAGAGTTTCAATAGTTAATAAACAAAACCAACCATTTAATATATTTCTTTGCTATGATGTTATCTCTTTTGGTACTCTTCTTGTTAAATCGTTAACTTCTTTGAATCAAATTTTCTCTCTAAATTGTAAAAAAACATCCTATGCTAAGCAAAAACTAACCGGATAAATTAACATAACGAATTGATTTCCTTCACCCGAAAAACATTTTCTAGGATTTGAGAATCTTACAATAAAATTACGATACAATAAAATCTAATATAAATAATATGTTTTAATTGTAGTAAAACCTTTGAAGATCAAAACGTTTCCTACAGATCCCTTTGCCTTGATTTGAAAATAAAAAATCTAAAATTAAATTGTAACGGACAGATTACATTCCATAAGAATTAGCTGTGTACATTAGTCAATAATTGGAGCTTTAAGAATTGAAAACTCTTTATATTTTGAAGTATTAAGTTGGTTACCATAAAGCTTTTGCCGCTTCCTTACCAGTAATACAAATAATGTCAGTTATTTTCCTTATGTGTTTCTTAAACAAATTCTCTCTTCTTAAAGAGCATAACTTACTACTTGTTCTCCTCTCAACTATACTTATAAAAAATTTCCACAATTCTTAAAAAGAAATGTAGCAAAAATGATTACATTAAAAGTTAATATAATTATAAAAATGCAACCCATGTTCTAAAAAAAAAAAATAATGTTTTCATATTGTATAAACAAAATATTTAATAAAAATTTTTAAAACCCAAAAACAGTAAAAAATTATTAAATTTAATTTTAGTTTTATGTTTGTTTAATATTTAACGAAAAAAAAAATAATAATAATGTTAATGAAATAAATTAAAAATTTTTTAAATTTTAGAGAGAAGAGAAATATTATATACATTTATTAACAAACCAAAAAGTATAGGGATTTAAACAATACAAAACAAACAAAATTGAAACAAAATGAAATTCAAACATTAACAACCAAAGAAAATAACATTTAAACATATTTAAACATAAAACAAAACAAGAAAAACAATACCAAAAAACAAACAAAAAAAAAATAATTAACAATTATGTTCATGTAAAAGTTATATACAAAAACCAAAAAAAAAAAAAAAAAAGAAAATATAATGTTGAATAATTATTGTTACTTTGAAAATTAAAAAAAAAAAAAAAATTGAAATAAAAAAGAATTCAATAAAAATTATTATATAAACTAAAAACCAAATCAATGTTTTTTTATTTTTTGTATATTTGTTATTTCTAAACTAACTATCGCTGACACTTTCTCTTCATCTCTTGCCTGGCCTAATAACTAGTAGTAGTGAAGCTATCAAAAATCTCTACTTTTAATTGGTTCATTTACATAAATTTAGAATGACTTGATAAAAAGAAACAACAACTCAATTACAACATAACATGTTTCTAACGAATGTCACTGAAATACTAAATACATACCCCACAAAGTTTACAAAACAAATTTACATCTTCTGATCTCTGTTTATCTGTCTTATACTATAATACTACAAATAATTTACAAATACAATTATCAATGTACTCGTATGTGTCTTTCTATGTGTGTGTACATACTCATATATAGCGCTTTATAACTGTATGTGGTGTCTATACGTCTATTGTTGTTTCATATAAATGGTTTTACGGTAAGTTTCTTTTTATTTGCATATTGCCCATATAATTGCAGGTGGTTGTGGTTGGATTTGGAACATTTGTAAATAATTCATAAGCTTTCAATGGTATTGGTATGTATGTAGTAAACAATTTATTAAGCCAATCTATTTTAATTTGTTTAAGTAATTTGTATTGTGTGTTTTTTTTTTCATCAATAATATAATATTATAAGTCCTGGTTATTTGTGGGTATATTGTATATTTCTGAAAATTATATTATAATAATGATTAAGTTTCATAGGAAGATATGTTAGGATATAAGCACAAACATTTTTCTTGTACTTAATTTTCGATGTAATGTCTCAGTTAATATTTGGTACAATAATAATAATAATTTTGATAGCAGTACCCGCTGATTTTACATTTTATTATGAAGTATGATTAAAAAAATTTAAATCATAAGAATCCTAATAAAAATGCAGCCTAAAGGCTGTAGGAACAAATTTGGTTAGAGTGTAATATCAGTGATTTTATTTTTTTGTTTCACTTTTGGTTCAGATAACGTAAATAAAATCTCATTTGGTATATTTTATCTGATGGTAGTCTGTTTTCAGTACTCACAGTATACCCAAACGCTGTGGAGCATTTTCGGTATCATTGCCTGGAGGTGCGAAATTCCAAGTCATGGTGTAAGTACTAGACCATTATAGGAAAACTTCAAATAGTTTGGCATTCTTAAAACTTTTTTAAATTGTAGCTGAAGCTTAAATAAATAATTTTTATTTAAATATCCATGTAAAATACAGAATTAACAATACTGATGCATGTCTGATTTAATATTAATAAAAATATCACACAAACGTATACTTGGTGTATACTAGCGTGATCCTGCGTTATATGGACATTTTTTAAATGGCGATATTGGCGAGTTTGTTTCTTTTCTATATAAAACTAATAAATGTATAATAAATTGTTTTTTTTTTTTTTTTTTTTTTCGTTTATTGATTACTAATGAAATATAATACACTATAATAAACAATAGTTAACAAAATATATTTTTGGTATATACAATGCCCCTTGATAGAGTACTCTAGTATTATAAATATGGTAAAAATGATTTTGACAAATAAATATTGGTATTTCTTATTACATATGAAGCATATATCATTATAATAAATTTTTTTTTTATTGCAATGAAAAGTTTAAAAAAAACATTGCTTTTGTAAGAAGGGTTAAAATGGGTCAAGAGTTAAAAACGGAAAATTTATTTTTTATTCCGATAACCACCAAAACTTTTTGGTTTTTGATTCTTTAAAGGAATTTAAATCTCTTCTTGATATGTTTGTATCATATTTAATATTCAAATTTGATAAGTTGCAGTCCACTGCTTTTATATTTGCCCGTCTATAATTATGGTAAAAGATGGGTATGCCATGTTCATTTTGTATTAAATGTTTTTTGTCAAGGAAAATAAAGGCTTCAGGCGGAACAAATCCATTCTGTAAACTGCTAATAATATATCCTTCATGTATGTAATAAGGAGCCATTATACGATTATTATCAATACATTGGGTACATCTTAATATATTATTTCTAATAAGCGTAATTATAAAATTATCTATTCTGATAATGTTAGCCTGGTTGTACAATTTTTTGTTAGATACATATTTAATATAATTGCTTTCTGGAGATCTGTAAAGCGATGTACATGTTCTTAAACATTTCCTTTCAAAAAGTCTAATTTTTTCCATGTTTGATGGTGATATGTTAAACCATATTGGACAACCATATGTTGGTCTTATTAAGGACTGATACATTAATATTGTAATTTTTTAACTCACATATTTAGAGTAAAACAGTGATCTATATATAAAGAAGGCATTTCTTGCTTTTGTAATTATTTCCTTAACGTGTTGATTAAAATACAAAAACTTTTCTAAATAGACACCTAAGTATTTAACTATTTCCCTATTAGGAATGTTACAACTGAACGTGTTGGACTTGATTTGAAATTCTTTCCAGTTTTTTCTAATGTTATGGTTGCATTTATCAACTGGTGGTCTGAAGAGTATTGTTTCACATTTTTGTGCGTTAATTCTCATATTCCAATTAGTTGCGTAACTTTCAACTTTATCGTATTGTTTTTGGAGATTTTCATTAATACTTTGGACTTTATCATCAGCGTGGTATATAATAATATCATCTGCAAATGAGATTATATTATCTATATCAGATAAAAGATCCATTATGTATAAATTGAATAGAATGGGAGAGTTTACAGTTCCCTGTTGTAGTCCATTAGAAATCAAAAATTTGTTTTTGCTTGTTTTATTTTGGTAATAAATTACAAAATCTTTGTTGCTTATCATATTGTAGATCAATATAATTTGATTTAGAGGAAAATTGTATTGAAATAATTTATATATCAGGCCAGTTATCCATACACTGTCGAATGCTTTTTCCATGTCAATAAGGCAAGCACCCGTGCAATGTTTCTTATTCCAATTCCAATTTATAAATGAAGTAAGCTCATGAATAGCGTTAACCGTAGAGTGCTTGTATTTAAAGCCGAATTGTTTTTCGCTTTTTATATTTTTATTTACACAAAATTTGTTAATGTTGTTGTTAATGCATATTTCAAAAACTTTGCTAATATTTGGTAATAGGCTTATTGGACGAAAATTTTTTGGGTTATTGGGTTCCTTATCTTTTTTTGGCAGTAGCACTACTTTTGCAGTTTTCCATTTTACTGGAAAATATGAATTGTTAAGCATATTATTAAATAATTTGCAATAGTCGTTGATCATTATTTGTGGGAATTTTTTTAGTAATATATTTGGTATATTATCAATTCCAGAGGATAGTTTGTTCCTTAAACTAGAAAAAATATATGATAATTTGTTGTTTGTTATAAGAACATCATTAGTTTGTGTTTCGTCTAAATTATCTGATAGTCTTGTTTCATTAAAGTTAGTAAATGTGGTTTTATTGTTTTCGAATACCGATTTTATATCTAAAAACCTATTAAAAATCTCACTAACTTGGGTATGTACAATGTTTTCTGGATTAATCTCTTTTTGAGCATGAACTGACTCCAAAAACGCACCTATAGTATCTAACATATGAACTTGATCTTCTACTATATAATTATTGGAAACATCGTTTTTTAGGCTTTGAGGGTTTATTCCAGCGTTGCTTAACAAGAATTCAGAGTTTTCTGGAATTTTTATTTCCTGAAGATTTAAGGGTGTGAACTTTTTAAAATTTTTTTTAATTTGACCGAACATAGTTTTGGAATCCTTAGGATCAATATTTGTAAGTTTTTCACGAATTTGACCATTAATAATTATTGTAAAGTTTTCTGTTATAAGCTTTTTAATCATTTTCAATTTACATTTAGCTATATTTAGAGTGGTTTCAGGTAGGGTATGTTCTAACCTATTGTGTTTCTTGATTATATTTAGAATTTTACTTTTTTCTTTATGCAACATTCTAATAGTTGAGTTAGTTATTTGGTTAAAAGTACCCTTTGTATTTTTGTATTTTGGAACTACTTCATCTATTGTTCTTGTAACTATATTACTCAGTCTTTCTAAATGATGGTCTATTTCAGCGTTTGTAAGATTCCGATTGTTAGGAATATGTTCGCCTTGCTCAATTTGTTGTGTAAGCTTATTTTGAAATTTTTTCCAGTTGGTAATTTTATAATTGTATTAAGAATTAAAGCTATCTTTGAAAAATGTGAAATTTTGTTCATTGTTCATGGAAGTGATTATTTGTACAGCATTATGGTCACTGTCGTAGTCTCAGGTTTTAAGACAATTTAAGGTGTTATTTTTGGTAACAAAGTGCAATCTACAATCGGCTATACAAATATCTAAAAAGGACCCTGTACGAGGGTATGATGGAGCATTTGAAGCATAAAACTTACATCGAAAACGTATTTCATTGTCTGTTAACCATTGTTTAAGAAGACATCCCTTTTGGTTGTTTGATATGTTACCCCAATCTGTATGTTTAGAGTTAAGGTCTCCAGCTAAAATGTAATAATTGTTCTCATTTTCTAAGTTCATTGATTCAAAAAGTTTGTTAATTTCTCGTTTTAAGTGATTGTTATTATTACCAGACGGATAATATGCTGAAATAATGTACAATACTTTATTTGCAGCCGACGGAATTTTAATTATGCATGTTTCCAAAGTGTTAAATGAATTTACTACGCTATTTGTGTAACTGTAATATTTTAAGTTATTTTTGATTAATATTGCAGTGCCCCCAGATTGGGTTGCAGCTTTTCTATCTTTTCTTATCAAATTAAAATTTTCAAATTGAATTTTGTGTTTCGGGTTAAGTTTAGTCTCGCTTAGGAGTACAATATCAGGGTTATGTATGCCAATAAATTGGTGAAGGTCGTACCTTCTACTAATTAGTATTAACCAATTAACGTTTATTTGTATTATTTTAAGTTTTCTTGAAATTGTTTGGTTGTTTGATGCCATTATCCTTCAAGCATGGAAAAAATTGTATCTATTCTAGATACTTGTAAGGTTAGTTGTTTTTGAAAATTTATCATTTGATTACTAATATTTATCATAAAATTTTTAATTTCTTGCAGGAAGGAGTTAGTATTTACATTATCAACATTATTTATATCTACATTATTACCCCTAACTACATTTGCATAGGAAGACTCGCGATTAGTGAATAAGTTAGTATTAAAGGTTTTTTTCTCCGATAATTTTTTTCTCTTAATATTAGTTTTTTGTTTCAGCTGTTGATACTTTTCACAGCCCTTATAAGATGCAGGATGACCATATGAATTGCATAGCACACAGAATAGCTTATCTTTCTCTTCTGTTGGAACATTTTGAGTTGGACACTTTCCTCTTTCATGACTCGTCTTACATTTTACACATCTTTTTGGAAGGTAACAGTTTGCTGCACTGTGGAAAAATCCCTGGCAGTTGCGGCATTGGGGTATTTCGGGACGTCTTACCTTTTCCCACTTAATACATCGGTATAAAAGCGTTTTAATATTTTTCAATTCGTTTATATTGCTTTCTGGAGATATTTGCAACAGAAACATTGGTAAATTTATTCCCTTCGTAACAGATGATTTTGTTGACCTTTATGAATTTCAAGTTATCACTTTCGAATTTGAGTAATTCAAATAATATTTCGTCTGCGTCCACGTTTGCGTCTATACCTTTTAATAAATAGGTTTTGATTTTCATATCTTTAGGTGTGAATGTAAAGAATTTTGTTTTCGTTTTTTCTAAATAAGATTTCACTCGCAGGAAGTCTTGAATTGTGTTCATGAATAAAGATTTTTTATTTCCAAATTCTTTTACTTTAAAATCATTTATTTTTAGCCCATTTTTAATGAATTGAATTAATTCCTTTGTATCTATATCGATTATATTAATGGGGGGTATTTTTTTATTCGCGCATTTTTCAAGATTAACCACTGTGTTGTTAGTTATTACTTTAGATGCATTGTTGTTTGTAGCAGTATTAGCTGAATAAGAACTTTCGCGGTTTACTTTATTGTTTTTAACTTTTACATGCGTTTCGAATATAGCTAGTTGTTCTTTATCACACTCTACGTCTTCTTTACAGTCTAAGACTGAGTAGTAATTGTTTTTAAAATGTTTTGTTGTACTCATAGCATCACTATCCATATTTTGTTGTTTTCTTTTTTTTGCATTACTAACATTAATGTTTTCGTAACTAGTAATTGCATTGTCTTTATTATTATTAGTATTTATATTTTTTTTATTATATGAGTTTTGAGCATTTCGCTCACTCATTTCAGTTTCTTAGTTTGTTTTTTGATTTGGTTTGCTTAATCGACAATAACAGAAAGTCAATTATATGCCAAAAATAGTTTTTTTTTTTTTTGTATAACACCAAGAAAAAGCTCTAATCTCCGTAACACGTCTAATGCACATCACGGTCGCGATCGAACTCCATTTATAATAAATTGTCTTTCATTAGTTGGGGTCATGTATCATATTTTTCCGCAACCCCAGGCTATTCAGATAAAAATATAACATTTAAAAATAGAAAACTGACTAATTTTTGATACAAAGCATTTAACCCATATCCTGTATTTAAAAAAAATGACGCATACTGTATTTGTGGGTCAATTTTGCCCAATATAAATTTATTTGTATATTTGAATTTTATTAAGTAGTTTGACAGTTTTTACAAGTAATTATGGTATCAGAATGATTTTCACATACAAAATTTGCACACTTGGAGCACTTATTTGAATATTTGTTACTGTCTGAGCGATTAGGACATACATAGCAACGGCCCCTCTTAAGGTTTCTCTTTTTCAGTTCTCTCGTAGCATCAAATTGTAAACTGCGAACGATTATTTTGGCTGAATGGCTGTGGGGAATATGCTCTCGACGAGATATTTCCGGTTGAAATATTAATATTAATGCGCCAGCGAATGTAAAAAAGCATTACCTTCTAAATTTGTCATATCTATTATAATCTTTAGTAGTTCACTTGGCATAAACAAATCGAATGACGATACAATGTCACTTGTTCTTGCGATTGCATAATGGGTCGGACCAGTAGCACTATCCATAACGTTTTCGGCAGCACGTCTTCCTATTTCATTCTGCTTCGGTGGGTGCTCAAACCAAACATATTTTCCATCCTTGGAGAGAAAACTTGATGACACTGGAGTTTCGTTACTAATGCTGGATCCATTTAGACTAGAAGCCCTTTCTCCATCTGATCTATTCAATTCATAAGTTGAACCAGTATCAGATATAACAAAATCTTCCTCTTCGCTTGAAGAATCACTTGGAGTTGCATCATAATCAGATTGATCTAACAGATCTTCTATTTCTCTAGTATTCAAACGAGACATACCGCGAATATTCACTTCTAAAACACACACATTGATTACTTTTTTGCAAATAAAATAGAATAGTGGAAACTACATTGATTCTCTTCAGTTTACTCGTTTCCATATATTTTCCCGTTACAATTCTTTTGCACACACTCATGGTGCAATTACATGTAGGTGTTGTTGGAACTCTGAGCAACAAACAAAGTCATTTGGTTGTGTGGCTCCATAGAGCTCGCTCAATTCAAACGTATTGCTACTCACGTATTGTTGTTACTCTTACTCTTATGGTTGAAAATGCGGTGGCGCTCTGTCTCTCTTTCTCTCACTTATACTATCATTTTATTCCTGTAGAAGAAATACAAAGCACAAATATTTTGATATAAACGTGTCAATTTCGCTATTATAGCAAAATATAATAAAAAACTTCGTATTATATTTGTATTGGGCAATATTGACCCATAAATACAGAATACGTAATTTTACTTGTAGGCCCTAACCAAAAAGGGCCTTTAATTAAATGAGGCCTTACAGAACAAATTTAGGCCAAAAAAATAATTGTCAGAAAATTTCACGAATCAATGTTAAGAACTTCCAAAATTATTAGGAAACAAAAATGGTTTGGGCAATTTTGACCCGTTAATACAGGACAAGGTTTGAAAAGAGTACATTCACTGAATATTTCAATATATTGACATTTTTCTCGGAACCCTAAAAAACATGCTTGCAAAAAAAATTTTGGCAGAGGGATTTACCTAAAAATTCACTCATTTAGTCTTTATTATAATGTGTATTTAACAAAACCTGAAAGTGGCAGATACATTTTTTTTTTTTAATTTTGTCTATGAAAATTTTTTAAAACTTGAAAAAGTAGTTTTTAAAAATGTTATCAAAAAAACTACCAATTTTCGATCTAATATCTGAGTTCTGATAAGTATAGAGACCAAAAAAAAAAAAATAAATAAATAATGGCTTTAACCAATTTCTCAAAAAAAAAAAAAAATGTCTGACTTTTTTTTTGCAAAATCGAAATTTTTTAACGTTTTTTTTTTTTTTTCAAAAAAGGCCATTTTTTCAAAAACGCCTTTTTTTTTGCTTAGAGCTTTTTTGTCGCTTAGTTGGATGCGAGTGGGATATCTATCAAAATAAATATTTTGTAACTCAAGACAAAAGTTTTTCAATTTTTAGCACATGCACTATTTTGAATTTTTTCCTATTTGTGTGCAAGTGTTGTTAAAACGTTACAAATAAAACTTATACTGCGAAACTGAACAAATTAACTTTTCCCTTCTTTTATTTGGGAGTGTGAGAATCTCACGGTCAGCAGCCAAGTTTTTAACAATTATTGCCTTTCGTTGAGAGTTCCAAACTGAGTCATTATTTTTGCACAACTCCATGTCGCTGAAGTAAGCGTGAGAAGTCGAATTCATTCAGCTCTACTCTGTGACCTTCTGTTTTTCTCTTTTATTTGTTTAAGAACTTCTACGGCATTCTTATGATATTAGTTTTGACTCTCAATCTTTGAACTTACACCTTATACTGTAAAGTTGGAATCACCATCATCATCAACAGCTCTGTCATCATTGTCAGAATTACTTTTGTATTCATCTGGAATAACTTCATCGCAAGGCTTGCTATTCAAATCCGGTAATTCTTTCAACTTTCCGAGCTCTTTCCTGCATTCGTCCAGCAAATAGAGGCGATAAATAAGCTGGATGAAAGACTGGGTGTTTAAAAATTTACAAAACTTAAATAATACTTCATCAGCTACAATAAATTAATTATTAAAATAGTTATGATATAAATAGATCTAGTGTGATTAATACTAAATTTTTATTAAATTCCTTATCTTTTTATTTTTATTATTATAATCATTATGTGTTAATTTAGTAATTATTAAAAATATACAATAATAAAAAAATTGTTCAACATTTCTATAGAAAAAAAGTAATATTTTTCCAGAGTTTAACAAATTGCGGGTATTACAGTATAAAGGGTATCAAATTTTAATTAGGTATGTTATATACCGTCAAAAAGGTTAATGTGTCTAGTTTCTCAGCATAAGTTTTGTTTGTAAGGTTTTAGGTACACTGACACATAAATAGGAAAAATTCAAAATAGTGCATATGCTAAAAATTTAAAAAACGTTGTCTTGAGTTACAAAACATGTATTTTGATAGATATCCCACTCGCATCCCACTAAGCGACCAAAAACCCCTTAAAGGAATAAACCTAAGCTCTCTTTAGAGCAAAAAAAAAAAAAAAATCAGCAAAAAAAATTTTTTAAAGTTTTTTTTCCAAAAGATTGAAGAAATATATCTAAACAATTTGCGACAAACTTTGCTAAGAAAAATAGGTAATAAGATACATTAGGGTGGCCCTTCGTTATATGGAGGGAAAAAAAAAAGTATTAAAACTGTCGGTCTCACCCCCTAGAAATATGCGAATAGCAAAAAAACTGAGAAATACAAATTTTTGGGCCAATCAACAAACGTTTAGTCGTGGCGTAAAGCGATTGAAAATTTCAAGTGTGTTTATATGGGGAAAATATAACTTTTTTTCAGATTTTACGAAAATTTCGTTCTATAATTTAATTTTTCCCTCAAGCTGTTACATAATTCGGGATCAGTATTAAACTATCCTTTCAAAAGGCTATAAAACTTCAAAATCGTATGAAACCGCGCCAAGAAATAGCAAATGCCCCAGAACACTTTTGTGCCAAAAAAAAAAACTAGGTCATGGAATTTGATGGCATTTTTTTCAACATTGAGAAATTGATTAAAGCCATCACTCTTTTTTGGTCTCTATACTTACAAGTACTCAGATATGTAGTATTGTTTTATATTTGGTGAATATATTTCACCAGAAATGTACGTAGTTATGGTATTACTTTGGACATTTTGGAAATAAGGGCCTAAAAGACGCACTATCGTAGGAGCTCGAGGGTTGAAATGTTTTAAAAAAATATTCATCGACCAATTTCATGGAACAAATGTTAATATAGAATTTTAATCAGAGAACTCTTTAGTCGTATATTTAAACCTTTCTCCGCGATGCCCCAAATGTTATATCACATAATTAGGTACTTATAAAGTATTTTCAATTGGTGATAGACAGTTGCGTACCCAAGACATTTTCTCAAAATATGAAAAATAAAAAATAATGTGTCAAAATATATATTTGGGGGTTTTCATGTCAAGTGCACCAACTTTTGAAACCGATATCTTCCGATCGGGATGAAATTTGCACCAAGGTTAGTCCTATTGGATAGTAGTTTAGACACAATTTTTCAAAAAGATCGGTCCAGATCTCTCTGAGCTAGAGGGGATCAAAATTTAACATTTTGGCCAAACAGGTGTTTTTCTCATCCATGTAACTTATTACCTATTGTTCCAAGAAAATTTTCTCCCAAAGAGTTTAGATAGCTATTTCTTCAGTATTTCGGAAAAAAATATTTTAAAAAAAAATTTTTGTAGACTTCTTTTTTTGCTAAATTAAAGCATTTTTTGCCTTTTTTTTTTCAAAAAGGGCATTTTTATTTATCTTTTTTTTTTTTATAAGAAAGCTCAGAATTTTTCCTTTAAGAGCTTTTTGGTCGCTTAGTGGGATGGGAGTGGGATATCTATCAAAAAAAAAATGTTTTGTAACTCAAGACAACGGTTTTTCAATTTTTCACAAATGCACTATTTTGAATTTTTTCCGATTTGTGTCTAAAACCTTACAAATAAAACTTATACTGAGAAACTAGACAAACTAAACTTTCCGACGGTATGTAACATACCTCTAAAATTTTATACCCTCGATACTGTAATACTCAGAATATGTTAACCTCAGGAAAAAATCGCTTTTTTTCTATAGAAATGTTGAAAAATTATTATTTTTTATATATTTTTAATAATAATTAAATTAATGTATAATAATAATAATCGGTTTCAAAAGTTGGTGCACTTGACATGAAATCCCCCATTTATATAAGGCACCCCACAGTACGAAGTATTAGATATATCAAGATTATCGAAAAAAAATATTTATTGAATGAACAACATATTCGATGCGTATTTATACCCTATAACACCATGTGGTTTGGGTATAACGACTTTCTGCTGCTGTTTGTAACTACCAAAAATATTAGACCTAGACCCATCTTTTGCCATACCGATCGGCTCAGAATCACTTTCTGTGTCGATTTAGCGATGTCCGTCCGTCCGTCTGTACATCTGTGTGTCCATGTAAATATTTAATCAAACTACAGGTCGCAAATATGAATATATTTTAATTAAATTTTGTAACATAAGCTCCTGTCAGAAAAGGGATGAATGCTGTTGAAACTGGTGAAATTTCGTCCATGTTCAGACCTAGTCCCCATACAAATGACCCCTATGAAATCGACATAAATTGCCATAAGATCCAAATTGTCATACAGATCTCGGTCAAATTGGTTTTGTGTGTGTTTATTATATCCATTAATCAGTTTTCCAAAAATAAACTCCACATGGCAATTCTTTGTCGTAGCCCCCATATAAAGCTGCTTCCCGATATTCACGTAAATCTATCAAAAAACAAAAATATTGCACAGATTTTTATCAAATTTGGTTTTTATATATTTTTTGAAAATATAAATGACTTTACCAAATATGGTCACGATCGGTCCATTTTTAGACCCAGTCCCCGTATAAATATAGCATCCGATATGAACGTTTTCATATCTGCAGCCAAAAAATTGATAACAATGCCACTCAAATTTGATTTATGCTTATTTTCTATATCCACTTGGTTGGATCGAAGAGATATAGTCTCTAAACCATGGAATAGGGTATGGTATAGTCGGTCTAGACCGACTATAATTTTCTTAATTGTTTTGTTATTTATTAGTAGAGCAGAAAATATATTTATGTTTAAACGATATTTTTGATATTAAATCAAGCAAACATCAGTACTTTTTATTATATTTTTTGCACGGACATATTAACTAAAATTATTAACTTACGAGTTAGCTACAATTTTGTTCAATAATGAAATTAGTAATCATTAACGCTTCTTGAGTTATTGCTGAAAAACTAAGCAAACAAATATCGAGATAAGGAAGTAATATAACAAGTCCTGAGAACGCCAAACCCTTTAGGGATTTCACTATGCTAGCCTAGCACATTAATTCTGACATGGAATTGTTCACCCCCGATAACTTTCCACAGTATTATATATCGATGTATTATTCAAAACTCTAATTAAAATTTCAATGAAACACATATTCATTTATATGCTTTCGATATTTAAGAAGCAATAAAATGCAAATACTTTAAGTAAACTAAATAATACCATGTGAGTCCTTGATACATAAAAAACAAATATGTAGCCCAAAAACGTTTCTTTTTTCTATCTTAATATCTAGAATCTTTAGCTGTCTTATTTTTCATCATCTGGCGGAACAGTTTTACTCAAAGAGAGAAAGACTAAAAGATTTACTTGTGGCCCGAATGCTGAGTTTTTGGTGACGTGGCTGGGTGGTGTTACCTGTGGAAAAAGGTCCAAATGGAAGAAAGTGACATATTTGTATGACAGTGTTTTAGTTAAATTGTAAAAATAACTGTTCCTCACTTAAGTATACAAATTTAATAAAATAATATATTTAGAAGAAAATAATGCATTTAGACTAGTTAAACCAAATTCCCAGTGAATTGAGGTAAAATAGCGATCAATGCTTGCATTCTATTGAATCGAATTCATTCAATTTCTTCAGCATTGTGTATTTGTAGATTAAGCAAAAGTCTTCTTCTTTCCTGATTCCACCACTCCCACAAACAAAATCTTTCAAATAACATAAAAGATGCAAATTGAATAATGAATAATGGGTAATATGAAAAAAAAAAACAAGCAAGAAAATTATGGTGCATTTAGAGAAGCTATATATAGCATAGGTCCAACTAAATAGATATACAGCCCAATTCTAAATATTCCCAGTGAAATGAGTTCCCGGGGAATTCATTTTACCCGAGAATAAATCCTCTTATTCTAAACAGGCGGAGAGAAGAATAATATGGGAGAGAGAATTTCGATTATTCGAAGACAGCTGTTTTGCTTCAGTTGTTTTGTTTTGTTTACAAATTTAAAAATTTTTGTGGAAATTAATAGTAAAACTTTTTTTAAAACCTTTAATAAATTAAAATAAATACAAAACATGTTCAGTGTAGCGTTTCTGACAGTAGCTGAAGCAGAAGAGCAGCAGCAGGACAAGACGGAGCAAAGCATGGCAAGAAGAAAGCTACGTGATGCCAGCAACCCATTTGAATTACCTGCTGAGTTTAATTTCCACTCCAAATTGCGCCATACCCGTCTTAGCTCCTACTTGCTTCCTTTGCACATCCCGCATGCAATATCAGGGTTGGCTTGCATTGTGTTCAAAAGAACATGAATTTGTTTTTTTTTTTTTTGTTGCTTTTGACTTGAAAGTAACAGTAATGCCATAATAATATTATTATACAAAATTTTAAATGATATATATTACTATTTTTCATAAAAATATTAAATACTTACATTTTTCGCAGCACTCCCTCTCAATTTTTTGGCGGAATTATTCCCAAATTATTCTCCCTTTTATTGACATTCAGAATAGCTACTTTTTTCCCGGGGAAGAGATTCCCATTTTCGAAGTTCTTTTAGAATAAAGGTAAAGGGAAAAGAGAAAAAATTCCCGGGGAGATTTTATTAAGAATAGGGGAACAGGGAATTGGGAAAAAATTCCCAGGGAATTGTTATTGAGAATTGGGCTGATAGAAAATGAGCATAAACCACTTTTGAGTGGAATTGTTATAAATTTTTTGCTTTCGGATATTAAAAAGTTCATATCGGATGTTGTATTTATATTAGGACTAGGTCGAAAAATAGACCGGTCATGACCATATTTGGTAAGGCCACTTTTTTTTGCAAAAATATATACAAACCAAATTTGAAAAAATTTTGTGCAATTTTTTTGTTTATTGATAGATTTAATTGAAAATGGGGAAGCAGCTTTATATGGGGGCTATGACTAATGCCGTTTCCTTTTCTGACAAAAAATGTCGCATTTTATTTGCACTTTTTTCGAAAAGCGTATTTTTTATATATTCTAAATTAATTATCTTATCAATCGAAAGATCTCAAAGTCGAGCACTCGTAAACCACAAAAAATATTTCCCCATTGTTCCCCTTTTTTTTTTTTAATATTTTCACCCTATGACTTCAAAGAGGATAAAAATCAAAATTGTTTGCATTTTATTCACACAGTACTTTGAGACCTTTCGATTGAATTACAAGAAGAATATAAAAAAATACGTTTTTTGAAAAAAGTGCAAATAAATTGCGACATTTTTTTGTTAGAAAAGAAAACGGCATAAGAATTGTCCTAGAGGGTTTATTTTTAGACTACTGATAAATTTATGTAATTAACATGCACAAAACCAATTTGGCCGAGATGTATAAGGGGTCTATTTCATAGGTGTCTTCTGTACGGACACTAGGTATGAACATAAGCCGATTTTCACCAATTTCAACAGCGTTCATCCCATGGCCGATAATAGCTTACATGCTACATTTCCTTAAATTATATTCATTGGTGCGATCTGTAATTTGATTATATACACGGACGGACAGAGAGATATCGCAAAATTGACTAAGAAAGTGATTCTGAGTCGATCGATATAATAAAATATGGGTTTTGGTACTTAAAAACTTCAGTACAAAGTCATTATGCCTTGACCACATTGCGATATAGGGTAAAAAACTGAGCTCGGTAGATAAATTCAAGCTATGACTTCCCATTAAAGTTGTTCCTTAATTCCAAACTTTCTTCATTTGGCCAATTGTAGAACTGGCCTTCGCGCCATAGAAAAATTTTATGTTTTTTAACTGCCATTGAATATGATATACTTATAATTCATAGTCTGAGGAGACAGTATGGCATAAAAAAATATTTCACATTAATTGGATAGATATTCACCCCTCTTCTTGAAATCCCTATCACAAAAAATTACTCGTAAATGAAAAAATTCTTAAATTTACGAGTTTTGTGCTGTTCTATGAGATGAGAAAAGGCTTTGTGAAATCAAAACAAATGCCTTTTTTTCTACTAAACAGGTCTTAAGAGATAAGAAAAAATCAATTGATATTTAAACTTTAACATGTTTTTTTATTGATCCTTGTCATTATTTTAAAAAATTAGACATTAATTTTATGAAAAAAAAATAACGATTTTAAAAAACGTCAACATGTTTATGAAACACACTTTTAGAGATGATAGTGTTCCACAACTATAACAAATACTTTTTATTTGCACAATATATTTTTCATTATAATTTTTTCTTTATTCTTTATGCACTAATTATTAAAATAAAAGAATTTAAAATAATATTTCACTCAAATCACACATTTTTATTGATTTTTTTTATTTTGCATATGACTGCCACAACTTTGTTTATGTTCGAAACAGTAGTGATGCCAGTCAAATCCAATTTATTTGAATTTCGAATTTTCTTTGGTGATGCCTAACTTATTTGAAAAAGAGAAGTCATTTTTAATTGAATGAAATAAAAGAACAAAAACAATTAAATGAACAAGTTAAATGTTTTTAAAAAAAAAATGTTTTTTTTACTTTCTTTATAAACTCGATTTCTAGATAACATATGGTCTGAAGCTAAACCATATGTTTCATATCATTTGACAATAAAAAAAATGATTTCGAAAAATACTTCAAAAATATAAAATTTGTGTGTTCAAGAAACCCAAAATTTCAATTTCGTGTTATTTTAAATTCATTCTTATTCAAATAACAACGTTTCAAGAACAGCTGATTGACGTATTTAACAATTCCCCATTCTGATTTAATATTTATTATTTTTATTAAAATTTTTTTTATATATATATATTTGTTTGTACGAGTAGTACGTTATTCTCTACAAAGGTAGGTAAAAGATTTCCAATCAGTTGTAAGAGGTAGTAATAAATATTTAACAAATTTGGATTAAACACGTCTGTAAATAATGCCCAAATATGCACTTCTATTGTAAAAATTTAGTAACAGGTACATATAGTGACATGTATGCTATATTTTTTTATTTATTTATTTTTTTTTACTTAATAATTTAATTAAATTTATTTCAACATTTAAAAATATATAAGTATATATATGTTTATTTTTTTCATGTTTATTTCCAGCTAAATTGAAAAGACGTTTAAGTGATGCTTTAAAAAAATGTTCTTTAAAAAATTTATTCTGAGCTTATAATGAATACCTAACTAGTATTCTTGTTTTTAATATTTCTACCTAAATTCGAATAACGGTTTCAAAATTGACAGATAGGGGAACATTTTTTTTTAATGATAATAAAATTCTAGAGCTGAATAGCAACATTGATTAGCGCTGTTTTTAAAAATAAATTCAATAGAACTATAAACAAAAATCTACAAAAGTAGTTAAAAATAAATTATAATAGAATAAATAATATATATATTGTTTTCTAGTTTACTTAAAAAAATATATATATATATATATAAATATATGGACACGCATTTGCTGAAGAAAATTATTAAGTTTATGTAGAGTTTTTTCTAGGGCAGAAGTGAAGAAACGAAAAATATAAAACCTCCCAGAATCCCAGGTGGAACGTTGATTTCTAGCAATAAGTTTAACTATATGGTTTGCAAATATTTTATTTCAATGTTAAATTATTATTTAAATATTGTTTTTTTTTTCTTATCAAATAAATTAATTGCCTTTTCCTTGATTTAAAAATATAAAATTAATCACTTGAATGCTATACAACCAAACTTAAAGTTAATGGCAATATTTGTGAATTTTTATTAATTATAATTATATAAAAAAAAAAAATATCATGCATATACATATATATAAAAAAAGAAATATATTATACATTTAAATAATAATAAAATGTGAGTTCGAGTTTATTTATCTTTAAGATTACAAGAAATAAAAATAGAGTCATAAGGGAAAAAAAGCCAGTAAAAACTGAAACGTGAAACTAAATATTAAATTTGCAGATCAAATGGAACTTCAATAAACAACGACATTAGTTTTTAGTAAAAGAAATATATATATATATGTAATAATAAAGAAAAAAATGTATTTGTCTTTAAAAACAACAATAAAAAACCAAGATTATTTAAAAAAAGTATATAAATATATACATATATATGGTATATATCAAATTTGTTTAAACAATATTATATAGTTAAATAAAAACTGATTTTGAAAAAATAAAAAAAAAATTTAATAAACATTAAATATAAATCATTGTCTTTTATTCTTCCTCTAATCTTAATAATAACTACGTAAATAAATATGAGAAAGTCTTAAATATATACACAAAATGGTTGTAGTATGGAAAACTAAAAGTTCATATCTTAAATTCAACTTATCTTCGAATATAATTTCATATCTATAAAAGAAAACAAAAATCAATAAATATTTTGTGGTAAAAATAACGTCAAATAACATTACTGTAACTTTGAAAAATTATAAAGAAATTGTATTTTGATTTTATTTTTCTAAATATTAAATTTTTGGGATATCAACAGATTGAAACTGAAACTTCTAAACATTTAAAGAGTTTGGAAAAAAACTTATAATAGCATATATCTGGCCACTACTGTAAGCTCACGAATAAAAAAAAAGTTTTAACGTAATAATAACGGAAAATTGATTAATTCAGTATTTGTATATTCCTTAATCAATGATTTCACATTATTTGAGAGTAAAAGCTATCATCTAAAAATTTATTTAATTTTTATATTTCACAAAATAATCAATTTTAGAGGCTAATTTGGAATACACATGGTGAGTAACTTAGAAAACAGGCTAGCGTCCTTTTTACATAACCTACCAGATACGGCCACTTGTCCGATGCCGCTCATTTTTTTGTCGACTACTCACATTAATAACTCATGAACTCAGACAAAGTTTTAAGGCTTTAACTCTTACGCTGCTCCATATATATGACATTTAATATTTACGTTGTATGGGGCTACCACGCCCACTTGTCCAGTACCACCCATCTCTTATTAGACTACTCACATTAATAACTCATAAACTCAAAAAAAGTTCCAAGGCTTTCACTATTACAGTACTCCCGATATATGACATTATATATTTATTTTGTATAGGGGCTACCACGCCCACTGATCTGATCCCATCCATTTTTTTTCGAGTACTACTGTTGCTAACGTATGAACTCACACTAAGTCCCAAGACTTTATCTATTACAGTGCTCTAGATATATGACATTAAATATTTACTTTGTGTGGTGGGTGCCACGACCATTGGCCCGATCCCGCCCATTTGCCCTCGCAATTCTTCAAATTAGTTTAGTATGCACATGTGCATAGTTTTAGAACTCTTGCTGTCATAGTACTCCAGATATTATATTTTTAAATTTTGTATGTGATCTGCCACGCCCATTTGTCCAATCAGGCCCATTTTCACTTCGAGTGCTAATATTAATAATTTATGAATTCCTACAAAGTTTGAAGTCTCTAACTATTATATAACTCTAGATATTTGATATTAAATATTTATTTTGTATTAGAACTGAGACGCCCACTTGTCCGTTCCCGCCCATTTTTGTCCCTATTACTCAGATTAGCAACGTATGTACTATTGCAAGTTTTCAAAACTCTTGCTATCACAATAATCAATATATATGATGCTATTTAATTTACGAGGGAGGGGCCACGCCCACTTGAAACACGAAAAGATATATATAGCCGTAAACTTAATATGGACTATTACTTTTCTAATGAAGCCAGTTTGGGTAACATCGGTTGGAGAGTTTCAGAGTCTATAAAGGACAAATATACGTACATGGTAGTTTATATATCTATATAGATTAATACACCGAAAACACCTTCTGCACCCAAAATCCATTTTATTTTATGAAGTTCGGGTAACCAAGGTAAGCCTCTTCCATAATTCTACACTATACCACTATGAGGTGAGGGTATAATGAGCTGATGCTGATGTTTGTAACTGCCCAAAATATTTCACTTAGACCCACCTTTAATTGCACCAATCATTTGCCCCCGTACTATAAAGCTATCAAAATAGAGAAATATGGTACAGATTTTTCGAAGATTTATATATGTATATAATCAGTCCAATTTTCGTCTCAGCCCCCATATAAAAATAATATCAGATATCGACATTTTCACTGTAGCACTAAAAGTTTCTTTCTCAATTATTGTCTCGGCAAAGTTGGGTCCAAGGTCCTCTCTCGAAATGCATGGATAGGTTATTAAGTAGTCGGTCTAAACCGACTTATTTTTTATTATTTTGTTGTGCTTTCTTCTTAAAATTTTAGTTGCACATAATTGTTACTTGCGCATATTAATAGTTGACTTATAGATATAATAAATATCGGGCAAGCGTTTTTAGACAGAGGTATTTATATACCGTTAACTCGAATAATAGCACTCCAATATAAAATTTGTTAAATGCTCTTGTTAAGTAACTATTTGCATTTGTAGCGCTGGTTGAATACATCAGAAAACCGTGGTGAAAAATTATATAACGCACTCAAATATTTAGGTTATACTCACTGGAAAATAATTACAATAGCACCAGGTACCGACTTTATGATAGCGTATATCATGCGTTTGAACAATTGGTCTTAGATCCGACAAATTGGGTATAAAAAAGAAGCAGAACCAAAATCTGAGTGGAATTTTTGTTATTTTTTTTTTTCTTGTCCGAAACCTAATATAACAAAAATCTGTGCAACAGTTTTGTTATTGATAGAAGAAATGAAGATCGGGAATTAGCTTTATAAGGTGGCTATTACTAAGAATTGTCCTGTAGGGTTTACTTTTTGACTACTGATTAATGTATGTAATAAATACAGAAAAGCCAAATTTGAACGAGATCTATCTGATAATTTGGTTCTAATGGCAATAAAAGTCGGTTTAATAGGGGTCATTTGTGTGGGTACTAGATCCGAACATGTACCGATCTTCACGAATTTATACAGCGTTTGTTCCATGGCCGATAGAAGCTCACATACCAAATTCCATCAAAATATATTCATATTTTCGATCTGTAGTTTGATTATAGAGTTTACGTTGACACACAGACGGGCAGACGAACATCGGTAAGTCGACTCAGAAAATGATTCTGAGTCGAATGTTATAATAAAAAATAGGTTTAGGTCAAACACAAAGCATTATAACCTAATGATTAGTGATACAGGGTATAATTAACTACAGATTAGAATGGGTATAATTAGGGAATACATAATTTCCGACTTTTATTTAATTTCGAAATTCGAAAATCTCGAATATTGTCTAAAAAATATATATCGCGATTCGGGATTCCTTGAGAAAAATTAAAAAATCTCGAGATTTCCGATTCTCGAGATTTTACTAGTTATTTCCAATAGAAATAAAAAATGGATTTAATATATTTTTATGTTTATTTAAATTGTAATTCATTGCACAAAATTTTATTATGGTCATTATGTTTTTCATACAAATTTCAAACGGGTGAGTTTATTAAATGTATACAGAAATAAATAAAATTAAATAAATATGTGCATATACCATTTGAAATGACTTCAAAACACATGGCCAATCGATTGATTTATCAATCTGGTTCGCCTTTTCAACAAAAAGTGTCCGGAAATGGAAAAATTTTTTTTCGTTTTGGTGCTAGTAGGTTGTTTTGTGACTAATGCTAATTGCAGTCTTTGTAAATTTTCAGTTGATATTCCGGATATTTCGAAAAAATTCATTTCATTTTTCACCAAATGAAAATCATTTTCTTTATAGGATAATGATGTAATTGAACATTGTGCGCTTTCTCGAATGAAGCTCTCTAATTGCGCAGTTAAACTTCTATTATTTTGGTGTTCTTCAGTTTCAATGTGATCTTCGTTTCTCTACCGACTGTACCATTAACAACATAAAGTCTTTTTAAAACTAACTTTACCGTTTTAAATATTTTAGCTTTTGATGAAGGAAGAAAAAATTTTGGGTCCTGTGAGTATTTCATTAATGCAATAATCGGAATATTTCATGCTATATTAATTTTGTGCATTATTGCATTTTAAAATTTCAAGCTAAGCAATAATTTGTTACATTCCAATGTTTTATAAAGAAATTTAAGATTAACTTCAGCTTTTAAAAGATTGCAATCTTGGCGACTCAGTGCCTCCACTGCTATTCGTACGGGCGTTAAAATGTTAAGCAAATTGTGTGCTATTTGTTCAGCCTCTATGTTTATCCAATAAGCATATTAAATTAGTTTAAATCATTTAAAGCTTTAATAATTGGAATTTTTAATCGCAAGAATCTTGTCAACCTTATTTGCGATCCAATAGCAACTGATGTTCTTTAGCTTCCTTTTCTTCTCGTATCACATAACTTTGCAAAATCCCATTTTTTACGGGAGAATTCTTAAAAAATATAACGATTTTCCGATTGCACTAATGCAAGTATTTTCTGATATAAATTAATTTTCCGTATCGTACTCATAACTGTCTTCTTTATCTCCACCAATATTAGAAGTCTGATATGACAGTCATTCATTTTCAAATACGTTGTAGTCTGTATCACAAGGTTCAGAAAATACACACATGAAACACACAATGTTCTGTTCAAAAGCAGCCAACACATATCTTTGTTTTCATATCAATTATGTGCGTTTCTAAATTTTCTACGGTGCCCAACACAATCATGACTGTGTTCGTTTTAATATTTCGTTATTTACACGAACATTTTTGTATCACGTACTTTTTGTTTCGATCACACATAAACCACACATATTGGAGTGTTGCTTTATTTGAAGTTCGTGTTCTGGTACGTGTACTGAAAAAAAAACAAAACATGTACAATAAACAGGTTCGAGTTCAGTTATATTTTAAGTCGTGTTGTGGCTCGTGTACTAAGAAAAAACAGAACATGTACAATAAACAGGTTCGAGTTCAGTTATATTTTAAGTCGTGTTCAGGCTCGTGTACTAAGAAAAAATAGAACATGTACAATAAACAGGTTCGAGTTCAGTTATATTTCAAGTCGTGTACTAAGAAAAAATAGAACATGTACAATAAACAGGTTCGAGTTCAGTTATATTTTAAATTCGTGTTCTGGTTCTTGTACTACGAAAAATTGAAACATCAATTCGCGATCTGATACACCCCGATAAAAACGACAACAATTGTTTCAACCAAATTTATTAAAATTTTATTGACCTTTTTTTATGACTTACGTCGCAAATTGTTTACAATGGTCAAATATTTTAAAATTTTATTGGCCATTTTTTTGTGATTTACGTTGAAATTATTTACAATTGTTTTTATTGACTGGTTTTTATTTTAATAAAATATGGTAATAAAATACTTAAGACACAAAAACTATTTAGCATCATAAAAGTTACACTTGTTGGTTGTTTGGTTTTTTTGCATTACCCACCCCTATTTTCGCAACCAATTAGTGTCATAGACGAAAAACCCAATTTTGCGGCATAAAAGACACACTTGTTGGTTGTTAGGATCTTTTGCAAACACCACCCTTAATTTGCGTACCAATTAGTGTCAATGCACAATCCTTTTCTCAATGATTTTTTGGGTTTTTTTTGCATAAAAACACAATGAGTGTCAATAAAAAAACCCAAAAAAATATTTTCATATTTTATTGTCCCTTTTTTATGACTTACGTTACAATTTCACGCAATTGATTTTGCAATAAATAGCGAGTGCGTGCGTCATTTATTCATTAAAAGTGGTTCAGTTTTCATTAGATCGTGATCTATGAGTGTACTGTGTTATTGTGTAAATTGCAAATATTTTGTGAAAATTAAAACAATTTGAAAGCAATACCAGAAATAAATTTTGCTATAAAAAATACGCAAACGAAAATAGCGAAACGAAAATTTTACACGTCTGATTGAAACCTGCAAGAAAGATTTAAGTGCAGTGTGCAGTTTTTGTGTCTTAAGTATTTTATTACCATCTTTTATTAAAATAAAAACCAGTCAATAAAAACAATTGTAAATAATTTCAACGTAAATCACAAAAAATGGCCAATAAAATTTTAAAATATTTGACAATTGTAAACCATTTGCAACGTAGGTCATAAAAAAGGGTCAATAAAATTTTAATAAATTTGGTTGAAACAATTGTTGTCGTTTTTATCTGGGTGTATCAGATGGCGAATTGATGTTTCAATTTTTCATAGTACAAGAACCAGAACACGAATTTAAAATATAACTGAACTCGAACCTGTTTATTGTACATGTTCTGTTTTTTCTTAGTACACGAGCCTGAACACGACTTAAAATATAACTGAACTCGAACCTGTTTATTGTACATGTTCTGTTTTTTCTTAGTACACGAGCCACAACACGGCTTAAAATATAACTGAACTCGAACCTGTTTATTGTACATGTTCTGTTTTTTTTTTTCAGTACACGTACCAGAACACGAACTTCCAATAAAGCAACACTCCAATATGTGTGGTTTATGTGTGATCGAAACAAAAAGTACGTGAAACAAAAATTTTCGTGTAAATAACGAAATATTAAAACGAACACAGTCATGATTGTGTTGGGCACCGTAGAAAATTTAGAAACGCACATAATTGATATGAAGCTAAAAATATGTGTGTGTTGGTCTAAATTATGTTTGTTTACATATATGTACGAGTTTTTTATTCAGTGTGTGTTTTTTTCTGAACTCTGCTGTATCATCTTGTAGTTGTTTTATTTTCATAGAGAACTGATATTACTAAATGAATAGCATGATTGTAGCACAGCTGTTGCAGACTTTCTAAATTTAACCATTACGCTAGCTCCGTCACAGATGACAGAAACAATACCTGTACATAAATTTAACTTTAATTCATTTAATTTAGATTTAACTAGTTCAAGAAATCTTTCTGCTGGGCAAGAGCCATAAATTCTAATCAAACCTACATAAGTTTTCAGAGTCTTCATCAACGTAATTAAGGTGCACATTCATGTATCTTCTGTTATGCAAACTAATCCATTCATCAATTTATATACTAAATTTGTTGTTTTCTTCCTTTATTTTACAAATTTTAAATATTTTTGCTTTTACTTCCGCGAAATATTCATGAATAAGATTCATCACATCAGATGGTTTCTCAGGAAGGCCCATTACCCTTGAGCTCAGACTGTTTCTGTTTGTGACTGTTTGTAATGCCTGGTTTTCATTATGTCAAATTCAATGGCAATTAATGTCAATTATTGTCAGTTATATGAAAACGGGGTTTAATGTCCTGTCATTTACAACCCCTGTCAACATTTGACATCTAAAATAAAATTGCCAGCATGTTTGAAATTTGTTTTTGTTTGACAGCCGGATTTTTTGTTCTTTTATAAGATGTAATGTAAACGTTATGAATAGAAAAGTACAAGATGTCAGTCGAGGCGTTTGTTTGTTGTCAGTTTATATGACATAGTGAAAACCAGACATAACTGTAAAACGTAATTTGCAAAACTACATATTAACAACGATTTGTGTTTTTTTTTTAAACTAATATAAATATATATGTTTTTCTTATATCAAGAATTGTGAACATTTTCTCGAGAAACGGGAATCTCTAAAATTAATTCTCGTGAACGGAATTCTCGAAATTAGCTAAAGAAGAGAAGGAACTCTAGGCATAGTAAATATTTATTTATATTTTTTCATTTTACTCCTGCACGGAGCATAGGGCCGTGTTATAATTAATAGCAGCAACCAATTTTCAGTTATGATAAGATATTGAATTGAAATCTTTATAAAGTGGAAATTCGGTAATTACCTTAATCGTAAATAAATTTAGTAGCAAAAACTAAAATAAATCATTTGGCACTTAAGCCGCCTGTAAATATTTAACTCCCTCAATCTTCAGCCTAGTTTTAATACTCGATAATTATATAAATTTTCATAATTTTAAGATATTTTAATTTTTTAGGAAAGTTTAGTTTTGTAAGCAAAGGTAGCTTGTTAGGAAATGCAAATTTTTAAGAAAAGCTGGTTTTCTGGAAAATATATTCTTTTTTAGGAACAGAAAGTTTTTTAAGAAAAGTAGATCTTTTAAGAAAATTTTCCTTTTTAATAAGAGGTAGTTTTTTATTAAAAGGTAGCTTATTCCGTTTATAACCAACCAGAAAAATGAGCATTTAAGAACCTTCCGCTTTCAATTTTTATGAAAATTTTAAGATAAAAAAAAATTAAATATTGTGCAGGCATAACTAGCGTTAGAAAATATGATAAAAAATTTTAAAAATAGCATAGAATGCACTGAAATGGCTTTACAAAATTACATATGTATCTAAAAGTATTTTAGCTAAGTAATTCGTTGGGGTTACATTTTGAAGGTAATAATATTACCAGAGATGAGTAAAGCTGAATGATTATTCATAATTTCTTGCACTTGGACGCATTCATACTCATTGAAACGAGTTCGAACTTTATATCAGATCATAACAACAGTTATGACTTCGCTAATTTAGACTCTCCTTCACGCAATGTGATGCAAAATAAATTCGATTTGAATAGGAACATGAAATACTTCCTGTGAGATTATGTGCTTGCTCGTTTGAGACAGTAGGGTAAATATAAATGTATTTGTATGTGTGTCCTTCTCCGAGAAAAGGGACCTAGTGTTTCAAAAAATGGGTTGTGTCAAAAATGGTGGATTCTGGTACCTAAAAGGGTGTAGAAACTTTAAATGGGTTTTTTTTCTCAAAATTTAATTTTCTCGGAGAAGGTCACATATGGATGAGTTGAACGAATTAAATAAATTATAAGTATTATAATTTGTTTCCAAAAACTATAATTCAAACTGATGTGATTTATTAATCAAATCGATGCTGGATTAATATTTTTTCTTACTTATACTTATATATCAATCTTATTATGAGTATAAGTATATCGGAGTAGTTGAATGTCGTCATTGACTATGAGTACAAAAAAAAAACAAAAAAAAAAAAAAAACAAAAACGATTCATTGATGGGATATGAAAATTACTTTTAAATTGCAAGATTTTTGTGTTCCAAATTTAAAAAGTAGACATAGCTCTGCGTAACGTTAGCAGGCATACTTAATTAATGAATTTTTCCCTACAACGGCCATAGTGTTCCAAAACATTTCGTGGAGAAGCAATTTTTTACTGGAAAATTATGCACTTTTGCAAAAAAAAAAAAATATTAAATAAAAAGTGTTTAGAATCATTCACGGAATACTCACAACTTTTTCATAATTTTGGGACATACTTTTTTTTTTCAATGTATGCAAAAATTCTGAAAAAAAATGAAAAGCCAAAAATTTTTCTCCGCAGTTTCACGCAGACAGATTCTTTATTATTTATCTTGCGCTTAAACCAAAAATATATGTTTTTTCTCGTAAAAACCAAGTTTTAGTGACAAATTCCAGAAAAATGTGAGGCGAAATCAAAAATTCAAAAAAAAAAAAAAAAAAGGTTCGATGGACAAATTCAAGGCGAACATTTGTAAAAAACCCAACTCAAACAATTGAACTTTGTGAGGTGGAGAGTAACTTGAATAGAACATTGACGATTCGTTCCACTGTGCGCTGCACAGTAGCTGAAAATCGTTTTTCGTTGGCCAAAATTCTGTAACTTTTGAACCAATCAAAACATCTTAGCTGAACTTAACTCAGTTTTAGTTTCATTAAAATTAATTGAGTAATTTCTAAGGAATTCTGGGTCGAAGTTCAATTGTTGTTTTTTTTCCTTTTGATTTGGATATTAATAATAGTTGTAAAAGTTTTTTGTAATAATGGGGGTTTTTTTAATGTTAACGCTCAAAAAAAAAATATATAATATTAAAATCAACTGGAAATTTTGCCATTACTACTGAAAAACTAAAAATTTTTTTCTGTCAAATTTTGTAATTCGTTTACACTCAAAGTATATTTACACTTAAAAAACGTTAGTCATAATACCTTAAAATCTTGCTTTTACTACAGAAAAAGTTATTATTTTTTCTCTCATATATGTTAATTTTAGCAAAATAAATCTGCTGAATATTAGAGCAATGATTTTGATATTTTTTAGTTTTTTTTTTTTTTTGAAATTATGGGTTTTTATTTTTTGAATCTTTCTTATTTATTAAAATATTTCATATATATGTGTGGTTCAAAAAACCTTTTAAAAATAAAAACTGCAGTAGATCTCAACAGCTTTTGTAGTAATGGGAAGTTTTGTTTATTATTACTCTTTACTAATACTATGATTTTCATTTGATTCAAATATAGATTCCAAATATTTCATATACTGTTCTGTGGCATTTCTGTTCTTTAGTATTTTTTGCCTTTTTCATCTAACTCCCGATATTCTATTTCTCCTTGATTTCAAATACTAAAGGTGAACGTTGCTAATAATATATTAAATTGATCTTCATTTGCGGACACCATTGTTTACTTATACGGCTGTTTAAATTACCGTAATTTGAAATTTGTTTGAGTAATTTCATTAAAGTGAAAAATGTGTTCTTCCCGCGGGTCATCGCGGGTGCGAAAGTATACATATGGTTAAAGAGGACACTTTCGCCCTTCTCCGGGTGGTACACGTTTCTTTTTCTCGTTTGATCCCCAAAAGTTCTATTCCACTAAAGTTTAAATTTGAAAAAAATATAGTAGTTTAATAAATATTTCACAACACCCCTAATATTAAACGGTAGAGCTGTAAACACTCACAACGACCAAAGACTACAATCCTATCAATCTTGTAAAAAGGACCACAGGTCATTATCGATGATAACTTGGGAGCAGTGATCATTTATTTTGAAAAAAAACAACAATTAAGAAATTATATTCGGTCTAGACCGACTATACGATACCCTATGCCATGGTTTAGAGACCCTATCATTTCGGTCCAGCTAACTCTATATAGAAAATAAGCATAAACCAACTTTGAGTGGCATTGTTATTAACTCTTTTGGCTGCAGATATGAAAAAGTTCATATCGGATGTTATTTTTATATGGGGACTAGGTCGAAATATGGACTGATCCTGACCATATTTGGTAAAGTCACTTATATTTTTGCAAAAATAAATACGAACCAAATTTGAGAAAAATCTGTGCAATATTTTTGTTTTTTAATAGATTTAAGTGAAGATCGGGAAGCAGCTCTACATGTATGGGGCCTATGACTAAGAATTATCCACTAGGAATTATTTCTGGACTAATGATTAATGGATATAATAAACACATACAAACTCAATTTGACTGAGATATATATGATAATTTGGATTTTATGGCAATTTATGTCGATTTCATAGGAGCCATTTGTACGGGTACTAGGTCTGAACATGGACCGAATTTCACTAATTTCAACAGCGTTCATCCTTTGACCGACGAAAGCTGACATATCGAATTTAATTAAAATATGTTCATATTTGCGACCTGTAGTTTGATTACAAAGTCTACATGGTCACACAGACGGACGGATGGAAGGACGGACATCGCTAAATCGACTAAGTAAGTGATTCTGAGTCAATCAGTATAATAAAAGATGGGTCTAGGTCAAATATTTTTAGTAGTCGCAAATAGCAGCACAAAGTCATTATACCCAAACCACATGGTGGTATAGGGTATAAAAATCACCTTTTTCTAAAGTTAGAAAATTAAAAACAGTTGAGTTTTACAGCAGGTTACCCCCTGTAAATTTGTTGGCTACCTCAATTTGGAAATGTGACAGTTACAAAATGGTATTAAGATTTTAAAAATCGCTGACAAAAAATTATACTTTTGGCCAATGAAACCGAAATTTCGGCCACAGTGTGCCGGCAGGGAAACACAAATTATGAATTTAAAATACTAAAACACAATACATCGATATCGACAAAACCCTTTCAAAAAACAATTGATTTCTTCGCTTCAAAGCGTCATCTCAAATATATGTAAAAGTGCATATGTAGGTATGTACAAAACCGTACATCACATATGACAACTCTTACGAAAACTGAGAATAGTGGAAATTAGAAGTATAAATGCAAAAAAAAATATTCAAAATTCTAAAATAACGATTGTTTGTTTGGACAGAGTTTTATTGTATCTTCTGAAATTAATACAAAGTAAAGCTGTATGGTACGAAAACTGAATCTAACCACACTGCTCGTAGGCCTGACTTTAGGTGAGTGTGTTAAAGCGCTGACCAAAAAGTGCAAGTACGAGTGTATGTGAAGGTTCATGGTTCAAAACCTCACGGCCGCCCTAAGTAGGAAAAAAATTTCATATAGAAACAATCTATTCAATTAAAACATAACAATTATCACAATGTTCAATAAATCGCTGATGAAGGCTGAAATGCCAGAAACCGGGCCGATTAAGAATACAGTGCAGTTATGAATTTTTGAAATATATGCTTTCTTCTTCTTTACCACGCACCATTTAAATTAAATTAAAATCTTTTTGGGAATTTTTCCTTGTATGTGCACGAGTTAGGCAGCATTTAGGTGCTTAATTTTATTATATTAGGTTTTGTTAAAATTTAAAATTCACCACACTGCTTTGCTTAATCTAAACAAAGAAAATCTGATGTAGGCATGACTTGAGCTATTGAACATTTTTCTGAAAATTGTTCTAAATTACTAACAAACACTAAAGCAATATATGCGCGTGTAAATTGTAATCATTAATGTGAATTATTATACCTCTTAAAAATGTTTCATTAACGTTCTTTGTGTAGAAGACAAATTGTAAGATTATTAGCTGTATCTGGTGGAATGACTTACCCCATGCCTAACAGATTTTGCAAAAGCTTTGTGGAATTAATCTTTAATTATTTTCGAAAAACATATGATATGATAATGTTGTTAAAGTTCCTTTAATAAGCATAAACATTCGCATTTGTGAAAGAGGCAATTTTTTTTTTTTTTGAAAGGTGGAAGTAAAATCTATAGAAGCAAGGACATTGAAGGACATTAATCAATAAATTCTGACCATATGAGAGATACATGTAGGCAATTAAATTTTCTTTTACAAAAATCATTATTTTATTTCAAATCTGAAAACACTTCCTTTTAAAAGCTAAAAAGATTTTTTTTTCAATTTCCAATTTCGTTAAAATGTGGTTAGGGTGGAGAAACTTTCATCTTTTTTATACTTTCCGGCATATGCAATATGTCATGCCTAGATTTGGCTGTGCGATATTCTTATAAGATCGTAAGTAGAACTATAATATTAAAATTTTTCGGCCACCATAATTTCAAAATCATCTGGATAAATTAAATTAAAAATTATTCTAAATAAATAATATTCTTTAAATATGTCAAACATTTTAAAATAATATTATGAAATGCAAGAGTAACTTATTTGACGTTCTTTTTAATTATATATGAATGGCTTCACATCAAAACAAATATAATATATATAACTAAATATGAAACAATAAAAAAAAAATAGGATTATATATCTATAAATATTTACTTATGTGGAAAAAAAAATATTGAGATTGACTGAAAAATATATGGTAAAAATTTAAAAAGGAAATTTCTAATGCAATATTGGTTAGAAATTACTATTCGTTATTTCTTTTTTTTTTGTTGATGTTTGTAAAAAAAAAAAACGAATTTTGAGAAATAGAAGAATGTCATAAAAATTTATACCTTTAAGATTATTAAATTTAAATATATAATACGTTCTACTCGACAAGGATCACTATACTAACGATTTAAATTCAAGGTATAAATGTTAATTTCATATGACGTTAAGTTCATAATGACAACAACCTAAAAGGAATATTTATTTATGTAAGCAAATTACTTTATCATTTGCTAAAAGGTTGATATTTAATTACATTTAAATTTGAAAACATATACAAAAGCTGTAATAAATTAAAATAAACTTTAGCAGTAAATATACTTTTGATAAGCACATTAACATTAATTCTGCCTGAATAATTTCTAGGTAATAATTCATGTAAAGGGTGGAAGAGAAAAAATGTTACATTTTATTTTTTGCTTTGAACAAAAAATAATCTTGTTTTATGAAGTAAAAATTAAATGGCGATTGCATCCAATATAAAGAAATCGATTAATCGATGGGAAATTTTTCCCCCTTTTTTAATTTTACCTCTATGTTGTCAAAGTAAAATGAGCTTCTGATGACGTTTGTAACTGGAAAACAATTAAGAAAATTACAGTCGGTCTAGACCGACTATACGATACCATATACCATGGTTTAGAAAACCTATCTTTCGGTCCAACTAATTCGATATAGAAAATGAGCATAACTCAAATTTGAGTGGCATTGATATTAATTTTTTTGCCGCAAATATGAAAAAGTTCATATTGGGTGCCACATTTATATGGGGACTAGATCGAAAAATGGACCGCTATGGACCATATTTGGTAAAGTTACTTATAATTTGAAAAAATATATACAAACCAAATTTGAGAAAAATCTGTGCAATATTTTTGTTTTTTGATAGATTTAAGCGAAGATCGGGAAGCGGCGTTATATGGGGGCTATGAATAAGAGTTGTGCAATAGGGATCATTTTTGTACTACTAATTAGTGGATGTAATTAATACATACAAACCCAATTTGACTAAGATTTATATGATAATTTGGATCTTATGGCAATTTATGTTGATTTCGTGGGGTCATTTGTATGGGGGCTAGGTGTTAACATGGACCGATTCTCACCAATTTCAATAGCTTCTATCATACGGCCCATAAAAGCTTATATACCAAACTTTATCTAAATATATTCATATTTGCGACCTGCAGTTTGATTACAAGCTTTACATGGATACACAGACGGACGGACGGACGGACGGTCGGACGGACATCGTTATATCGAATCAGCTAGTGATTCTGATTCGATCGGTATAATAAAAGATGGGTGAGGTCAAATATTTTTGGTAGTTACAAACAGCACAAAGTCATTATACCCAAACCACATAGTGGTATAGGTTATAAATACTGGACCTAGAGAAATCCATTCAGAATCACTTTCATACAGCGTCTGACCTTGTGTCTGTGTATCCTTAAAATTTAGTTCGGAGATAAAAAAAAAAAAAAATTAACACATCTTTTTACTGCCAAATTTTTGACTCCCCATTCTGGGGATGAGAAATTCCAAGTCAGGTTGAATGTAGAGTAAAGTAAAAAGTGCATAGAGTACGGCAAATTTTTATGTTTCTTTATCTGGATGCGTGCTTGCTTTGTTTTTTTGTAGCTAAACTCAATAACCACTGATGATTTTTCATTTCATTCTTAAGTAAATGGCTTCAGCAAATCAAGTTATCTTAACTTTATTGAATGAAATCTTCAAAAATTTTAATTTTTTCCCATATTTTTATTATTTTTGTCAATAACCAAACAAAATCATTGCGAATGATTATTATTAGGAGAGTAGCAGAAGAGAAGTATACGAATGAGTGCCATTTTTATACCCTATACCACTATGTGGTTTGGGTATAATGAACTTTGTGCTGCTGTTTGTAACAACCAAAAATATTCGTCCTAGACCCATCTTTAATTATACCGATCGACTCAGAATCACTTTTTGAGTTGAAATAGCAATGTCCGTCCGTCCGTCTGTGTGTCCATGTAAACTTTGTAATCAAACTACAGGTCGCAAATATGAATATATTTTGATGAAATTTGGTATGTAAGCTTTCATCGGCCATGGGATGAACGCTATTGAAATTGGTGAGAATCGGTCCATGTTTAGACGTAGTCCCCATACAAATGAACCTTATGAAATCGTTCCATAAGTTCCAAATTATCATATAGATCTCAGTCAAATTGGGTTGTATGTGTTTATTACATCCATTAATCAGTAGTTCAAAAATAATACCTATAGGAAAATTCTTAGTCATAGGCCCCATATAGAGCTGCTTCCCGATCTTCACTTAAATCTATCAAAAGTCAAAAATATTGCACAGATTTTTCTCAAATTTGGTTTGTACATATTTTTTCAAAGCATAAGCGACTTTACCAAATATGGTTAGGATTGGCCCATTTTTTGACCTAGTCCCCATATAAATATAGTATCCGATATGAACTTTTTCATATGTGCAGCGAAAAAAAATTAATAAAAATGCCACTCAAATTTGATTTATGCTTATTTGCTATATCCAATTAGTTGGACCGAAGAGATATGGTCTCTAAACCATGGTATAGGGTATCGTATAGTCGGCCTAGACCGACTATAATTTTCTTACTTGTTAATACTAAGAAAACAGTACTTTCTATTCTTTTAATCCATGGATGTATTAATAAAAATTATTTATTTAATCCTTGGCTACAATTTTGCTGAATAATGAAATGAGACATCATTAATGGTTGCTGAGCTATAGGTAAAAAACTAAGAAAAACAATGATCAAGATTTAAAAGGTCATAAAAAAGAATGGATGGAGCACACGAAACCCTTTGAAATTATTACTATATTGGCCTAGAACTTTTACCCTGACTTAAAGTGTCTCAAACGATGCTTCCGCAAACATTCCACCGTGTAATTTGTCCAACATAAAACTGCTGAATCTATTAAAACATTTAAGATTTTTACACCCTATACCGCTATATGGTGAGAATATAATGAGATTGTGCTAATATTTGTAACTCCAGAAATATTTTACTAACACCCGTCTTTTATTATACCATCCACCTGAACGACGGTCCATCTGTCCACTCGTCTGGGTGTCCATGGTAAATTTGTAGTCAAACTAAAGGTTGCAAATACAAATATATTTTATTTAAATTTTTTATATAAACTTCTATCGTCCGTAAGGCACACGGTATTAAAGTTGGTAAAAATCTCTGTTTCTTAGTTCCTAATCCAGTATAAAATAGGCTTAACTTGCAAAAAGGTCCATATAATCACATAGATATCATGCAAATATGATATGTAAAAATATACCTTGTAGGAAAACTCTCAGTCGTAATCGCCGTTCAAAGCTACTACCAGATCTTCACTTAAATCTATCAAATACAAAAATATTGCACAGATTTTTATCGAATTTGTTTTATATAAATCGATGCCATATAAATGCAGCATTCGATATCAATTTTTTCATATATGCAGGCAAAAAAAAAAAAACTGACAATGCCATTCAAATTTTGTTCAAGCCTATTTTATATATCCAATAAGTTGGACCTAAGATGCCTTCTCTAAACACATGGTGTAGGGTATCATATAGTCGGTCTATACCATATATAGTTTTCTTACTTACGTTGTTTTAACTAGGTTTCTATATTAGAATATCTACGTAGCCTCACCACATTAGTCACAAGCGATTCATTTTTGGACTTAGTCCCCCAAAACATTTACGGATGTTGTTAAACTCCATCAACGTTTTCAATGAAAACATTTGAAAATGTAAATTTTCTTTCGATTACACCCTTTATCATATTTCGATTATGTTTGAGTTATACATATAGAAAACATTTACAGTTCACTGCAAATTAAAGGGTTATTCAGATAAATTACATGTTCCACCTACGAGTAGGAATAAAAATTATTTACTCCAAAAATACATAATGCTACATTATTTATTTTAGAAATTTATATCTTTAATTTTTGCTTAAATTAATGAGTTAATGTTTTAGTATGTAGTACAAATTTTTGTAAACCTCCCCATGTTGGGGCCTTGAAACTAGAATTATTAGATGATAATTATATCATTAATGATAAATTTCAATTTCATATTGTTATATATATATATATGTATTTACATATATTGTTATTTATGTTAATTTGTTTTCAATTAATTTATGTTCTATTATTTTTGAAAAATAATATATATATATTAAAATCATATATTGAGTTTCTTGTTTAAAATAATTATTAAAATAAAATTTGAAATGGAAAAATAAATTTTACATACATGCATACTTATATAGGTATAAATTTATAAACAAACAAATTATATTGAACATAAAATTGTTATATAGAAATTCTGAAAACAAAGTTTTTAATAAATTACAATTCACAGAAAAAAGAACATAAAGTCTATTTATTTATTTAATAAGTTGAAAGGTTTGTAATTAATTCTTTTAACAATATATATAATTAATTTTGAATTAATATTCCAATGGGTGGTTTTTATAATGCTATCACAAAAAGAGGTAATTAAAAGAATGGTTAAGTTTCAGTCAAACGCATAGTTGAAACTTCAATGAGATTGTTATATAGTACATATCATAAAGAACAACAACAACTAGTATATATATTTTATGTACTGTGATCTGCTAAACTCGAAAATCGCACTAAAAGAAATCGTTTTGGACATGTTTTTTTATTTATTTATTTTTATACGGTAAAACACTATTGACTTAGGCTAACTTTTTTAATTTAATTTAAATAAATATAATACTTTAGGCACATAATTTTAATAATTCCTTTTCAAAAGGATGAATGTGGCTAATTAACGGTAGTGTTAGGTAGTTTGTTCCAAAAACAAACTCTATAAATAACAAATTGTCTCTTTGAGACGTTATAACTCAAACTGGTTGGACAATATTCTTTCCACGAGGTGTTCTGTCTTCAAATATCGACTCATAATCAGTTTCTTATTATTTTTTTTTTTATGTACAATAATAGTTCGAAAATGTTGGGCCTCAGCGCAATTAGGGCATTATTGAGGTAAGTTGGCAACTTTACATATACAATTAAATAATTTAAAAATTTACAACAGATTCAGATTTTTTGACAAAAAAATAAAATAAATAAATAAAAAAAAATTATTTACAACAATACATACTTACAAAAGCTAATATTACAATAGAAGCGTTTCAAAATTCTGAAATATATGTGTATCTGTATCTGTTTACTCTCGCGAGAATCAGACGTGTTTTTTGATCGCTCTGATAAAATTGTTTAAATAAATAAATATAATTGAAAAATAAAATTAAAATTACATTGACTTTTAACCAACAAATTTCTGAAACATTTCTTTGTTCTAAAAACAATAAAACTATAACACAAATGCTAAATATAACTTTGAAATAAACAACATAGCAAAGCAATAATCTTCATAAAAAAAACAAATCAATAACAAACGACTTACATATATAGTAGGTGTTTGAACAATACATAAAACAGAACAAGAACAGTATAAAAAAAAAAAAAAAAATCAAAAATATAAAACAAAACAAGAATATCTCACAAACAAAATCCATAACAATACTTATAACAAAACATTGAAGTCAACACGACTTGTAACAGTAGGACCAAATCACAAAACAAATAAGAAAATCTGAAAATCAACAATAAATAGTGTTAAAACTCATAAATTAATAAGCCAAACATCAATGCATAAAAAAACAAGTAAGAAAATTATAGTCGGTCTAGACCGACTATATGATACCCTATACCATGGTTTAGAGACCCTATCTTTCGGTCCAACTACTTCGATATAGAAAATAAGCATAAACCAAATTTGAGTGGGATTTTTATTAATTTTTTTGGCTGCAGATATGAAAAAGTTCATATCGGATGCTATATCTATAAAGGGACTAGGTCCAAAAATGGACCGATCCTGATAATGTTTGGTAAAGTCTCTTGTATTTTGCAAAAATATGTACAAACAAAATTTGAAAAGAATCAGTGCAATATTTTTGTTTTTTAATAGATTTAAGTGAAGATCGGGAAGCAGCTCTATATGGGGTCAAAGGGATCATTTTTGGACTACTCATTAGTGGATGTAATGAACGCATACAAACCCAATTTGAGTAAGATCTATATGACAATTTGGATCTTATGGCAATTTATGTCGATTTCATATGGGTAATTTGTATGGGGGCTAGGTCTGAACATGGACCGATTCTCACCAATTTCAATAGCGTTCATCCCATGGCCGATAAAAGCTTATATACCAAATTTCATCAAAATATATTCATATTTGCGACCTGCAGTTTGATTACAAGCTTTACATGGACACACAGACGGACGGACGGACGGACGGACATTGTTAAATCAACTCAGAAAGTGATTCTGATTCGATCGGTATAATTAAAGATGGGTCTAGGTCAAATATTTTTGGTTGTTACAAACAGCAGCACAAAGTCATTATACCCAAACCACATAGCGGTATAGGGTATAACAAGGAGCGGGAGAAAATTAAAAAATAAAAGTAATAACAATAAAACACAAGTAAACATGAGTGCAGATGAGTCATTTGGTGAAACACAAGCAAATCTAAATACAATTTATTCAGTAGTTCAATCTGCCGATATGAGTTTTAATAATAATGACATTATTGAAAATATAACTGCAGCTCCAAAGAGATGCAGAGAGTCAATGCGAAATTCTCTATTGCAAACTCTCTTTATACAAATGAATCAAAAACACCGCGATTGTCAACTAACAATTCACCCTTCAAACTACTTAATCTCGTGGATAGAAAATTTGAGAAAATAACTGATGTAATGAAAACATTAATACAAGAAAGTGAAGTACGCATGATAAACGAATTTGATAAACGTTTTAATTTATTAAAATTGGAAATTTTAAATATAAACCAACGTGTAACAAAATTAGAAACGGTTGCAGATGATATTACAGTCCTAAAAGATGAAGTCGGTAAGCTGAAAACGCAGTTACAGCGGCAAGAAAATTCAATTATAGCGTCAGATCTTCGTATTAATGGAGTTCCATACCGTAGTGAGGAAGATTTGTATGTTATATTTACAACTATATGTAGAACTTTTAATATAAACACTCCAGCGGTTAAATCAATTTACCGCCTACACATTTATAATAATAAACATAAAAACCATTCCCCAAATGCTGTGATAATGGTAAAATTATTTTCCCCTCATGATAAGAACTTTATTTTGAAATCCATTGCTAACTTTCGTAAACGAAACAAAACACCCTTGTTGTTAAATTACATAGCAGAAGATTCTGATCGACGATTTTATATAAATGAAAATTTAACCTCATCGAATTTTAAAATACTTCAGGCTGCGATGAGGCTTAAAAATGCAAAACAATTAAAGTCTGCTTTCACAATGCGTGGCGTAGTCTATATACGATTAAATAGTGATGACCAACCAGTACGCATTGACAATACGGATGACCTGATAAACTTTTTTCCTGATGCGGCACAACCTAATGGCAAAAACTAACTTTTTATTTATAATGCCAGTAAATTTAGTAAATTTTCTTTTAAACAGAAATAATCGCGGAAGATTTGTTTTTTAAAAATGTATGTAATTAAACTTTTTGTGATAAATGTATTATCCGTTTTTATATGTATATTTGTATTTATTGTGTTATTTGTTTTTATACATATTTCATTAAATAGATCCCCTGAAGATGATCGAAAATTTCGATCGAAATATTGGGTTTTAAATGAACAAAAATTAATAATAAAATTTAAAACAATTCTGTTTTATTTAATTTTATTAAAATTTATGACCTCAAGCCGAACTAAAATCAAAATTATCTAACAAAAAAAGGTCACCTATACACACATATTATTTTCTTTTATTTTCATTTTCATTTTATATTTTATTATTCATTTTATATTTTTTGCTCAAATACTTTTTGTTTCTCAAACGTAACTCTCTACATTATATAAATTTTTTACTTACAGCTGAACATGCAAAATTATGCCTTGCTAGCGTTGCTTATATCAAACACTATTACAATTATGACATCTCATATCTGAAGAAATACGTAGCAAAATTGACGATGGAAATATCTCGTTCCTTGTTCTTCTTGACCACTCCAAAGCATTTGATACTGTGGATCATGAAGTTCTCTGCCTGAAGTTGCTTAAATTGTTCAATTTTTCTCCTCTATCTACACGTTTAATGTCATCATATTTATCATTCCGTCGCCAATCTGTATTTGCAAACAATAAAATTTCAAGTCCATTGCCTGTTCTGAAAGGAGTTCCACAAGGATCAATACTGGGGCCACTACTATTTTCAATTTACATCAACGATTTAGTGCGACATTTACAATACTGTAATGTCCACATGTATGCTGACGATGTACATCTCTATATAAGTAGTGATTTAAGCAACATAAATGATTGTTTGGAAAAACTAAACAGAGATCTGAAACACATTCATGACTGGGCAAATATAAACGGTTTGTGTCTTAATCCTATAAAGTCTAAGTGTTTAATAATAGCTAAGAAAACTTTGAAGTTACCTTTTGAGCCGATTGTAATGCTTAATGATCAAAAAATAGAAATTGTATCAACAGCCAAGAATCTTGGTATCACTTTTAATTCCACTCTCACATGGGGCGACCATATAAATGCTGCTACAGGGAAAACTTATGCAATACTACGGACACTGTGGAACACCCAGTATGTTACACCACTTAAGATTAGAATTTTATTAGCAAAAACCTACTTAATACCAACTCTACTATATGGATGTGAAATATATGCAAGTTGCGATTTTACAAGTCGAAAAAACTAATATCAACGTATAATGCAATCTTAAGATATGTTTTTAATTTAAGAAAATATGATCATATATCTCAATATTCCAAAAAAACTATATGGGGTGACTCTTACTGATTTAATGAAAATAAGAACGCTATTACTGCTACACAAAATTATATATACACGTGCACCGCCTTACTTGTCCGAAAGATTACTTTTTACACGTTCACCAAGATCGAACGATATCATACACTTAAGATATCGAAGCTTAATATCTGAGTGGCAGTTCTATATTAATTCTGTTCGTCTTTGGAACATGCTATCCTCGTCCATTCAATTTATAAGCAACGCTCAGCAATTTAGGAAAGAACTATTTCAATTTCACTCATAATTAATTAAATGTAATTGATTTCAGCTCTCATTTATATATATATTTTGTTTCTTTAAAAAAAATTATTTCTTTTATATTTATATTTATTTATTTATATATTTTTATTAAATTAACCCATTATGCTTCATACGTATTAACCATTTTTGTATTATTAATTTTTTATCTTTTTGGGTTTTATTTATTAAATTAATTTTTTTCTGTTATACTGTGTACTATTTATATACTGTGTATTTTTAAATGTACTTATTCATCATTACTTTGTAAAAATCCATTACTTTAATTATAAGATTGTAACTCTTGTTGTAATGGAAAAAATAATGAAATAAATTAAATTAAAATTAAAATATATTCTTTAAGATCTGTTTTAAAATATTGATATTCACTTCTGTCTTTTTTCAGTATTCAATACTTTGCACAGTGGTTATTTGGTGGCAAAGAGTCCAAATTTCGACCACCTGATTTCAAAAAATTAATGATACAGTTTTGTAGAATATTGTCTAACTAAGAGAAATGGTTAATTATTTTTTTCAAAAGTTGATATTTTTCTAGGAAAAGCAGTAGAAAATCGCATAAAGATTATCTGGCAATAATTGACTAAGATTTTCATTAAATTCAGTATTGCATTAATGGAAAACCAAATCACTACTACTACTCAAATGTTTTTGTTAGTGAAACACAACATTTTGTCATGGATGGATTCACCGAAAGAATTAGTTAGATATGATAAATAGTTTAAAAGTTAGGCGGTACTGCAAACGACCCTATGAAAAACAGCATATGTTAAAATTTGTTGGGATAGAACAAATTTGTGTTATGATCTGTTATTTTCTAACTGGGAAAAAATTTAAGTTTGTTCTAAAATATTAAGAAAAAAATGCTCGGCATAAATTGGTACTTTTTAGAAATCGTCAATTTTTGCAAAAAAAAAAAGTCCAGGATAGTTGCAATATAAATTTCAAAAAAATTCGATAGTATACTTTTAGGTATACTTATTCCTTAAGCCGAATTCTAATAGCAACAACTAACTAATTAAAGAAAAGAGCGAATAAAAGAAGTATGAAAACCAAATCAAAGCAAAAAACAAGAAGAAGAAGAAAATTGTAAACCTGCAATTTATAAATTTAATTAAAATGAGTTTATTTTCCGCGCTTTTTTCGGAATTACCTGACGAACTAATTAAGTGTGAGCATAACGTTGACTAATTTCATAAAATCGAAAAATTCAGTAATATCTAAAGAAGAAATCGAAGAAGTGGAATTTGAATCTGAATTTATGTTCTGGCGAGGAATGTTGGCGTAACAGAAGTCCTTCCTCAAGACGATATTGCCGCCCAATTTCATTTGAGTTCGCTAAGGAAACTAAAGCAAAAGTTATAGCAGTGGTCAACAAAATCAACTCCGAAATTTCGACGCTACACAATACAGACATCATAATACGCGACCAAAAGTTTTGCGTTGAACACAATTTACTGTTTACAATGATTGATGGAAAAACTGCTCAAATAGTAACAAATACGGCTTCACCAGGCGTTTGTTATATATGTAAGTGGAAACCCTATGAAAAGAATAATTTAGAAATTGTTTTACAAAAAAAAATGGATACATAAGCCTAAAAATTGGGTATTTCATCTTTACATACCCTAATAATATTTATGGAGTGTATTTTGCATATAACCTATAATAAGCCGTTTCAAAAGTGGTTCGCGCTTGCTGCTGAACATAAAGCACTTAAACTTGAAAATAAGCAAAGAATTCAGGCTGCATTTAAAGAAAAAATGGGGCTTACGAGTGGATTTTGAGCAACAAGGATCTGGCACTTCAAATGATGGCAACACCTCTAGGCGATTTTTTTCTCATCCCTCATTGGTAGCTGATATTACAGGAGTTAAGGAAGAATTAATAGACCGTTTTCGCTTTATACTGCAAATGATTACATGTGGCCAAAAAATTGATACAACAAAATTTCAACAATTTGCAAGGGAAACAGCAGAATTTTTTGTTAAGGAATTATTTGTTATTTTTATAAATTATGCTCATTTTATCGTTTGTTTAATACAGCTATTACAATTTTTTTTCAAACATTTTTGTTTTCGGTTGTATGGGCGGTAGATGGTGGGCGCAGACGATTTTAATGAAACTTTACATTTTTCTTAATTATGCCAAAAAAGACTCGGTGCCAAGTTTCATTATTGTAGGAGTACTCCTTCTTTTTTTTGCCAAGAAAAGTATAAAGCCTAACCACTGTGCGTTGCTGCGTCTTCTCTAATCTACAACTCACTACTCTCAAACTTTGCTGGTACCTCGTATTAACAACAATTTAGTTTTGTACAAAATTAATGGTATGATAACCGATATTATTTAAAGCTTTTCCTATATGCATTATGACACGATAATTATACAACATATGAATTTATATTTAATACAGCATAAGCAAATTTGTACATCGAGGGCTTATATGCAAAAAGTGCTATCTGCATCAATAATTATTTTAAAGAGAGGGTGTAAAACTAATTTATTAATAAGATCTGAAAGTAATTGTAGATTGATTTGCTACAATATCTATTAAGAAATAGTCGTACTAATCATGAATATAAAAATTAATATTATATTTGACAGTTATATCAGAGAATAGTTTGATATCAAAATTTAATAATCTATTAAAAAAACAAAAATATTTAATAAAGGGTCCGCCAAATAATTTTTTTTTTTTTGAAAATGCTATAAAAGAAACTACTGAATATTATCTCAAATTTCTTTTTTTATTTGATATCCGCTGAAATAGGAGCTTTAATAAGGAATAAACGAAGACTAAGAAGGATCTGGCAATCAACCAGAAATCCAAGGGATAAGACAAACTTTAACCGAGCATCCAATGATCTCAAAAAGCGTATAGCTGAAATAAAGAATGATGAGTTTGGTAATTTTTTGAGAAATCTTAATACAACAAACAATAACGAATATATTTAGTTTATGGAAAGCTACAAAATTTTTAAAGAAGCCAATTAAAAGAAATGTTCCAATAAGAGATTGTAATGGTTCATGGTGTAGATGCAACAAAAGTAAAGCCGATTCATTTTCTAATCATTTAAAGACAACATTTCAGCCATTCTCCATTACAAATTCCAAAGATGAAATGAATATACTAAACTTTCTGGATTCTCCTTGCCAAATGGACTTACCTATTAAATCTTTTACATTAAAAGAAGTAAAGCATGAAATCTATAAACTAAATAATACAAAATCTCCGGGATATGACAAAATAAATTCAGAATTTGCTAAGCAGTTATCTAAAAAATCAATGGTGTACTTAACTGTCATCTTTAATTCTATTCTAAGATTATTTTCTAACTCACTGGAAACGAGCCCAAATAATTGTGGTTCCCAAACCAAATAAACCAGAAAATGAGGTTTCGTCATATAGACCAATCAGTCTGCTGCCAACATTTTCAAAAATTTTTGAAAGGATGCTATCGAATAGGTTAATTCCATTCCTAGAAAAGAAAAATATTATTCCGGATCATCAATTTGGGTTTCGTCATAGTCATGGAACTCCGGAACAGTGTCACCGAGTTGTTAATGAGATAATCAACACATTTGAAAGAAAAATGTATTGTTAAGCTGTCTTTTTAGATGTTAAACAAGCTTTTGACAGAGTTTGGCATCAAGGACTACTTTACAAACTTAAAACCCTTTTACCAACTCCAATATATTTAATTCTTAAATCATATTTAAATGAAAGAACATTTTTCGTAAAAGTCGATGATGAGGAATCTGAAATATGCACAATAAATGCAGGGGTACCACAAGGTAGTGTTTTGGGCCCGATTTTATATACAATATATACATCAGACATGCCTGTTACACAAAACGTCACAATTGCGACATACGCAGATGATACCGCCATAATTGCATCAAATGAATGCCCAATAATTGCATCTTCATTAGTTCAAAGTGAACTAAATCTATTACAAGAATGGTTCATGAAATGGAAAATAACAATAAATACTGATAAATCGGTTCAGGTCACGTTCACTTTACGCAAAAATGAATGCCCATCACTTTACATTAACAATGCTCAAATACCTAAATCCGATAGCGTAAAATATTTGGGTATGCATCTTGAAAAACCATGTCAAAGCGAAACGAGAACATTTAAACATCAAAACCAAAAAACTTTACTGGCTACTAGGCCCAAAATCAGAACTAAGTCTGGAAAACAAAGTTAAAATCTATAAATCGATATTAAAACCAGTTTGGACATACGGCCTACAATTATGGGGCACGACCAGCAACTCTAATGTTGAAATTCTACAACGATACCAATCCAAAACTTTACGACTCATTACTTCTGCTCCTTGGTATGTGACCAACAAACATATTCATGAAGATCTTAGAATTTTTATATTAAAGATGAAATTAACAGATTTAGTTGAAGATATTTAGAAAGGCTTAGTAACCATTCAAATCCACTAGCAATTATTATATTAGATGAATCTGAAGAAGTTAAAAGGCTAAAAAGGTATCATGTTTTAGACCTACCATACAGAAAATAGAATTTATTATTATAAAATATGTAAATATGTAAATATGTAAATATAAATACTAAATTTTGTATGTAATAAAAACAAAAAATAAATTAAGTTATTAGGCTTAATGAAGCTTAATAATATAGGTTAAGTATCAGTTGTACTTTTATAATTTACTTATTATTGCAAAATAGATTGTAAATAAAAATTTGATTGATTAAAAAAAAAAAAAAAAAAAAAAAATTGAAAGTACAATCCTTCTGGTTAATAATGGAAAATAATTTCATTCAAATGGCTGCCTCGGCTGGCCATGCAGTAGCCTACACGATCGGTCCAATTTTTAAGCACATTATCGATTGTGTGCAGCTGTATTTCACCAATGGCTTCACGAATATTATCATTTAAAGCGTCAATTGTCTCTGGCTTGTTGGCGTAACACTTATCTTTGAGGGCACCCCACAAATAATACTCCAACGGTGTCCAATCGCAGCTCCGAGCGGGCCAAACGACATCAGCTCTGCGGCTGATAATGCGATCTTCAAAAACAGGGTGCAAAACATCGAGTGTAGCTTCGGCTGTGTGGCACGTAGCGCCGTCCTGTTGATGCCAAATGATGCCAAGATCCTCCTCTTCAATTTTTGTGAACAAAAATTCGTTCAACATGGCCCGATAACGATCGCCATTGACTGTAACGGCCACTCCTTGCTCATTTTCGAAGAAAAATGGCCCAATTATGCTTCTGGACCAAAATCCGCACCAAACAGTGACTCGTTTTGGGTGTATCGGCTTTTCAATGTATGCGTGCGGATTTTCTGTGCCTCAAATGCGACAATTTTACTTGTTTACATATCCGCCAAGATCAAAATGTGCTTCATCTGAAAAGATGATTTTTTTTTTGGCAAAATCGGTATCTTCTGTAAGTCGATCGCAGGCCCACTTAGCGAAGCAAAAACGCATTGGATGGTCAGTTGGCTTCAACTCCTGAACCAATTGGACTTTGTATGGCGTCATACCAAGGTCTTTATGCAAAATTCGTCTCAATGATGCCTCCGAAATGTTCAATTCTTGAGAACGACGGTGAATTGATGTTGATGGCGCTTCACGCACACTTTCTGCCACAGCAGCAATATTCTCGGGTGTACGCACTGTTTTTGGCTTTTTACGCTTTGGTTTACCGGTGAGAATACCAGTTTCTTTCACTTTTTTTCACAAGATAACGAACATACGGCGCTGACGGTGCTTCTCTTCTTCCAAAATCCGTACGCAATTTTCGCACACATTCTGCAACATTACCATGATTTTCAAAGTAATGTCGCAATATTTCCCAGCGTTGTTCAAGCGTATACGCAACCATATTCGTTCAGCGGAAGGATAAAACTAATTATCTGTCAAATCAGACATGGCCTTAGTGTTGCCATTCACGAAATAAGCACTAGTTGAAAAAAAAAAACGTTAGATGGCGGACCCTTTAGATTTTTTCAAATTTGGTTTTATAACCTAGTAAACCATCTAGTTAGCCTGCATCATACCCTTTATAAGTGAGCAAAACCTTGAAGAAAGTCATTAGAACACATACTGCCTAATTATAAATGTGGCTTTAGAAATGAGCATAACACTGTCCAACCCCTAATTAGAATAAGAAACATGATGCATCAAAATTTTAAAATTGATAATCGGCCGGAATAATTCTGCTTGATATTAAGGCTGCTTTTGATCCAGTGTGGCATAACGGTCTCATCTTTAAAATATCAAGATTAAATTTTCCGACCGAAATTATTAAAATTATTCAAAACTACCTCACAGAGAGATATTTTACTATATACATAAGGTTCACATACTCTCAACAGAGAAGTATACTCGCAGGTTGCCCTAGGGCTCCTGTTTCTCTCCTATTTTATATAATATTTTCACGCAAAACTTCAATTTTTGAAGACGATGCTGCCATATTATGCTCCGAAATGTATGCTGCTGACGTTATTTTCTAGCTTCAGGAAGCATTAAAGGAAATTCATGAGTACTTTACTAGATGGAAAAGTTATCGTAAATACACAGAAAAAGCAAGCGATATACTTTTCTATGAGATGTAAAATATGCTTTTTACCACAAAGTCCATTTCGTTTTAACAATAACAATATAACTTGGGATAATAATGGCAAATAGTTGGATGTTATTCCCTACCAGAAATTAAAGTACAAGGGTCATATCCCATACATCATAGAAGATAAATAAATTACGAGAATTACTTATTATAAATTCAAAACTGAATATTAATAACAAGGTTTTATTTTTTAAAGCAATTTTCCTCGCAATTATGTTCTGCGGCTGGACAGTATGGGCCACAACCATCCATTGCAACGTTAAAAAACTACAAATAGCTCAAAATAAACTACCCAAGATGATGTACAACTTGCCATGGCACTTTTCCACACAACGTCTGCATGCAATCGCAAATATTGGGCTCGTAAAGTATTAAGTATATAGATTGAGTTGAAATTTCAGTACAAGATGTCTTACTTCAGACTACAACCATATGAATGAGTTAATCTCAGCATAGCTTTAGCCTTCTTTTGTTATCTTATACTATAAAATTTTTTCAAAAATTTTTTGTTCGCAGTTTTCCTTCCATGCTAAATATCTGTGGTCACAAGCATTAACCGCCTAAGTCGAAAATCATGCTTTCGAGAAAAATAACTTTTTATATAAATGTAATGAGGCTTCATTACGAATTAGGTCGGTATATTTTCATTAATATCTATTTAATAAATGATGCTAGAGAAATGGGGATTTCACGTAAATATAAAGCGTTTTTAGCCCTTCTGCATCCCTTGGATATGTGCCCTTCCTATGATCCTTTGGGTCAATATGACCCAAAATTAAAATGTTAAATAAACACACACATAGCATTGTATAATTTTATGTATGGGATAGTAGCAACTGTAAATGCAATTTACTCAAAATAAAGGGCAACATTTAAAAATCTGTAAACCTGCAAAACGCTTGGTCAAAATGATGGTCTTTTCTTCGCAAAATATGCTCATTTATTTGCTGATCTGCAAATCCAACTAATGTAATATTCCAGTAATGTAATATTCCAAAGTAGTTGAATGGCAAGATTGTATGTTGTAAAAAAATTATCACATGTATTTGTGCATCCCTTTGGGAGAGGGTCTGATAACATTAGCACCACTCTCTCACCTAAATTAAAAATATGGAAATATACCAAATGTAATACGATGTACAAAGGTCTCGCCTTGCTATTTTTCTGGCTGTGTATTTCTTGCTTTGTCTGTGTACATTTCCATATTCCATATTTAGTTGTGGAATCGCAAAGTGCCCAAATTTGTATGCCATATCTGGCGGGCTTTGATGGAACATATTTACTGAAACTGCACCGACCTCGAAATGGAACCAATTTTTGATCTATAGTAACATTTTCATGTGGATTGTAAAAAACTTTGAGCTGGTACTCCACTTGTCCCAAACGTTTCTTATCGGTGCTAGTTCGTCACGAAGTCTTATTTCTTCTCTATCTACAGAGCTGTCAAACTGTAGGCACTTTGATATGCTCGCAAATCGCTCATTGTTGCTTGAAAAATAGGTCTTCGTTTTTTTCATTCCATAAGCTAGTGAGATTTTCTCTATGAGATTTTTAAACTCCTGCCATTATTTGTAATACAAGATATGCATCAAGCTCCACCATATCAATTATTTCCATATAATTCTACATCTTTTTGATTTGTCATTTGAATCACAATATATTATTTTTTGGTTATATTTACAAATCGAATGAAGACTTTATATCTGTAACCATAAATGTTGCTATTTTGGTAGGTCCAGGCTTATTCAATAAAATTTGGTTTTTTGGTAACCTGACTGTTTGAAGTATTCTTTCCAAACTACTCTTTTGTTCTTAGATAAGTATGTAACTGAGTTGTGATCTACTTCTACTGCATCTTCCACATCCACGCTTCCAATGCTATTATTTGATGATGAATATGATTTGTCTTCTGCATCGCTATCGGGTGAAAAAAATTTCGTCTTCATCACTATCATCAAAAATGTTATCATCTTCGTCATTCATTATTTGTTGCAAGATCTCTAAGAATCTGAAGCAATTTCATTATGGAACAATCATATGTTAGAAATTTCATTTTACAATACTTACTTTTCTTCTTTGTGCCATTATGTAAAAATACTCAATTATGATGAATTACAAAAAAAAAAAAAAAATATATGTATGTACGATGATCACCAAAAATGAAATTGAACTCATATTATCATAAAACAAATTTCAAAAGATATCTTTGCGGGATTCTCCAAGTCCCACCCACAGTTTGAGAATAATAAAATTTTAAGTGAAAAAATATGACTGGAAAAATTATTGATCGATGATTCTGAATGAAGATGAACTCAATTCAATTTATTCAAAAGAAAAAAATGGTAAAGTGGAATTAAACTTGCAATATCGCTTGTTGGGTCATATTGTCCAAAAGGATATTAAATGTGTGTAAATCGTGTTTTGAAATGCGGAGGGGGAGGAAAAATTTATATTTTATTATTTTTTTTTTTAAAGCATAATTTTCGTCCCCGTGATGGATAAATTAAAGTTTCACGTTCATATCTTATAATTAAATGGAAAAATTTTGCGTTAGTACACCGAAATTGGGTCAAGGACTGCAGAAGGGTTAGTAGAACATGATAGCATACATAACTCAAATCATTATTAAGCCGACTTAGGCAGTTATCGCTTGTGAACATAGATATTATTCATTACGGTGCACATATTATTAGTTATTTAGATATAGTAAAGTAGAAAAGAGTTGTACGTAATACCAAACTCTTTAGTAACTAAGTAATTCCTTGTAATCTTATATAAATAAAGAATTGAATTTAATTGAAATTGGTTTATATATATTTTTCCGAAAGGTAAGTGACTTTACTAAAAATTTTCATTATTGTTGCATTTTTTGACGTAGACTCCACCCCACAAAGAACATCACTAGATATGCACACCAAAAGTTTTAGAAATATACACACACTGAATAAAAATCTCGTACATATTTGTAAACAAACACAGCTCAGACCAACAAACACATATTTTTATTTTCATATCAATTATGCGTGTCTCTTAATTTTTTACGGTGCCGAACACAATGACAAATGTGTTTCGTTTTATTATTTGGTTATGTACATGAACATGTATATATCACGTTTTTTGGTTCGAACACACATAAATCACACAAGTTCGAGTGTAGCTTTATTTTAAGTTCATGTTCTTGAACTGGTATGGTTGTGTTGAATTGTATTTAATTACAGTAGCCAACAAAGTTTTGGTCTCGACCAACCAAGTTTTTTTTTTCTAAGGTAATTTATTGGGCTGAATTCGCATCTGTAATTGGTTTTTCCCTATCACGACAGGTTTTCGAGATACAAAAAAAAAATATTTTTATTCGTTTTTTACATAAAAAATCGTTAGTTTATTTAAAATTCAATGAATTTTCAAAATTGAATGGCGTTATTTGAACGTCGTTTGTATATCGTTGGCTCAGTTTCACGTATTAGAATCCAGCAATAGTCAATCAGCATATTTTTGTCCCAAAATAATTTCTTTTAATTTTAATTAAATTTTGGTGAGCACGCTCCCCTAGTTCGTCGCTCACTCCACCTAGGTTTTATGGAAACAAAACGAAAGGCGAATGAAGAAAATGCATTTTGTATAAAATTCGTGCACCTAGTTCGTGATAATTTTTCAACAATTCTTCTGTAGTTTTCACTCTTATTGTTTCCAAGAAACATATCCACGATGCTTTTGAAAGACTTCCTGGCTGCATATTCTTCCTCCAATAAACATTGTGAAAAATTGTCATCATTCAATAGCTTCCTGACCTGAGGGCCAATAAATATGCCTTCTTTGATTTTAGCATATGAAATTTTAGGAAACTCGCGGGTGTATAATGGGGTATAGGATTATAGGGGAGGGTTTGGACTATAGAAGAGTGTAAAATTTTTTCTGACTGCTTTTGACTGGCAGGAGTTATGCTCTATTAAGTAGGAGATTTTCGGAAAATTTGGACCTTTTTGAAAAAAAAAAAATTTTTAATTTCGGAATGACTCAGTGATTTTATATTTTTAACGTTAATAGCATGGAAGCCACAAAATTACACAAAATTTATTTCAAAAGCTTTAAAATCAAAAAAGTTACAGTCATTCAAATATAAAAATTTACAAAGAAATTTTTAATTTTAGGAAAACACTGAGAAAGCCCATTTTCGAAGACCCTGTTCGCTGTGATATAGTTGAGATAGAGTCGAAATTTTTTGCCTCCCGAGGTTAACTAGTATTTACTTTCAAATGAATAACATAACTTTAAAATCGGTAACAAAAAAAAACTGATTTTTGGCCGCCTTCTCAAAATATGGTCCACTGTGCGTCGTTTGTATTTTGTTGGTTCGGTTTCACGTCCAGCAATAGTTTTCCAATATGCTTTTGTCCCAAAGTCCTTGATAATTTATTTAAATTTTCATTAAATCCTGTTGAGCACGCTCCCCTTGTTCGGCGCTCACCGCATCTAGGTTTTGTGGAAAAAATCTAAATGCGATTGAATGCATTTTGAGTGACATTCGTGCCCCTAATTCGTGATGGTTTTTTAATAATTGAGCAACAACTTGGCTGTAGTTTTCGCTCTAATTGTTTCGAAGAAAACTGTCCACTGAGGGCCAACAAATATGCCTTCTTTGATTTTTGTATATGAAATTTTAGGAAAAACCGCTAACAAATATTTAAATGCTGCACCATCTTTGTCCAGAGCCTTGACGAAGTTCTTAAAAAGACCCAATTTTATGTGCAGCGGCGGAAGAAGAACTTCATTTGGATCAATTGTTTATTTGGAATGTTTTGTTTTCCTGGTGAATACTCAGTTCTTTTTGGACACTCTGTTCTGACGTAATGATGACATGTAGCGCGACTACCCCATAGACAAAGGAAACAACAATATTTTGTGAAACCTCCTTGCACAACAGTCAACAAACCAACGACCTGAAATAGATTAACTTACAGTTATTTACGATGGTCTATACTAAATATGTGACATGGAAAGTTAAAAGGGACTTGTGGGTCTAAAAAATTAAACCGCAGCTTTCTAACTGGATTAGTTTTATCATAAGTCAGCATTTGATTAAAAAAAAGTTAAAAAAAATCCGATGTAACAAACTTTTCTGCATTTGATCTAATTTGCTTGAAACTCGTCACTCAGGGTGTTTCGGGGTCGCTGATTACGAATCTGGTATTAGATTTTAAAAATCTAAAATGGCGGATCCAATATAGCGGATTATTTTTTTTTTTAATTTATCAGATTTGTTTTAATGCCGTTACTCAAAGGTTTTTGCGGTCGCTGATTATGAATTTAAGGTCGGATATTTAAAATTCAAAAGGGCGGATCCTATTTGGCGGATTAGTTTTTTAAAAATTTTTCGGTATAGTTATGGATGATTATAATAGTTAGATATCCGATGTTTTTAATAAAACGAACAAAAATAGTCCGCCATATTAGATCCGCCATTTTGAATTTTTAAAATCTAATGCCAGATTCGCAATCAGCGGCAAAGAAAACGCATCAAATTCAACTCGCTAACTTCAAAGTCGTTTTTCTCCAAAACTTATTTTCTGACCATAGGTCCCTTTTAACTTTCCGTGTCATATATACAAAGAAATTTAAATCTCACACCTTAAGGTCACCACAGCTCTTCCATTTATGATCGTTGTATATGAGTTATGTCAAAAAGTTAAGTCATTGATTCGTAATTTTCCTTTGAACTAATGGCATGAGCAATTAGTATTTTCATTCACATTATGCAAAATAAGAGCCTTTAAACTGTACTTAGAGCCTTCAATAAATAATCCCTATTCAGTTTTGTCATATGGCTGGTTCATTTTTTGAAATCAACCATCAACATCAGTACAGTATAGAATAGAGTGTTTCTTTTCAAAATATGCAGCCAATTCCAAGCTTCTATCTCTATAGATTGTTAATTTTGTTCCAACTGCAAGATGTTTCCTCTGCTGCATGTGCGAAGCTAGTAATTCTGCGTCTTGCTACGTTAAATTTAAGTCCCGAATTAGATCATTCAGCTCAGCTTGAGTCATTAAATTGCATTCATCATCATGATTCGAACTACCACTGGTGAAAGAGGTTTCGGACTCACTGCCCGTAGCAGTGAAAACGACTGGCAATGGATCATTTGGTGGACGTTGAACTGTTTTAGAAACCGATGGGACATTCGCGTAAGTAATATTTTTTCGATTTTTCATGTTGAATCCAGCAACTTTTGTTAAACAGAAATAACAATCGGTTTGGTGGTTACTTGACTCTCTCCAAAGTACTGGAATTGAAAAATTGAAATAGATCTTCTTGCCATTTGACCACTTGTATATAACAGTTTTGCAACTATTGCAAAACATTGTCGGTGTCCACTGTTTATCCAAGTTTCTGACAGCAAAACCAAAATAATGTAAATATGAAGATTTTAATGACTCTGATATTGCATATCCTTTTTTTCAACCAAATATTCACCACACACAAAGCAAAAATTGCTTGAATCAGTAACACACGATATCCCTGACATGCTTAAACGCTGCTATTATGAAGATTTAGAATGAATGTGGGCTTTTGTCAAATTAATAGTTTTGAAATTGTGGTGTCAGTATTGACTGTTTTACAGTGATAGCCTACTTTTTAAAACAGATTCGAATTCAGCGCACCCAGATTAATTAAAAAAACATGCTTCGTTTCTGCAGTTAATTTTTTTTTTCTAAATTTGTAGACCATTGCTCTTCTTCCTGAAGATGTGGGTTTCATGTACCAGTCTGTTATTAACCTGTCTTGTTCTATATGTATTTTAATATCCAAAAATGGTAAATTTCCGTTTATTCCAGTTTCTATTGTGAATTGAAATTTGTTGTGGTAGTTGTTTAGTTGTTTAAGTATGTTGTTCATGTCTTTTCTGTGTATGATAGCGAAACATGTTTCACGAGAAATTTGACCTCTATATTGTGTTGTAGTTCTGTTTATGTTTGGTCCAGTAGTTTAGTACAGTATCCAATATAGTGGGAGGTAATGAGTTTCCCATTGGCATCCCGTATGTTTGTGTATATGTTTTGTTGTCAAAGTTAAAGTCGTTGTCAACTAAGAAAAAGTTAAAAATTTAAAAAAATTTTTTTAGGTATGTTGATGTTTTTGGATATAGTTGTCCAATTGTCCATTATGTTTATACCCTATACCACTATGTGGTTTGGGTAGAATGACTTTGTGCTGATGTTTGTAACAACCAAAAATATTTGACCTAGACCCATCTTTAATTATACCGATCGAATCAGAATCACTTTTTGAGTTGATTTAACAATGTCCGTCCGTCCGTCTGTCCGTCCGTCCGTCTGTGTGTCCATGTAAACCTTGTAATCAAACTGCAGGTCGCAAATATGAATATATTTTGATGAAATTTGGTATGTAAGCATTTATCGGCCATGGGATGAACGCTATTGAAATTGGTGAGAATCGGTCCATGTTCAGACCTAGCCCCCATACAAATTACCCCTATGAAATCGACATAAATTGTCATAAGATCCAAATTGTCATATAGATCTTACTCAAATTGGGTTTGTATGCGTTCATTACATCCACTAATGAGTAGTCCAAAAATGATCCCTTTGGCCCCATATAGAGCTGCTTCCCGATCTTCACTTAAATCTATTAAAAAACAAAAATATTCCATTGATTCTTGTCAAATTTTGTTGTATATATTTTTGCAAACTACAAGAGACTTTACCAAACATGATCAGGATCGGTCCATTTTTGGACCTAGTCCCCATATAGATATAGCATCCGGTATGAACTGTTTCATATCTGCAGCGAAAAAAGTTAATAAAAATCCCACTCAAATTTGGTTTTTGCTTGTTTTCTATGTCCAGTTAGTTGGGCCTAAGAGATAGGGTTTCTAAACGCATGGTATAGGGTATCGTATAGTCGGTCGAGACCGACTATAATTTTCTTACTTGTTTTTATTGCAAGTGCCATAAGTATGTTTGTGAAAAGCGATAATATATCAGAGGATACTAGTATGTTGTGTTTTTCTAATATTATGTTCTATAATTTTGTTCTTAAAATTTTACTATACTTAAAATTATAGTCAGGTGGAATTATGTTTTTTAATATGTCACCTATGTGCTTAGAAAGTGCGTAGCATAGAAGGTTTGACGATTAAGCTATTGGTCTCAGTGGTATGTCTGTTTTATGTATTTTGGGTGGTTCATATAGTCTTGGTGTCACCGCTGCATTGCATGTGCATTTTTGTTTGCTGTATATGTCTATTTGCTTATTATAGCCTATACCACTATGTGGTTTGGGTATAATGACTTTGCGCTGCTGTTTGTAACTACCAAAAATATTTGACATAGACCAATCTTTTATTATACCGATCGAATCATAATCACTTTTTGAATCTATTTAACTATGTCCGTCCGTCCGTCTGTGTGTCCATTTAAAGCTTGTAATCAAACTGCAGGTCGCAATTATGTATTTTGATGAAATTTGGTACGTAAGCTTCTATCGGCCATAGGATGAACGTTGTTGAAATTGTTCAAAATAAGTCCATGTTCAGACCTAGCCCCCATACAAATGACCCCTATAAAATTGACTTAAATTGCCATAAGATCCAAATTATCATATAAATCTAAGTCAAATTGGGTTTGTATGTGTTTATTACATCCATTAATCAGTACTCCAAAAATGATTCCTATGGGACAACTCTTAGTCATAGGCCCCTTATAGAGCTGCTTCCCGATATTCGCTTAAATCTATCAAAAAACAAAAATATTGCACTGATTCTTCTCAAATTCTGTTTGTATATATTTTTGAAAAATACAAGAGATTTTACCAAACATAGTCAGGATCGGTCTATTTTTGGGCCTAGTCCCCATTTAGATATAGCATCCGATATGAACTTTTTCATATCTGCAGCCAAAAAAATTAATTAAATCACACTCAAATTTGGTTTATGCTTATTCTCTATATCCAGTAAATTGGGCCTGAGAGATAGGGCTCGAAACGCATGGTATAGGGTATCGTATAGTCGGTCTAGACCGACTATAATTTTCTTACTTGTTTTTGTATAGATCTGTTATGATTTAAAGTTTGTAGTTTTAAAGTTTGTAGTTTGTTGATTTAAAGTTTGTAGTTTGTTTACTGGATCTGTTCTCCATGTCTTATAAGTATTTTTGTCGTTAAGAAATCTCTGAATTTTAGTGCTATATTCGTCTTTGTACATAACTACCGTCTTGTTACCTTTATCTGCTGTTGTGCTCACTATGTCGTACCTGTGTTTCTTCAAAAATGTTCCCGTGTCGTGATAGATTGCTAAATATACTTATCCAAGGCTGTATTTTTCATTCTGCGTTTGTAATTAGTGATAGTGTCTGCTATTCTGATTCACGTCATGTCCTTTTCTTTTTCATCGGTTGTGGTTTGTACTCCTTGTTTCAGTCCAGCTATAATGTGTATTATTGAAAAATGTTCCTTATGAGTGGGTATTTAAGGATTTTTAAAAAATATTTTTTTTTATTTAATATCTGTAAAAACCCCTCCATACGGAGAATATATTCGTTGTGGCAAAATAATTTATTATCAATCGAATTGCGGTCAAGTTAATAACCGAAATTGCAGTTGCTAGAATTTATAATTCTATTGTCTTATAGTAAATATTTTAGACGCTATAAAAATGCTGTTGATATATCGAAAATTAGAACAATTCGGTTGGCGATTTTTTTTTATGTGTATTAATGGTTGTCATAACCATTAAATGAAATTAACAATTCAATTGTATCAACCTCGGGTCATACAATCAAATTTATATATATCTGTGGCTTGGACATAAAAGGGCCAATGTCAAAATATTCACTTTTGAGAAAATTGTTATTGAATGTTTTACAAAAAATTCTTTTAGTTACAACTGAACAGTTTGGGTTATCAACTTTGGCTCAGACATATAATATGTTTGAATATAATGCGATAGTAAAATTTATTTTCTGAAAAATTCAGATATTAAAAAAAAGATGATATTGGCCATTGTTGCATAAACTTATGACCATATTTTATGTATTTTGTGACATTGTCCAATATTACAAGTAAAATAACGGTTGTTAAATAAAAAAATCATGTGAGTCCGATCACAAGGGAGATGTGTAAACATCTAATAATTAAAGAAAACATCAACATCATATTTTCCAGTGCATAAAAAATAAGTCGGTTATGCTGTTTTCTGAAATTCAATTGATGTTTTCTGAAATGCAATTGATTTTTTCTGAAATTCAATTGATGTTTTCTGAAATACAATTAATGTTTTCAGCAATTCAAATGATGCTTTTTGAAATTCTATTGATGTTTTCTGAAATACAATTAATATTCTTAGCAATTCAAACAATGCTTTTTGAAATTCAATTGATATTTTCTGAAATTCTATTTATGTTTTCTGAAATTCAAATGATGTTTTCTGAAATACATTTGATGTTTTCTGAAATACAATTGATGTTTTCTGAAATTCTATTGATGTTTTCTGAAATTCAATTGATGTTTTCTGAAACTCGAATGATGTTTTCTGAAATTATATTGATGTTTTCTGAAATTCTATTTATGTTTTCTGAAATTCAATTGATGTTTTCTGAAATACAATTGATGTTTTCTGAAATACAATTGATGTTTTCTGAAATTCTATTGATGTTTTCTGAAATTCTATTTATGTTTTCTGAAATTCAAATGATGTTTTCTGAAATACAATTGATGTTTTCTGAAATACAATTGATGTTTTCTGAAATTCTATTGATGTTTTCTGAAATTCAATTGATGTTTTCTGAAACTCGAATGATGTTTTCTGAAATTATATTGATGTTTTCTGAAATTCTATTTATGTTTTCTGAAATTAAAATGATGATTTCTGAAACTCGAATGATGTTTTCTGAAATTATATTGATGTTTTCTGAAATTCTATTGATGTTTTCTGAAATTCAATTGATGTTTTCTGAAATTCAATTGATGTTTTCTGAAATACAATTGATGTTTTCTGAAATACAATTGATGTTTTCTGAAATTCTATTGATGTTTTCTGAAATTCTATTTATGTTTTCTGAAATTCAAATAATGTTTTCTGAAATACAATTGATGTTTTCTGAAATACAATTGATGTTTTCTGAAATTCTATTGATGTTTTCTGAAATTCAGTTGATGTTTTCTGAAACTCGAATGATGTTTTCTGAAATTATATTGATGTTTTCTGAAATTCTATTTATGTTTTCTGAAATTAAAATGATGATTTCTGAAACTCGAATGATGTTTTCTGAAATTATATTGATGTTTTCTGAAATTCTATTGATGTTTTCTGAAATTCAATTGAAGTTTTCTGAAACTCGAATGATGTTTTCTAAAATTATATTGATGTTTTCTGAAATTCTATTTATGTTTTCTGAAATTCAAATGATATTTTCTGAAACTCGAATGATGTTTTCTGAAATTCTATTTATGTTTTCTGAAATTCAAATGATGTTTTGTGAAATTATTTTGATGGTTTCTGAAATACAATTGATGTTTTCTGAAGTTCTATTTATGTTTTGTGAAATTCAAATGATGTTTTCTGAAATACAATTGATATTTTCTGAAATTATATTGATGTTTTCTGAAATTCAATTGATGTTTTCTGAAATTTTATTGATGTTTTCTGAAATACAGTTTATGCCTTCTGAAATTCTATTGATGTTTTCTGAAATACAATTGATGTTTTCTGAAATTATATTGATGGTTTCTGAAATACAATTGACGTTTTCTGAAATTCTATTTATGTTTTCTGAAATTCAAATGATGTTTTCTGAAATTCTATTGATGCTTTCAGAAATTCAATTGATGTTTTCTGAAATTCTATTGATGCTTTCTGAAATTCAATTGATGTTTTCTGAAACTCGAATGATGTTTTCTGAAATTATATTGATGTTTTCTGAAATTCTATTTATGTTTTCTGAAATTCAAATGATGTTCTCTGAAACTCGAATGATGTTTTCTGAAATTATATTGATGGTTTCTGAAATTGTATTGATGTTTTCTGAAATTCAATTGATGTTTTCTGAAACTCGAATGATGTTTTCTGAAATTCAATTGATGTTTTCTGAAACTCGAATGATGTTTTCTGAAATTCAATTGATGTTTTCTGAAACTCGAATGATGTTTTCTGAAATTATATTGATGCTTTCTTAAATTCTATTTATGTTTTCTGAAATTCAAATGATGTTTTCTGAAATTATATTGATGGTTTCTGAAATACAATTGATGCTTTCTGAAATACAATTGATGTTTTTTGAAAGACAATGGGAAAATGTTTAGAAAAGAACATATCATAATTTTTTCACCAATACAATCATAAGTCACACAGCGTTATCTGCTTCAGCTCACACCGATATGAGTTACGCTGTTTTTGTGATTGTATTGTGAAATAGAAATTTACCCCCCTGCGCGTATAGATGTTTACACATCAAAAACTAAACTAAAACAAAGAAATAGTGTAATCTGCATTTAAAAACTCCAATTATTATGGTAAATCAAGTTCCGGTTTCTCTTCCATAGCTTCATCTGCCAAGTAATCTACGATTTTGCCATTTCCAGTAATCTTTTCAATGAAATGATTGTAGTATGAATTATTAGTATTGCAAATGTATGGCAAAAGTGCCTTTAAGTCATTTAGTTTCTCATTACTTAAAGGAACTGGTTTGTTGTTGAGTGGAAACATTACTCTTTCTGGCATCAAACGAATGTTTATATAAAATATTTGGAGAGTTCGCTGAATACTGCATCCATTTAATTTGCAGCCACTGAACTGGTTCGTTTGAAGTGTTATTTTTACGATTTGTATTTAAACATCCTTTAAAATTTAAAAAGTCAGTTTGTTCCAATTCTGTTATTTTTATAGGAGGTTTTCTTGGCACCAAACGTATTAAATTTTCCCAATCTCGAGGCAACTCTATATCAGCAGCAGTATGTTTTTTGGTTTTTTTTTGCTTCCATATTTGTATGTCCTGCCTCAAGAAACTTGTGGTTTACTGTTAATTGTCTGCACGCAGCTTTCAATTCACTAATTCACTAACAGTTTGCAGTAACATTGTAAAAAAATAAATTCAACGGTTTTGTCCTCCGCACGAATCGCTGTACATTAGGGTGACAGCCATTTTTTTTTTTTTTTGGAATTTCAAAACGTGCGGGTCGGATTACTGTGACACTGGATCTAACATTTTAGTCGGCAAAATTTGAGCCAGATCGGACAATGCTTTCTGGACCCGCATTTAGTTCAAATTTCAAATATGCATTTATATGTAAAAAAATTATCAAAAACAAGTAAGAGTGTTAAGTTCGGCTGTGCCGAATCTTTGATACCATCCACCTCGGATTGAGTATTGATAATAAATGTAAACAAAATATTGGAAAAAGTAAACAATTCGTTAAACTTAAGTCCAAATTATTTCAGCAAATTCTTTTATTTCTATTATTTCGGATTTATTTCGGTGTTTGCTTTTTGGTCATCGTGGTTGCTGATCGGCATCCATTTAGGTTATATACCTATATGCATGCGTTTCCGGTTATATGCCATAACTTCTCGTTTAATTTAGTTTTTGCTAATTAAATAGCTCGCCCTAACCTCCATTGCAAAGGTAATGGTTGTGTAGGGTGGCTATATGCATTAAAGCGTGCTAATTGGAGATGGCTGTATAGTTTCTTTTAACTGGCCAAATATTTCTTCATTGCGGCCATATAGGTCGGATGGAGTAACAAAATAATAACCAAAAAAAAGCTCTCTCAACTTTTTTATTAAAATATTGCCATATTTGGAAAATATAGGGGATAAATTTATAATAATAAATAATTAAATAAGGGATGCCAAACGTAAAAAACCAAATGTTCCAAAAATTTTAAATAAAATAATTTGTTATCTTTATTTTCTGAAAAACCTCAAATTTTTATCCAAAAAAAAATTATGAAAATTTATATATAAATAACATTCTCATCAAATTGCGTTTATTTATGTAACAATTATTATGTTTGCAATTCTTCAATATCATTTGAGGTTTTCTAAAATTCATTGAATTTAAATTAGTGATTTCTGTAGTCCTGTAAATTTCAACGATCTGACAATCGCAAAATATATCGACTGCTATTGTTGTTTGCACTAAGGATTAAGTGATTCACTAAGTACATACATCTTAACGACAGTCGACAAATCTATTTTTCTATTTATTTAAATTGTAAACAAGTGGCATCTCTGTCAAAATAAGCGAAAAACACAAAGAAGAATAAAAAAAAAAACAAATTACTTCGTGTTTGACAGGATGATTTTATGTTTATGTTTAATATCTTTATTTTTTTTACTAATATTTCTGTTAATTTATTTGAAAATGAAATAATGAATTGAATATGCTATTTAATTTTTTTATTTATATAAAAAATTTTTTAATAAAAGCAAAATATATTCACTATTTTATGATTTTTATTTATGTACTAGCTGTTTTTACCCGGTCTTGCCCGGGATACAAAGCCCTTTGACTTCAAAAATGGTTCGCTATGCTTACCAGGCGCTGAGTACTTGGTCCCCAATTAACAAATTCCTCAATAAAATGAAATTTCTCCCCAAAAATTTGTATGGGCAGTAAATTCATTTTTTATTTCAATTAAAAATTTTTTGATTTTTTAATTTAGAAGTTTTTTATAAGATGCTGCAGCAAAAATGCTTCAAAAATAAGCGGCGAAACCGCTTTAAGTTTTTTTTTCAGTTTATTTATAAACATCAAATATAACGGAATGGTTCGCAAATTAAAGGAATCGGAACTTTTAAAAATTGAATTACTTCATTCAATAAGTGATCATCATTGAGCAGAGACGTCAAATTCAAGTTTCAGAAATGAAAGACTAATGCGACGTTTAATATTGTGTCGCAAGGTTTCTTTCTAAGCAACTGCTTATAGTATATGTGTGGCCTCTTTTGATCAACAGGTAATTATTTCACATACGTAGATAAAATTTATCATACGACATTTCACTATGCTTTGTTCCGCGAGGGAGTCGCGTCCGCTTCCGCGCGTTTGGCAGCCACACCCGTGCTGCCGCGCAGTTGTTGTCAACTTATTTTAATCGCCAAAATATATTTTTCAGATCATTGCAATATTTTAGCTGAGCTGTGTTCCGCGAGCGCGTCGCGTCCGCATCCGTCGCGTCCGCGTCCGCGCGCCTCGCGCCGCTTCCTCGAAGCTACTACCAGTGCTGCCGCTTAGTTCTCGTTAACTTATTTTGATTCCTAAAACATATTTTTTAGAGCATTGCGATATTTTAGCTGAGCTGCATTCAGAGAGCGCGTCGCGTCCGCATCCGTCGCGTCCGAGTCCGCGCGCCTCGCGCCGCTTCCTCGCAGCTACTACCCGTGCTGCCGCTTAGTTCTCGTTAACTTATTTTAATTCCTAAAACATATTTTTTAGAGCATTGCGATATTTTAGGTGAGCTGTGTTCCAAGAGCGCGTCGCGTCCGCATCCGTCGCGTCCGAGTCCGTGGTCGCGCGCCGCGCGCCGCTTCCGCGCATTTGGCAACCACACCTGTGCTGCCGCGCAGCTGTTGCCAACTTATTTTAATTGTCAAAATATATTTTTCAGATCATTCCGATATTCTAGCTAAGCTGTATTCCCCGTGCGCGTGGCTTCCGCGCAACGAAATGATGCTATTGAAAAGAATACTCATTTTAAATGCATTTATTGTAGGACATATATTGAGAGCAGTATGCAAATGTTTACTAAAATAAATATTTAACAAAATTCATTAAATAAAAATATGTAAAAATTTAAGAATGAATTTGGGGAGTAAGTTCAATTTTATTTCGATTAAAAATGGCGAATTTGTTCATTTCTTGTGGGTACCTTTTTTTTAAGTTTGGGGAATTTGTTCACCGTGTAGTTATTTCCCTGTAAACCAAATTTCAGAGAAATCCGTTGAAAAGTACAAATTTGTATAGGGAAGAAATATACCACACAACAAAATATGAATTTTATATGAAACTTGGGCGTAAAAGTAGGCGTGGTCGGTAAAAATCATATGACGACCTTCCCTGGAATATGTACTCAATTTCGGAGAAAGCCATTGAAAAACAAAAGTTTGTATAGCAATCAAATAAAGAAACAAATAAAAGGATAAAATAAGTTTTATATACATAGAAGTTGGCGCAAAGTAGGCGTGGCCTGCAAGAAGCATATGGTGACCTTCCCTGTAGTATAGAGATCGTGTGACCAAATTTTAGACATCCCTTCAAAAATAAAAATTTCTATAGTGCACAAATATACCAAAAAACAGAAAATTAATTTTGTATAAAAAGTGGGCGTAGAAGTAGGCGTGGCCGGCAAGAATCATATGGCGACCTCTCTGGAGTACAGAGATCGTGTGTAGCAAATTTCAGAGAAATCCGTTTAAAAAAAAAATTGTGTAGAGAACAAATGTACGAAAAAACAGAATATGAATTGTATACAAAAAGTGGGCGTAACAGTAGGCGTGACCGGTACGAAGAATATGTCGACCTTCCTGGAGCAGAGAGATCGTGTGTACCCAATTTCAGAGAAATCCGTTGAAAAATAAAAATTTGTATAGCGAACAAATATACCAAAATACAGAAAATGAATTGTATATAAAAAGTGGGCGTAAAAGTAGGCGTGGTCGATAAAAAGTATATGGTGACCTTAGCTGGAGTACAGGGATCGTGTTTACCGAATTTCAGGGAAATCTGTTAACAAATAAAAATTTCTATAGTGCACAAATATACCAAAAAACAGAAAATTAATTTTGTATAAAAAGTGGGCGTAGAAGTAGGCGTGGCCGGCAAGAATCATATGGCGACCTCTCTGGAGTACAGAAATCGTGTGTACCAAATTTCAGAGAAATGCGTTGAAAAATAAAAATTTGTATAGCGAACAAATATACCAAAATACAGAAAATGAATTGTATATAAAAAGTGGGCGAAAAAGTAGGCGTGGTCGACAAAATGTACATGGTGACCTTAGCTGGAATACAGGGATCGTGTTTACCGAATTTCAGAGAAATCTGTTATCAAATAAAAATTTGTATAGTGAACAAATATGAATAAAACAGAAAATGAATTTTACATAAAAAGTGGGTGTAAAAGTAGGCGTGGCCGGTAAAAGGTTTACGGCGACCTTTCCTGGGGTATAGAGATCGTGTGTACAAAATTTCAGGAAAATCCGTTGAAAAATAAAAATTTGTGTAGCGGTCAAACAAACAAACAAACAAACAGAAAATGAATTTTATATATATAGATCAAGGTTCAGAAAATACACACACGAAACACACAATGTTCTGTTCAAAAGCAGCCAACACATATCTTTATTTTCATATCAATTATGTGCGTTTCAAAATTTTCTACGGTACCCAACACAACCATGACTGTGTTCGTTTTAATATTTCGTTATTTACACGAACATTTTTGTATCACATACTTTTTGCTTCAATCACACATAAAGCACACATTTTTGAGTGTTGCTTTATTTGAAGTTGATGTTCTGGTACGTGTAGTGAAAAAAAACACAGAACATGTAAAATAAACATGTTCGAGTTCAGTTATATTTTAAGTCGTGTTGTGGCTCGTGTAGTAAGAAACAACAGAACATGTACAGGAAACAGGTTCGAGTTCAGTTATATTTTAAGTCGTGTTTAAAATATAACTGAACTCGAACCTGTTTATTGTACATGTTGTGTTTTTTCTTACTACACGAGCCACAACACGACTTAAAATATAACTGAACTCGAACCTGTTTATTTTACATGTTCTGTGTTTTTTTTCACTACACGTACCAGAACATCAACTTCAAATAAAGCAACACTCAAAAATGTGTGCTTTATGTGTGATTGAAAAAAAAAGTACGTGATAGAAAAATGTTCGTGTAAATAACGAAATATTAAAACGAACACAGTCGTGGATGTGTTGGGCACCGAAGAAAATTTAAAAACAAACATAATTGATATGAAAATAAAAATATGTGTGTGTTGGTCTAAGTTATGTTTGTTTACATATATGTACGAGTTTTTTATTCAGTGTGTGTTTTTTTCTGAACTCTGATATAGATGACGACATTTCAACCTAAAAATTTAAGTTTTTATCGATTGAATAAACAACACAAACATGATTTTCGTTTAGATAACAACAATAGCTGACTTTAACAATAGCGAATATCGTTTAAAAAATTTACTGATAATTTTGCTATTTCCTTTTTTTAACGATTCGACTATCGTTAAAAATGTTACTGAAAAGCTATAATGCCAATGCCAATTTTTTTTTTTTAAATGTAAACATTTTTTAAATGTAAACATATTTGGTGTTTTTTTTTGGAATTTCAATTTGTGTTTAACGAATAGAATTTATATGTTAAAGATGCAATTGATGTCTTCTAAATTTAAAATTATTATTTCCGACGTTTTGATATGATTTTCTGAAATTCAATTAATATTTTCAAATTTATAATTGGAAATTTTAATTCCAGTTTTTAGAATTGATATTTTCTTAAGTTTAAATGGAAAATTTAAAAAGTGAAATTTTGTATTTATGTGAATAATTGTCTTTAGTAATTATAAACAATTTTTAAAAATCATATGTAATCCCAATCCGATATTTTGTAGGTAAAGCAGAATAATAGTTCTATATAACCATGTAGAACTGTTTTGAAAGCAAAAAACTCATTGATGAACTCGGTAACTCTATTTTGTAAAGACAACAAAAAGTTAATATGCCAAACTTATGTTCATATTTGTAAAAGAATAATGAAAAAACATATGAAATAAAAGACCAGCCCGTGTATACACTTAACATTGTTCTGTATGATATCTAGTCGAAAATATTGACATTCATGTTAATATAGAAATAAATATTGCAAAACTAATTAGAACAAAAATTGTGGCGCCATCTACTGTGACATAGTCACGCTGAGCAAAATGAAGTGACACTCTGTTAATGCAAAAGAAATGTATTTTCCCCACAACAAAATATTGCAGAATTTTATGTAAATAAAATAATATACCGATTTATTTCTAACATGCAGTTATTATGGATATACATATATGTGTATGTATGTATATGTAAATATTACACACAAATAATCATCAAACGTTATTTTTGTGTTTTTCTCTTCAAATAAATTAATACATAAAATTTTTTTTTGCTAAATTTACACTGTTTTTTTTTTAAAACCAACTACTTATTTTAGCATTATTTGCTTTAGATGCTGGTGAATTTTTACTCCCTTTATATTAACTCGTAGTGTCTGCTTGTCGAAAAAATTTTGGATCGATTTTAATCCCTTTCCCGTGACCCAATCGATCTGAAACTTTGCAGACGGGCTCGTGGCAATGACAGAAATGATCTAATAAATTTGTTTAGTGATTCCAAAACAATGGAAACTTTTAAATTTTTCTACCAGAGTTGATAAAAAAAAATGTTCAAAGGGTTAGTTTTAATTAGATTATTACCACAACGACCACAAAAACAACAAGTCCAGCTACGACAAGAATACAACATTTAGAATAACAACAAGAACAATACAGAAACATATTTTTAAATTTTTTTTTTACTTCTTCAGTGATTTCTCGGAACCTATTAAACCGATTTTCATGATTTTTGAAACAGAAACCTTCCCATGAGGTTGGTCAATCCTGCTCACTAAAAACGAGCGTCCCAGTTATCCTATTGATGGCGTGATCGTGACAAAAACAACATAGACAAATAATATTTTTTCAAGACTTTTTTTACTTCTTAATTCAAATTTCGGGACCTAATCAACCGATTTGGACGATTTTAAACAGCAAACTTGCCAGGCTATTAGTGAATCATTTTTATATCCACAAGCACCCTAGCTGCCCGATTGATGCCGCCATCGTGATTTCCACAGACGGACAGACGGACAAACGGACATCGCTATATCAACTCCGGTTGTTAAAAGGATTGCAAATATATATATTTTATGGGATCCAAAATTTTTTTCTAATTATTACAAACGGAATGACAAACTTTTATATACCCTTTGCACACTGGAGTGGAGGGTATAAAAATAATTTTCACAAAAATTTTGATATTAAGAATTGGGTTTTAATTAAATTAATTGATAAACCATAAATCAAAGTAAATTATCTTTCTAATAAAATAAATTCATATATTATTTTTTAGAATTATTAAAATCTTATCAGCAGGTTTTATCGAAATCCTTCCACTAATATATATTTTTTCGATATTTTGTTTTAAAAAATATAAATCTCCTTAAATTTCACATTTGACATTAAAGAGGGACAGTTTATAGTGTTTCAATTTAACCTTAACTTACAAGATTGAGAACATATATCAAGTAGTATAATATTTTGATAAAAGATATTTGAAATATGAAAATATCAAAAACATGTGGCCTTAAAGTTGGAAAGGGATGAAAAATCAAATTTTTCTTCAAATCTACTGAAATTAAAATGCTGCCCTCGCGAAGTTAAGAACAGGATACCTAAAATGTTTGGCATTTTTAATCACAAATATTTTGTTAATAAGAGCCTATAGTCCATTCATTGAATTCGGAAAGTATCTTGAAAAAAATTTTTGAAAAATAAAATTGGAGATTTTGAAGTAGTGCTAAAAAAATACGTACCGCTTTGACATTAATTTAGATCGGCATAACAAGAGACGAGATGAAAAATACATTATATAAGATCACTTTGTGATCAAGATAATACAAAAGTGTTGTTGTTGTAAATTATTTCAAGGGTGTGAAGTTAGCGACGAAAGATAACTACGTTTTTCAAAAATGTTAAATACTTAACAGAGACTGTTAAATTAACAGAATTTTTGTGAAGATAACTACGAAAGTTAAATACGTTCTACAAAATGTTATGCATTATATAGAGAATGTTGAACTAACATGTTTATATGTTTTTATGCAGATAACTACGAAAATTAAATACGTTTTACAAATAAGTTTTGGGGTTTAGATATATAGTGGCATTAGTTTATTAGGACTAGTATGTTAAACAAAATAAAAATAAAAATAAATTGAATTTTACAAAAAATTAAAGTAAGAAATATCGTTAAAAAAACATATGACTTTTTCCCCTAGTACTATATGGAAAAACTAAATGACATAATTGGACAAAATGGTTCGATCAGGGGCTTAGCCCTATATGAGTGATCATAGACGAGCACTAGTAGTTTAAAAGTAGTTTTTCCATATAGTACTAGGGAAAAAAAAAATCATATTTTTTTAAAATCGATATTTCTCAAAAACGTAACGAGCGATTTTCGTATTTTTGATCTTTTTGTACTCTACTAGTATTCATTTTTTGTAAAATTCAATTTATTTTTATTTTTATTTTGTTTAACATACTAGTCCTAATAAACTAATGCCACTATATATCTAAACCCCAAAACTTATTTGTAAAACGTATTTAATTTTCGTAGTTATCTGCATAAAAACATATAAACATGTTAGTTCAACATTCTCTATATAATGCATAACATTTTGTAGAACGTATTTAACTTTCGTAGTTATCTTCACAAAAATTCTGTTAATTTAACAGTCTCTGTTAAGTATTTAGCATTTTTGAAAAACGTAGTTAACTTTCGTCGCTAACTTCACACCCTTAATTATTTCAATGTCTTTAAAAATGTGAGCTCGATTTTCTTAATCAAGTGGGCTGCGGCGCACTTATTGCCAGGGGAACTTGATATAACTTGGCTGTTTTGCAACCGATAAAAGATTTCGTTGTCTTATTATTTAGAAAGATAATTTACTTTAGATTATAGCTTAATAATTAATTTAATTGAAACGTAGATATGAATATCAAAATTTTTGTGGAAAATTATATTTTTTGATAATTTTTACATATAAATGCATATTTGAACTTTGAACTCAATGCGATTTTTCTCAAATTTTACGCACTAAAGTTTTAGATCTAGTGTCATAATAATCCGACCCGCACACCTCAAAATTCGGCCAAAAATTTTTTTCATAAAAACCGCTGTCACCCTAATATACTCGTATATATGCGACCTGTAGTTTGAGTTTACGGCTTTAATATTTTCACTTTTTTTCACTGCTTCCACCTGAACTATTAAGCCGAGAAAAAGTCGTAACCGTTATTATGTTCAATTCAATACGACTCACAGTGGGTTGAAAAGCATAAAAAGTGAGGATTAATTCAGGGAAGACGTAATTTCAAAGTATTGTTAATTTTTTTTAATGCATATTCATTAATGCATAAAAAACCACCATTAAAAAAAAAAGTGGAAAAAAATTTGTTTTAACCCGTTAGGAGCTTTTTTGTGTTTTGGAAAAAATGATCTTTTCTTACAATTTTCGCTGTAACTTTGGAATAAAAAGCGATAAATTAGTAAATGAAATTACAAGTTAGAACTTAGTTAATGTGCTTTTAGAAAAAATTATTTTTTTTTTTTAAATAAAAAAGGAATAAATATTTAATATGTATTTATATTATAAAAATTGAATTTTAAAATCCGATTTTATTTTCAAATTCCACAATTCCACAAATTTAACTCCAAAAATTCACATTATAAAATAATATTATGTTTTTATTGATGAATATTTATAAGCACAAAACAAACAACCATTTCAGAAAAATTAAAAAAAAAAATTTAAAAAAAATTAATTCAATTAATATTGAATATATTGCTACATTTATAATTGAAAATTTTGTATGCATTTATTGTTATTGTTTATTTTTTATTTTATATTATTCTTATTTAAGAGAAACTTATATATATATATATACATATATACAACTAAAATCAAGGATCCTCCGTATTATCATCACCTTCATAAATATAATCAGCATCTTCATAATTATCATCATCAATATCGTCATTAATCTCTTCTTCATCAGAAATCTTGGGCAAAATTAATAAATCTAGTGCCATCTGTGGTATATTATATATTTTTTTGGCATAATTTTTGCTTTTAGTGGTAATTAAAGGATCCGAACTAAGAAGTAACCTATTGAATATATCTTCATTTGACTTCTCCCGACTGCATTTACGAGAATAGTGTTCTCTGTAATTTTTAAAATCTTTATTTCTAGCTTCTTGAGCTTCCTCAGATAGTTGACCTATTGGCAACAAGGCGTATCTTACTATTTCTGGCCCGTGAATAAGGAATTTATGTAAAGCTGGAGGCATATAATACCAGGAGAACATTTTTCCCGAGAACATTTTGTAATTTCAGAGCTTCGATTTTTCGCTGCATGATCATTAAAATTATTTATTGTAATACTAGGTTACACATTTACAACAGCAATAATAACAATCACAGCTACGAAAATAAACACAAAACAAAACAAGTAAGAAAATTATAGTCGGTCTAGACCGACTATACGATACCCTATACCATGCGTTTAGAGATCCTATCTCTCAGGCCCAACTAACTGGATATAGGAAATAAGCATAAACCAAATTTGAGTGGAATTTTTATTAATTTTTTCGGCTGCAGATATGAAAAAGTTCATATCGGATGCTATATCTATATGGGGACTAGGCCCAAAAATGGACCGATCCTGACCATATTTGGTAAAGTCTCTTGTATTTTGCAAAAATATATACAAACAAAATTTGAGAAGAATCAGTGCAATATTTTTCTTTTTTGATAGATTTAAGTGAAGATCGGGAAGCAGCTCTATATGGGGCCTATGACTAAGAGTTGTCCAATAGGGATCATTTTTGGACTACTGAGTAATTGATGTAATATATACATTCAAACCCAATTTGACTAAGATTTGTATGACAATTTGGATCTTATGGCAATATATGTTGATTTCATAGGGGTCATTTGTATGGGGCTAGGTCTGAACATGGACCGAATTTCACCAATTTCAATAGCGTTCATCCCATAGCCGACACAAGATTAAATACCAAATTTCGTCAAAATATATTCATATTTGCGACCTGCAGTTTGATTACAAGCTTTACATGGACACACAGACGGACGGACGGACGGACGGACATCGTTAAATCGAATGAGAAAGTGATTCTGATTCGATCGGTATAATTAAACATGGGTGTAGGTCAAATATTTTTGGTTGTTACAAACAGCAGCACAAAGTCATTATACCCAAACCACATAGTGGTATAGGGTATAAAAAAAACTAAAAAAAGATTTTTTCTGTTGTGTTTTCAAGCATTTTTTTTTTAATTTTATACTGGGGACTTTTAATAAAAACTTGAATATTACATTCGTTGGCAAGTATTGGCAAAATGTTTTTTTTGAATACACAAGTAGATATCCCATATTTTACTACAATGTAAATAATTTTACCCGGTCTCATCTAGAATTACGTTGAAACTCAATCTCTTTTTAAAAAAATACCCTCTTTTTAGGATATTTTTAAAAAATTATTAAAAATATTTCTAAAACATTTATCAAAAAAATTTTTTTTAATAATACAGCCAAATGCCTGAAGTTGATGCATCCATTTGAAGAAAGTTAGAATTTCAAAAAAAAAAAAATGAAAAAAAATTAAACTTGAAATATCTCGTTTTTCACTTTTTACCCCTTCGAGCAAAATTAAAAAAAATTGTTGAAATTTGAGAGAGTATAGCAAGAAAAGTAAACAACTTAGAAAAATAATTTTGACAGTTAGTGATGACCCATTTTATACTCTGTTAAGGCCTGTACACAGCTTGCTAAGGAATCAAAAACTTCATATAAAAAAACGCTTCAAATTTCTGTTGATAGTCTGCAGCTTTTTAAAAAAGTAGTATTGTTTTTACTACTTTTTTTTAACGTAAATTAAGTTAGGCAACCCAGGCTTTGGGCAGGAATATCAAATTTTTCATTCTTTCTGAAAGGAATTTTGACAGGAGAGGTAAGCATAAACAAAATGTAATATGCTAAAAAAATAAAAGTTATTTTTCAGTTGCAAACCTGGGAAAAAACGAACAAAATTCGGCAAAAAAAAAAAAAACAAGAAGCGGATGGGTAATTTTGATACTGAGCTTAAAAAGCGTTTAACAGGCCAAATAAAGCAGAACCGCAGAATTGATTTGTTTTCAATTTCACAATTCTTAATAATTGACAGAAAACAGCTGATTTCTAGCGTTGCATTGAAAGGTACTTTTGTGGTTTTTATACCCTATACCACTATGTGGTTTGGGTATAATGACTTTGTGCTGCTGTTTGTAACAACCAAAAATATTTGATCTAGACCCATCTTTAATTATACCGATCGAATCAGAATCACTTTCTGAGTTGATTTAACAATGTCCGTCCGTCCGTCCGTCCGTCCGTCTGTGTGTCCATGTAAAGCTTGTAATCAAACTGCAGGTCGCAAATATGAATATATTTTGATGAAATTTGGTATGTAAGCTTTTATCGGCCATGGGATGAACGCTGTTGAAATTGGTGAGAATCGGTCCATGTTCAGACCTAGCCCCCATACAAATTACCCCTATGAAATCGACATAAATTGCCATAAGATCCAAATTGTCATATAGATGTTACTCAAAATGGGTTTGTATGCGTTCATTACATCCACTAATGAGTAGTCCAAAAAGGATCCCTTTGGCCCCATATAGAGCTGCTTCCCGATCTTCACTTAAATCTATTAAAAACAAAAATATTGCACTGATTCTTCTCAAATTTTGTTTGTATATATTTTTGCAAAATAAAAGAGACTTTACCAAACATGATCAGGATCGGTCCATTTTTGGACCTAGTCCCCATATAGATATATCATCTGATATGAACTTTTTCATATCTGCAGCCAAAAAAAATTAATAAAAATCCCACTCAAATTTGGTTTTTGCTTATTTTCTATGTCCAGTTAGTTGGGCCTAAGAGATAGGGTTCCTAAACGGGTATCGTATAGTCGGTCTAGACCGACTATAATTTTCTTACTTGTTTTTCTTTAAGAAATATATGAAAATTTTCTGTTAAGATTCCTTAACAAGCTGCGTACAGCTCTTTACCCGGTATAAAAATTTATTACAAAATACTCATTTCAATTTTTGAATTAATCCTCACTTTTGACCCTTTTCAACCCAATGTGCGACTGGTCGATAAAAAAGAGAGACTTATTTAAAAACGTGAAAGGTAATGAAAACAAAAACCAGTAACTGAAAAACGCTTGCGTAAAGAAAATGTTGAGCCTCAATTCTCTAGACAGCTGGCCATATTTAGAGCCAGAATTACAGAGAACAATTTGTTTAAAGCTCGACTAAAAGTAATCATTAAATAATTTTTTCCTTACTGATATTTCCTTACATTCACACATTCTATCCATTACAACCAGCTAACATGTGTATCTTATGGCTTGCAGAAAATACTTTTTTTTTGAGTAAAAATAATCAAAGCAGTTATAAATCTTGCCTGCCATAATATCAAATTAATAACAAAGCGTTATTCTATAAAAATGTTCCACTAATTCCCCCGTTTTTGCTTTAATCTTTATAAATCGTATCAAGAAATCTTGAAACAATTTTTTTTTACCTAACAAGGTTTTTCCTGACTTAAGCATTTAGTGATAATAACGCCATGGTAATATGAAATCAAGTCACAGGAAAAGAAAAACTGCTGCGTGGAAAAACGTGTGTATATGGTTTTAAAATGTTTTTCCCACTAAAAAACAAAACCGCACAATCATGTGAAATGAAAAATTCAAAAAACACACATACGAAATATCCTAACACGCCTCAAGCCCACTGACACCACTGAAAAATATAAATAAAATACGAGAGAACAAAGATTTATTACCATAACAAAAGTATGGTTTGAAGGAAGCAAAATACCAAAGTCCTACACTTACCAACGACTGATATCCATGGTGAACGGCAACGGCAAAGTGTTTAATGTATTTAACAGATGCGTAAGTATAGCAATTGAATCGGTAGTTTTTTTTTTTCATTCTTTTGTATTTAAATTTAGATGTATGAGGTGACAACACAACACAACAAAATCAACTACACACACATACTCGTGCATTGATGTTAATGTATGACAAAATTAAGACTTCCCATCAAGCAACGAGCTCGAGTGTGCTTGTGTTTGCGATTTTCAACATAAACTAGTACACATAATTTACTAAATGATATGGATAATTTTCTGTCGGCTAAACAGTTAACATATGTGTACATATAAGGATGAACATATGTGTGTTTGTGTACAATTGAAATGTTGATAAGGTGACGACGCTACACGGGATGATGGTGTATTTCGTTTTTGATTTGTTAAGCTCGTTGAGGACCCTTAAGGTATGAAATGATACCGGTTTTTGTAAAACAGTCGCAGTAACTACTATACTTATTTTATGGTAAACTAAGACTAAATTATTAAATAACACCGGTTTACAAATTAAAAAAAAAAAAAAATTACTGCTGAAACGAAGCATGTTTCTTAACTAATCTGCGTACGCTGACTTCGAATCTGGCATAAAAATTAGGCTATCACTGTAAAACAGTCAATACTGACACCACAATTTCACAACTATTAATTTGAAAGAAGCCCACATTCATTCTAAACCTTCATAATAGTAGCGTTTAAGCATGTCAGGGAGATCGTGTGTTACTGATTCAACCTATTTTTGCTTTGTGTGTTGTGAATATTTGGTTGGAAAAAAGCATATGCAATTTCAGAATCACTAAAATATGCATATTTACATTATTTTGGTTTTCCTGTAAGAAAATTGGGCACACCGCACAGTGTCGTGACTTCATATAAGCGTTGGCAAAAAATAGAAGGCGTTATAGTAGGTAAATGAAAATTGGTACAGATAGTTAACGTAAGTAGACTAAGAAAAAAACTAAGTTTTGAGAAAATCAGCCCAAGGACACGTCCACCTCCCATATATCCTGAAATGAAAAAAAATTATATTTTCCAAAATTGTTGTTGGAATTGAACCAAATTTTGGCTCGATTTGTCTCTGATATATAACTGATAACTGTGTTTAATTATATGGAATTATCTCAAAGGACACGCCCACCTCCCATATATCCTGAAGTAAAAAATTCGAATAATTTCATCTAATTAGCTTAAACATAAACTTTATTTTTAGTTTTAGACAAGCAAAGAATATTTCTTATTTACTATTATCATCGCCAATATCTTCAATGTTATCGCAGAAATCATCCTCACATATGATGCTTGCATCTTCCACAAAAACAAAATCTTTTATTTCATTTAGATCATATCTTCTTAAAAATTTTTTTTTACTGTTCATCGAAATATCTGGCTCTGACTGCAGAATTAGGTAATTTATTAGATCCCTATTGGAGTCAACTCTACTCGTTTTTCTTGTATGCCTCAGTCTATTATTTCGAATTACTTTGTGACAGGACTCTATGGCCTCCTCCGATAACATTCCAATTGGTATATTTGAATACTTGATGTAATTAATACCGTGAACTAAAACTATGTGCACAGTAACACGCATGTAGTACCAGGCATATAGCTTATGATATAAAATAAATGTTTCTTTTAATAGCTTTTCAAAGTTTGTAACATTTATGTGCAGTCCGCTGGAAATGTTCTTAAAATAACAGAAAAGTTGTTTATTAAAGTTTTATCAACATCTGTTATCTGAGCCGCTTGTTCAATATATGAAAAGAAGCGTCTGGCCGTGTTTCCATCATTCGATGTGCCATATCCTATTTTAACCATATCAATAATAAGCCCAATTTCATTCTTGAATTGATCTTGAATCCTCTTTTTGTTTTCCATCACTACGTGCTTATTTTGTTCATCCACTATATGCCAAGACTTAATAGGCAGTTTATATGCATATTCAAAAAATTTTATCCATGCATGTAAGGTCGATATACCATATTCGTAGCAACTTTCGTTGACTTTTCTTTCAAGAACTAATTCGGTATTCATTTGTGTAGGTTTAGCTCCACATAGAACACAAGTCGCACAACTGTTATGCCCATGTATAGCATTTAACACAGCCCCGTCAATCATAGTTAATTTTAAGCGATACTGAACGTTAATTTTCTTTTTATCATTATTATAGACGTATGTAGTTAAATTTTCTATTTCACGCTGTATGTTGTCTTTTACTTCTTCGAAAGACACACGTGGCCGACCTCTAACAAAGCTTGAACTTGGTTCCTAAAAAAATAACAGACCTATTTTATCTTTGATTGACACCAAGAACTGATTTACTTACAACACAAATAGAATCCCCATAGAATATTTCACTATCCAGCCAGTTATTACAGTGTTTTTCAAATAAGTCTTTTTTCCGTCCATTCTTTTCCCAATTAGTGCTAAATTTCAAAATCGCAAACTTGATTTTTGTTTCATCTGTGCAGTGCAATGATCTACGCAAATGATTTTCCACAAATTTGTTTATTTCATAAACGATAAGGCTCTTTTTACATTGCTTCATTTCTAACCATTTGTTGAAAATATCGCGTATCTTCAATGGGGTAGACACTGAAAAATATTCATAAAAATAAAATCGCATACCATCGCAGTTGAGATTTATATATATTTAAATACACACATTTTCGCACTAAATATCAAAATATTGGAGAAGTGTTTTGATGTGTTTTTTTTTATTGTCTTCTAAACAAGCGGTTCGCTTTCAACAGGTCACTTTGATTAAGACATATCTTTCAGCTAACCGTTCTTTCCATATGATCAATATTTGTCAACAAAACGAGTGTTGCCATATTAATTGGTACTTAGATTTGACAATCTATTACAATTTTTACCGACAGTTACATTAAGTATTTGAAATAACGGCGTTTAAAAACTATGTAAAATTCCAGATTTTTCAATGATGATACTACATGGTTAACAACTATCACAATTGAACCACTATAAAAAAATAATAGTTCACATATCCAGGAAAAATTTTAGATTTCATCAAATTTAAGTGTTTATTTGCTAAATAAAGAAAAAAACTTTTGGAAATTTGAATGTTCACTTATATCATTTTTGGCCACTGCCGTGACACTGTGCACCGTGGACACCGACAATGTTTTGCAATAGTTTCAGAACTTTTTTAAACAAGTGGTCAAATGGCAAGAAGACATATTTCGATTTTTCTATTCCAGTACTTTGGAGAGAGTCAAGTAACCACAAAACCTATTTTTATTTATGTTTAAAAAAAGCTACTTACGCGAAATCAGTTCAATGTCCACCAAGTGATCCATTACCAGTAATTCCCAGTGCTACGATCAGTGAGTCGGAAACATCTTTCACCAGTAGTGGTAGTTTGTATGAAGCTGACGCTGAACGCCATTTAGTGAATAATCTCAGTTTAACGTAAATATGCCCAGCTACATCATATATATAACAAGTAAGCAAATTATAGTCGGTCTAGCCCGACTATACGATACCCTATACCACGGTTAAGGGACCCTATCTCTTCGGTCCAACTAATTGGATATAGCAAATAAGCATAAACCAAATTTGAGTGGCATTTTTATTAATTTTTTTCGCTGCAGATATGAAAAAGTTCATATCGGATACTATATTTTTATGGGGACTAGGTCGAAAAATGGACCGACCCTGACCATATTTGGTAAAGTCACTTATACTTTGAAAAAATATATACAAACGAAATTTGAGAAAAATCTGTGAAATATTTTTGTTTTTTGATAGATTTAAGTAAAGATCGGGAAGCAGCTCTATATGGGGCCTATGACTAAGAATTTTCCTATAGGGAGTATTTTTTAACTACTGATTAATGGATGTAAAAAACACATACAAACCCAATTTGTCTGAGATCTATATGATAATTTGGAACTTATGGCAATTTATGTCGATTTCATAGGGGTCATTTGTATGGTGGTTAGGTCTTATTCTCACCAATTTCAATAGCATTCATCCCATGGCCGATGGAAGCTTATATACCAAATTTCATCAAAATATATTCATATTTGCGACCTGTAGTTTGATTACAAGCTTTACATGGACACACAGACGGACGGACGGACGGACGGACATTGCTATTTCGACTCAAAAAGTAATTCAGAGTCGATCGGTATAATTAAAGATGGGTCTAGGACGAATAGTTTTGGTTGTTACAAACAGCAGCACAAAGTCATTATACCCAAACCACGTAGTGGTATAGGGTATAAAAATTGAGTTGTGTATGTTTTTGTGTTTGTTTGTTTGTTTGCTTGTGGTTTATAGAAGACTACACCACTTGAAATTTTTACAGTAGGTAACTGCCTCTCCGGAAGGAAAAATAGGCTATATCTTTTTTTGATTTTTCAAGTGGGCGTGGCACCTACCATACAAAGTGAATTTTTAACATCTAATTTTAACATAGAATATCTGGAGTACTACGACAGCAAGTGTTCTGAAACTATGTACACGTATATACTAAAATAATTCGAAGGCTTGCGGAAAAAATGGGAGCGATCGGACCAATGGGCGTGGTACCCACCATGAAAAGTAAATATTAAATGTCATATATCTGCAGTACTGTAGTAGACAAAGTCTTGAGACTTTGTGTGAGTCAATAAGCTATCAACGTTAGTACTCAAAAAAAAAAAATGGGCGGAATCCGATCAGAGGGCGTGGTACCTCCCATACAAAGTAAATATATAATGTCATATATCTGAAGTACTGTAATAATGAAAGCCTTGGAATTTTGTCTGAGTTCATGAGTTATTAATCTGAGTAGTCCCATAAAAAATGGGCGAGATTGGACCAGTGGGCGTGGTACCCCCCATACAAAGTAAGTATTAATATAACATAACTGGAGTACTATAATAATGAAAGTTTTGCGACTTTGTTTGAGTTCATAATTTATTAATGTGAGTAGTTGCTCAAAAAATGGGCGGAATAAGACTAATGGTCATGGCACCTCCTATACAAAACAATAGCTTTCTTCAAAACGTATTGCCTGCTTTTTATTTCTTTACGGCGGGTGTAGCGGAGCGCATCTGGTTACTGCTAGTTATTTATATAATTTAATCACGTGAAAGAGCTGCTAAAGTTAATACCAAGATTTTTGGCAGATGGAACAATAGAAATCTTTTGACCATTAATTGCAATATCAGGAAACATGGTTGGTTGTTTGGATCGTTTACTTATCATCAAACATTTAGATTTTAATTGGTCTAAAAAGAGCTGGTTGGCCGTAGCCCAACGATGTATGTTATATACATCCTCTTCGAGTTTTCCTACATTCCGATTAATTGAAACAGTCGGACTGCTTATATATAATTGCACTTCATCGGCGTACATATGAATTTTGCAATGGAGAAGTTGTGAAGGCAGATCATTAGCATAGAGAGAAAAAAGCAGAGGCCCTAGGTTGGAACCCTGGGGCACTCTTCTCATAAGATTCAACATGGTTGAGATTGTATTTTTCAACTAAACGGATTGGGTACGATCAGATAGATAGGACCGAAGCAGATGATGAAGAAAAATTAAAAAGATGGCCTTAGAATGGTCAAGTAGCACCAAAAATTAACTTATCATCCAGTTCCTGCCTTATGTTTTCAGTTACATCAGTCAAAGTAGTAGCACAACTATGATTAGATCTAAAACCTGATTGTATATTCGACATCAAACCAATCTCATTTATGTAGATGGTAATTTTTTCCTGGAGTACTTTTGAAAAGTAACACAGCATTGCTATGGGGCGGTATTCGTTAGTAGATTTAGGAACAGGAATTATTTTGGCATGTCTCCATTTGTAATGGAAAGTGCTTGTGGTTATAATTGAGTTAAAGAAATGTGTTAAATAAGGCAAGAGAAAGGTCAGCAAAATCCTCACAAATGCTGGATGAATATTATCAAATCCGATTGCAATAGATTTAGCACCAACAACACTAAGTTAAAGATCTTCATTGTTAAAATTTTAAAATGAGGAGTTATTGTTGTGTACTACTGGTAAACTATCTCAAATGATTTTGTACAAGAAAATACACGCACTACTTCAGATATCATAATAGAACACTTATTTGTTGAAGTTGTAAGCAGTGGTCGAAAATTAATGGTAGGAGTTGTATATAAACCTAATTGTAAAGTAACAACAGATGGTTTTCTGAGAACTATCGAAAATCTTGCCATAAAATATGATGACGTAGTAGTGTATGGAGATTTCAATTCTAATATTCTTGTTGAACAACATCTATTTAATGATATGAAAACATTTGGCTTTGATCCTACAAATTCTATTATGCAAACTCATTTCTCCACTACAACTAATACATTATTAGATATATTCTTTGTCAGCAATATACATACATAAAGTCTTCCAAAATGATCAGTTGTCAGCACCATGTTTCTCCAAACATGATCTTTTATTCTTCGCATATGACTTCTGATTGCAGCATGAAAGTGAGACTATTACCTATTATGGTTTTTATTACATAAAATATGCCAATATGTCCATTGAGCTATCAGCAATAAATTAGTGTAGTATGTACTATATGCCCTCGGTTGATAATCAACTGAAATATCTAGAGGAAAATTTGTTGCAAGTTTTTAATAAATCTGTTCCGGTGGGAACTTTGAGGAAAAATACTAGGAAGAAACCGTGGTTCAATATTGAAATAAAATTAGCTATTACTCGTAAGGATTTCCCATATAAATGCTGGAAAATATTTAAAAGCACTGATCTACATACTAAATATGTAAATGCACGAAGAGAAGTGAACAGAATGATCAAAGCTGCTAAATCCAAGTTCTATTCATGACATTTTTCATCTGCAGCTGGTACTAAGAAAACTTGGAGAAGTATACGATAAATTGGAATTGGAAAATCATCGCCATTAGTTGTTACGAATTTCTTGTATAAAGTAACTTTCAGCTTTCATTTAATTTTTACGGTTTGTTAAAATTCATATGGCTATGTTTATTAGTAACACTAGTACACTACTAAGTTTCTCAACTGGGTATCACTATTTCACGCTTCTAATAGTAGTCATTTATTAAGCATAGATTCAGCGTAATTCTGTTTAACTATTTCCTGTCTTTTCAAAGCCAGGAGCAAACCAGCCCATATATACAAGTTCCTTACACACGTGAAAGATAAAGTGAGCGAAAACAGTGTAAAATATTTAGCTTCTTTTATAAGTGCTACATTTGCCTTAACAAAAAAAATATAAAATTTTTTTAATAAAAAAATAAAGGAATGATAAAAAGGCGGAAAAAGAAAAAACACAAACCCTTACTGATTCAAGTAGTTGTTAAGCCTAATATCTTTTTTTATGAAGCAAACTTGACTCATTAAATTGTTTCAGAAATTAAGCTTATAAGACAATCCACCACTTGTGGAAGTGTTTTGTGGCTACCCAAAGCCCTGAAAATTGCTTATACTATTCAACATAAGTTGACCTTATGGAATTGTCCCCTGATTCAGTGAAACCAACCAGGTAAATACGATCTAGCTAAATTAACTAGAATTTATTTTAATATTTTTTTGTTAAAATTATTATCAACAGTTATTTCTTACTGGGGTGCTGAAACAGAAATTTGCATTAAGACAAATTATTACCATTTTTACTCCACGTGCTCTTTTTTTGTAGTTTTTTTTTCATTGAGAATCGCGACTCCATTAATACTTATCAATCAAGAGAAAAGGAGAGTCAACAAGAAAAAAAAAAACACTTCCACACGATAAAGATAGGAATGCCCTTACAAATTGCGGAACACATATACAACAACTTCAAATCACGGAACAACCTGTATTCGAAACGTTTTTTTTTTTTAACACAGTTTTAGATCAATGTATTATATATTGTTTTTTTGTTATTAAGAGAAATATCTTAATTTGACGTATCTCTCAATAACCCTAACACAATTTATACTAACCAGTCATTTAAAGGAATGGAAAGTAAGGTATTAATTTGATTCAGACTTTGTTTAATTATTTTGAATTTCCTTACAGCCTTAAAACCCAAAAGAGAGAAAAGAATTTCTACGATTTATGGAATGGCCATTGCATCAATCGTCGTCATCAAAGCATTGAATGTACATCGAGTAAATCACCTTAGTTAGATCAAAGTCAAACCTTGATGTCTCACTATAATGAAACCAGGTATTTAAATTAATATTCTACTTTCACCTTACTGACGGAGATATATATATATATATATATATATTCACTGTAAATTTTGAACATTTTAAAAAGAATTTTGTTTTGAAAGGAAGTTAATATATCATACGTTGCCTATGATAAATTAATTAACTATAAATATTTTAATCGATAAACAGACAAATTTCATAATTTTTTTTTTCTAAAATCAACTAAATTGGTTTTTTCATATATGACATATATATATTCTAATTATAAGATCACATTTTCGTATTTTTTCTTTTAATTCAGTTTTTTTCTATAATTATACAATGTACATTTAATTGAAAATTAAAATGAATTGCTAAACAAAACAAATAAAGGGAATGCAAAATAATTATAAATCATGAGCAGATAGTGCTACGACTTCATTTAAAGGGGCAATGTCAGAAATTGAAGGGTGTTCAAATTGCCGTTGGCGTGCTACATAAAAGTAGTGATCGGGTAGGGAGAATTGCACCCAGAGAGTGAAACATCTTCTCTCATCCTAGTTTTGGTAATGTATTAATTAAAATAGCTCTTAGGCACATAATTCTATGGCATAAAATAAAAACAAACATATGTTAGTACGTGTCCATAGGGGTACTGGACAATGCCTTGACCGTCTGAGCTGGTCGTTTCTGCCTTTTTATGCCGACGTACTTTTTTTTGGATAGGTTGTTTTCAACCAAGCGTGCTACATAGTATCTAGTGAAATAGATGTAGATAGAATCAATGTATCTTTCATGAACTTCCCTAATATTACCTCAAATATGAACTTTTATTATCAAAGAGAAATTTTAGCCCCTCAATACAACTCATTCTGTTTTATAAACCAAGAAGATGTATTTTCAAGCTGTCAATCAATTAAATCTAATGCTATAGGGTTCGATAATATGCATCCTTAATGCTTAAAAACTATTTTACTGTATGTTCTGCCATTCATAACGTATATATTAAATAATATAATTACAAAGAGTATTTACCCGCAAAGTTGGAAACATGCAAAAATTATACCCACCCCAAAATCTAATAACGATTATCGTCCAATTGCCATACTACCTTATCTATCCAAGGTTTTTGAACGACTGCTTCATGGACAAATTAGCAAGCATATTAATGATAACGATTTACTGACAAAAAGGCAATCAGGTTTCCGACCCACGTTGTATATCGGCACTCATAGATGTTTCAGAGTATATACGAGAGAGTATTGATGCTGGAGACATTTCTTTTCTTGTTTTACTTGACCATTCCAAAGCGTTTGATATGGTGGATCATTAGGTTCTATGCTTTGAATTACACAAAATGTTTAATTTCTCTCCTTGGTCTATTCGTTTGTTGTCTTCATATCTGTTGAATCGTAGCCAGTCAGTTTTTGCAAACAATAAAACCTGTGTTGCCAGTTATGAAGGGCGTATCCCAAGGATCAATACTGGGACCTCTTCTTGTTACCATCTACGTGAATGACCTAGTAGAACAATTATTGTTTTGCAATGTACATATATATGCTGACGATGTTCAGTTATATATAACTACTGGTATAAGCAGCATAAATGATTGGGTTGCAAAATTAAATTCAGATCTTAATAAGACTTATACATGGGCAAGTGCAAATGGTTTGTGCCTCAACCCCTTTATTTATTTATTTTTTTATTTATTTATTTATTTATTGGAACTGCTCCATACGCAAGACTAAAAGTCTTATTTTGCAGTATGGAACTGATTGTATTTAAAATTATAAAATCGTTAATAAATTAATAACTAATTACAAATTTTCTTTATATAAAATGCAAAGAACAATAAGATGAAAATTAAAGAATGAAGTTGAAATATTTGAAATTTAATTTAATCAAATGTATTATAATATCAAATAATATTTAATGTTTCATATAGTTATGCCGAAAACAATTTAAAAATATTTTCTTTAAATTTTCGTGCGTTACTTAAAAGTTGAGAGATATGGGGTACAGAATTCCAGAGAGTTACTGCGAATATGTAGAAATGCCACTCCGATATTAAACTTTTATATCTAATTGATCTAATTATTTTTCCCCTGCTTATATCTGAAATATAAAGTTTGTCGTACAGATGATCCGGTTTGTGGGTATACACTATTTTATGTAAAAAAACTAAAACTCTTATATTTAAAAGATTATCTAAAGAAACGCCATATAGCTGCGATGAAAACAAAGATACACTAGAACGTCTATTAAGTCCATACACATATCTGATTATGTTGTTAAATGCAACGTTCAATTTCCTTTTACTAATTGTATCACATTTCGCAAATAGCTCACAACCATACAGTAAAACAGGCATCAGATAAGTTTTGGCAAGTAGGATTCTTATTTTCATAGGTGTGCAATGCTGGGGTTGCCACAGAGTTCTAGTCATAGAGAAAGTACGACCACAGGCATAGTTAATATGGTTCGACCACGTAAGAGTGCAATTAAAAAAAATACCTAGATTCTTAGCAGATTTAACGATTTCAATTTTCTGATTATTTATAATTATATTAGGTGTAATATTTAGTTTGGAAAGTCGCTTTTGAATTACAATGCATTTTGATTTTTTCGGATTTATCTCTAATCCATTTGCCGTTGCCCATGTATAAATACGATGGAGTTGCTGATTGATAGAGATAATACACTTGTCGATTAGGGCATTACTACAGCTGGTATAAAGCTGAACGTCATCCGCATACATTCTTACATTACAATTTGTTAAAATGCCTGGGAGGTCATTTGAGTACAATGAGAATAATAGTGGCCCAACAATGGACCCCTGAGGTACGCCCCTTGCTACAGGCAGTGTCATTGAATTTTGGATTCTAGTTTCAACAAACTGATACCTGCCACGTAAGTATGTTGACAATAACTGAGTAGCGGTCGAAGAAAAATTAAAAAAGTTTTTAAGTTTGTAACAAAGAATGTTATGATCCACGGTATCAAACGCTTTTGAATTATCTAAAAGTATTAAAAATGTAGTCTTGCCATCATCAAGTTTCTCCCTAATCTCCTCTGTAACATCAACTAAGGCTGTTAGGCAGCTGTGTTACCTCCTGAACCCAGATTGACGATCTGTTAGCAAGTTGTTGTCATCCAAGAAACTAGTCATTTGTTTGTGCATAATACGCTCGAATACTTTGGAGAGAAATGGAAGAATAGCTATTGGTCTATAATCGGAACCAGCTTTGGGTATTGGAATGATTTTAGCTATTTTCCAATTCGATGGGAAGTGGCTTGAAGTTATTATTTTGTTAAAGAAAAAAGTTATAATTGGAAGTAGCTGAGGTAAAAGAATCTTGAGAAACTTAGGATTAATCCCGTCCACTAGATAAAATGTCACATTGGTCTGCTGCAGCAAAAGAAAAAAAAGATTCATCATCGTTATTCGAGCGACTATTGATATAGTAATCTTTATCTGCTTGAACCATAGGAACACTTAAAAACTTTGTATTAGTTGTATCTGCATCAACCGAACATGGTTCTCGATGCATAGATTTACCGATACCAACTTGGCGTATCGTTTACCATGTTCTTTTGGAGCCAATGGCAGAAGAAAATTTTTCAGCATAAAAATTGGATTTGGCCTTTTTAATCATTTTATTTGTGTTTCTCTTAGCAGTCAGATAATCATCATGTAATGCTGTTGTTTTAAATCTTTTCCAACGTGAATCAAACTCTACTATATGGCTGCGAAATATATGCAAGCACTGATTCTAAGAGTTATAAAAAGCTTGAGTCCACTTTCAATGCAATTTTAAGATATATTTTCAATATTCGAAAATATTACCCGATTTCGTCCTACTCGAAAAACCTTTACAGAGTATCATTTGAAAATTTGTTAAAGATAAAAACACTACTGCTCTTATATAAAGTTGTACGTAAACATCAGCCAACATATCTGTATGACAGACTCGGTTTTTATGCGCACGGCTAGAAATCATGACATAATGTACATGAGAAACCAATATTTAGTATCCAAATGGCAATTTTATGTCACCTCAATACGTCTTTGGAATTCACTACAATCGTCCATTAAAATTATAAGCAATACAATGCATTTTAAGAGGGAACTTTTTAAATTTTCTAGCTGATCTTTTTTCTTAATTTTAAAATTTTTTTTCTGATCCGTTTATATTTTATATTTTTTATTTAACTGGATTTGTTTATATTTATTTTTTTATATTATTTTATTTATTAAAATTTGTATTAACATTTTTGGTTATAATTTGTTATTTTTTTTTCTTTAAAATTATTTAATATTTTATATTTACATTTATTATTTTTTTAAAACAAATTTGTTCCAATTTTCTATTTCAATTCAATGTAAAACTCCTATACCTTAATTATAAGATTATAAATATTGTTGTAGGGGAAATCATAAATAAATAAACTAAACTAAACTGAAGACTGAGTTTAACTCATTGACATCAATACTACCATCAACACTTTTACCAATACCACGAACGTGTTTCCAGGTTTGTCGTGAGTGCATAGCGGACTCAAAACTTCTAGAATAATAGGTGCAGTATGGTAATCTTTTTTTAACCCCGCAGTAGTTTTAAATCGCTTCCACCTTGAAGAGCATACATCCTTGAGAGAAATTAACTGCTTTATGTTAGATGTAAAGCATGGCTTTGCTTTGGATTTTCTGGATCGGGTTACTAAAGGAACTGTAACATCGAATAAATTTGTGAGATTTCTTTCACGAAAGCAAAGTTGATCATTTACGGAGGGCATATAATTAATATTCTCCCAATTAATATGTCCAAAGTATTCACATAGTAAATTATAATTAAATTTTTTAAAGTCTCTGTATGAATACATGCAATTTGTTTCTCCCTGAATATGAAAATCGTACGCAAGAAAAATTAAATCATGTTTGGAAAAACATGATGATGAAATTTGGTCATAAAGTAACACGTTAGAAGAAATATTGCTTACAAAAAATAGATCCAACAAAGAATTGTTGCTGAAATTACAACATCATTGTATGATACGGTTAGCGCTTCCAATTTGGAGATGAAAGTGGACATGTTAATATTTCGCCTAGGTCTGTATACACAACCAATCAACAGTTTTCTTCCGCGTGAGTTAATCTCCAAAAAGAGATATTCGATATGGTCTTCGGAGTCAGATTTACAACAAAGTTTACACGAAAAATGACTTGATAAAAATAGCAACTCCCCCACCGTAGCGTACTCTATTGGATCTGAAGATTTTGCAACCTTCAAGGCAAATTAAGCTATCAGACGCAGATGTAGTAAGCCATGTCTCAGATACACACACAACATCTATAATAGAGTTTTCGAACACCAGTTTAAACTCGTCAGTTTTATTGTTAAAACTTTGGGCGTTAATGTGACATATGTTGATACCAGTGTTTTGACGAGCAAAAATTTTTGACCATGTTCATAGTTATGTCTTGAGAACCTCCGCTACAGCTACCAGACATACTCAATGTTGTCAAAAAATTAAAAAAAAAACTCTCCCTGATTACCTGTTGATTTGTGTGCAGAAATAGTGTATAGGATCGGTGAAGTAGATTTTGAGTTATGATATTCACGGCTTTCAAAAATGTTTGCGAAAAAATTGATTTAATGTTTTTAACATATACGTTTAAACGCTATATCTTTGTTAATACTGCTCCGTTGTATTTAAAATTTTGAAACAATCCTCTCGACATTCAGAAAATATGAATAAGAAACTTTTAAATGTTGAAACTCCTCATTGTAATTCATCTACTCAGAGAATTTACTGACCTATTTATTTATTTCATTTAACTTAAATCGAAAGACCAAGCAACCGAGTAATAACACAGAATGAAGCTATTGCGTTTAAGAGATGCTTTAGAAAAATTTCCATTAAAGTAACAGCATTTTGACGATCTATTAAATTTTATTAAATTTTTAAATTTGGAAGAAAACCACTGACAAAAATAAAAATCACCTCAGATTATATATATATGTATATATTTTTTTTTTTTACAATAAAACGATCGAAGCAAGGCCTTCAATCTGATAATTTTTGAATACCCTTTCTCCTCTAGCACTCTAGCCAATAGCATAAAATTAATTATGTTAGTTTTTTTTTTCTCTTCTAGCACTCATCGCTAACTTCCTCGGTAACACAGAAAAAACGCCTAAAGGGTTAACGGCTACAATTTAGGTAGACAATGTTGTTTTATTATTTTCATGCAGTTTATGTAAATAAAATCTTGTAAATTTATCTGGATGAAGATTTACGAAACTGACGGGTTTCAAGTTGTATAGGACTACGATAAAATCTCATATAATTCGAATGTATTTTATATCTTCACTAACACGGTGATGATGATAATAATGACGTTGTTGCCGGTGTCACTGGTGCTACTGTTGGGTTATTGTGCAAGTGCTGGTAGTATGACAGGTTTTGTTTGTATCAGATTGAAATTGAGAAATAACTTTTCAAATATTTCTACTTAGCTGCCTTAGTCGTATAAGTAATAATAACAATATCAGACCAGTGGTATTAAGCAGCAAGATTCATCATGACAACTATTAAAGACACATATGTGTTAAATGTCCGGGCAATCATTATAACGGGTGATTTTTTTGAGGTTAGGATTTTCATGCATTAGTATTTGACAGATCACGTGGGATTTCAGACATGGTGTCAAAGAGAAAGATGCTCAGTATGCTTTGACATTTCATCATGAATAGACTTACTAACGAGCAACGCTTGCAAATCATTGAATTTTATTACCAAAATCAGTGTTCGGTTCGAAATGTGTTTCGCGCTTTACGTCCGATTTATGGTCTACATAACCGACCAAGTGAGCAAACAATTAATGCGATTGTGACCAAGTTTCGCACTCAGTTTACTTTATTGGACATTAAACCAACCACACGAATGCGTACAGTGCGTACAGAAGAGAATATTGCGTCTGTTTCTGAGAGTGTTACTGAAGACCGTGAAATGTCGATTCGTCGCCGTTCGCAGCAATTGGGTTTGTGTTATTCGACCACATGGAAGATTTTACGCAAAAATCTTGGTGTAAAACCGTATAAAATACAGCTCGTGCAAGAACTGAAGCCGAACGATCTGCCACAACGTCTAATTTTCAGTGAATGGGCCCTAGAAAAGTTGGCAGAAAATCCGCTTTTTTATCGACAAATTTTGTTCAGCGATGAGGCTCATTTCTGGTTGAATGGCTTCGTAAATAAGCAAAATTGCCGTATTTGGAGTGAAGAGCAACCAGAAGCCGTTCAAGAACTGCCCATGCATCCCGAAAAATGCACTGTTTGGTGTGGTTTGTACGCTGGTGGAATCATTGGACCGTATTTTTTCAAAGATACTGTTGGACGCAACGTTACGGTGAATGGCGATCGCTATCGTTCGATGCTAACAAACTTTTTGTTGCCAAAAATGGAAGAACTGAACTTGGTTGACATGTGGTTTCAACAAGATGGCGCTACATGCCACACAGCTCCCGATTCTATGGCCATTTTGAGGGAAAACTTCGGAGAACAATTCATCTCAAGAAATGGACCGGTAAGTTGGCCACCAAGATCATGCGATTTGACGCCTTTAGACTATTTTTTGTGGGGCTACGTCAAGTCTAAAGTCTACAGAAATAAGCCAGCAACTATTCCAGCTTTGGAAGACAACATTTCCGAAGAAATTCGGGCTATTCCGGCCGAAATGCTCGAAAAAGTTGCCCAAAATTGGACTTTCTGAATGGACCACCTAAGACGCAGCCGCGGTCAACATTTAAATGAAATTATCTTCAAAAAGTAAATGTCATGGACCAATCTAACGTTTCAAATAAAGAACCGATGAGATTTTGCAAATTTTATGCGTTTTTTTTTTAAAAAAAGTTATCAAGCTCTTAAAAAATCACCCGTTACTTAAGTACGAATTAAGATTTTGAATTCCATAGAAATTGGATTTTAGTTAGATGTATTTTATATAAATATTTACAAGCACGAACATGACATATTAAACGGATTATATTATATTACTAAACAGTAAATTTATCTTGTCAGATCCAACAATAGAACATGTTTTCCAAATAGTAATAAAAAATCTATATATATAAAATTCATTTTCTGTTTGTTTGTTTGTTTATTTGTTTGTTTGTTTGTTTGACCGCTATACAAATTTTTATTTTTCCACCGATTTCCCTGAAATTTTGTACACGCGATCTGTATACCCCAGGAAAGGTCGCCATATACATTTTACCGGCCACGCCTACTTTCACGCCCACTTTTTATGTAAAATCCATTTTCTGTTTTATTCATATTTGTTCACAAATTTTTATTTGTTAACAGATTTCTCTGAAATTCGGTACACACTATCCCTGTACTCCACCTAAGGTCACCATATACCTTTTATCGACCACGCCTACTTTTACGCCCACTTTTTATATACAATTCATTTTCAGCTTTTTGGTGTATTTGTCCGCTATAAAAATTATTATTTTTCAACGGATTTCTCTGAATTTTGGTACACACGATCTTTGTATCCCAGGCCAGGTCACCGGGTGATTCTTTCGGCCACACCTACTTTTACGCCCACTTTTTGTATACAATTCATTTCGTTTTTTGGTATATTTGTTCCCTATACAAATTTTTATTTTTCAACCGATTTCTCTGAAATTTGGTACACACGATCTCTCTGCTCCAGGGAAGGTCGACATATTCTTCGTACCGGTCACGCCGACTTTTTGTATACAATTCATATTCTGTTTTTTGGTATATTTGTTCGCTACACATTTTTTTTTAAACGGATTTCTCTGAAATTTGCTACGCACGATCTCTGTACTCCAGGCAGCTCGCCATATAATTCTTGCCGGCCACGTCTACTTCTACGCCCACTTTTTATACAAAATTAATTTTCTGTTTTTTGGTATATTTGTTCACGTTAGAAATTTTTATTTTTCTAGGGATGTCTAAAATTTGGTCACACGATTTCTATACTACAGGGAAGGTCACCATATGCTTCTTACAGGGAACGCCTACTTTGCACCAACTTCTATATATATAAAACTTATTTTTTTGCTTTTATTTGTTTCTTTATTTGATTACTATACAAACTTTTATTTTTCAATGGCTTTCTCCGAAATACAAATATACAAATTTGTACTTTTCAACGGATTTCTCTGATATTTGGTTTACACGGAAATAACTACAAGGTGAACAAATTCCCCAAACTTAAAAAAAGGTACCCAAAAGAAATGAACAAATTCCCCTTTTTTTTATCGGAAGAAAGAATGAACTTACTCACCACATTCATTCTTAAATTTTTACATATTTTTATTTAATGAATTTAGTTAAATATTTATTTTAGTAAACATTTGCATACTCCTCTCAATATATGTCCTACAATAAATGCATTTAAAATGAGTATTCTTTTCAATAGCGTCATTACGTTGCGCGGAAGCTACGCGCACGGGGAATACAGCTTAGCTAGAATATCGGAATGATCTGAAAAATATATTTTGACAATTAAAATAAGTTGGCAACAGCTGCGCGGCAGCACAGGTGTGGTTGCCAAATGCACGGAAGCGGCGCGCGTCGCGCGACCGCGGACTCGGACGCGACGGATGCGGACGCGACGCGCTCTCGGAATTAAAATAAGTTGACGAGGAATTAAAATAAGTTAACGAGAACTAAGCGGCAGAACGGGTAGTAGCTGCGAGGAAACGGCGCGAGGCCCGCGGACGCGGACGCGACGGATGCGGACGCGACATGCTCGCGGAACACAGCTCAGCTAAAATATCGCAATGATCTGAAAAATATATTTTGGTGATTAAAATAAGTTGACAGCAACTGCACGGCAGCATGGGTCTGGCTGCCAAACGCGCGGAATCGTGCGCGACTCGCTCGCGGAACACAGCTTAGTGAAATGTCGTATGATAAATTTTATCTACGTATGTGAAATAATTACCTGTTGATCAAAATAGGCCACACATATACTATAAGCAGTTGCTTAAAGAAACCTTGCGACACAATATTAAACGTCGCATTAGTCTGTCATTTCTGAAACTTGAATTTGACGTCTCTGCACAATGATGATCACTTATTGATTGAAGAAATTCAATTTTTAAAAGTTGTGATTCCTTTAATTTGCGAACCATTCCGTTATATTTGATGTTTATAAATAAACTGAAAAAAAAACTTAAAGCGGTTTCGCAACTTATTTTTGAAGCATTTTTGCTGCAGCATCTTAAAAAACTTCTAAATTAAAAAATCAAAAAAATTTTAATTGAAATAAAAAATGAATTTACTGCCCATACAAATTTTTGGGGAGAAATTTCATTTTATTGAGGAATTTGTTAATTGGGGACTAAGTACTCAGCGCTTGGTAAGCATAGTGAACCATTTTTCAAGTCAAAGGCCTTTGTATCCCGGGCAAGACCGGGTAAAAACAGCTAGTAGTAAATAAAAATTTATAAAATAATGTAAAGTAAACTAAAGTAATTTTTATATTATCCAAAATTCTGTACTAAGTGACTAAAGAAATCAAGAATATTTACTAGCGAGTGCAATTTCTAGGCAGCTTTATTTTTCAACTTCGCCAATTCACAAACCAACACTATTTTGGTTTATTATTATTGTGAATGAAGAAAACGATCTCATTAACAAACACATTAACAAATCTAATAAACACACACATAGCACATTTATAATTTTATGTATATGTTAATAGCAACTTTAAATGCAATTTACTTAAAATAAAGAACAAAAATTAAAAATCTGTAAATCTGGTGAACAGCTAAAAAGAAATACCTTTCAAATAATATACCTATGGTCAAAATCAGGATAAAACGGTAGAACAAAACATCGGTAACAAGGAATCGCCTAGCATATTAATATTATAGAATATGATTCATATACATGATCCGATACAGACAAGTATATGTCTATCTTGCCTAAGCCAATCAAAACTTATTGATCTTATTTCTCTTAGCCATCTTTATTTTTGAAATAAATTTTTTTTTTTAAATATCACATTTAAATCGAGTCCATACAAAATACAATTTGAAAAGTGAGAGCCGTCCCCATGGTATATATTTGAACTTAGGTGTGCTAATGGCAAATATGTAGTCAGATTTCTCTGTTATTGTTAGAATTTGAAAAAATATGCATAAAATATCTTTGAATTTGGTATTTTATAATTTTTTAATATTTATATTAATATTAGTATGTAAGAAGTAGGATTGAAAAAATCTTAACATACGTTATTCCTCCAAAAAATTTCGATACGTTATATGTTTTTTTTTTTGTTAAGGCTTAATGACAGTTCTGCTTATTTGTTGTTAGTTTTCTTAAAATGACTGAAGAAACAGAAGCACGTACTAAAATTATTGCATATAATTAACAATATCCAACTCGGTCCAACAAAAAGTTGGCCAAAGAATCAATAGGTCTGCAATCAAACTGTTTCCAATATTGTTAGAAAATATCAACAAAATTTGAGCATAGATAGGAAACCTGTTTCGGGAAGAAAGAAAGTTTCACATGATGTTTGTAAGATAGCATATTGAAAGCGCTCCAAAGAAATCGTGAAGTAAATCATCCTAGTAAAATCAGTCCTTGGATTAAGAGTTGAAGCTAATACAGGTTTGAAAACATAGAAAATCCGAAATATTTCAGAGAGGAACTCTTGAAAGAAGGTAGAGGCCAAAAACAGAGCACGAAAATTAAAATAAAAAATACTTTTGCCGCATAACCGACTATGAAATGTATGTAGAGACAGATTTTTGGTAACTTCCGGGTCAAAATTTGTACGTGGCTACTGCTCGAGGCAATATTGAAGATAAGTTTAGAATTAAATATCCAAAAGAAGATGCTGGTAAGGCAAGCAATAAGCTGTTACAGCAAAAAATAAAAAAAAAAACTTTCTTCCTTTCACAAACGAACACAGTGTATCCACATTAGGGTGGCCCTTAATAAAAAAAAGTGTTCAAACTGTCGGTCTCACCCCCTACAAATATGCGAATAGCAAAAAAAATGAGAAATACAAAGTTTTGGGCCACACAAAAAACATTTAGTCGTGGAGCAAACCGATTGAAAATTTCAAGTGTGTTTATATGGGGAAAATATGACTTTTTTCAGAATTTCAAAATTTCGTACTATAGTTTAATTTTTCCGACAAGCTGTTATATAATTCGGGATCAGTATTAACTTAGCCCTTCAAAAGGCTATAAAACTTCAAAATCGAATAAAAACTCGCCAAGAAATAGCAAATGCCCCAGACCACTTTTGTGCCAAATAAAACTAGGTCATGAAATTTGATAGCATTTTTTTCAACTTTGAGAAATTGATTAAAGCCATCATTATTTTTTGGTCCCTATACTTATAAGTACTCAGAGATGAAGTATTGTTTTATTAGCACGTTGCTAACCTATTGCGCATTGAGACCGAAAATTGGAAATGTTTTTAATAAATTTTTTAAAACTCCTTTTTCAAGTTTGAAAAAATTTTCTTAAACAAAATTTTAAAAAATAAACCTACCACTCTAAGGTTTTATTAACCACGTGTTGCAGATTAACTGTGTGAATTTTTAAGTAAATCCCTCTGCCAGATTTTTTCTGACAAGGATTTTATTTTTGCGGATTTCGAGAAAAATTGGATTTTTGTGAAATATTCTGTAAATGTACTCTTTCTAAATACTCTGTGTCAAAAATTCATCACTTTTCTACTTTTAAATGTTACGTTTTATCTTAATAGCCTCGGGTTTCGGAAAAAAATAATATGATTCCATTAACCCTTTTAGAATTGGGGTCATATATGACCCCAAGCTAATAACAGACAATTTATTTAAAAAATTCAAATATTTTGTAAGTGCTGTCCAATTTTTAGATGCGACACTTAAAATATAATAAAAAAATGTGTAGAAGTTTCGTTCCAAAAATTTGGGATAAATCCGAGAACGTTAAGCCATTATTTGCCAAGGCCAGCTTTGGATTTTAAGATATTTTTAAATAAAAATGACCTAAAACGAGTTTTTCTATTAAACTCGTTGATACCACTATTTAGAATTTAAGAAAAATATCTCGGTTAATTTTTATTTATTTAACCCTTCAGTGCTCCTGAGATCAAAATTATCCATTGTGATATATCTCTGGTGCAATTATCTGCTTATTGCTCGCGAATATAAATTAAAACAACTTAAGTCATATGTCTAAAGAATAGGACGTTTTTCGAAATTTACTTTGATTTAATTTCGTAATTTATTCCATTAAGAGTAGTATTAATTTAATATTACCTTTTATATATATTATTATATTTGAAATTTTCTTTTATTTAATATACTATTTAAAACTGGGAAATAAAATGGTAGAAGTTTCAAAACATGTAGGTGACATTGAGGATAATATAAAGCGACCGATTATAAAAAATCAAAAAATGTCAACCATTAAAAGTAATGACATCTTCACCGATTGACCTGAAAATTTTTTTTTGCCGTTTTTATCAATATCCACCAAATTGGTGGGTGAGACAGCAAGAAATTCAACTATTACTGTATTACATAAAGTAATTTTATAACAAAATTGGTTAAAGGTTGTTTTAATTTATATTCGCGAGCAATAAGCAGATAATTGCACCAGAGATATATCACAATGGATTATTTTGATGTCAGGAGCACTGAAGGGTTGAATAAATAAAAATTAACCGAATTATTTTTCTTAAATTCTAAATAGTGGTATCAACGAGTTTAATAGAAAAACTCGTTTTAGGTCATTTTTATTTAAAAATATCTTAAAATCCAAAGCTGGCCTTGGCAAATAATGGCTTAACGTTCTCGGATTTATCCCAAATTTTTGGAACGAAACTTTTACACATTTTTTTATAATATTTTAAGTGTCGCATCTAAAAATTGGACAGCACTTACAAAATATTTGAATTTTTTAAATAAATTGTCTTTTATTAGTTCGGGGTCATATATGACCCCAATTCTAAAAGGGTTAATAGAATCATATTATTTTTTTCCGAAACCCTAGGCTATTAACATAAAATATAATATTTAAAAGTAGAAAAGTGATGAGTTTTTGATACAAAGTATTTAGAAAGAGTACATTTACAGAATATTTCACAAAAATCCAATTTTTCTCGAAATCCGCAAAAATTAAATCCTTGTCAAAAAAATTCTGGCACAGGGATTTACTTAAAAATGTACACAGTTAATCTGCAACATGTATTTCATAAAACCTTAAAGTGATAGATTCATTTTTTTAAATTTTGTTTAAGAAAGTTTTTCAAACTTGAAAAAGGAGTTTTAAAAGTTTTGTCAAAAAAATTTCCAATTTTCGGTCTCAATGCGCAATAGGTGTACAACGTGGTAATAAAACAATACTTCATCTCTGAGTACTTATAAGTATAGAGACCAAAAAGAATGATGGCTTTAATCAATTTCTCAAAGTTGAAAAAAATGCCATCAAATTTCATGACCTAGTTTTTTTTGGCACAAAAGTTGTCTGGGGCATTTGCTATTTCTTGGCGGCGCTTTATTCGATTTTGAAGTTTTATAGCCTTTTGAAGGGATAATTTAATACTGATCCTGAATTATATAACAGCTTGTCGGAAAAATTAAATTATAGAACGAAATTTTCGTAAAATCCGAAAAAAGTCATATTTTCCCCATATAAACACACTTGAAATTTTCAATCGCTCTGCGCCACGACTAAATGTTTTTCGATTGGCCCAAAACTTTGTATTTCTAAGTTTTTTTGTTTCTGCCACAATGGCAGACGTGGTTCTGGATGACCTCCTAGACAATACAATTGACGAACTGCAAAATCAATATAACATAAAATTCAAATTAATCATCAAATATTTTGACGATATGCTGGCCATAATAAATAAAAAAGATTTGGAAAAAACAATAGAAACACTCAACAAATTTCACAGAAAAATACAATTTACAATAGAGGAAGAAATCAACGGAAAACTTGCATTTTTGGACATAGAACTAATAAAACTAAACGTCAAAATAATCACAAATTGGTATAACAAAACAATAGCTTCAGGAAGAATGATTAACTACTTCTCTAATCAACCAAATTTTCAGAAGATGAACACAATTAGAAATTTCACTAATAAAGTATTCAAACTCAGCCATAGATCATTTGACAACGAAAACAAAAACAAAATTACAAAAATACTAACAAAAAACAATTATCCAATTAAACTAATTAATAACATAATAGATTCAGAATTATTAAAAATTCAAAATAACGCACAAAACCGACAAGAACCCAATGGAAATTCACGATTTATTACATTAAATTACATTCCAACACAAATCAATAAAAACAATCATCAACAACAATAACATTAAAATCACATACAAAACACAAAACTAAACCAACTATACACAAAAACAACAATACCAAAAGAAAAAAGAAGTATGTAGTGTACGAAATCAAATGCAAAGGCAATGAAAACGAGACCTGCGATCGTATTTTTATTGGTACTACTAAAAGAGCGATAGCAGTGAGAATAAATGAACATGCAAACGACATCAAAAAAAAAAACAAAAACAGCACAGCCTTGTCACAACACGCCCTCAATAATAAACATACACATGATTTTGACAATTGCAGAATATTAGATATAGAAAATAGAGATAGAAAAAGAATAACAATGGAAAGCCTGAGAATACAAGAAAACAATCACTTGACAGTAAACAGAAAAGAAGGCACCGACAACATCAGTGCAAGCTATGCCACTGTTTTAAATAAAAATTAATTAACTAGTGCAATAATATGTAATTCTAAGTTCAAAAAATGTTTAAAACATGTTTAGTGTAATTCAAATTGATGTGATGTAAAATACTAAATAGAATTAAGATGTCCCCACTGTGAGTAAATTTAGTCGAGGAAAAAAGCGTTAAATAATATTATACATATCATTTCAGTGGTTTACAAATTAAATAAAAAATATATACCCCTGATGATGCTGGAAATAAACCAGCGAAACGTTGTGAAAATTATGGAAACTAAAACTTTGTTTTATTTCGCATAACACATAAAAGAGACTGAGTAGCCGAAAGTAAAATACAAAAATCCATTAAGATTTCTCTGAGTTAGAGGGGGTCAAAATTGGACATATTTCCAAGTAGGTGTTCTTTCTCATCTATGTAACTTTTTACCTATTATTCTTAACAAACTTTGTCCCAAATAGATTAGATAGCTATACCTTCAATCTTGTGGGGAAACAATTTAAAAAAAAATAAATTTGGCAATTTTTTTTTTGGTATCAACAATTTTTTTGACTTTTTTCACAAATCGGCCTTTTTTGAAAGAGCACGAGTTAAAATATCTATATATTGATACGTGAAGGTAAATTTTTAATTCCCGTTTTAAGCAATACGCGGGCACAGAGGAGTGTGAAAAATGGCATAGTTATAGTTCATAAGGAGGAGAAGCTGAGAATGATAAAATTTATGTTCAATCTGTCTTAAAAATATATTAAATAAAACTAATTAAAATATTTATAATAATTCGTTACACCCTGTTAATAAGAATGATTTATATTATATATCAGCTGCTCTGTGTTGAATTGTGAACTGCTAAAATTGATTAGCATACCTTTAGGCTCATTTAAGTATTCATAAATTTTTTATACAGTTAGATTAAAAAAAACATTGGAAGACAAAAATTGAATGAAAAAATAACATTTCCTAGAATTTACACTCGATTTCGGGTGCTGGGCTATACTAGTAATTTATTGCAGTGAACGTAAAAGTTAGCTGATATTGGTTCAAGATAGAGAAGTTTCAATGAAAAAGTCGTATGTTTTTACTTCAGTTAAATTTTTTTTATTGTGTTTTTAAATATTTCAATACCAGGTTTTATTGTAAATTTATAAAATACTAGATGTAACCCGCTGTGCTTCGCTACAACCTCCCCCTCCCCCCCCCCCTCCCCCACGAATCGTTATGAGAGCGCTCACGCAAAGTCCCAAGGCTCTCACTATTACAGTAATTCAGATATATGACATTTAATATTAAATTTGTTGGGGGGTGCCACGTGCATTTGTCCAATGCCGCCCATTTTTTTTTGTCTGACTACTCACGTTAATAATAGATGACCTGAGACAAATTTGCAAAGCTCTTTCTATCATAGTACTTAATATATATGATGTTAAAATTTACTTTGTATGGGAGGTGTCATGCCCACTTAAAATATTTAAAAAAAAACAAGTAAGAAAATTATAGTCGGTCTAGATCGACTATACGATACCCTATACCATGCCATATCTCTTAGGCCCAACTAACTGGACATAGAAAATAAGCAAAAACCAAATTTGAGTCTGATTTATTAATTTTTTTTGGCTGAAGATATGAAAAAGTTCATATCGGATGTTATATCTATATGGGGATTAGGTCCAAAAATGGACCGATCCTGATTATGTTTGCTAAAGTCTCTTGTATTTTGCAAAAATATATACAAACAAAATCTGAGAAGAATCAGTGCAATATTTTTGTTTTTTAATAGATTTAAGTGAAGATCGGGAAGCAGCTCTATATGGGGCCAAAGGGATCATTTTTGGACTACTCATTAATGAACGTAATGAACGCATACAAAACCCAATTTGAGTAAGATCTATATGACAATTTGGATCTTATGGCAATTTATGTCGATTTCATAGGGGTAATTTGTATGGGGGCTAGGTCTGAACATGGACCGATTCTCACCAATTTCAACAGCGTTCATCCCATGGCCGATAAAAGCTTATATACCAAATTTCATCAAAATATGTTCATATTTGCGACCTGCAGTTTGATTACAAGCTTTACATGGACACACAGACGGACGGACGGACGGACGGACGGACATTGTTAAATCAACTCAGAAAGTGATTCTGATTCGATCGGTATAATTAAAGATGGGTCTAGGTCAAATATTTTTGGTTGTTACAAACAGCAGCACAAAGTCATTATAGCCAAACCACATAGTGGTATAGGGTATAAATACAGCCTGTAGAACTTTTCATATCTGCAGTAAGATTCTGTGAACATTTCAGGAAGATCAGATGAGTAATTACGGAGATTACCTCCTACAAACAAACACACATTACCTCTTTATTATTCTGGTATAGATTATTAGTATAGATTTTTTTATTTCGATACTTGCTGATATACAATGTTTTTTGTTTTTTCATTCGGTACAACAATTATCAGATTTTTCGGCGTTCCTGCCCTGGAGCAAGGTACACGTAGCTGTCCATGAGAAGAACATGGATTTTCCAAATTAGGTCTTGCAACACTTTACTATTGGCGTTGAACTTAAAATATCATTTGCCAATCTTAGTTTTTAGCGATTTTTGATCTTGCCCATTTTTGATTTTGAAGATTTTTGTTTTTGGGCGATTTTTATTATTCGCGATTTTGGGTGTGGCGATTTTTGATTTTGGCGATATATTTTCCACCACAAATCACACTGATAACTAATGTACTTGTCATAAGACTGTCGCTTTCGTAGTACTTCATATTTTTTATATAGGAGGTACCACGCCCACTAATCCCATCCTGCCCAATGGGAGTCTTTCCCTTTTATAGAACACCAGTTATAAGATATTAGATATCTACTTTGCATGGACGGTGCTACGCCCACTGCCTCGATCACGCCTATTTTTTTGTTCGACTTATCATACAAAGAACCTACGGGCTCATGCAAAGCCACAAAGCCCTCTCTTTTACAGTACTCCAAATATATGACATTAAATAGTTTCTTTGCATGGGAAGTGCCACGCCAATTTTTTGTCCGACTACTCATACTAAGATCTGATGGCGTCGTGCAAAGTATCAAAGCTTCCCTTTTTTAGTACTCCAGTTATATGATATCATATATTTACTTTTTTCGGGCGGTGCCACGCCCACTGTTCCGATCATGCCCATTTTTTGTCTAACTAATCACATGAATAACTTATGGGCTCACACAAAGTCCCAAGACTCTCACTATAACAGTACTCCAGATGTATGACAATTTATATTTAATTTGTATGGCAGGTGCCACAGCTATTGGTCCGATACTGCCCATTTTTTGTCCGACTACTCACATTAATAATAGGTGACACCAGACAAATTTGAAAAGCTCTCTCTATCACAGTACTCGAGATATATAATATAGTATTATTACTTGTAAGAGAGGTACCACGCCCACTTGTCCGATCCCGCCCATTTCCGGTGTAACTACTAATATTAACAATAGGTGACCTCACACAAATTTTCAAAGCTCTCCCTATCATAATACTCAATATATGTATATGATTTTAAAAATTTACTTTGTGTGGGAGGTGCCACGCCCACTAAAAATATTTAAAAAATTATAGCCTATAGCACTTCCCATATCCGCAGTAAGAATCTGTGAAAATTTCGGGAATAGCAGATGGATAGTTACGGAGATTACCTCCTACAAACAAACAAACAAACACACATTACCTCTTTATAATATTAGTATAGATATAAATTTTTAAATCAAGAAAAATTGTTAACTATATAAAAAAGATTACAACTTATTATCATTGTACTGAAAAACTACTTTAAATCAAGCAATTTTAGTAGATATTTCTTCTATTCACCAAGATATACCCGTAACTTCTGTGCTGATATCTTGAACCTAACACCTTCCACCAAAGAATATATAGTTTTTGGTGACCTAAATGCCAAACATTGTTCGTGGAATTGCCGTTCAAATAATACTGCAGGAATTGCACTCAACAACCTACAGCAATCAAGCAATTTTTTCATTCACTATCCTAATAGTCCAACCCTATTCCCCCATCAACACAATCGCGAAACATCCACAGTCGATATTATTTTAAGTAATTCCGCATTAAATATAGACGTAAAAACAATGGATTACAAAATACCATCAGACCATCGCCCCATTATATGTACACTTAAAAGATCAATGGCCTTGCAGGTTGACCTCAATTATTATGATTATAGTGCAACCAACTAGAACATTTTTATGTATTTTTAGACAATAAAATCGGATATATACAATACCAAGGTAGTTATTGATCAGGAAATCCAAAAATTTATAAATGTAGTTTTCAAAGCAAGGGATGTGTCCACACCTAAAATAACTCAACAAAATAATAACACATTACCAGAAAGTACTGTGAAATGTATTAAACTAAGTAGAAGCTTTAAAAGAAAAAGCCAATGATCTTCAAATATAGCCGAGCAAACTTTTTATAATCAATGTACTAAGTTTCTAAGTAACATGATTGATAAAAGTATTAATTCGGACCGAAATAAGAAATGGTGTCAATTATTATCCAATTTAAAACCAGGTGATAAATCATTCTGGAAAATAAGCAGGAACTAGAGAGGAAAGGGGAAAAATCAAATCTCTCACTTTAAAATTGCAAATACAAAAATATCAACTGATAAGGTAAGGCTGAAATCCTGGCAAATACATTTGTCCAAGCAAATAACCTCACTTCGAACTACAACCACTCAGCGGATATATTAATAAATACAACAGTAAATAATTTTAAAAAGGAAAATCCTAGTTCTGAATCAGCAATTTATAGATCTCTTGAAGAAGTAATGAATATTGTCTCATCAATAAAACCCTCAAAATCCCCTGGTTTGACAATGTTCCGAACCTGCTCTTAAAGAAACTACCACTCAAAGCTCTAAAATTACTGGTTATAATTTTTAACAGCTGCATCAAACTCAACTATTTCCCAAACCATTTCAAAAATGCTAATGTTATAGCCATAAACAAACCTAGTAAGCCAAAAAATAACCCAAACAGCTACAGACTTATTAGTCTATTAAGTAACTTTTTTAACGACCAATTCTATTGTTGCCAAAGAACAATTTGGATTTAAAAAATCACAAATAAAAACAATAAACGTTCAACGGGCCTAATATTGTTAGATATTGAAAAAGCGTTTGCCACCGTTTGGCATAATGGCCTCGTATTTAAACTTCTTGATGCAAATATACCAAAATATTTATGCAAACTTATTTCAGATTCCATTCACGGCAGAAACTTTAAAGTTGCGATTAATAATGAAACATCATCTCCAAAAACCATTACCATAGGGTTACCCATTGCTTTACTCGATATATATATCCGATTTCAAAGTTCCGAAGTATATGAAAGTTGCTTACTACGCAGATGATACTGCGTTAATTTCTTCAAACAAACTTACAAGTGCACTCCTAAAGAAAATGAAAAAGGGACTTGTAAATTGCAGTAAATATTTTCACAAATGGAAAATCAAAATTAATCCAAACAAGACCCAAGCAATAATTTTTCCATTCAATAAATCTCCCAAAAGACTGCCAAGACGTCATCTTCTTATTGGAAATAATACCATAAATGTACTTAACGAGGTCAAATATCTCGGAGTTGTCTTGGACAAAAAGCTTACATTTAAACAACATATTATGGCTACGTGTCAAAAAGCTCTAAAATCATTTAAAGCAGCGCTGTCCAACTGGCGGCCCATGGGCCGCATGCGGCCCAGCTCATCATATTCTGTGGCCCATTAACAAAAAAAAAATATTCTGTGGCCTATTAACAAAATAAAAATATCTGTATAATGGTTTTTTTTTTAAATTTTGTCAATTTTAAAAATGACCAGCAATTTATCAGTAATATTTATTTGTCTTATTTTTCTTTCTAATCTAGTTTTTGTCAACTATAGGACACACGCAAAGCCAATACTATTTTCCAGTCTAGTATGCCATGAAACTATACCCACAAGTGCTATAGTTTATTTAAACGTTGTTTAATTTTATTCTTGTGAAATTATTTATGCTTAACGTACAGTGATATATATATATATATCTATTTAAAGTTTGTAGACGCGTGTTTGATTGTTTTTATTGCGAAATTATTTTTGCTTAACATACACATAAAATTAGGTAAGTGCAATTAAAAAATTTGGTATTTAATTTTTTTTTTTTTATTTTTTCGTTTGTTATTATTTCAAGCGAACTTATTTTATTAAAATCAAAAAATGAGTGCAAAAAAATACGAAAAATTACGAGTGAGAATCGGGAATTTAAAGAACGATGGGAAATTGATTATATGTTTGTGAAGAAGAAAGAAAGTTATGTGTGTTTGATATGCCGGATGAATACTACTATATGTAAAGAATATAATTTGAAGCGTCATTATCAATCACAGCATGCAGACAAATATTCGCAATATAATGATGAGTCGAGAATCGTCATACTTGAAAATTTAAAAAAACAATTTAAGCAGCAAACATCAATTATCACTTTCGCCTGTAAGGCTCAGGATGCATCTGTTTATGCTTCTTATGCAGTTGCAAAAGAAATTGCCAAAACCGAAAAGCCAATTATTAAGAAGTGTGCAAACAAAATGGCTCAAGCATTTGGAGATGATAAAATGGCAAAACAATTCGAGTCAATTTCTCTTTCTCACCAAACTGTTGCAAGACGAATCTTAAAAATGGACTCCTTCTTAGTTGAAAAATTAGCCGACATAGTAAAAAATTTTATATATTTTTCAATTGCGCTTGATGAAAGCACCGACATATCACATACCAGTCAAATGCTGATTTTTGTACGAACAGTGGATGTAGATTTTAATGTTTGGGAGGAGTTACTGAAATTGGCTTCCCTACATTCAACAACAAAAGGTGTAGGTATTTATGAGGAACTCAAAAATGTTGTTTGCATGTATGGTGGTTTTGAAAAATGCACTGCCATTGTAACTGATGGAGCAAAATCAATGGTTGGGAAAAATATAGGACTCACTGGACTGCTAAAACAAAATGGTATTAATTGTCAAATGTTGCATTGCATTATTCACCAGCAAGCTTTATGTGGAAACATTACGGGATTAAGTTGCACGATGAGTACAGTTATTAAAATAACAAATGCAATAAGAGGCGGAAACCGTGCACTCACCCATCGTAAATTTAAACAATTTCTTGAAGAACTTGATGCCGGATATGGTGATCTACTTTTGCATAGCCAAGTTCGCTGTTTAAGTGCAGGGAAATGCCTTAAAAGATTTTTTCAACTTCGTAAAGAAATTAAACTTTTTCTTATGGAAACAGAATTGGATTCGTCATTTATAGCCAGTTTTAATGAAAAAACATTTTTAATTTCACTAGCATATTTAGCATCTGGTAAGCCATATCATCGGATTCCGCAATAAGTTACGTTTGCTTTGGTCGCATTTGATCAGCAACAATTTGGTGCACTTCGAGTCTTGTAATGAACTTGCTATCGAAATACAAGAAATCGGTCAACAATTAAACTTGAAAGATCATGTCCTCATGATGGACAAATTGGTTGAAGATTTTGATGCCAGATTTTCTGATTTTGATGCAATTAAACCAGAACTAAAATAATTTAATAATCCGACTACCATCGACGAAGAAACCGATATTAAATATCAAATGGAATTATGTGAATTGCAAGCTGACGAATTTTTTAAATCAAGGCTGGAGACTGGGGTAAATTTATTCAAAATGTTTCCAAACGACAAATATCCAAAATTGCGCGATTTGGGCTTAAAATTAATTTCTATGTTTGGTAGTACATATATTTGTGAACGAGCATTTTCGGACATGAAATATATCAAATATAAATATAGAAATTCAATGGCCGACAAAACACTAGAAGAAATTTTAAGAATTTCTTCAACTAAAATTGATATAAATATCGAAGTTGTTGTAGCTGCCCATATAAATAAGCAGTTTTCACATTAATAATAATTATTTTAATATTTTTTTTCTTTATTTTCTTGAACTATGAACTAATAAAATACTAAAAAAATTATAAATGAATAAATGTAAATAAATGTAGGCCCGCCAAACCTACAAAAAGATAAAATTGGCACACATGTGCCGAAAAGTTGGACAGCGCTGATTTAAAGCATTATGGCCACAACTAAATAGAAGGTCTTTTCTAAACCCCAAAAACAAAAATCTACTCTTCAAAAGTGTTACAATACCGATATTAACATACGCGTGTCCTATTTGGAGTGACGCTGACAACTGCCACCTAAAACGCTTACAAATTATGCAAAACAAATGTCTTAAAATGATAAATAAAAAGCCTTGGAGGTATCCTACAAATCTTCTTCATGAAGAAACAGGGATTAATAACAATTACTTTGCCAAAATTGAAAATTCCTCTTACCCACTGATAAGAGAATGTAGAGAAATAACGTAAAATTTAAAAGAAATCACCAAATTGAAAATTTTATGCTTATAGAGGTCTATTATTTCAAATAAACCTCCTATAGGCACATAAATATTTTTCAGATAGCATTTGAATTTATTAAATCATATAAAGGTTTTTTCCTCCCTTTAAAAATCATTAAAAATAATATAAAAACTATTTAATATTTTTAGATCTTATGTATTATTTGTTGCAATATCTATATGTAAAGATAAGATCTCATATGTAAATATCAAAATTTGTTAAAATATGTAAAAAAAGGAAGAATATTTATTTGAAAAAAAAAAAAGTTGATATTTCTTCTAAATAGCCTTGATTGTTGTTTAGCTTCTTCGTCAAATTCAATATAGGTAGTTTTCCATTTTTGTCGAATGTTGGATATACATATATATATGTATCTGAAGTGCCCAACAAGATAGTGATAATGTCTTCATTAGTGCAACATCCGGACATTTTTCTTATGTTGGTCTCGCGAAGGAATCTGTAGTCCTTGTTCCTTTTTTCTTGCGCTTCTTCAGATAGATCTCTTATTGGTAGCATATTGTTTTTAAATATTTGGTCCCCATGGTACAAAATTTTATAGACTGTGGATGGCATATATCTCCAGGAGTATTTTTCGTTATAAAGTATAGCTGTTTTATTCGGCGCTGAGTACTTAGGCCCCAATGAACAAATGCTCCAAAGAAAATTAACAAATGACCAAAAAAATTTGGGCATAAGTTCGTGAGAAACAAAAGCCCCAAAACCCTAAAAAAATCCCAAAAAAAAAAAAAAAAATGCCCCAATTAAAACAACATTCCGCTAAATTTTTCACATAATTTTTTTTATAATTTTTTTTTTTTGCCAAATATCTGTTCAAATGAAAATTTGCATACTGCTCTCAATGTTCTACTACAATAAACGCGATTACAAATAAGCTAACGATAACTGAGCGGCGCGGGTGTGGCTGCCAGACCCGTGCGGAAGCGGCGCGCGGACAGCTACGATAATTTTTATGTACTGATTACTTCAATTTACAAACGATTCCCGATATTTTTTCAGTTTAAGAAAATAAATAAAATACAAACAAAACAATAACATAAACCGGTTTCGTAGTTTATTTTTGGAGTATATTTGTTTATCAGTCATGAAAAAAAAATGTATTTAGGCCCCAAACTTACAAATTAAAAATTAATAATAAATGAACTTGGAATAAAAAATTAACTTGGGCCATTTGTTCAATTTTTTGGGGCATTTGTTCATCAGCGCCGTTTTATTGGCGTAGTTTTTGCATTTATCTTTCTGCTGCATGCTAGAACTTGTAATATGATTTTGAATGGTACTATTAATTCGTGATCTACACCTGTGAAAGATGGTGTAGTTTCTGGATCGGAAAAAAATCTTCTTGTAGTATTTTCGTTATTTGAGTTTCATTTTCCGTATTTTTTTGTATCGAGTCGAGCAGTGATAAGGATCAAAACAAACCTAGATATACCCTCTGCCAATGATGTGTGGCGGGTATACCAAGCTACAAAAAAAAAAAAAACGATGCATTCATACCAACAAACACAACTACCATGAGCTATGTTAGTAGTATTACCACATAATTTTTATACCCTATACCACTATGTGGTTTGGGTATAATGACTTTGTGCTGCTGTTTGTAACTACCAAAAATATTTGACCTAGACCCATCTTTAATTATACCGATCGAATCAGAATCACTATCTGATTCGATTTAACGATGTCCGTCCGTCCGTCCGTCTGTGTGTCCATGTAAAGTTTTAATCAAACTGTAGGTCGCAAATATGAATATATTTTGATGAAATTTGGTATATAAGCTTTTATCGGCCATAAGATAAATGCTGCTGAAATTGGTGAGAATCGGTCCATGTTCAGACCTAGCCCCCATACAAATGACCCCTATGAAATCGACTTAAATTGCCATAAGATCCAAATTATCATATAAATCTTAGTCAAATTGGGTTTGTATGTGTTTATTACATCTATTAATCAGTAGTCCAATAATGATCCCTATGGGATAACTCTTAGTCATAGGCCCCATATAGAGCTGCTTCCCGATCTTCACTTAAATCTATCAAAAAACAAAAATATTGCACTGATTCTTCTCAAATTTTGTTTGTATACATTTTTTGCAAAATACAAGAGACTTTACCAAACATGGTCAGGATCGGTCTATTTTTGGGCCTAGGCCCCATATAGATATAGCATCCGATATGAACTTTTTCATATCTGCAGCCGAAAAAATTTATAAAAATCCCACTCAAATTTGGTTTATGCTTATTTTCTATATCCAGTTAGTTGGGCCTGAGAGATAGAGTCTCTAAACGCATGGTATAGGGTATCGTATAGTCGGTCTAGACCGACTATAATATTCTTACTTGTTATCGTTATCTCCATATAATAAAAAAAATCACTAATATGAAAGAAAACATTTTATGATTAATGAAAAACGAAAATGAGAAATGAAAACTTAGAAACGAAAAATGGAAAATGAAAATTAAAAATTGAAAATTGAAAATTGAAAATTGAAAATTGAAAATTGAAAATTGAAAATTGAAAATTGAAAATTGAAAATTTAAAATTGAAAATTGAAAATTGAAAATTGAAAATTGAAAATTGAAAATTGAAAATTGAAAATTGAAAATTGAAAAATGAAAATTTAAGAACGAAAAATGAAAAATGAAAACCGAGAAACGAAAAATGCAAAATGAAAATTGAAAATTGAAAATTGAAAATTAACAAGTAAGAAAATTATAGTCAGTCTAGACCGACTATACGATACCCTATACCATGCGTTTAGAAACCCTATCTCTTAGGCCCAACTAACTGGACATTGAAAATAAGCAAAAACCAAATTTGAGAGGGATTTTTATTAATTTATTTGGCTGCAGATATGAAAAAGTTCATATCGGATGCTATATCTATAAAGGGACTAGGACCAAAAATGGACCGATCCTGATCATGTTTGGTAAAGTCTCTTGTATTTTGCAAAAATATGTACAAACAAAATTTGAGAAGAATCGGTGCAATATTTTTGTTTTTTAATAGATTTAACTGAAGATCGGGAAGCAGCTCTATATGGGGTCAAAGGTGTCATTTTTGGACTACTCATTAGTGGATGTAATGAACGCATACAAACCCAATTTGAGTAAGATCTATATGACAATTTGGATCTTATGGCAATTTATGTCGATTTCATATGGGTAATTTGTATGGGGGCTAGGTCTGAACATGGACCGTTTCTCACCAATTTCAATAGCGTTCATTCCATGGCCGATGAAAGCTTATATACCAACTTTCATCAAAATATATTCATATTTGCGACCTGCAGTTTGATTACAAGCTTTACATGGACACACAGACGGACGGACGGACGGACGGACGGACATTGTTAAATCAACTCAGAAAGTGATTCTGATTCGATCGGTATAATTAAAGATGGGTCTAGGTCAAATATTTTTGGTTGTTACAAACAGCAGCACAGAGTCATTATACCCAAACCACATAGTGGTATAGGGTATAAAAAGTGAAATATTAACAACGAAAAATTAAAAATAAAAAATGAAAACTGAGAAACGAAAAATGAAAAATAAAATTGAAAATTGAAAACCGAAAAATGAAAAATTAAAAATGAAAAATGAAATACGAAAAAGGAAAAATGAAAAATGAAAACTGAGTTATGAAAAATTAAAAATGAAAACTGAAAAATTAAAAATGAAAAATGAAAAAGAAAAATAAAATATGAAAAAGGAATGATGAAAAATTAAAGATTAAAAATTAAAAATGAAAAATGGAAAATGGAAAATGAAAAATTTAAAATGAAAACTGAAAAATGAAAAATGGAAAATGAAAAATGAAAAATGAAAAATGAAAAATGGAAAATAAAAAATGAAAATTGAAAACTAGAAATGAAAACTGAAAAATGAACAAGTAAGAAAATTATAGTCGGTCTAGACCGACTATACGATACCCTATACCATGAGTTTAGAAACCCTATCTCTTAGGCCCAACTAACTGGACATAGAAAATAAGCAAAAACCAAATTTTAGTGGGATTTTTATTAATTTTTTTGACTGCAGATATGAAAAAGTTCATATCGGATGCTATATCTATATGGGAACTAGGTCCAAAAATGGACCAATCCTGATCATGTTTGGTAAAGTCTCTTGTATTTTGCAAGAATATATACAAACAAAATTTGAGAAGAATCAGTGCAATATTTTTGTTTTTAATAGATTTAAGTGAAGACCGGGAAGCAGTCTATATGGGGCCAAAGGGATCATTTTTGGACTACTCATTAATGGGTGTAATGAATGCATACAAACCGAATTTGAGTAAGATCTATATGACAATTTGGATCTTATGGCAATTTATGTCGATTTCATAGGGGTAATTTGTATGGGGGCTAGGTCTGAACATGGACCGATTCTCACCAATTTCAATAGCGTTCATTCCATGACCGGTGAGAGCTTATATACCAAATTTCATCAAAATATATTCATATTTGCGACCTGCAGTTTGATTACAAGGTTTACATGGACACACAGACGGACGGACGGACGGACGGACGGACGGACATTGTTAAATCAACTCAAAAAGTGATTCTGATTCGATCGGTATAATTAAATATGGGTCTAGGTCAAATATTTTTGGTTGTTACAAACAGCAGCACAAAGTCATTATACCCAAACCACATAGTGGTATAGGGTATAAAAATGAAAAATGAAAAATGGAAAATAAAAAATGAAAAATGAAAATTGTAAACTAGAAATGAAAACTGAAAAATGAAAAATGAAAAATGGAACATAAAAAATGAAAATTGAAAACTAGATATGAAAACTGAAAAATTAAAAATGAAAAATGAAGACTGAAATATGAAAAAGAAAAGTGATAGATGCAAAATGAAAAATTAAAAATTAAAAATGAAAAATGAAAAATGAAAAATGAAAAATTAAAAATGGAAAATGAAAAATTAAAACAGAAAAATGAAATATGAAAAATGAAAAAAGAAAAATAAAATACGAAAAAGGAATAATGAAAAATTAGAGAAAATTAAAATGGAAAAAATGGAAAATTAAAAATTAAAAATTAAAAATTAAAAATTAAAAATTAAAAATTAAAAATTAAAAATTAAAAATTAAAAATTAAAAATTAAAAATTAAAAATGAAAAATTAGAAATTAAAAATTTAATCTGAAAACTTAAAAATGGAAAATGAAATACGAAAAATGAAAAATTAGAGATTAGAAAAAGGAAAAATTAAAAATAAAAGATGAAAAATGAAAAATGAAAAATAAAAACTGAGAAATTAAATTGCAAAATTAAATTTAACAAGTAAGAAAATTATAGTCGGTCTAGACCGACTATACGATACCCTATACCATGCGTTTAGAAACCCTATCTCTTAGGCTCAACTAACTGGACATTGAAAATAAGCAAAAACCAAATTTGAGTGGGATTTTTATTAATTTTTTTGGCTGCAGATATGAAAAAGTTAATATCGGATGCTATATCTATAAAGGGACTAGGTCCAAAAATTGACCGATCCTGATCATGTTTGGTAAAGTCTCTTGTATTTTGCAAAAATATGTACAAACAAAATTTGAGAAGAATCAGTGCAATATTTTTGTTTTTTAATAGATTTAAGTGAAGATCGGGAAGCAGCTCTATATGGGGTCAAAGGGATCATTTTTGGACTACTCATTAGTGGATGTAATGAACGCATACACACCCAATTTGAGTAAGATCTATATGACAATTTGGATCTTATGACAATTTATGTCGATTTCATAGGGGTAATTTGTATGAGGGCTAGGTCTGAACATGGACCGATTCTCACTAATTTCAATAGCGTTCATTCCATGGCCGATGAAAGCTTATATACCAAATTTCATCAAAATATATTCATTTTTGCGACCTGCAGTTTGATTACAAGCTTTACATGGACACACAGACGGACGGACGGACGGACGGACGGACGGACGGACGGACGGACGGACGGACGGACGGACGGACGGACATTGTTAAATAAACTCAGAAAGTGATTCTGATTCGATCGGTATAATTAAAGATGGGTCTAGGTCAAATATTTTTGGTTGTTACAAACAGCAGCACAAAGTCATTATACCCAAACCACATAGTGGTATAGGGTATAAAAATTAAAAATTAAATATTAAAAGTTTTAATTTCTAAATTTAGTTTCTTACCGGTTATTATTATATATATTTTTTTTTTTGGTGCTGCTAATTTAGAAAAAAAATATTTTAAAATTTGCTTATTTTTATTGTTAATAATTTTTTGCCAAGAATAATTTTTTTTTTTTGCATTATCGCATAACTTCTAAGGTCTCAAAACATTCTAATAGGGACCAAGCTTTGAGTATTATAATGCCGGCTGCGTTAAATAATGAATTTTATTAGTGTGCTATGAAATGCTTAGAGAACTTATAGGATTTCGACTCTAGTAATCGAATAGTAATTAATTTATTCTATGTAAGACATGATCATTATTTTTATAAATAGAAATTATAATAGAAACAGACCGAGAAGAAAAACACCTGGTCATCAAAACTAGCTAATACTGAAATTTTCAGATTTTTATCTCATTTTTATCCGAAAGGGTTAAAAACAAGGTTCAGAAAATACACACACGAAACACACAATGTTCTGTTCAAAAGCAGCCAACACATATCTTTATTTTCATATCAATTATGTGCGTTTAAAAATTTTCTACGGTGCCCAACACAACCATGACTGTGTTCATCTTAGTATATGCTTTCTTAAACACGACTTAAAATATAACTGAACTCGAACCTGTTTATTGTACATGTTCGTGTTTTGTTTCAGCACACGTACCAGAACATGAATTTCAAATAAAGCAACACTCAAAAATGTGTGCTTTATGTGTGATTGAAAAAAAAAGTATGTGATAGAAAAATGTTCGTGTAAATAACGAAATATTAAAACGAACACAGTCATGGTTGTGTTGGGCACCGAAGAAAATTTAAAAACAAACATAATTGATATGAAAATAAAAATATGTGTGTGTTGGTCTAAGTTATGTTTGTTTACATATATGTACGAGTTTTTATTCAGTGTGTGTTTTTTTCTGAACTCTGGTTAAAAAATAAAGTATGATAACATATTTGGAAATATTCAAAATAAACATTAACGATTGTTAAGCAGAACTATTTATGTTCGCTACAAGTAACGCACAGTACTTTTCTGTAGCGAAACTAAAATTCAGTTTTAACAAATAAATCGTGCTCATATTTGAACACGTACATATGATTTATTATTACCTACATGTCTAAGTATTAATTTTGGCTTGAATTATAACATCGAAAACTTAGTGTCGTATTCGTAGCATGTGTATTTCAATAAATAGAAGTTGTCTTAAAAGAAATTATTTTAAAGTGTACTTTAATACCTTCTTCTAGAATAATTTTTCACAATAAAATATATAAGGATCCATAATTTAAAATGCCATACATTTAATTATTATACCCCAACATCGATTTTTGTACACTAAATGACTCATTGTGGGGTGGACGAATGAGACAAAATTTAATGAAAGGAACATTATCGGCTGTTTTAGTAACTTAATTTAGTGAATCGCCAGTAAATATTTTAAAAAGTACACCCTCAAACTTTAATATAGCAGCCACTGCTTAGTTCATGTCACACTTTTATTATTGTAACGCTTAACTTTCGACACATTTTTGTTCATGTTTTCTTAGAAATACAGCTCTTGACATTATCTACAAAATACTTTCACTACAGAATTCCAATTTAATGGAAACCCTTATAACAATGGATTTATTAAATACAAAAGGAATACATTAACAAAATCAGTATACGAAAATCTTTTTAAACTTTTAAACTCTTTTAATGGTCGCCATGATGAGGACGGAGAACATTTCCAACAAAAGCATATTGATGAATAAATTTCTCAAAAGTTGGTGTTCGTGTTCTTCTTAAGGCCACCCTAGCCCACAACAAATTTGAGCATAAGAATAGACTTATTAGATTTTGTGTTGTTTTATTTGAATGTTTAGTTGTGTTTCTGCTAAAAGTCATCTAAAACTTTAGACAGTAATTAAAGAACTTGTTTACAACTTAAAAGATTTTTCGTTTCTATAGTTTTTGAATAGTGACAATAAGAAAATAGGGGACGTCTTCTATTCAATCTGCAATCATGACATGATACAATTAAATTAAAATTCACTTTAAAAGTTGTTCCAGATTTTTTTCTTCGTTTTAATTTATTTTTGTTATTGCTGTAGTTGAAAATTCAATTTTCGACAATTTTGCATAGATGAACTTTGTAGTAGTCAAAACAGTGGTTTGATTCTCATATCGTTCATATTTAATCTAGTTGCGAAATAAATTACAAATTCTGTAATTCTGTTTATTTAGTTACATAATTCTATTTTTTATACCCTATACCACTATGTGGTTTGGGTATAATGACTTTGTGCTGCTGTTTGTAACAAGCAAAAATATTTGACATACACCCATCTTTAATTATACCGATCGAATCAGAATCACTATCTGATCGAATCAGAATCACTATCTGATTCGATTTAACGATGTCCGTCCGTCCGTCCGTCCGCCCGTCTGTGTGTCCATGTAAAGCTTGTAATCAAACTGCAGGTCGCAAATATGAATATATTTTGATGAAATTTGGTATTTAATCTTTTATCGGCCATGGAATGAAATTGGTGAGAATCGGTCCATGTTCAGACCTAGCCCCCATACAAATGACCCCTATGAAATCAACATATATTGCCTAGGGTGGCCCTTCGTTATATGGAGGAAAAAAAGTGTTCAAACTATCAGTCTCACCACATAGAAATATGCGAATAGCAAAAAAACTGAGAAATAAAAAGTATTGGGCCAATCAAAAGGCGTTTAGTCGTGGCGCAAAGCGATTGAAAATTTCAAGTGTGTTTATATGGGGAAAATATGACTTTTTTTTTCAGATTTTACGAAAATTTCGTTCTATAGTTTATTTTTTCCGACAAGCTGTTATATAATTCAGGATCAGCATTAAATTATCCCTTCAAAAGGCTATAAAACTTCCAAATCAAATAAAACCTCGCCAAGAAATAGCAAATGCCCCAGACCACTTTTGTGCCAAAAAAAAACTAGGTCATGAAATTTGATGGCATTTTTTTCAACTTTGACAAATTGATTAAAGCCATCATTCCTTTTTGGCCTCTATACTTATAAGTACTCAGATATGAAGTATTGTTTTATTACCACGTTGTTAACCTATTGCGCACTGAGGCAGAAATTTTGAATTTTTTTTGATACAATTTTTAAAACTCCTTTTTCAAGTTTGAAAAAATTTTCTTAAACAAAATTTAAGAAAATGAATCTATCACTTTAAGATTTTATTATATATGTGTTGCAGATTAACTGTGTGAATTTTTAAGTAAATCCCTCTGCCAGAATTTTTTTGACAAGGATTTTATTTTTGCGGATTTCGAGAAATTTTGGATTTTTGTGAAATATTCTGTAAATGTACTCTTTCTAATACTTTGTATCAAAAATTCATCACTTTTCTACTTTTAAATTTTATATTTTATCTTAATAGCATAGGGTTTCGGAAAAAAGTAATATGACTCCATTAACCCTTTTGGAATTGGGGTCACATATGACCCCAAGCTAATAAAAGACAATTTATTCAAAAAATCCAAATGTTTTGTAAGTGCTGTCCAATTTTTAGGTGCGACACTTAAAATATAATAACCAAATGTGTAGAAGTTTCGCTCCAAAAATTTGGATAAATCCGAGAATGTTAACCCATTATTTGCCAAGGTCAGCTTTGGATTTTAAGATATTTTTAAGTAAAAATGACCTAAAACGAGTTTTTCTATTAAATTCGTTGATACCACTATTTCGAATTTAAGAAAAATAATGCGGTTATTTTTTATTTATTTAAAGCTTCAGTGCTCCAGGTATCAAAATAATCCATTGTGATATATCTTTTGTGCAATTATCTGCTTATTGCTCGCGAATATAAAGTAAAACAAATTTTAACCAATTTTGTTATAAAACTACTTTATGTAATAAAGTAATAGTTGAATTTTTTGCTGTCTCACCCACCAATTTTGAATTATTTTATATTGATAAAAAACGCCAAAAAAAATTTTTTCAGGTCAATCGGTGAAGATGCCATTACTTATAATGGTTGACATTTTTTGATTTTTTATAATCGGTCGCTTTATATTATCTTCAATGTCACCTACATGTTTTGAAACTTCTACCATTTTATTTCCCAGTTTTAAATAGTTTATTAAATAAAAGTAAATTTCAAATATAATAATATATATAAAAGGTAATATTAAATCAAAGTGAATTTCAAAAAAGTCCTATTTTTTAGACACATGACCTAAGTTGTTTTAATTTATATTCGCGAGCAATAAGCAGATAATTGCACCAGAGATATATCACAATGGATAATTTTGATCTCAGGAGCACTTAAGGGTTAAATAAATAAAAATTAACCGAATTATTTTTCTTAAATTCTAAATGGTGGTATCAACGAGTTTATTAGAAAAACTCGTTTTAGGTCATTTTTATTTTAAAATATCTTAAAATCCAAAGCTGGCCTTGGCAAATAATAGGTTAATGTTCTCGGATTTATCCCCAATTTTTGGAACGAAACTTGTACACATTTGGTTATTGCATTTTAAGCGTCGCATCTAAAAATTGGACAGCACTTACACAATATTTAAATTTTTTGCATAAATTGTCTTTTATTAGTTTGGGGTCATATGTGGCCCCAATTCCAAAAGGTTTAATGGAGTCATATTATTTTTTTCCGAAACCCTGGGCTATTGAGATAAAATATAGCATTTAAAAGTAGAAAAGTGATGAATTTTTGATACAAAGTATTTAGAAAGAGTGCATTTATAGAATATTTCACAAAAATCCAATTTTTCTCGAAATCCGCAAAAAAAAAATCCTTGTCAAAAAAATTGTCGTAGAGGGATTTACTTAAAAATTGACACATTTAATCTGCAACATGTATTCAGTAAAACCTTAAAGTGAAAGATTCAGTTTTTTAAATTTTGTTTAAGAAAATTTTTTCAAACTTGAAAAAGAAGTTTTAAAAATTTTTTAAAAAAATTTCCAATTTTCGGTCTCAATGCGCAATAGGTTAGCAACGTGGTAATAAAACAATACTTCATATCTGAGTACTTATAAGTATAGAGACCAAAAAGAATGATGGCTTTAATCAATTCCTCAAAGTTGAAAAAATGCCATCAAATTTCATGACCTAGTTTTTTTTTTTGGCACAAAAGTGGTCTGGGGCATTTGCTATTTCTTGGCGAGTTTTTATTCGATTTTGAAGTTTTGTAGCCTCTTGAAGGGATAATTTAATACTGATCCTGAATTGTATAGCAGCTTGTCGGAAAAATTAAACAATAGAATGAAATTTTCGTAAAATCTGAAACAAAGTCATATTTTCCCCATATAAACACACTTGAAATTTTCAAACGCTTTGCGCCACGACTAATTTTTTCTCTGTATATGCCCACACTCGCTTCCATCAGCCGGATGTTTTCGCCTTATGTGAGACCCAGGTGAGTGAGGATGCTGATCCACAAGATTTTCATGTACCTGGTTATCACCTTCTATCCCTTTTTTTCTTTCCATAGGGGCCTTGCAATGTACATTCGTGACAATGTTGTGTACCAGTTCCAGCAGCATTATAACTGTAATGATGCAGAATTTAACTCACTTTGGGTTAAGTTCAAAATCAGGTCACACATTTTACATTTCGGGTTTCTTTACAGAAGCCCAAACATAGAAAGGGAGCATACCTATAATAGCTTCGATGCCCTTTCTGAATCCATAACTAGAATCCTAGAGAGTTGCCCGAATAGCGAAATCGTAGTTGCCGGCGATTTTAATATTCACAACTCTTCTTGGCTTCACCATTCGAGTCAAACAACTCCCGAAGGCCGTTACGTTGAGTTTTCGCCGCGCATAACCACTTAGCGCAACTAGTGAATGAACCAACGCACATTCCGTGCATTGAAGGGCAAAGACAGAATACTCTCGACCTTTTTCTAACTTCACACCCTGACAAGTATGAAGTGAAAATACTTGCACCTCTTGGTAATTCGGATCATTGTACCATTTCCGCTTCTCTTTCGTACTCTGTACTTCACAGTGTTTCAACACCAGCTATGAAACGCTCAGTTTTCATCTACGAAAAGGCTCGTTGGGCCGAGCTCAACGATTTCTTCAAGCATTTCAACTGGAAACTTTGTTTCCTAGATAATAATGTTGATGCTGCTGCGATAATGGCAGAAAAAATAATAGTGCTTGGTATGAGGTTATTCATTCCATCAAAGCGCATTTCGGCCAAACCTAATCAAAAATCTTGGTTTAACCAGACTTGCAGAGATGCAGTCAGATCCAGAGAGGAAGCATTCAGACTTTGGCGTGAAAATAAAAATTCCGTCACTGAACTGCTACGCAAACAGGCGAGAAATGAATGTGCCAAAGTACTAAGGCGCGAAAAGTTTCTTCACGATCAGCGTCTTCGTGCTAAAGTTCTTTCTGCTCCTCGGGTCGGCAAGAGCTTTTGGTCATTTGTTAAAAGATAAGGCTAACCTTTTAGCTGAACTTTTTGCAAAAAATTCATTTTTGCCGGATAGCGATCAACCACTGCCCGAACTCGAAAGAGTATCTTGTACTATGCCTAAAATATTCTTCCGAGCACGTGCAGTGAAAAAGGTTCTTTCGGATCTCAACATTAACAAGTCTCCGGGACCGGATGGTATACCAGCACTGGTGCTGAAACAGTGCTCTTCGACGCTAGCCAGTCCACTGGCCAACCTTTTCAGCCTTTCGTATCGTGCGGGAGTCTTTCCCTCTTGCTGGAAGGTTCCTAATGTCCAGCCAATACCTAAAAAGGGTGCGGCTAATAACCCTGAAAATTACCGTCCAATTGCAATCTGCTCTGCGCTCTCAAAGGTGATGGAGAGTATGATCAATATCCACCTTGTGAACTACCTAGAGGCCAACTCACTTCTTAATGATCGACAGTATGGCTTCCGTAGAAATCGTTCCACGGGAGACCTGTTAGCTCTACTTTCTAAGTGGTGGAGTCGATCCATTCGCAATTTTGGCGAAAGTAAAGTGGTTGCTCTGGATATTTCCAAGGCATTCGACCGTGTATGGCATGGTGCATTGATATCAAAGCTTATTGCATTTGGGGTCGGTAATGACTTCTCTCGATTTATATCGAGTTTTCTCAGAGACCGAACAATACGTGTTGTTATCGATGGGGTCTCATCTAATGAGTTTCAGCTTAATTCAGGGGTACCCCAAGGTTCCGTTCTCTCTCCTTCTCTTTTCCTTATCTTTCTGAACGACCTTCTTGGCCAAACTTTTAACTCTATATACTCTTTAGCAGATGACAGCAGCATTTGTCATTCATTTTCCTTTAATTGTGTGCCAAGCCTCTTGGAGGTTGGGGGCAAAAGGCGGACAATGAATGACACACTCAATCAAGACCTGCTAGCAATCTCCGAGTGGGTTAGGGTTGATTTTAATGCGCTGAAGACCCAATGTTGTATGTTGACCCATAGGGCCATGGAATCAACAATGTCATCTGTATATATGGGTGGTATAGGTATTGAGGAATCGGATACTCTTGATGTTCTGGGCATGAGAATTCAATATGATGTTCGTTGGAACGAGCATGTTTTTCAAGTGTCGAAAGAAGTATTCAAGTGTCTTGGTTTTCTAAAACGGTGTAGAAATTACTTCACTCCTTCTGATCTCCTTAAAATCTATACCACTTACATCCGACCGAAAATGGAATACAACTCCCATATATGGGCAGGGGCTTCGAAGTCTATTTTGGAGCTACTCATCAATGACAGTAGGGTATCCAATTCTATTGATTCATTGGAACACCGTCGGCATGTGGGTTGTGTAGCACTGTTCTACAGATGCTACCATGGGAAATGTTCTTCTGAGATTAGCGAACTTATTCCAAGTGCCCGAGTTTCGGTTCGCTCTACCCGCTTCTCTAGTAGATCACATCCGTTTGTAGTCTATTGTCCAGTTGACCGCACAACGCATTACAGAGAGAATTCGTTTATCAATCGAACTAGCCAGTTGTGGAATAAACTCCCCGCAGAAGTCTTTCCTGACAGTTATAATCTAATAAAATTTAAGTCAAATATCCATAAACACTACTCCCTCTCTCCTCCTTCCCATAACCTATTTTCCTTAAATCGACACAATGCACTGCATTTGTAGGGGGCATCCCCTGAGTGTTGGTTAAAAAAAAAAAAAGTGATGTGTCTTCGTCTATCTGATCCAATTCAAGAATTTTTGATAGTAAGAAATATTTAAAAATATACACTCATCTATACCTAATATAATAAAGGGATAATGTGTATTTGTTTGTTTGTAGCAGGTAATCTCCGCAACTACTCATCCGATCTTCATGAATTTTTCACAGAGTCTCACTGCGGATTTAGGAGGAGCTAAGGGCTATAATTTTTTTTAAATATTTTTAGTAGGCGGGGCACTTCCCATACAAAATAAATTTTCAATGTCATATATGTGACCTTCTCCGAGAAAACGGACCTAGTGTGTCAAAAAACGGGTTGTATCAAAAACGGTGGATTCTGGTACATAAAAGGGTGTAGAAAATATAAATGCGTTTTTTTCTGTAAACTTAGGTGCCTTTTCTCGGATAAGGTGACATATATTGAGTACTATGATAGGGAGATCTTTGCAAATTAATATTAGTAGCTAGCTTATTAATGTTGGTAGCTATGCCGGAAATTCGCGGGATACAAAGTATATTTCGAGCACTATGAAAGAGACAGCTTTGCAAATCTGTCTTAGATCATCTATTACACAGTGCAACACGAAAAAATATAACCGTATACGGACACCACTACGTGAGAAAAAAATAAAAAAGACCCGTGCTCCCAGTTTTGCCCCAAGTCATGAACTTTCTTTTTATGTGCCCCCAAAGATTTTGGACCTCGGTGTCATTCTTGCAAAGAAGTGATCAATTTCTCAGGCTCATATCTTGCAAATCGTTCGGAATTTACTGCCTGAGGCAAAGTTGTTGCCCATGGAAAAACGGTACAATAGCAAGAAACTCAACGCATTTCTTGCAGAGGTAATACCACTTTTATTGATGCACTGTTTTGCATTCCTTTTTTGATTTCTTTTCTAATTCATTTCAGGTGTTGGTGGAGTCACAAGATCACCCTGTAGGATGTTAATCAAGTATTTGAAGAAGAAAAAGCTGATGATGGATGGCACTCTGGAAGCAACGTGCCTGTGGACACCATAAGTTCTGAATCAGAGTCAGATTCGGATGATTCGGACGACAATTTGGATCCACAACTAAAGAGAGTGCGATTTGCAAGTCCTGGCCATCAAAATTATAAAAATAATACGTATGTATATTTTTTTATTATTTCTGTAATGGATAGCAGCATAGTATCTCAATGTTAAAGTAAAGAAAAAACAAATGAAATTAAAAAATTTTCGGGAAATTTTTCTCTTTTGCGGCTTCCTAAGCGCTACCTAAAAGGTGTTAAGAATCATCCCTATGAAGTTCATATGTTCTAGAACTTTGTTTGCTGATATCTTAGGTACATTTTTGTAGTTGATTATTTCCTTGAGTTTTGAACGGCTTGCCACCTATGGACCTGAACAAGCGAAAAAATTTAAAAAAAAATCGAATTTTTTAAAGCCTTTACGATTTTGATCTTGAAGATGATGTTTTTTGATTTTATATGTTTAAAATAAGAAAAAATTCAAATTAGTGTTACGAATTGAGTTACAAAACATTTACTTTGATAGATATCCCACTCGGATCTCACTAAGCGACCAAAGCGCTCTAAACGAAACTACCTAAGCTTTCTTTTGAGCAAAAAAATGGTGTCAAAAAAATTTTTTATTTTGAAAAAAAAAGTAAAAAAAAAAATTTTTTTTTTTGTAAATTTTATTTTTCGAGAGATTGAAGAAATGGCTATCTAAACTATTTGGGAAAAATTTTGCTAAGAATAATAGGTAGGAAGTACGTGGATGAGAAAATCACCTATTTGGCCAAAATGTCAAATTTTCACCCCCTCTAACTCAGAGAGTTCTTGGCCGATCTTGTTAAAAAATTGTGCCTAAACTGCTATCCAATAGGACTGACATGCAAATTTCATCCCAATCGTAAGACATCGGCTTCAAAAGTTGGGTGACTTGACATGCATTGCCCATATATATAGTTTTAATATTAATTTAAAATTATTTCATTAAGCCTTAGCTAGCATTCTGATGAAGAATAAAATGCGAAGTCATATAATATCAAGATAAGGAAAATATATAAATGAACATAAAAAGTTTGGTCTGTTAACGTTAAAGCCATTTTAGTATGGTAACGTAGTAATTTCATCTTGACTTGGAATTTCTCACTGCCCTAGAAAATGACACCGAAAATGTTATCTGAATCTAAAAAACTGAATCTTAATATGTAGTTAGGCTCGTATACGTATGATTAATTAACACTCATTCGTTTATGTTTGTTTTTTCAATAAAATTGAGAATTAAGCGTTGTAAAGAAAATTTTTTGCAATTTCCCACTTTAGCAAAACTTTTGTGGGGACGATGTTATCGATTATACTTCGAACACAAAGCGTCGTGTTATCTTTTATATATCAAAAACTTAATGTTGTAGATAAGAACGTTGGAAGAAAGTATCTTTTTTTAAAAAGATATTATCATTATATTTAAACGGGCGGCTTAGGAGCGTTAGATCGAACTAGTAATAAAATATATACTGTTAGAGCAATCGAATTATACTTCGGTTAATCTGTAAGAACAATTAATGTTTAAGAAAAAATTTACGCCGTATATAATTAATTTTTTAAGACACTAAACTTAACTACATAAATTATTAGTAACTTGCAGATTCCAGCGCTCTAAATTCGAGTAAAATTTCTAGGCAGCTTTATTTCTCAACTTAGCCAATGCTCAAACCAACACGTTTATGTTTTATTATTTTTGTGAATGAAGATAACAAACTCATTAACAAACACATTAACAAATTTAATAAAACACACATAGCAACTTTAAATGCAATTTAATCAAAATATAGGAAAAAATTAAAAAATTTGTAAATCTGCAAAACTGCTAAAAAGAAATACATTTCAATTGATATATGTTTAGTCAAAATTGGGATAAAACGGTAGAACAAAACATCGGTCACAAGAAATCGCCTAGCCTATTAGTATTATAGATGACAAAATCTTGTATATTTAATCACTATAAACTTTCGTCACGAATGGACCCTACAAATATTTATATATCAATCGGTTTATAAGTAAATTGGTCCTACAATAATTTAAGATATGATAATATAACTATAAAAGTCTTTCTATCACTAAGCATCCCTAAGCAGGCCAAAAGTTCATGTGCAAAATAAGTGCAATTGCCATTTCCACGACATATCTATGAGTATTAGTTAGGGTTGTCAACATGTTAGGAATTATTCTATTAATCGATGAAGCAATTAAAACTTTTAACGAACAAATAAAAATGGTGACTGCTAGCAAATAATCCAAACATGTGGATTATTCGAAAAAATGGAGTAATTTCTAAATGCATTTTAAGGAAAAAAAACATTAATTTATTTTGAAAAATCATCAATTTATATAAAAACAAATTAAAGAATGGTAATATTTATTACAAAGTTTAACCATAGTAGTTGTGAGATTTAATTTCAATTTATTTTGATATATGTTTTTAAGCTTTTTAATTTAAAACAAGTCAAAATATTATAGTCGGTCTAGACCGACAAGACGTTAACATATACCAGTTACTTATTATGACTTTCATGAAATAAACGATAATGATCTGACCTGTGAGCTTTACAGTATTGTTTGGGATTTAATCTGTTATATGCCCTTGGTGTATGATCAGCTCAACTTTTTAGAACACAACTTACTAAACGTTTTTAAAGGGTCTGTTCCAGTTAAGACGTTTAAACAGGACTTTAAGAATAAAACATGGTCAGAAGGGAAATTAAAGCGTCAATTGCTCGAAGAGCTTTTGCTTATAAAAGGTGGAAAATTTTTAAAACTGACAAATTGCATGTCGAATTTAAATATGCATGAAGAGATGCTAATCTGAAAATAAAAAATGGAAAATCTGAGTTCTGTTCGCATCGTTTTTCATCTGCAGTCGGATCAAAGAAAACTTGGATAGTCATACGTGAAATTACTACAGGTAAATCACCTTGTAGAGTGGAAACTGATGTTGACGTCAATGAGATAAATAAGGCTTTCATAAAACTTCCAAATGTTCCTCCTAATGCCGGTTATTATGATCAAAATCTACCTTCTAATATTAGCTGCAGTCCATTTAGCTTTGATTTTGTATGTGAAGCAGATGTATTGTCGACATGTCTTGCAATTAAATCAAACTTAGTTGGGTTTGATGAACTGCACCTTAAATTTTTTTAAATAACTATCCACCAATTGTTACCATAAATCACTTATATATTGAATAATATAATTACAAAATGCATTTTTCCTACAAACTGAAGTTTGCTAGAACTATACCAATACCTAAATCTAGCAAAGAATATCGACCTATCGCCATTCTACCTTATTTATCAAAAGATTTATCAAAAGTATTTGAACGTCTACCCCATAAACAATTAAATAAATTCATTAATGATAATAATTTATTAGCGAACAGACACTCCGGTTTTAGACCAAAGCACAGTTGCATAACGGCTTTAATTGATGTTTCTGAAGAAATACGGTGACGTATCGATGCTGGTGATGCAGCACTGCTTGTTATACTGGATTATTCCAAAGCTTTCGATATGGTATATCATGATGTTATTTGCTTTAAGCTACATAAAATGTTTAATTTCTCTTTATTTTCTACCCGATTGTAATCATCGTATTCATCAGGTCGCTCTCAGTCTGTTCTTATAAATAATAAAACTTCTTATTCTTTTCCAGTTTTAAAGGGTGTGCTGCAGGGTTCTATACTTGGACCTATACTTTTTACAATATCTGTTAATGATCTACGACGACAACTGCAATACTGTAATATGCATATGTACGCTGATGATGTGCAACTCTATGTCAATAGTCACATCGATAATTGCATTGAAAATATTAACATGGAGCTTGGAAGAGTCAACGGATAGGCAAATGCGAATGGACTGTACATCAATCCTCACAAGTCTAAGTGTTTAGTATTAGCCAAAGGAATATTGATCTTGCCCCAGGAGCCAATATTACTTCTGAATAATCAACGAATAAAAATAATACAAACTGCGAAAATATTGGTGTTACTTTTAGCGGCTCACTGACGTTATCTCACCACATAAATATTGATTCAGGGAAAACTTTTACAATGTTACGGACTTTATTGTATACCCAATACTTTACACCACAAAAAATTCGTATATTAATTGCTAAAACTTATCTCATTCCCACCTTGTTATACGGATGCGAAATATATACAAAAAATGAACCCAGAAGTAGTACAAAACTTCTATGAACGTATAACTCCATATTAAGGTATGTTTTTAGCTTGGGAAAATATGACCACATTTCTCAGTTCTCTAAACAGCTTAAAGGAGTAACTTTTTCTGATCTGTTGAACATTAGAAAATTGATACTTTTACATAAAGTTATATTCACTCGCCATCCAATGCATCCATTCTGAAAATTTGAATTACCGAACTCTGAAAGGACCAATGATATTATACGGCCTGTTAAATACGAAAACTCTCTTTCAAAATTTCAACTCTATGTGAATTCAATCCGTCTTTGGAAATTTATAAGCAACGCCCAACAGTTTAAGAAACAAATTTTTAAATTCCATGCATAAAGCTCGACGAATTTGTCGGCAAAAATTCGTTGCGTAAATTCGTTGAATGAAATACAATTACGACGAATTCACATAGCTGCTGTAACGTCTTTTTACAAACAAGTAATTTATATAAATAAATATTGGAAAAATATGAATAAAAGAATTTTTAACTTTGTACGAGTTATTACAGTCGTAAACATCATATTCACGATGGTAAAACCTTTTTTTTTGTACGGCATCGTTTAATTTTTAATTCTGAAAAACTTCCATAAATTTTCATTAATAAATTAATTTTATGTCATTTTTGTTTATATGGTGCAGCTGATAGTGTGACTATCTTTAACATAATCATGTGAGTCCGATCACTGAGGATATGTGTAAACATCTAGTAATTAAAGATTTTTTCATGGCACTATTTTAAAATCAAACAGAAAGCGTCTTCTATGTATCACTCATAGCAATAAACTGCTGGGTCTCTGCTAATATAAAAATATTTATTATTTAAACCAAATAATTTTTATTTTTTCATTTTTATACCCTATACCACTATGTGGTTTGGGTATAATGACTTTGTGCTGCTGTTTGTAACAACCAAAAATATTTGACCTAGACCCATCTTTAATTATACCGATCGAATCAGAATCACTTTCTGAGTTGATTTAACAATGTCCGTTCGTCCGTCCGTCCGTCTGTGTGTCCATGTAAAGCTTGTAATCAAACTGCAGGTCGCATATATAAACATATTTTGATGAAATTTGGTACATAAGCTTTTATCGGCCATGGGATGAACGCTATTGAAATTGGTGAGAATCGGTCCATGTTCAGACCTAGCCCCCATACACATTACCCATATGAAATCGACATAAATTGCCATAAGATCCAAATTGTCATATAGATCTTACTCAAATTGGGTTTGTATGCGTTCATTACATCCACTAATGGGTAGTCCAAAAATGATCCCTTTGACCCCATATAGAGCTGCTTCCCGATCTTCAGTTAAATCTATTAAAAAACAAAAATATTGCACTGATTCTTCTCAAATTTTGTTTGTACATATTTTTGCAAAAAACAAGAGACTTTACCAAACATGATCAGGATCGGTCCATTTTTGGACCTAGCCCCTTTATAGATATAGCATCCGATATGAACTTTTTTATATCTGCAGCCAAAAAAATTAATAAAAATCCCACTCAAATTTGGTTTTTGCTTATTTTCTATGTCCAGTTAGTTGGGCCTAAGAGATAGGGTTTCTAAACGCATGGTATAGGGTATCGTATAGTCGGTCTAGACCGACTATAATTTTCTTACTTGTTTATTTTTCAATTTTCATTTTTCGTTTTTCATTTCTCATTTTTGTTTTTCATTTTTCATTTTTTTATTTTTCATTTTTTTATTTTTAATTTTAATTTTTCATGTCCCATTTTTTATTTTTCCTTTATAATTTTTAATTTTTTTGTTTCATATTTCATTTTTCGTTTTTCATTTTTTATTTTTCACTTTTCATTTGTGATTTTTTATTTTTTAGTTTTCATTTTTCGTTTTTCGATTTTCATTTTTCATCTTTCATTTTTTCATTTGTAATTTTTTATTTTTCGTTTTTCATTTTTATTTTTAATTTTTTATTTTTCATTTTTTATTTTTTATTTTTCGTTTTTCATTTTTATTTTTCATTTTTCATTTTTCATTTTTATTTTGAATTTTTTATTTATTATTTTTCTTTTTTTATTTTTTATCTTTCATTTTGAAACAAGTTATTACATATCATAATTTTTCAAAAATACAATCATTAGTCACACCGATTGTGTCTTACGGCTCACATGTTATGACGTTTTTGAATTTTACCCACTTACACATCAAAAAAAGAAGCACTAAACGAAAATGAATAAATATTAACAAAAAACTATGTAAAAGAAAATTATATAATTAAAAATAGATTTTATTTAACTTATAAGTTATAAATAAAATATAAAACAATTCCTAAAGACAAAAATAACTTTATTTACTAAAACATTTGAAATAATAAAATAACTCTACACCAATTTATTCGTTGTTCGTCGGCGTTAGAAATAGAAATAAACCTATCGCAGAATTCGTTTCGCACTATGTATTTCGTTCATCGTACTGATTGTGTGCAGTTTCATATACAAAAATGTGTTTTATTTCTGACGACGAATATTCGGAACGAAAAATTCGTCGTTCGTCCTAGTTGTGTTTCAAACTTAATTTTATTTATTTATTTTTTTCTTCCTTTTTGCTTTGTTAGTCAATTTTTTCTTAACTTTTTTATAAATTCGTAATATTTTAATGCAATTTTTTTTTTTATTATTTTGAACTTAATCATTATATTAAAGCAATTATAATAATCAACAATGTAAAAATCCTTAACTATAATTATAAAAATTTTATCTTGTTGTTTTGGAAAACCAATATATACAAATACAAATAAGCGGGTACTAGATCCAACCAAGCAGCCATTTTTACCTATTTCAATAGCATTTGTCAAATGGCTGATAAAAGCTTGTATACTAACTTTAATAGAAATATATTAATATTTGCGACCTGCAGGTTGATTGCACAGTTTTCATGGACACACATGGATGGAAAGACATACACACGGACGAACAGACGGGCGGACGGAAATCGCTCAATCGTCTCAGAAAGTGATTCTTAGTGGATCTAGGTCATATGTTTTTGGTGGTTACATACATCAGCACAAAGTCAAAATGGAAATACAATTGAAGAATTTTTAAAACTTGGTTGCCTGATCGATCAATAAAAACACCTTTTCACCTCTCTGCGACCAAAGCTACATGCATGTATTAATAAGACAGTCATTTTCTAAGCTATTATTCCTCTATATATTAAAATTAGTTATTGGCCAGATTACCAGTATCCCATATTTATGACATTTACCAATATATAGTGAGGATATTATGAATTTCTATTGATATTTCTAACTATCAAAAGTGATTGGCCTATACCGAACAAAGGCGTATCACTTACTTAATCCATTAAATGTTATCCATCCTTCTGTCTGTCTGTGTGTGCGCCCGTGTTAGTCTAGACTTAAATTACTTATTTGTTTTCAATTTGGTTTTTTTTATTGAACTTTAAGTCCATATGTTTTATAAGATTTAATTTATATTTTATTTAATATCTTCATTTTTCTGACAACGTTATTTAAGCTCTTTTGTCTAGAGCAGCTTACGTTTCCATATTTATTTTTTTAATACTACTAGGATTGCTGCACTACTGTCATTTACAATGTCGTTGTTGCTTAGATCCTAATTTGTTACTGACTGTGCAATGTACGTAAATTCTACTTAATTGAATGGACTTATTAAGAATTATGTCAATTCCTAGCGGATATTTTTCTTTTTTTTTTTTCTAAGTTAAATCTTATTATACTAGCTAGACTTCATACTTAACTTTTGATATTAAGTGTGTGTTCGTAGTTGTTGTTGAATTATTATTTTTTTTTTTTTTTTTTTTTTGGAAAATAAGCTTATTTTTTTGCTGATAATATTTTTTTTTACTCACAATTATGAGGGGAATTAAATTAAACATAAGGAAAATATTTAAACCAAAAAAGAAAATAAAACTAGAACAATTTAATTCAAGGCAGGCCGCCGTCCAGTGGACCATTTCACGAGAAGGCAGTCAAAAGTCTATAATTATTGATTGCATTAGGATTGATATGCGTTTTTTTTTTTGGTTTTGTAGACGGGAGCTTAGCCTTTAATTTTTCTATAAAACGTAAATAACGACAAATAATAAAAAAGGTTATGGAGGGTTTAATATACATTTTCATTTTTAATTGAATCTTGGTACAATAGTGAAGTGTTAAAAGGTTAACAAAGGTTTTTTATATAATGTCATATACAATATTCACTTAGTTTTACAACTGAAACTTTCTAAAAATTTTTTAAGTTAAATTTTGTTAGAAAATGCCAAACACCCGTAAACTTTTTAGTCCTAACGTTCACAAGAGCCAAAAGTTGGCTTTTTTTAAAATATAATTTGTTAAGCAGCGAACGTAAAAGTTACGTGATATTGGTTCAAGATAAAAAAGTTCAATGAAAAAGTCTTATGTTTTTACTATAGTTAAGAATTCTTTATTGTTTTTTTTTAAATATTTCTTATATATCAATATTTATTGTAAATTTATAAAATATATAAATTTTTAAATCAAGAAAAATTTTTAGCTATATAAAAAAGGGTATAACTTTTTGTTAGTGTATTAAAAAGCTACTTTAAATCAAACAACTTTAATAAATATATGTTCCAAATAGCCTTGATTTTCATTTTCTTTATCTAATAATACAGGTAGTTTTCCATTTTAGTCGAATATTAGATATATATGGGTAATTCCATGTCAAATCAACCAATGGGTGTACACTACCTTCTCCAAATTGTATGATCTTTCGTAGGAAGACAGAATATTACAGAAATAAAATAAGTGCAAAGTTTGAGGGCACTGGCGCTTCTGTACCCGGAAATATGTGGTCTTGAAAATCGTAAAAAAAGGTCAAAATTTACAAAGTTGTACTTACTTAATTATCATTTTCTTGAAAAGTATTATAGTTACGCAACTAATCAAGGTTGCATTTGAAAGGTTAATTAATTACCTTTGATATACAATATGACTTTTTTTTTTTTGGAAAGGTCCAAGGTCACATCTCTTGACCTATAATTCGGGAGGCTATAGCTGTAAAAACGACAATTTTAAAAATCTGAAAAAAATATATGTTTAAGATTGGTTCCTTCCCTAAAGTTCCAAAAAATTTCAGACTGGGGGTATGCTTGGATCCAGAAATATTTATCATAGAGTAAAGGTAGATATTTAAAAAGTCGGTGCTGTTACTGTTACTGTTTATGAATGTGGTTGGTTGTGCTCGTGAGCGTCGGCGGGCTATGCACGCACGCCGCTATTTGTTTCTGGTTCTTTAGCTCTGTACTGTACTCAGTACAGACCTGTGTTAGGGTTGGTTTGACAGGTAATTATGTTAGAGCGAGACAACAGTATAAATGTTATCGGGTGTGGTTCGTAGTGTCAAATAACTTGGATATAGAGAAATTATTGAAAAACGAGAAGTCAAAGGAAGCACCACGAAAAAAAAACCATTCTAAGCACGTTGCTTTAAAAAACCACATGTGTTGCTATAAAATCAATATTTTTAAATAAAACCAAAAGTGTTCAAAGTGATTGTTTTTTGCCTCTGTAAACAATATGTCATTTAATACAATATATTGTTGTAATCCATTTAAAAAAGTTACTCATGTCCGGAATGCAAGAGGACTTCGAAAAGTTCAGCAATGGATGACTGGAATTAGTAATAACATTTCAATATCAAATAAAATATGTGATATATGCAGAAGAGAACTTTGTAAATTAAAAGGAAGTGTAAACAATAATATTCAATCTATGAACGAGCCAGAAAACGAGACTTCAGACTCGGAAAGTGAAGCATCAGTTTCGGGAGATGTTCGAATTTCTAAGTTAAACGAAAGTTTAACATATTTACAAGAATCTCCAATATGTTCGAGAAAAATTCCATTAAAAGGGTATACAACTAGAAAGTTAGAAAAAATAACAACATCAATTAAAACCAACATTTTCCCAAATTCAACACCTTCAACTTCTCACGTATGACCAGAATCGGAAATAATCTATCAACTAAAAGGAAAGTTTAAATCAATAACTAAAAACAGTGATAAAATTCAACTTTTAACTATTTTACATAAAAGCTGGACATTGAAAAGAATGGAGGAGGAATTTCAAATAACAAATTTCATGGCACGAAAGGTAAAAAACTTGGTTGAGACAGAAGGCGTATTGAGTACACCGAATCCAAAACTTGGAAAACGATTGCCATTAGAAATTGTTGATGTGGTGAAAATCTTTTATGAAACTGATGATGTCAGCAGATGTCTACCAGGATGTAAAGACTACGTGTCAATAACAGAAAATGGTGTAAAAGTAAAAAAAAAATAAAAGACTTTTACTCGGAAATCTTCGAGAAGTTTATGCTTTATTTAAAGAAAAACATGAAGGGATAACTATTGGAATTTCTAAAGTTTGTGAACTTCGGCCAAAAAATGTGGTTCTAGTGGTTTGTAAAATACATCAAAATACAAAACTAATGCTCCACGCAATAAACCTGAAAAAATTGACAGAAAATGTGCAGGATTTTGTGCTGGAAACTTATAAAGATTGTTTAAAAAGACTTATATGCAATCCCCCATCACCAAATTGCTACCTTGGCAGATGTAGCACGTGTCCAGATATACAAAATTTTAAAGAGAAACTCGGTGAATTATTATTAGAAAATGAAATTGATGAAATCATATATAAACAGTGGATAAGTGCAGATAGAGACTCTTTGGAAACTATTATTAAAGAAACTGATTCTTTTCTGGATTCTTTATGCGAAAAACTGCAAACTCTTCTACCCCATTCATTCGTATCTAAAGAGCAGGGTGCATTTATGGCTCACAAAAAGTCTGCGTTGGAAGAAAATGAGTATTTAGTAATTTGCGACTTCTCCGAAAATGCAACTTTTGTGGTTCAGGATTCTGTGCAAGGCTTTTTATGGAATAATAGCCAGGCCACACTATACCCAATAGCAATTTATTACAAATCAAATGGAAAATTAGAAACTACAAATTTTATAATAATATCAGACTGTCTAATACATAATACCATAGCAGTTCATTTATTTCATCGCCACCTAAATGAGTTTTTAAAAAACAAGTTTTTGAAAATACCAAAGAAATTTTTTTATTTTTCGGACGGTTCTTCCGCTCAATTTAAAAATAAAAAAACTTTGCCAATTTATGCCATCATAGCGAAGATTTTAATTGTTCCGCTGAGTGGCATTTCTTTGCTACCAGTCACGGCAAAGGACCTAGTGATGGTCTTGGGGGAACGGTAAAGCGTGAAGCACAAAGAACCAGCTTGCAACGTCCATTCGAAGATCAGATAACTACTCCTCTCCACTTGTATAATTGGTGTCAGCAAACTCTTCAGAACTGCAACTTTGCATATTTAACGGAAAAAGATTATGAAGAAGAAGAGAAATTGCTAACTGATAGATTTATAGTATTACGTACAATTCCGGGAACTCAAAAGCAGGACAGCTTCATACCAATTTCAAAAACACAATTACAAGCTAAAATTTTTTCCGCTGATAGCAAATTTGTAATTGAAAACATTTATAATAAAACTAAACAACAACAACAGCATTCATCATAATAATGTCAACAACAACAACAACAACAACAACAGCATTCATCATAATAATGTCAACAACGCCAACAACAACAACAACAACAACAGCATTCATCATAATAATGTCAACAACGCCAAAAACAACAACAACAACAGCATTCATAATAATAATAATTCACTTTTTAAATATCTACCTTTACTCTATGATAAATATTTCTGGATCCAAGCATACCCCCAGTCTGAAATTTTTTGGAACTTTAGGGAAGGAACCAATCTTAAACATATATTTTTTTCAGATTTTTAAAATTGTCGTTTTTACAGCTATAGCCTCCCGAATTATAGGTCAAGAGATGTGACCTTTGACCTTTCCAAAAAAAAAAATCATGTTGTATATCAAATTAAAGGTAATTAATTAACCTTTCAAATGCGACCTTGATAAGTTGCGTCACTATAATATTAATCAAGAAAATGATAATTAAGTAAGTACAACTTTGTACATTTTTATAGTTTTTCCCGATATTCAAGACCTCATATTTCCGGATCCAGATGCGTCAGTGAACTTAAATTTAGGATTTTTCTTATTTCTCGGATACACTTTAATCCTGCCAAAATTCAGCCAATTTGGAAACAGTGATGTAAAAAACAGCCATATTTTAAGTTGAGTTCAGATGGTTTAACCCATATGTATCTGAAGTGCACAATAAAATAGTGATAGATAGAAAGATCTCCTGTTGGTAGTATATTGTCCTTAATTATTTGTTCCCCATGGTATAAAATTTTATAAACTGTGGATGGCGTATACCTCCAAGAGTATTTTTCGTTACAAAGTTTAACTGCTTTATTGACGTACTCCCCAAAATTTTTTTGCATTTATCTTTATGCTTCATGCTAGAACTTGTAATATGATTTTGAACCATCTTTTTAATTCATCATCTACTCTTGTAGTAGATGCTACAGTTTCTGTATCGGACGCAAATCTCGTTGCAGTATTTCCATCATTTGAGCCTCATTCTCCTTGTTTTGGTTGGTCGATTACGAGGCCTAGCTGTAGATATTTTTCTTGAATTTGTTTTTTTTTTTTTTTGCTTTATTTTTTTCCCAATTTTCTTTTTTTTCTCACTGTTTCGCCTGACGGACCAAATTCCAAATCATAACTCAATTTTAGAATAAGCTCCATAAAATATATTCTAGCTTGAAGAAGGGGCATTCCAAATTCGAGGGCTTTTTTGAAACTATCGTCTTATGTTGGGGGTTGACTTATTTGACTTGACGTCTTTTGGCATATAATGCAGCTTGACAATGACTTTATTTCGGTTAAGGCCTGTGCAACTTTTCCATCAATCATTGTGAGACACATTTTAAAATTTACTTCACTGTCTTGGTCATCAAATTTAAATAAAGGGTCCGCAATCTAACGTTTTTTTTTTCAACTAGTGCTTATTTCGTGAATGTTAACACTTAGCTCATGTCTGATTTGACAGATAATTAGTTTTATCCTTCCGCTGAACGAATATGGTTGTGTATTAGCTTGAACAATGCTTTGAGATATTGCGACATTACTTTCAAAATCATGGTAATGTTGCAGAATGTGTGCGAAAATTTTGTACGGATTTTGGAAGAAGAGAAGCACAGTCAGCTCCGTATGTTCGTTATCTTGTGAAAAAAGTGAAAGAAACTGGCATCCTCATCGATAAACCAAAGCGCGAAAAGCCAAAAACAGTGCGTACACCCGAGGATATTGCTGCTGTGGCAGAAAGTGTGCGTGAAGCGCCATCAGCATCAATTCACCGTCGTTCTCAAGAATTGATCATTTCGGAGGCATCATTGAGACGAATTTTGCATAAAGACCTTGGTATGCCGGCATACAAAGTCCAATTGGTTCAGGAGTTGAAGCCAACTGACCATCCAATGCGTTTTCGCTTCGCTAAGTGGGCCTGCGATCGACTTACAGAAGATGCCGATTTTGCCAAAAAAATCATCTTTTCAGATGAAGCTCATTTTGATCTTGGCGGGTATGTAAACAAGCAAAATTGTCGCATTTGGGGCACAGAAAACCCGCACGCATGCATTGAAAAGCCGATACACCCAAAAAGAGTCACTGTTTGGTGCGGATTTTGGTCCAGAGGCATAATTGGGCCATTTTTCTTCGAAAATGAGCTAGGAGTGGCCGTTACAGTCAATGGCGATCGTTATCGGGCCATGTTGAATGAATTTTTGTTCACAAAAATTGAAGAGGAGGATATTGGCAACATTTGGTTTCAACAGGACGGCGCTACGTGCCTCACACCCGGAGCTACACTCGATGTTTTGCGCCCTGTTTTTGAAGATCGCATTATCAGCCGCAGAGCTGATGTCGTTTGGCCACCTCGGAGCTGCGATTTGACACCGTTGGACTATCATTTGTGGGGTGCCCTCAAAGACAAGTGTTACGCCAACAAGCCAGAGACAATTGACACTTTAAAGGACAGTATTTGTGAAGCCATTGGTGAAATACAGCTGCACACAATCGATAATGTGCTTAAAAATTGGACCGATCGTGTAGGCTACTGCATGGCCAGCCAAGGCAGCCATTTGAATGAAATTATTTTCCGTTATTAACCGGAGGGATTTTGCTTTCAAGTAAAAAAAGAAATTTGAGATAATATTCAGTAGTTTTTTTTTATAGCATTTTCAAAAACAAAAAAGTTATTTGGCGGACCCTTTATTATTGGTTTAAGTTCTTAAATTTGATTTTATATTTTTTGAACTTCTTCAGTTATGACATCTTTGTCAAATTTTATTGGTCTGCAGTACTTTGCTGAAGAAGTAATTTCATTTTTCCATATACCAATTTCTGTTGCTGAACTAGTTAACGGCTCTAAGCCGCTACAGTTTTTTGTGAAGCGCAACGGAACGAAAGATACCATCAATAAATTAGCATCTGATGAATTTTCGGCATTAAAATGCTTGTATTGTTTCTGACCAGAGGAGCCATCACATCCCTATTTAGAAATTAAAGTAATGCTGCCATTTCCAGTTTTTTTTTTAATGTATTTAGAAATCGTTCTGCAGTATGTTCAAGGAGATCTTGAAATTTTTTTTCTGCTGAACTTGAAGTGATACTAACAGCAGATTGTGAAGGTAAGAATTCTTTTTTGGCAGAAACTAAATTTCGATACTCTGGAAAAATCCCACAATTGTTTTCATTGGTTCGCTTTCGCAATTCCTTATATAGATTTTTGGTCTATTTCAAATCCAAAAATAGGGCGAGCGCTTTAAAGGGGTGAAGCATACCTGGTCATATCCTAAAAGGGTGTGTCGCAATAGTTTTTCAGCATTTACCCGTTACTTAAAATTGTTCGCCATTTTGTCAGGTATTTAAACTATATAGCAGATTCCAGCCCTCGAAATTCGAGTGCAAATTTTAGGAAATTTTATTTTTTTATTAAATAAAGACCCTCAAGGTATTCTAATCAATTTTAGCCAATTCACATATCAACACAAAAACAAACTCATTTTTATTACCAACACATTAACAAATTTAATAAACACACACATATCATTGTATAATTTTACGTATGTGTTAATAGCAACTTTTTGTGCAATTTACTCAAAATAAAGGAAAGAATTTTAAAATCTGTAAATCTGCAAAACGGCGAAAAAGAAATACCTTTCAAATAATATACGCTTGGTCAAAATCGAGATAAAACGGTGAACCAAACATCGGTTACAAGAAATCACCTAGCCTATTAATATTATAGATAACTCAAGTTCCGGCTATTAATGTTTTTGAAAAATACCTATGTAAATCTACCTGTCAAAATAAAAAAGATTTTAGCCATTAATATAATTTAGCAATTAAGCGCATTATGTCTCAACCCTTTTTTGATAAGTATATAACAACTCTACCGTTTCCTTTTTCTGTCAGTGTAAAAAACAAGTTAACTCACGCAAAAAAAATACACCGGTACGACAAACTTTTGTATTCATAACACACAGACGGATGGACGGACATCGTTAAATCGACTCAGAAAGTGATTTTGGGTCAATCCGTATAATAAAAGATGTGTATAGGTCCAATATTTTTGGTAGTTACAAACATCAGGGCAAACTGCTTATACCCTAACCACATAATGGAAAACTTTTGTATTCATAAATTTTGCACAAAATATCTGACCATGGCACACTAGGTCAAATGGACACATTTTCTGTGCGAAAGTCGAATTTCTTAATTTCGATTTTACATTGGTTATTCTAATCCCCATGCATATATTAGTACATAATAACAGAAACTTTACTTTGTTTTTGTAAAATGTCAAAGACCGTCTGACAGCTATCAATCAAAGTCACACGTTCACCAAGTTATTGAAAGACTGTTTGCGCAGCCTATAATTTCTGTTACGTTTTAAGTGCTTGTTTTTGACAAAGTGGAAATAAATAAAGGAAAATTCGCAATGGAAGACAATAACATAGGTGAGTACTACTGTTCCAGTTAAAAACAAGAAAATTTTTATCATTTGTTCACAAAAAAATCAGAATTCTTTACATAACCTCAAAAATTTTTTGATTGATTTTTATTACGATTTCATGTAAGCTTTAAAAATTTCGGCCACTTTCGGCTAACAAAAAATAAAAAGAAATGAATAAATTAAGATGTAGTTAGTTGATTTTAGTTTACCATAAACCCCGCCTTTTAGCGCTTTTCAACCAAAATCGTTTATAGTAGGTTACCATGCTATAAAAAAGGCGATTTGTTTGAAGTATGTCTGCATGAGTGTTCGCAAAAAGAAAAGCTTGCTTCGGTTGTCAACTATGTTGCAGAAAAAATTGGTGCTGATGATATTTCCGAAGGATCAGTGAAATTGTTGGAAAAAAAACCCGTCCTTTCTGCAAATCCTTAACAACTAAATTCAAAAAAAAATGGAAGAAAATTTGGGAAGAACGCAGACAAATTTAGATTTGATAACAGCGTTTGGCTTACTGATGAAGTTAAATTCGAAATTAAAATGTGACCTGCAAAATCCAATTCTTCGACTGTTGGTCGCCCAAAATCTCAATTTTGGAACAAGAGTGAGTTTGGAAAAAGAAAAGAAGCAGCCGAGCTTTCAAAATCAGTAAATAACGAAACAAACTTACTAGTACGTGTAGCAGCAACATCAGCTCGGAAACGAGGAAACGTGGATATGGCTGCAGTTCTAAAATCAAGTATAGTGAGCTCAACCAGGCCTTCAAAAATAAGAAAGCTATGTGCTGAAAGCAATGCCAAACCAATTTCATTTTCTGCAGATGAGGCAGTAGCCTTTTTTTTGGAAAATAATTTTATAAAGGAGCAGTACAATGCAATACGTCGCGAGAGTAAATTAAGAAACTGCGACATATATGCACATTATAACCAAATTGCAGACGCTAAACTAAAATGCCGACCGGATGGTATAGAGGTAAGCGAAACCATCGCAAAAGCTCCGCTGAAATCGGTTATAACCTATACTGTGAAAAGAATAGTTCAAATGCAAAGAAAGGTTATCGAAGGTGTTATGGAAAAAGAAAAAACCAATTATGTGAAGTCTGAGCTAATATTAAGTTACGGATTCGATAGCAGCACTGGTCATGCACAATTTAAACAAGCTTTCAATGAGCCAAGCACATCGAAATGTTCTGATGCATCGCTTTTTGCAATAACAATTATTCAGTTAAGACTTGTGTTGCCATGTGGAATGCCTATTTGGAACAATCGTGCACCGCAATCTATAAGATTTTGTTGTCCCATCAAATTAGAATACACCAAGGATACAAAAGGCGCGGTTTTAAAAGAGCATTCGGATTTAAAAAATGAAATTGATGCTCTAGAAAACATGGTTATAACAATTGCTGAAAATAAAACAGTCGAAATTTCATTTAATTTGTGTTTAACGCGCTCAATACTTTAACAGGGACTTTGCCAAATCAAGCTTGTCCTATTTGTGGCGCTACACCAAAAATTTCTAGGAAAAGAGTTAAATTATAATTATGGAATTAGTCCTCTTCATTGCTGGATCCGATTTTTGAGTATATTTTGCATTTGGGCTACAAATTAAATATACAAAAATGGCAGATCAGAGCAGATGAAGACAAACGAGCAGTTCCGAAAAGAAAGGAAAATATTCAAAGCGCTTTCTGGAAGGAGTTAGGTCTGCGGGTAGATATGCCAAAAGCTGGTGGCTTCGGTAGCACAAATGATGGCAACACTGCGCGTCGAGCTTTCACAAACCATCTAATCTTCTCTGATATTACTGGCGTCGACCAACACCTAATTTTTCGCCTTAAAACTATATCGATTTTTTTATCGATTGAGTTTCCATTAAAACTGAACAATATCACACGTTTTGCTTTGCCACAGCTGAATTTATTCAAAAGTTGTATCCTTGGTTGCCAATGACGTCCAACTTACATAAGGTTCTCATACATTCGAAGGAGATCATTGATAATACTGTTCTACCATTAGGTTTCTTTGTAGAAACTGCTGCCGAATCGAGACATAAAATTTATAAATCAGACAGACTACATCATGCACGTACGAATAATCGCATTAATAATCTTCGACATATTTTTAACAGAGCAGCTGATACATCAGATCCGCTGATTTCTATAAAATATTTAGGCAGACGGATTCAACAACAAAAGTCTTTACAACTGCCACCTGAAGTTGTCGAAATGATAAGTTCGTTTGATTCAACGCAAGAAAGGATTGAAAATGATGCACGTGATGAAATTAATGAAGATGACGCAGGCGACGAAATGGAAATATTTTCAATTTCTTTCCTTGATAGTTTAAATAATTTATGTTTACAAAATGAATTACATATAAATGGTAATTTAAAAGAGGAGTAAAATACATTTTTCTAATAAAAACACGGAAAATATTTTTTTTTTTTGTTTTTTAAATATTACAAATCTTTTCTCATTTCTTACTCATGATTCTGATTATTTATGTACCAGATTTTAAGGGGGAGGGTGGAGAGGGTTTGTGGTATTTTAAAATAAGGTTGTGGTAAAAAAATCGGGTAATAACTTGTGTCAAAACTCAATACAAGTTATTAACAACCAAACACATATATTTATTACTTCGAATATTTCAGATAATAAGCGGAAAAGTCTGCTTTACGAATCTTAAGACATTTATTATTGTTTAATTTACTAACTTTACATTTGCTTTAACATTTGTCATCGTTTTAGTTTGAAATAATACCATATTTTAGATGCTACTAATTTCGCACAGAAAATGTGTCCATTTGACCTAGTGTGCATGGGTCAAAAAATTGTTCTGGTGCACATGGGCGGAAACTGGCGAGTATACAATGCAGTATGGGGGTAAAGGGGAGGTTTCGGACTACAGGAGATTGCAAGAACTTTTTTTACGGCTTTTAGTGGGCAGAGTTATGCTCTATTAAGTAGGAGATTTTCGGAAAATTTGACTTTATACTTATTTCTAACATTAAGAGCTTAGAAGTCACAAAATTATATAAAAATTTTGTTTACTTCAAAATATATTAAAACAAAAAAATTACAGTCATTTAAAAATTAAAATCTACAAAGAAATTTTTAATGGCTCCCGAGGTTCACTGGTATTTGCTTTCAAATGAATAACATAACTTTAAATCGGTTACCATAAAACAACGATTTTAGGCCGTCTTCTCCAAATATGGTCCACAGTGGGCCGTAGCAATTAGTGCACCTTTGATATACAGCGATTTTCATTAACACCATTTAATTTTTGGAAATCAGCGCGTTTTCAGACCTAGTCGCCATACAAATAACTTCTATCAAACCGGGAAAAATAGTAGTAAGATCCAGATTCTCCCAAATATATACATAAGGATAAAATATGGCGTTTGTGTATTATACCCAGTAGTCAGTAATTCAAAAATAATACCTGTGAAAGCATTTTAAGTCACAGTTCCCATAAAATGCTGTTTTCTGAACTTCATTTAAATCTAAACAAGTAAGAAAATTATAGTCGGTCTAGACCGACTACACGATACCCTATACCATGGTTTAGACTAATTCGATATGGAAAATAAGCGTAAACAAAATATGAGTGGCATTGTTATTATTTTTTTGACTGCAGATATGAAAAAGTTCATATCAGATGCTATATTTATATGGCGACTAGGTCAAAAAATGGACCGATCCTGACCATATTTGGTACAGTGCGTTACAAATTTGAGAAAAATCTGTGCAATATTTTTGTTTATGATAGATTTCAGTGAAGATCGGGAAGCAGCTCTATATGGGGCCTATGACTAAAAATTGGAATACTGATTAATGAATATAATAAACACATAAAAACCCAATTTTACTGAGATCTATATAATAATTTGGATCTTATGGCCATTTATGTCGATTCCATAGGGGTCATTTGTATGGGGACTAGGTTTGAACATGGATCGAATTCACCAATTTCAACAGCGTTCATCCTGTAGCCGATAAAATCTCACATACCAAATTTCATCAAAATATATTCATATTTGCGACCGCAGTTTGATTACAAGGTTTACATGGACACACAGACGGACAGACGGGCGGACAGACGGATATCGCTAAATCGACTTAGAAAGTGATTCTGAGTCGATCGGTATAATAAAAGAGGAACACCAAATATTTTTGGTAGTTACAAACAGCAGCACAAAGTCATTATACCCGAGGCACATAGTGGTATAGGGCATAAAAAATAATACAGTGCATACATTTTTTACATTGAGTCCATATACAGTGGCGACATATTAAATAGCATGTTGTAATAAAAAAAAATCAGGTGAGTCCGATCACAGGGGACATGTGTAAACATCTAATAATTAAAGATTTTTTTATGGCACTTTTTTTAAATCAGACAGGAATTGTCATCTACGTATCACTCATAGCAATCAACAACAGGGGCTCTGCTAATATAAAAATATTTATTATTATTTATTGTTTCAACCGGTTAATTTAATTTTTCATCATTCTAGATGCTTACACATCTCCTCTGTGATCGGACTCACATAGTTTTTCATTTTTTTTTTCATTTTTCATATTTTATTATTCATTTTTCATTTTTCGTTTTTCATTTTTTATTTTTCATTTTCTTTATTTATTATTTTTATTATTTTTCATTTTTCATTTTTCCATTTCTTATTTTTAATTTTTTATTTAAAATTTTTCATTTTCGATTTTAATTTTTCATTTTTCATTTTTCATTTTCCATTTTTCAATTTTCATTTTCATTTTTCATTTTCATTTTCAGTTTTTCATTTCTTATTTTTATTATTAATTTTTTATTATTCATTTTTTGTTTTTCGTTTTTTATTTTTCATTTTTTAATTTTCATTTTTAATTTTTCGGTTTTCGTTTTTCATTTTTAATTTTTTATTTTTCATTTTTCATTTTTCATTTTTATATTTCATTTTTCATTTTTAATTTTTCGGTTTCCGTTTTTTATTTTTAATTTTTTATTTTTAATATTTATTTTTCATTTTTCGTTTTTAATTTTTCATTTTTAATTTTTTAATTTTCATTTTTCATATTTAATTTTTCATTTTTTATTTTTCATTTTTCATTTTTCATTTGTCATTTTTTATTTTTCATTTTTTAATTTTCATTTTTAATTTTTCTGTTTTCGTTTTTCATTTTTCATTTTTAATTTTCATTTTTAATTTTCATTTTTCATTTTTATATTTCATTTTTCATTTTAAATTTTTCGGTTTCCGTTTTTTATTTTTAATTTTTATTTTTAATATTTATTTTTCATTTATTATTTTTCATTTTTCGTTTTTAATTTTTCATTTTTAATTTTTTAATTTTAATTTTTCATATTTAATTTTTCATTTTTTATTTTTCATTTTTCATTTTTAATTTTTTAATTTTCATTTTTTATTTTTCATTTTTCATTTTCAAACAGGTTATTACACATCATAACTTTTTCACTAATACAATCATAAGTCACACCAATTTTGTCTTACGCGTTATTTGTTACGCTGTTTTTGTGATTGTATTGTGAAATAGAAATTTACCCCCCTGCGCGTATAGATGTTTACACATCAGAAAATATGAACATAATTAATTTTTTTTAATATCAAAGGATCTAACCCTTTTTTTTTGTTCACCCCGTCGACTAATTTTTAAAGTGGAGCCAGAATGTTCAAATTTTTCTAAGATTTCTATTTATTTCTTTTATTTTTTTGGAAACTCATTTTATCGACAAATTATTTAAACTTAAGAATCCTTTTATTTTCTTTAATTGATTAGTACTTCGTCGGATATCTTTATTTTTAATATTGGCAATGCATCGACGATCCATTGATCCATATTAATATGAGAAATCTTATCAGAGGTATGGAATTCCAGGCATTTTGTATTTCTTTACATTGTAGATTTCAATCTGTTGCTTTTGTACAGTCCATTTGTATGCTTAAGTCACTCTACAAATTCTCGATCGGATTTAGGTTTACGGTATGTTTTGGATCTTTATCTCCTATCATAAAAGCTTCAATTTAGGAGGCATTTCTACCTCTACATCCTTCCCCACGTTTCACCGTTCTTAATGTTCAAATCTGCAACCAGATATTAGTGACAACACCACCAAAAATTTTGTTTGTGCGATTTTCAATACCCAGTTATCCCTGGTGCAAAATTGGGTCAAAGACCTTTCTTGAAACGTATGATATAGGCTATCGTAGATTCCGTCTATACCGACTATAAGTTACTCACTTTTTCTTAATGGAAATGATAAATGTTTCGTTTTTAGTTGCTAAAGTTCGATCTTTGATTAATAATACGGAATCGGAATCTCTTTAAGAATTTTTTTTGTGTCGCTTAAACGATGTTTGCTTATCCACCTGCCTGCGAGTCTATTTGAACCTTATATGCAAACTACAAGATGTTCTTGCAGAGATAAATTTATCACATTCTGTATTAGACATATCTGTATTTGACGTATCTGAAGCTTTTCGAACTACAGCAATTTCTATTTAATTTTAAATTAAAACTAGCAATCAATACTGTAATTTAAACTTTCAGAAATATTTAAAAATTAAATATGGCTACAAGAACAATTATTTAAACTTTTATAAATATCTTGTTATAACATTTTAATATGATAGTTTTATTCACTCCATGGCATTGAAACAAAAGAAGCTGCAATATCAATTTTTGTTTGTTATTTTAATTTATGAAACTCCAATTTAATACTTAATTATATTTTCCGTCATATAGGTCTTTTCTTATTACTCGTATATGAGCCCACAAACAATATTAACAAGAATAATGTACGGGTAGCAATGACAATGATGGCGCTAACAACATATCCTACAACAACTTCCTCATATCAATTGGCCCCGAATGTGTTGTTGCAACTTCCTGACAACAATCCGCTACAAGTTTAATGCTTAGATACAAACATGTTCATTATACACACCACGAAATGAACATAGAAAGATAGGCGAAAAAAAAAAACAATTTTGCTTACTACATGCGGTAACACCGAATATGGGTTACTCTTCGCTTATAACAAAAGACTTGGCTTAGTTTGAGCATCCTTTATGATCTAGCGAAATATAAATAAATTTCTGGATTTAAAAACCAATAATTTCTTTAAAAATATTTAATCAGATCTTTGAAATTCTCGTACAACTAACACAGCTGCTTCGTGCCTTTTATTAGGAATTTAACGATAAATATTTGCAAAAGTACCAAACGCACTGGCAAACCTAATATGACTTCCCACAGCTTGAGAGGCAAACAAAAACAATTGAGAAGCAACAAAAAAATTTAAATAATGTATAACATAAAACGTAACCAAAGGCAGCAAAAGCAACGACCAACCAACCATCCAAGCAGCCAACCAGCCAACCATCCATTTAACCAACAGCATCATTGTCATCATCTAGTGAGTCACTGAAATAAGGTATGCATACTCAACGACACGGAAGGATACCCTTTTAATTTTCCTTTGTATTTTTTTTTTTTTTTTTGTACTAATACTTAACTTGTACTATCAGTATAGAACAAAAAACATACAACATCTATGAATGCTTGTTTGTACATGGATGCCATTAAATGTTAACTTACATATGGATACTTGGAAGGACGGGGACGTTTATAGTGTAACATGGAAGTGTAAGTAACAAAAAGTTTTATCAGCAAAAATGTAGGTAAATAAAAAACTAAGGTGAATAAAATTTGCAACCACTTAGCGAGTTTGTTTAATAGATGACCATATTCTATATAAATATGTATTCATATATATTTATTTATATGTATATGTAATGTGTTGTAACATGAACATATGAAGGATATTTTATAGGTTTAGTAACATTTATACATTTATGTAATACCCTACATATATAATAGTTAGCACAAAAAATTTAAGACCTTTTAGAAAGGTCAACAAAAATATACTAACCTGAATATTTGTCAAGCCATCTAAACTCAAAAATAATCAAGTTTATATAGAAACCTCCTTTAATCTACCACACAAAACTTACACTTGTTGGATTTTTCTCTCAATGACACAATAACATACCCTAGTTTCATTATCTACAAAAAGCGTCTTACGAGGAAAGTGACATTTTAATTTAATAAAAATTAAATATATAATAAAAACATAATAATAGGCAAGGCGATCTATAATGACCTCTTCTACGCTTTTAGTTATCAACCGACTTTGACAAGAAATATACCATTTGAAAGGTATTCCATTGCAGATGTGCACCATCATTACAGATGTTCACAACTTAGTACATTTTATTGTGCTAAAAATCACTTAAAGCTGCTACTAACACCTACATAAAGCACATAAACCTATACAATGGTGTGTTTTGTACTGATTAGCATACTTTTAGGCTCTTATACAATTATTTCTCACCAAATGAATTTATATATCTACTGTGTTTTCAACAAATACTTATAGGTAAATTTAATTAATTTAATTTAAAAATTCCAAATTTAATGAAAAAAAATTTTATGAAAAATAAATTTTTAAATTATTAATTCTTAGCTAATATTTGTTCGCGTACTTTGTGAAAGTTATCAATTAATTCATTAGAGGTAGTTTTCCATTTTTGTCGAATGTTGGACATATATGAATCTGAATTGCACAGTAAAATTGTGCAACATCTGGATATTTATCTTGTGTTGTACTCGCGAAAGAATCTGTAGTCATTGTTCCTCTTTTCTTGCGTTTCTTCAGATAGAACTCCTATTGATAGCATATTGTTTGAATTATTTGTCCCGCATGGTACAATATTTTATGAACTGTGGATGGCATATATCTCCAAGGGTATTTTTCTTTATAAAGTAAAGCTGTTTTAAATTTTTTGCATTTGGCAGAAACTTAGTCACAATACTCTGGAAAAATTCCACAATTCTTACCATTGGTTCGCTTCAGCAATACCTTATATTGATTTTTGGTCAATTTCAAATAAAAAGATAGGGCGAACCCTCTTTCCGGAGTAAATTTCTTATCCTCAGTTGGTGAAGGAACGCTGTTCAAAATCTTCTATGCGCGCATTGGGCTCACTTCTACTATTTTGCAATTACTTCAATTTTATTTTTCTTATATTGTGTTGGTTGAATTTGGTGCAAAAATGAATCCTTAATAATTCCTTGTGAAATTTCTTCATTGATACGCTCGAGCTTGCGCCTTCGAGATCTTTTACTACATCTGTCAATTGGTTTTGCTAGTCGACCCTTTTCCATTTTCGTTGGCATTACTTGGGCTACTTTCAGGTGCAATTGTTAGAATTGAGTCCCAAAATTATGTGTTGTACTGTGTAATTTAACAATTAAGCGCATTATTTCTCAACCCTTTTTTATAAGTATATAACAACTCGTGTCAACTCTAGCGTTTCCTCTTTCTGTCAGTGTAAAAAAACAAATAAATTCAAGCAAAAATTTTGCACAAAATATGACCTTGGGTCAGAAAATTTGTTCTGGTGCACACACGCGAAAACTCGCGGGTATGAAGTGGGGTATAAGAGTGTAGGGAAGGATTCGGTCTACAGAAGAGTGCAAGATTTTTATACCCTATACCACTATGTGGTTTGGGTATAATGACTTTGTGCTGCTGTTTGTAACTGCCAAAAATATTTGACCTAGACCCATCTTTCATTATACCGATTGACTCAGAATCACTTTCTGAGTCGATTTAGCGATGTCCATCCGTCCGTCCGTCTGTCCGTCTGTGCGTCCATGTAAACCTTGTAATCAAACTATAGGTAGCAAATATGAATATATATGAATGAAATTTGGTACATAAGCTTTTCTCTGCCATAGGATCAACGTTGTTGAAATTGGTGAAAATCGGTCCATGTTTAGACCTAGTCCCCATACAAATGACCCGTATGAAATCGACATAAATTGCTATAAGATCCAAATTATCATACAGATCTCAGTCAAATTGGGTTTTTGTGTATATATTATTTCAATTAATAAATAGTCCCAAAATAAGCCCTATAGGTTAATTCTTCTGCTTCCCGATCTTCACTTAAATCTATCAAAAAACAAAAATATTGCACAAATTTTTCTCAAATTTGGTTTGTATACATTTTTTCAAAATATAAGTGACTTTACCAAATATGGTCAGGATCGGTCCATTTTTTGACCTATTCCCCATATATATATGGCACCAGATATGAATTTTTTGATATATTCAGGCAACAATTTTAATAACAATGCCACTCAAATTTGGTTTATGCTTATTTTCTATATCTAATTAGTTGGACCTAAACGCATGGTACAGGGTATCGTATAGTCCATCCAGACCGACTTTAATTTTCTTACTTGTTATACCCTCCACTCCAGTGTGCAGAGGGTATATATAAGTTTGTCATTCCGTTTGTAATAATTAGAAAAAAAAATTTTGGACCCCATAAAATATATATATTTGTGATCCTTATAACAACCGGAGTTGATATAGCGATGTCCGTCTGTCCGTCTGTGGAAATCACGATGACGGCATCAGTCGGGTAGCTAGGGTGCTCGTTGACATAAAAAATGATTGACTAACATCCTGAGAAGTTTGTTGTTTAAAATCGTTCAAATCGGTCAATTAGGGCCCGAGATTTGAATGAAGATCTAAAAAAAGTCTTGAAAAATGTAATTTCCTTTGTTGTTCTTGTCACGATCACGCCCTCAATAGGATATCTAAGGTGATCACTTTTAGTGAGAATGATTCACCAAATTTAAGGGAAGATTTCTATTTCAAAAATCATTAAAATCGGTGGAACAGGTCCAGGGAAATCTCTGGAAAAATAAAAAAAAAAAATTAAAAATATGATGTTTCTTGTTCTTGTTGTTATTCTAAATGTTGTATTGTTTTAATAGCTGGACTTGTTGTTTTTGTGGTCTTTGTGGTAAAAATATAATAAAAACTAACCCTTTGTACATTTTTTTATCAACTCTGGTCGAAAAGTTTAAAAGTTTCCATTGTTTTGGCATCACTAAAAAAATTTACTAGATAATTTCTGTCATTGCCGCGAGCCTGCCTGCAAAGTTTCAGATCGATTGGGTCACGGGAAAGGGGTTAAAATCGATCCAAAATTTTTTCGACAAGCAGACACTACGACCTAATATAAAGGGAGTAAAAATTCACCAGCATCTAAAGCAAATAATGCTAAAATACCTAGTTGTTATTAAGAAAAAAAAAAAAACAATGTAAATTTAACAAAAAAAATTTAATGTATTAATTTATTTAAAGAGAAAAACACAAAAATAATGTTTGATGTTGTATTTTTTGTGTGTAATATTTACATATACATACATACACATATTAAATATTACAAATAATATACATATATTCTATACATATATGTAATGTAATAATGTAATGTAATGTAATGTAATGTAATATATGTAATGTAATAATGTAATGTAATGTAATAATGTTTGATGTTGTATTTTTTGTGTGTAATATTTATATATACATACATACACATATTAAATAATACAAATAATATACATATACTCCATATATGTATATCCATAATAACTGCATGTTAGAAATAAATCGGTATATTATTTTATTTACATAAAATTCTGCAATATTTTGTTGTGGGGAAAATACATTTCTTTTGCATTAACAGAGTGTCACTTCATTTTGCTCAGCGTGACTATGCCATAGTAGATGGCGCCAGAATTTTTGTTCTAATTAGCTTTGCAATAGTTATTTCTATGTTAACATGAATGTCAATAGTTTCAAATAGATATCATACAGAACAATGTTAAGAGTATACACGGGCTGGCCTTTTATTTCATATGTTTTTTCATTCTTCTTTGGCATATTAACTTTTTGTTGTCTTTACAAAATAGAGTTACCGACTTCATCAATGAGTTTTTTGCTTTCAAAACTGTTCTACATAGTTATATAGAATCATTATTCTGCTTTACCTACAAAATATCTGATTGCGATTACATCTAATTTTTAAAACTTGTTTATAATTACTAAAGCACTATTATGCACATAAATACAAAATTGCACTTTTTAAATTTTCCATTCAAATTTTAGAAAATATCAATTCTAAAAACTGGAACTAAAATTTCCAATTGTAAATTAGAAAATATTAATTGAATTTCAGAAAATCATATCAAAACGTCGGAAATAATAATTTTAAATTTAGAAGGCATCAATTGCATCAAATTCCAAAAAAAAAACATCAAATATGTTTACAATTAAAAAATGTTTACATTTAAAAAAAATATTGGCATTCAGGAGAAATAACTTCTTTTAACGATAATCGAATCGTTAAAAAAAGAAAAGCAAAATTATCAGTAAAATTTTTCAACGATATTCGCTATTGTTAAAATCAACTAAACGACAATCATTTTTGTGTTGTTTATTCAATCGATAAAAACTTAAATTTTTAGGTTGAAATGTCGTCATACATAAATAAAAATTATAAAATAGTGAAAATATTTTTCTATTAAAAACCTTTTTTATATAAATAAAAAAATTAAATAGCATATTCAATTCATTATTTCATTTTCAAATAAATTAACAGAAATATTAGTAACAAAATAGAGATACTAAACATAAACATAAAATCATCCTGTCAAACACGAAGTAATTTGTTTTTTCTATTCTTCTTTGTGTTTTTCGCTTATTTTGACAGAGATGCCACTCGTTTACAATTTAAAGAAATAGAAAAATAGATTTGTTGACTGTCGTTAAGATGTATGTACTTAAGGTGCTATTACACGATGTGTTTTTTACATATGTACTGTCACTTTTTTTATCCATATGAAATTCCTCATGTCTGTCAAAATTTTCTTTTATATACGATTCACAATTTTTACTATCACACGTGCATATGTATTTCCGTATGACATAACCTCTAAATGTAAACAACAGGTGATTTAATGGAAAAGATTGAACATCTCTTTGTAGAAATTTCAGCACATGGAAACAAAATTCTTGTGGGTTGTGTATACAGACCTCATCACAATGTTGATATGCAAAATTTTTTCAAAACTTTGGAGAATGAAACAGTAAAATTTGAAGATATAGTTATATGTGGCGATTTCAACTCAAATCTTCTAGTGGAAAATTATTTAGTAAATAATATGGAAACAGTTGGACTTTATCCAACAAATACAACAGTTCCAACCCATTTTTCAGCTTCAGCAAACACGCTATTGGATATAATATTTGTTGGCGATAAAGGAAAAGTTTTACTCTATGATCAGATTTCAGCGTCCTGTTTTTCAAAGCACGACTTAATTTTTCTTACCTTTGATTTCCAGATCCAACTTATTATGAATGATGCCACATACTATGACTTTAAACATATGGATAATATTGTCATAGCTTTTGATTTAGCAAATATTGATTGGAATTCAATTTACTATATGCTATCTGCTGAAAGTCAGCTTAACTTCTTAGAAAACAAAATTGAACAAATTTTCAATAGGTCGGTTCCGTTCAAAGCTGTAAAAACTAGTTTTAAATTAAAACCATGGTTTAATGGTAATATTAAATCTGCAATTGCTTACAGAGATAGGGCTTATAGTCGTTGGAAACGTTTTAAAACTGATTCACTACATGAAGAATATTGTAACGCACGCAGAGAAGTAAACCGAGCTATTAAGAGTGCTAAATCAACATACTATTCATCTGTCTTCAACTCTGCAATTGGTTCCAAAAAAACATGGAAAAATATACGTGACATTGGTATTGGAAAACCAAGGATAATAGATACAACGGAAATAGATGTTGAATTACTTAATGAAACTTTCACACGACTGCCTACAGTATCTTTGAATAGTAATTTTTTTAATCAACCTATCACTGAGCAGAGTCAACTATTTAGTTTTAATTGTGTAACACAAGATGATGTATCAAGGAGTTGCCTAGCTGTTAAGTCAAATGCTGTAGGATTTGATAATATTCACCCAAAGTTTTTAAAAGCTATTCTTCCTGTGTTGTTACCATATATCACATTCATATTCAACAATATCATAATTAAAAGTACTTTTCCTGCTAACTGGAAGTATGCTAAAATAATACCTACACCAAAATCCAGTAATGAGTACCGACCTATTTCTATATTACCATTTCTATCAAAAGTATTTGAGAAGCTACTACATAAGCAAATGTACGATTACATAAATAGAAATGGCTTACTTACAAGCAGACAGTCAGGTTTTCGGCCTAAGCATAGTTGCGTAACTGCGCTTATTGATGTCACGGAGGAAATACGGAGTAATATTGATGCTGGTTTCATGTCATTTCTTGTTTTATTAGATCACTCTAAGGCATTTGACATGGTTGATCATGGAATTCTTTGTATGAAACTGCAAACTTTGTTTAAATTTTCTTTGTCGTCCACTCGATTAATTGCGTCCTACTTATTGGATCGTAAACAGTCAGTCTTTGCTAATAAAAAAATATCACGACCACTGCCAATATCGAAAGGTGTTCCTCAAGGATCAATCCTTGGTCCTCTTCTTTTTACAATATACGTCAACGATTTACCAGAGCAACTAATGTACAGCAGCGTTCATATCTATGCTGATGATGTTCAATTATATATATGTAATAACAACAAAAATATTGATGATTGCTTAAGTAAACTAAATGAGGATTTTCACCGTGTTTTTCTGTGGGCTTCATCCAATGGTCTTTGCTTGAATCCCAGCAAATCTAAGTGTCTGGTGATTAATCCAAAATCCAAGAAATCAACTTTTGAACCAGAAGTTATACTAAACAATCAAGCAATTGAGATTGTAAGAACTACAAAGAATCTTGGTATAATTTTTAATAATAATCTTACATGGACTGATCACATAAACACAGCTGCTGGAAAAACATATGCTATGCTACGAATTCTGTGGAAAACACAATACTTTACACCGGTTAAGATTCGGTTATTACTTGCAAAAACATATATAATGCCAACTTTGTTATACGGATGTGAAGTTTTTTCGAGCTGTGATTATACGAGTTACAATAAATTGGAGAAAGCTTATAACGCCATACTAAGGTATGTTTACGGCCTGAAGAAGTATGATCATATTACACCAGTTTCAAAAAAAATGTATGGAGTTAGTTTCAGTGATTTACTAAAAATACGTACCTTGACTTTATTACATAAAATTGTATATACCCGTGAACCTTCTTATCTTTTTAATAGAATATCGTTCACTCGATCTCGCAGAACAAATGATTTAATACCAATTAGACATCGAACACAAACACCTGAATGGCAGTTTTTTATTAATTCAATTCGTCTTTGGAACTTGCTACCTTCAAACATTCAGTTCATAAGCAACGCAATGCAATTTAAAATGGCCCTCTTTAATTTCTATAATTAATTGGTTTTCTACTTTCAATCGCTTTTAAATAACTAATTTTTACATTAAACTTTTTTATAATTATTTTATTTTGTTATTATATTTTTTATTACTTTTAATTGTTATTATACACAATGTTAAATTTCCTTACTACTATGTACCTAGTACTAATCCTGTACTTTAATTATAAGATTTTATGTCTTGTTGTATGGGAATTCTAAATAAATAATTAAATAAATAAAAAAAATAAATAAAATTTGTGAATTTACAAAAAATTTATTGTTAAAAAAAAGTTATATATTTTTTAATTGTTAATTAATATTAAACAATTTATTTTTCTTTCAATATTAATTTTTATAATTTACTCTGTTTTTCTTTTGCCACAAGCAGTGTTGTATTTTCATATGTTTGTCATAAAAAAATAGAACCTGCTCTAATTGAAAAATGTACATGTGACTTTCCTCATGTATTGTACATAAACAATGTTTCATATGTACCACACGATGTGTACAACTTTTGTTTGGGAAAATTTGGCAGTACATATGTAAATAACACATCATGTAATAGCACCTTTAGTGAATCACTTAATCTTTAGTGCAAACAACAATAGCTATCGATATATTTTGCCATTGTCGGATCGTTGAAATTTACAGAATCGGACTACAGAAAACATTAATTTAAATTCAATGAATTTTATAAAACCTCAAATGATATTTAAGAATTCCGAATATAAAAATTGTTACATAAATAAACGCAATTTGATGAGAATGTTATTTATATATAAATTATCATAATTTTTTTTGGATAAAAATTTGAGGTTTTTCAGAAAATAAAGATAACAAATTATTTTATTTAAAATGTTTTGGACATTTGGTTTTTTACGTTTGGCATCCCTAATTTAATTATTTATTATTATAAATTTATCCTCTATATTTTCCAAATATGGCAATATTTTGATAAAAAGTTGAGAGAGCTTTTTTTTGATTATTATTTTGTTACTCCATCCGACCTATATGGCCGCAATGAAGAAATATTTGGCCAGTTAAAAGAAACTATACAGCCATCTCCAATTAGCACGATTTAATGCATATAGCCACCCTACACAACCATTACCTTTGCAATGGAGGTTAGGGCGAGCTATTTAATTAGCAAAAACTAAATTAAAAGAGAAGTTATGTCATATAACCGGAAACGCATGCATATAGGTATATAACCTAAATGCATGCCGATCAGCGACCACGATGACCAAAAAGCAAACACCGAAATAAATCCGTAATAATAGAGAAAAGGAAAACCAACCCAAAGAATTTTCTGAAATAATTTGGTATTAAGTTTAACAAATTGTTTACTTTTTCCAATATTTTGTTAACATTTATTATCAATACTCAAACCGATGTGGTGTGTATCAAAGATTCGGCACAGCCGAATTTAACACTCTTACTTGTTTTTTCATAGGTTTTTTTTTCATATGCAGGAGTTATGCTCTATTAAGTAGGAGATTTTTGGGAAATTTGGACCTTTTTTAAATTTTTTTTTATTTCTAAACGACTCAGTGACTTTATATTGCTAACAAAAGCTTAGAAGTTACAAAAATATACAAAATTTTTTCTACTTTAAATAGCAATATCTCAAAATCGACTTTTTGCGAAAAAAAAATAACTTTTTTATTGTTGTAAATTAATCTCTGGGGTATCAGAACAAAGTTTGTTCTACGTCTTTTTCATTTCTGAATTTTTTTGAAAAGATACCGTTATTTTTATGCTGCTCACGAAAATTACCTTTTTAACCCTTAACCCATTTTCGGCCGCTGGTCGATTTTTCGACCAGCAACTTTGAAGCGATGTAACTCAAACGTTAGATATGTTTTGTTTAAACGGTTGATGGATAAGACAATTTTGATCTTTGGTTAACGCATTGATTTTAGCTTTTCGTAAAAAAATAAAAGTTTGCAGATTTTCGTGAAAGGAAGAAAAAATGACTTTTTTTGGACCAATTTTCAAAATTCAGTAAAAAGTCTTAAAATTAAAATTACTTATTTTATTTTTGCATGTTGAGGAAGCGGAAAGACCAAATAACAATAATCAATTGATATCCGCAACAATATTGAAAGTTTTCTACTTCCCAGTAGAGCGTTATTTTTGGTGGTCGAAAAATCGACCACTGGCCAGAAGTCGTCAAGTAGATATTTAATTGAATTTGACATTTTGCTAGTAGGCTGTGAAAAATTCTGCGACTTTTTTTTTATTTTCGCTATTGCTTTGTGATATTTGTTATTCTTTTCTGCAGAATTTGAATTTGAAATTTTGCTTGTAGGCTGTGAAAAATTCTGCGAATTTTTTTTTTTATTTTCGCTGTTGCTTTGTCATAATTGTTATTCTTTTCTGCAGAGCAGACGTGTGTGGCAAATAAAAGTGAGATAATTGCATTTTGGTGTGGTTTTATATAAAGAAAATGTCTTTTCGAAAAGTGTTAACCATGGTAGAAATCATGGCTGCTTTGAACGAGCCGTGTTCGGATGACGAGCAAGATCAAGCCATTATGAGTTCAAAAGATGTTGATGTCGTATATATTCCACCTAAAGTAGACTATGTGATTGATGAAGAAGGTTTCGACGATAATCAAATTGCTCTAAATGATGGCAATGATGATTGTGCGAATGAAATTACCGGGGAAGTGGAGTTACAGTACGTTCGAGACAATGACTTAATACCTAATGATACGGAAGAGCCGCAACCATCAACATCGAAAGCCGCAAAAAGACGTGGGAGACCTAAAAAAGCTGTTAATCCATCCTTATTCAAAGGAAAGGCAGATTTTGAAGTTCCTGATTGGCAGAAACCTGGGGATTTTACTTACACTAGAGCACCAATCAACGTGGAAGGTTTGAAAACGGAAGAAATTTGCGCAAAAATTGGTAAGTGAACAATTTTTTTTAATATCATTTAGGCCCGGTTGTTCAATAGACAAACAAACCTCAGATTTCTAGCGAATAAATTTGTAAAATTTGTATTGAATTTGACAGAATTTAAAAAATTTATTCGATAGATAGCTTATTCATGAGTTGTTTGACTATTGAACAACAGGGCCTTAGTCGTTTTAGAGTCTTAATTTCTAGTTTTTGACTTTGTGTAGGTGGTATGTCACCGTATGACATATTTTCATTGTATTTTGTTGGAACATTGATCGAGGATATTACTCGCTTCACGAATTTATATGCCACTCAAAATAATGCAGCCATTGATGTGACACCAAATGAAATGCGGCGCTTCATTGTTATATTGTACCTATCAGGGTATCACACGCTGCCACACATCGATAAATATTGGTCAGTTCAGCAGGACATGGGAGTACCTATGGTGAAGCAAACGATGAGCCGAAATCGATTCAAAGTCATAAAAAGATTTCTCCACCTCTCGGATAACAACAATCTGAACGTAGCAGATCGCTTTGCGTAAGTCCGACCGATTATTGATGCTCTCAATGAAAAATTTATGCAGTTCGGAGTTTTCAGCCACATCTTATCTATAGATGAACAGATGATACCCTATTTTGGAAGACACTCGTGCAAGATGTTTATTCGCGGAAAACCGATTCGGTTCGGATTCAATTCATAGTGCTTGTGTTCAGAGCAAGGATATCTATTCTTTTCCATACCATACGGTGGCTCGGCAACTCCCCATGATAAATATATCGGTCTTGGCGCTCATACGGTTTTGAATTTGCTTGAAAATGTATTTGATCCCGATTGTCATATTATTTTCTTTGACAATTTTTTTTCCTCTTATCATCTTATGTGTCTTCTGAATGAACGCCGTTTCTTTGCAACTGGCACAATACGTGAAAACAGAATGGCGAAAATTCCATTAGCAAATTTAAAAAAGGCTGAACGTGGCGAATTTGACCAATTATTCGATGCTATGCAAGAAATATTGGTCATCCGTTGGAATGACAATGCAGTTGTGAATGTCATTACCAATAATTCTACAGTCGAGCCATTGTTCAATGCTCGAAGATATTGTCGTACGCAAAGGAAAACAGTTGCGATTCCCCAACCTAAAGTGATTCGTGAATATAACCAAGATATGGGAGGCGTTGACCTTCACGACAACGCAGTGGCCAACTATCGAATATGCATACGAGGAAAGAAGGGTGGTGGCCACTATGGACCAACGCTCTCGGCAATGCAATGGTCAATGCTTGGAAGATGCATTGCATGTTGGCAAAGCATGAAAACACAAAGCCACTTACTCAATTAGAGTTTCGTTCTGCTGTTACTACCAAGCTACTGACTTCCAATATGATGAACGAAGACATGGAAGATAACGCTGCTGATGTTGATAAAAATGAATGCCCTCCTGGTTTCCCACGGATGGACGAAAAAAACCATATTGTGGTAAAAAGCCCTCAAAGCAAATATTGTCGCTGCAAAGTGTGCAAAAAGCATACAATTTTTACATGCAAAAATTTAATTTTTAATTGCACACCAAATGTTTTGATGAATACCACCAAACTATCTAACCTTTTTTGCGTTAATTATTCATATCTTATCAATAAATAACATTTTTGATACAACTAAAAACGAATAAATTGAATTAAAGCTAAATATTCGTAAAAAAACGCATTTCTTTATTTATATATGTAGATGTTGACTTCTGGCCAATGGTCGATTTTTCGACCACTTCATATCTAGAGAACAACAATTAAAAAAAAAAAATTTTTTTTAATTTTTCTAAATTGAGCTCCTAAAAGTAAGTATTTAAAAGGAATTCAAAAAATTCCTGCGATTTCTGGTAGCGGCCGATAATGGGTTAAAACCAAAAAATTTGGTTTGACAATGTTCCGCAAATTGGTTTAATATCACCTAATATCTTACATCCTACACACTTCACTGCAACTATTAATACGCTTTTGGATTTGTTTCTTGTGAGTAATGAAATTAATATACTACTCTACGATCAACTGTCTGCATCATGTTTTTCCAAGCATGATCTTATTTTCATGACTTACAATTTCCAACTTGTTATACAAGTTGAGAGGATTACTTTTCGAGACTTTAAAAACATCAATTTTAGACTCCTTGAGGAAGAATTTTTTAATATTGATTGGAATGCTTTGTATTGTTTAAATTCTGTGGATGACCAACTCTCTTTTCTGGAGCAAAACATAAATTATCTGTTCGATCTAACTGTACCAATAAAATCGAAGATTATTAGTAATAAACAAAAACCCTGGTTTTCTTCTGAAATTAAAGATTGTATCAATCAAAGAGATTTTGTCTATGCACGTTGGAAAAGATTTAAAACAACAACATTACATGATGATTATCTGACTGCTAAGAGAAACACAAATAAAATGATTAAAAACGCCAAATCCAATTTTTATGCTGAAAAATTTTCTTCTGCCATTGGCTCCAAAAGAACATGGCAAACGATACGCGAAGTTGGTATCGGTAAATCTACGCATCGAGAACCATGTTCGGTTGATGCAGATACAATTAATACAAAGTTTTTAAGTGTTCCTATGGTTCAAGCAGATAAAGATTACTATATCAATAGTCACTCGAATAACGATGCTGAATCTTTTTTTTCTTTTGCTGCAGTAGACCAATGCGACGTTTTATCTAGTTTATTGTCTATAAAATCGAACTCTATAGGAGTGGACGGGATTAATCCTAAGTTTCTCAAGATTCTTTTACCTCAGCTACTTCCAATTATAACTTTTTTCTTTAACAAAATATTAACTACAAGCCACTTCCCATCGAATTGGAAAATAGCTAAAATCATTCCTATACCCAAAGCTGGTTCCGATTATAGACCAATAGCTATTCTTCCATTTCTCTCTAAAGTATTCGAGCGTATTATGCACAAACAAATGACTAGTTTCTTGGATGACAATAAGTTGCTAACAGATCGTCAATCTGGGTTCAGGAGGAAACACAGCTGCCTAACAGCCTTAGTTGATGTTACAGAGGAGATTAGGGAGAAACTTGATGATGGCAAGACTACATTTTTAATACTTTTAGATCATTCAAAAGCGTTTGATACCGTGGATCATAACATTCTTTGTTACAAACTTAAAAACTTTTTTAATATTTCTTCGACCGCTACTCAGTTATTGTCAACATACTTACGTGGCAGGTATCAGTATGTTGAAACTAGAATCCAAAATTCAATGACACTGCCTGTAGCAAGGGGCGTACCTCAGGGGTCCATTGTTGGGCCACTATTATTCTCATTGTACTCAAATGACCTCCCAGGCATTTTAACAAATTGTAATGTAAGAATGTATGCGGATGACGTTCAGCTTTATACCAGCTGTAGTAATGCCCTAATCGACCAGTGTATTATCTCTATCAATCAGCAACTCCATCGTATTTATACATGGGCAACGGCAAATGGATTAGAGATAAATCCGAAAAAATCAAAATGCATTGCAATTCAAAAGCGACTTTCCAAACTAAATATTACACCTAATATAATTATAAATAATCAGAAAATTTAAATCGTTAAATCTGCTAAGAATCTAGGTATTTTTTTTAATGACACTCTTACGTGGTCGAACCATATTAACTATGCCTGTGGTCGTACTTTCTCTATGACTAGAACTCTGTGGCAAACCCAGCATTGTACACCTATGAAAATAAGAATCCTACTTGCCAAAACTTATCTGATGCCTGTTTTACTGTATGGTTGTGAGCTATTTGCGAAATGTGATACAATTAGTAAAAGGAAATTGAACGTTGCATTTAACAACATAATCAGATATGTGTATGGACTTAATAGACGTTCTAGTGTATCTTTGTTTTCATCGCAGCTATATGGCGTTTCTTTAGATAATCTTTTAAATATAAGAGTTTTAGTTTTTTTACATAAAATAGTGTATACCCACAAACCGGAACATCTGTACGACAAACTTTATATTTCAGATATAAGCAGGGGAAAAAGAATTAGATCAATTAGATATAAAAGTTTAATATCGGAGTGGCATTTCTACATATTCGCAGTATCTCTCTGGAATTCTATACCCTATAGCTCTCAACTTTTAAGTAACGCACGAAAATTTAAAGAAAATATTTTTAAACTGTTTTCAGCATAACAATTTAAAACATTAAATATTATTTGATATTATAATACATTTGATTAAATTAAATTTCAAATATTTCAACTTTATTCTTTAATTTTAATCTTATTGTTCTTTGCATTTTATATAAAGAAAATTTGTAATTAGTTATTAATTTATTAACGATTTTATAATTTTAAATACAATCAGTTCCATACTGCAAAATAAGACTTTTAGTCTTGTGTATGGAGCAGTTCCAATAAATAAATAAATAAATAAATAAATTTATCCACAAGTGTTAGGTCTAAATTTTTTCTGAATGTACCAAAGTCTTTAAAACCTTTAAAGTCTTTAAAATCATTTAAGACAAAAAAGTTGCAGTCAGTTAAATACTAAAATTTACAAAGAAATTTTAAGTTTTAGCAAAATACTGAGAAAGTCCATTTTCGAAGACCCTGTTCGCTCTGATATAGTCGAAATAGAGTCGCAATTTTTTGGGTACCGAAGTTCACTGCAATTTACTTTGGAATGAATAGCATAGCTTTCGTTGACCATAAAAAAATTATTTTTGGCCGCCTTCTCAAAATAAGCTTAATTCGCATATGACTGCGGTTTTTCAGACTTTGCCAGGATGGGAGTTAAATATTTATCAAGTAAAATATTAACCACCCTGAGTGATATTAGGAAGATAAAGTGGTAAACACCAAGGTACTACAATGTGTCTAATCTCAGTTCATATATTAACTTTAAGCATACAATAAGTCAAATTACCATTCGAATCAAATAATATATGGAACATATTTTGACCTGTTGACCTTACCCAACTTATCTATGTAGTGTGTCGGTTAATTTTATAAAAACGATGTAAATTATAACTATTATACATATGCATATTCCTTTAAAATGTTTAAATTACAAAAAATAATCACCGTTTTATTTTATTCCACATTTAATTCCATACGTTGTCATAAAAGTAGAAAAAAAGATTGCTAATGGCAACATGCAACCACAGACTAGAATGTCCCCAATCTCGTGTAATGTCGAAATTGAAGCGACTGGAATGGAAGGTATAATTTTATGTATATCAGAGGCTCTATATAACTAAAATAAAACAGACCAATATAACTACTATATTAACTACTTTAATAAAATATATTTATGAGTTTTAATTTTTTGTTTTTGAACTACTCCTCGCATATCTTTCCAACTTTCACACATATAAGCATTTAGAAAGGCCTTAAGACTTTTGCTAAGACTTTAATATTAAATTAAACAATTTCATAGAGACATACACTTCCAATTTTAAAAATTCATTAAATATGGTACACTCTATTAACTGTACTTGTGGAGGGTTTGTCGTTGAAAAAATGTTAAAAATGTTCAACGGGAATATTTTATATTATTTTAAATGTAAATGATTATAATGTTTACGGGGGTTTCTCGTTTATTGGAGTTTTCGTCTCTTTGCTTTTTCTTTTCATTGCAGTGTATTTTAATGAAATTTGTAGAATTTTTTTACACCGAAAACTGTAAATGAAAAAGAATATTTTTTTTCATTGTTTGTCATTGTAGTTAAATAATACTGGTATGAATATACAAACATCGACATTTTGATAATATGAAAGCGGAAACTTAAATGGTTGCTTACGTTTGGCGCAGTTAACATAAAGGATGTGTCTCGTTGCTAGGAGGTATATGGCTTGAATCTCAACTAGAGTAAAGAAAAATCTTTGAATTTTTATACAGCCCCAATCCATATCACAACCTTTATGCATTTAAACAATAATTTTATGGGCACTATGGCAAAATATCATAAAAAAAAGGCCAATATTTCACATATTTTTGTTTAAATATCGAATATACTTAAAATTAAGCACACTTCTTCATTATCAAGTTTAAAATTTATGATTTAGGGTGTTCAGTTTTATGAAACTATATTCTTTCCTATTAGTTTAAAACTGTACTTCAGCTATTTTAGGATGATATTATCAGTCTGGTTTCCATAGTATCACTATGGAAAATTCAGCTGTATGTTTATGATATGTAATTTAAATTAAATGGGTTTCAAGGTTGTAGGAAATCCCAAATATGATGTTTATACCATTTCTAAGTAATTTAGACAATATAATCTGTAATATGTAAGTAATTAGAATGCTGCTTGTGCGCATCTCACCCTGATAACACTTAGGTTGTCAGGTAGTCTAGTTTAGTAATAAGATGTTCATACTAAGTAAATAAAATCAGTTCTTCTTAAGCCCTTAAACAAACGTGTCGTCTTTGCTTTATTCACAGCGAAAAACATTAGTTTTCATATCTGGTAACTTAAATGTTAAATTCGTCAAGACAAGTTGTGTGAAAAATTCATAAGTAGTTTAACAAAGTTTATAGAAGAACTTAATGTTTAATCTTTGTAATACCAGATTGGATCCACAGAGACTGTCAGGATATTTTCAGTAAGATCCCATCTGGCTTTAAAATTTACTTATTTTAATTATATATTTTTTTTCGCTAAAGTTATCAAGAACTTCCCAAAATATGTTGAAAAAGTAATTCTGACCATAAATTATCTTCGATTGAAAATTACATTGGCATGAACACACAGCGGCCTTTTTTTCAAAATTTTACCGTGTTCGAAATAAAACATCTAGCATAAAAGAATGCTCTGTTCTATTTCAAGTAATACACAGAATCAAGTAGAATAACACCAGTCTAGAAATAAAAAAAAAAAAAATTACTGCAGATATGAAGCATGTTTTTTAACTAATTCGCTGAACTCGAATCTGGGCTATCACGTCTTGTTTATTTTTTATTGCATGCTGGCCATACTGTAAGACAGTCAATACTGACACTACAATTTCACAATTATTAACTTGAGCATGTCAGGGTGATCACGTGTTACTGATTTAAGTTTCTTTTGCTTTGTGTGTCGTTGGTTGGAAAAAAAGCTATTTTTGCTTTGGTGTAGTGAATATTTGGTTGGGAAAAAGGGATATTCAATATCAGAGCCATTAAAATATGCATATTTACATTATTTTGGTTTTGCTGTCAGAAACTTGGACAAACCGTAGATACCGACATTGTTTTGCAATAGCTGCAGAACTGTTTTATACATGTGATCAAATGGCAAGAAAATCTATTTCGATTTTTCAATTCCAGTACTTTGGAGAGAGTCAAGTAAACACCAAGTGGGGTGTTTAATGCGCTGAAGGTTCAATGTTGTATGTCGACCCATGGGGCCACGGATTCAACAATGTCACCTGTATATATGGGTGGTATAGGTATTGAGGAGTCGGATACTCTTGATGTTCTAGGCATGACAATTCAATGTGATGTTCGCTGGAACGAGCATGTTTTTCAAGTGTCGAAAGAAGTATTCAAGTGTCTTGGTTTTCTAAAACGTTGTAGAAATTACTTCACTCCTTCTGATCTCCTTAAAATCTATACCACTTACATCCGACCGAAAATGGAATACAACTCCCATATATGGGCAGGGGCTTCGAAGTCTATTTTGAAGCTACTGGATCGTGTGCAAAGGAGGGCGTTGGCGCTCATCAATGACAGTAGGGTATCCAATTCTATTGATTCATTGGAACACTGTCGGCATGTGGGTTGTGTAGCACTGTTCTATAGATATTACCATGGGAAATGTTCTTCTGAGATTAGCGAACTTATTCCAAGTGCCCGAGTTTCGGTTCGCTTTACCCGCTTCTCTAGTAGATCACATCCGTTTGTAGTCTATTGTCCAGTTGACCGCACAACGCATTACAGAGAGAATTCGTTTATCAATCGAACTAGCCGGTTGTGGAATAAACTCCCCGCAGAGGTCTTTCCTGACAGTTATAATCTAATAAAATTTAAGTCAAATATCCATAAACACTACTCCCTCTCTCCTCCTTCCCATAACCTATTTTCCTTAAATCAACACAATGCACTGCATTTGTAGGGGGCATCCCCTGAGTGTTGGTTAACAAAAAAAAAAAAAAAAAAAAGTGATGTGTCTTCGTCTATCTGACTCCAATTCAAGAATTTTTGATAGTAAGAAATATTTAAAAATATACACTCATCTATACCTAATATAATAAAGGGATAATGTGTATTTGTTTGTTTGTAGCAGGTAATCTCCGCAACTACTCATCCGATCTTCATGAATTTTTCACAGAGACTCACTGCGGATTTAGGAGGAGCTAAGGGCTATAATTTTTTTAAAATATTTTTAGTAGGCGGGGCACTTCCCATACAAAATAAATTTTCAATGTCATATATGTGACCTTCTCCGAGAAAACGGACCTAGTGTGTCAAAAAACGGGTTGTATCAAAAACGGTGGATTCTGGTACCTAAAAGGGTGTAGAAAATATAAATGCGTTTTTTTCTCTAAACTTAGATCCCTCTTCTCGGATAAGGTGACATATATTGAGTACTATGATAGGGAGATCTTTGCAAATTAATATTAGTAGCTAGCTTATTAATGTTGGTAGCTATGCCGGAAATTCGCGGGATACAAAGTACATTTCGAGCACTATGACAGAGACAGCTTTGCAAATCTGTCTAAGATCATCTATTACACAGTGCAACACGAAAAAATATAACCGTATACGGACACTACTACGTGAGAAAAAAGTAAAAAAGACCCGTGCTCCCAGTTTTGCCCCAAGTCATGAACTTTCTTTTTATGTGCCCCCAAAGATTTTGGGCCTCGGTGTCATTCTTGCAAAAAAGTGATCATTTTCTCAGGCTCATATCTTGCAAACTGTTCGGAAGTCTGAGGCAAAGTTGCTGCCCATGGAAAAACGGTACAATAGCAAGAAACTCGACGCATTTCTTGCAGAGGTAATACCACTTTGATGCATTGTCTTGCGTACCTTTATCGATTTCTTTTATAATTCATTGTTGGTGGAGTCACAAGATCACCCTTATGATGTTAATCAAGTATCTGAGGAATAAAATGCTGATGATGGAGGGCAGTCTGGAAGCAACGTGAATGTGGACACCATAACTTCTGTGTCAGAGTCAGATTCGGAAGATTCGGAAGAAGATTTGGATCCAGAACTTAAGAGAGTGCGATTTGCAAGTCCGAGCCATCAACATTATAAAGATAATATGATTTTTTTTTTTTATTTTTGCAATAGATAGCAGCATAGTGTCTCAATGTTAAAGTAAAGAAAAAACAAATGAAATTAAAAAATTTTCGGGAAATTTTTCACTTTTTCGGCTACATAAGCGGTACCTAAACGGTATTAAGAATCATTCCTAGGAAGTTCATATGTTCTAGAACTTTGTTTGTTGAGATCTTAGGTACATTTTTGTGGTAGATTATTTCCTTTAGTTTTGAACGGCTTGCTAGCTATGGACCTGAAGGGAACAAGGGAAAAAAATTTAAAAAAATCGAATTTTTAAAGTTTTTACGATTTTGATCTTGAAGATGAAGTTTTTTGATTTTATATGTTTAAAATAAGAAAAAATTCAAAAGTGTTACAAATTGAGTTACAAAACATTTACTTTGATAGATATCCCACCCGCATCTCACTGAGTGTCCAAAGCGCTCTAAAGGAAACTACCTAAGCTTTCTTTTGAGCAAAAAATGGTGTCAAAAAAATTTTTTGTTTTGAAAAAAAAAAGTCAAAAAAAAAATTTTTTTTTTTTGTAAATTTTATTTTCGAAAGATTGAAGGATGGATATCTGAACTATTTGGGAAAAATTTTGCTAAGAACAATAGGTAGAAAGTACGTGGATGAGAAAAAAAACACCTGTTTGGCCAAAATGTCAAATTTTGACCCCCTCTAACTCAGAGAGTTATTGGCCGATCTTGTTAAAAAAAGTGTGCCTAAACTGCTACCCAATAGGACTAACATGCAAATTTCATCCCAATCGTAAGACATCGGCTTCAAAAGTTGGGTGACTTGACATGCAACGCCCATATATATAGTTTTAATATTAATTTAAAATTATTTCATTAAGCCTTAGCTAGCATTCTGATGAAGAATAAAATGCGAAGTCATATAACATCAAGATAAGGAAAATATATAAATGAACATAAAAAGTTTGGTCTGTTATCGTTAAAGCCATTTTAGTATGGTAACGTAGTAATTTCATCTTGACTTGGAATTTCTCACTGCCCTAGACAATGACACCGAAAATGTTATCTGAATCTAAAAAACTGAATCTTAATATGTAGTTAGGCTCGTATACGTATGATTAATTAACACTCATTCGTTTATGTTTGTGGTTTCAATAAAATTGAGAATTAAGCGTTGTAAAGAAAATTTTTTGCAATTTCCCCCTTTAACAAAACTTTTGTGGGGACGATGTTATCGATTATACTTCGAACACAAAGCGTCGTGTTATCTTTTATATTACGAAAACTTAATGTTGTAGATAAGAACGGTAGAAGAAAGTATATTTTTTAAGAAGTTATTATCATTATTTTTAAACGGGCGGCTTAGAAGCGTTAGATCTAACTAGTCATAAAATATATACTGTTTAAGCAATCGAATTATACTTCGGTTAATCTGTAAAAACAATTAATGTTCAAAAAAAAAATTTACGTCGTATATAATTAATTTTTTAAGACACTAAACTTAACTACCTAAACTATTAGTAACTTGCAGATTCCAGCGATTCGAGTAAAATTTCTAGGCAGCTTTATTTCTCAACTCAGCCAATGCTCAAACCAACAAGTTTATGTTTTATTATTTTTGTGAATGAAGATAACAAACACATTAACAAACACATTAACAAATTTAATAAAACACACATAGCAACTTTAAATGCAATTTAAGCAAAATATAGGAAAAAATTCAAAAATTTGTAAATCTGCAAAACGGCTAAAAAGGAATACATTTCAACTGATATATGTTTAGTCAAAATTGGGATAAAACGGTAGAACAAAACATCGGTCACAAGAAATCGCCTAGCCTATTAATATTATAGATGACAAAATCTTGTAAATTTAATCACTATAAACTTTCGTCACGAATGGACCCTACAAATATTTATATATCAATCGGTTTATAAGTAAATTGGTCCTACAATAATTTAAGATATGATAATATAACTTTAAAAGTCTTTTTATCACTAAGCATCCCTAAGCAGGCCAAAAGTTCATGTGCAAAATAAGTGCAATTGCAATTTCCACGACATATCTATGAGTATTAGTTAGGGTTGTCAACATGTTAGGAATTATTCTATTAATCGATGAAACAATTAAAATTTTTAACGAACAAATAAAAATGGTGACTGCTAACAAATAATCCAAACATGTGGATTATTTGAAAAAATTGAGTAATTTCTAAATGCACTTTAAGGAAAAAACATTAATTTATTTTGAAAAATCATCAATTTATATAAAAACAAATTAAAGAATGGTAATATTTATTACAAAGTTTAACCATAGTAGTTGTGAGATTTAATTTCAATTTATTTTGATATATGTTTTTAAGCTTTTTAATTTAAAACAAGTCAAAATATTATAGTCGGTCTAGACCGACAAGACGTTAACATATACCAGTTACTTATTATGACTTTCATGAAATAAACGATAATGATCTGACCTGTGAGCTTTACAGTATTGTTTGGGATTTAATCTGTTATATGCCCTTGGTGTATGATCAGCTCAACTTTTTAGAACACAACTTACTAAACGTTGTTAAAGGGTCTGTTCCAGTTAAGATGTTTAAACATGACTTTAAGAATAAAACATGGTCAGAAGGGAAATTAAAACGTCAATTGCTCGAAGAGATTTTGCTTATAAAAGGTGGAAAATTTTTAAAACTGAGAAATTGCATGTAGAATTTAAATATGCATGAAGAGGTGCTAATATGAAAATAAAAAACGAAATATCTGAGTTCTGTTCGCATCGTTTTTCATCTGCAGTCGAATCAAAGAAAACTTGGATAGTCATACGTGAAATTACTACAGGTATATCACCTCGTAGAGTGGAAACTGATGTTGACGTCAATGAGATAAATAAGGCTTTCATAAAACTTCCAAATGTTCCTCCTAATGCCGGTTACTATGATCAAAATCTACCTTCTAATATTAGCTGCAGTCCATTTAGCTTTGATTGTGTATGTGAAGCAGATGTATTGTCGACATGTCTTGCAATTAAATCAAACTCAGTTGGGTTTGATGAACTGCACCTTAAATTTTTTTAAATAATTATCCACCAATTGTTACCATAAATCACTTATATATTGAATAATATAATTACAAAATGAATTTTTCCTACAAACTGGAAGTTTGCTAGAACTATACCAATACCTAAATCTAGCAAAGAATATCGACCTATCGCCATTCTGCCTTATTTATCAAAAGATTAATCAAAAGTATTTGAACGTCTACCCCATAAACAATTAAATAAATTCATTAATGATAATAATTTATTAACGAACAGACACTCCGGTTTTAGACCAAAGCACAGTTGCATAACGGCTTTAATTGATGTTTCTGAAGAAATACGGTGACGTATCGATGCTGGTGATGCAGCACTACTTGTTATACTGGATTATTCCAAAGCTTTCGATATGGTATATCATGTTGTTATTTGCTTTAAGCTACATAAAATGTTTAATTTCTTCATATTTATATTTATTTTTTTATATATTTTTATTAAATTAACCCATTATGCTTCATATGTATTAACCATTTTTTTATTATTAATTTTTTATCTTTTTGGGTTTTATTTATTAAATTAATTTTTTTCTGTTATACTGTGTACTATTTATATACTGTGTATTTTTAAATGTACATATTCATCATTACTTTGTAAAAATCCATTACTTTAATTATAAGATTGTAACTCTTGTTGTAATTGAAAAAATAATGAAATAAATTAAATTAAAATTAAAATATATTCTTTAAGATCTGTTTTAAAATATGATATTCTCTTCTGTCTTTTTTCAGTATTCAATACTTTGCACAGTGGTTATTTGTTGGCAAAGAGTCCATTTTTCGACCACCTGATTTCAAAAAATTAATGATGCTGTTTTGTAGAGTATTGTCTAACTAAGAGAAATGGTTAATTATTTTATTCAAAAGTTGATGTTTTTACTACGAAAACACGTAGAAAATCGCATAAAGATTATCTGGCAATAATTAATAAGATTTTCATTAAATTCAGTATTGCATTAATGGAAAACCAAATCACTACGTGGATTCACTCGGTGGATTCACCGAAAGAATTAGTTAGATATGATAAATAGTTTAAGTTAGACGGAAGTGCAAATGACCATATGAAAAACAGCATATGTAAAAATTTGTTGGGATAGAACAAATTTGTGTTATGATGTGTTATTTTCTAACTGGGAAAAAATTTAAGTTTGGAGTTTGTTCTAAAATATTAGGAAAAAAATGCTCGGCATAAATTGGCACTTTTTAGAAATCGTCAATTTTTGCAAAAAAAAAAGTCCAGGATAGTTGCAATATAAATTTCAAAAAAATTCGATAGTATACTTTTAGGTATACTTATTCCTTAAGCCGAATTCTAATAGCAACAACTAACTAATTAAAGAAAAGAGCGAATAAAAGAAGTATGAAAACCAAATCAAAGCAAAAAACAAGAAGAAGAAGAAAATTGTAAACCTGCAATTTATAAATTTAATTAAAATGAGTTTATTTTCCGCGCTTTTTTCGGAATTACCTGACGAACTTATTAAGTGTGAGCATAACGTTGACTAATTTCATAAAATCGAAAAATTCAGTAATATCTAAAGAAGAAATCGAAGAAGTGGAATTTGAATCTGAATTTATGTTCTGGCGAGGAATGTTGGCGTAACAGAAGTCCTTCCTCAAGACGATATTGCCGCCCAATTTCATTTGAGTTCACTAAGGAAACTAAAGAAAAAGTTATAGCAGTGGTCAACAAAATCAACTCCGAAATTTCGACGCTACACAATACAGACATCATAATACGCGACCAAAAGCTTAGCGTTGAACACAATTTATTGTTTACAATGATTGATGGAAAAACTGCTCAAATAGTAACAAATACGGCTTCACCAGCCGTTTGTTATATATGTAAGTCGAAACCCTCTGAAAAGAAAAATTTAGAAATTGTTTTACAAAAAACAATGGATACAGAAGCCTGCAAATTGGGTATTTCATCTTTACATACCCGAATAAAATTTATGGAGTGTATTTTGCATATAGCCTATAATAAGCCGTTTCAAAAGTGGTTCGCGCTTGCTGCTGAACATAAAGCGTTTAAACTTGAAAATAAGCTTAGAATTCAGGCTGTATTTTAAGAAAAAAAAAGGGGCTTACGAGTGGATTTTGTGCAACAGGAATCTGGCACTTCAAATGATGGCAACACCTCTAGGCGATTTTTTTTCTCATCGCTCATTGGTAGCCGATATTACAGGAGTTAAGGAAGAATTAATAGACCGTTTTCGCTTTATACTGCAAATGATTACATGTGGCCAAAAAATTGATACAACAAAATTTCAAAAATTTGCAAGGGAAACAGCAGAATTTTTTGTTAAGGAATACAACTGGTATTTCATGCCTGTCACAGTTCATAAGATACTCATGCATGGGAAGGAAATTATGGATGCGGCTGTACTTCTAATTGGAATTTTATGTGAAGAAGCTGAAGAAGCTAGGAATAAAGATTGTAGGAAGTACAGGTTGATATTCTCTAGAAAATCCAACAGAACTTCCATAAATACTGATGTTTTCCACCGTCTGCTTGTATCATCTGAGCCATACATAAGTCATATAAGACGTTAACCAAATAAGTAACATTTGGGGTTAGATGATATTGTTAAAGATATGGTCTGTGATGAATAAAACTTTGAATTATTTGTTATTTTTATAAATTATGCTCATTTTATCGTTTGTTTAATACAGCTATCAGCGGTAGGTGATGGGCGCGGACGATTTTAATGAAACTTTAAATTTTTCTTAATTATGCCAAAAAAAAAAAAAACTCGGTGCCAAGTTTCATTATTCTAGGAGCACTCCTTCTTCTTTTTGCCAAGAAATGTATGAAGCCTAACCACTGTGCGTTGTTGCGTCTTCTCTAATCTACAACTAACTACTCTCAAACTTTGCTGGTACTTCGTATTAACAACAGTTCAGTTTTGTACAAAATTAATGGTATGATAACCGATATTATTTAAAGCCTTGCATATATGCATTATGACACGATAATTATACAACACATGAATTGTAGGGTTACAGCCATTTTTTTTCTTTTTTGAAATTTCAAGACGTGCAGGTCGGATTATTGTGATACTGGATCTAAAACTTTAGTGCGCTAAATTTAAGCCAGAACGGACAATGCTTTCTGGACGCGCATTGAGTTCTAAGTTTAAATATGCATTTATATGTAAAAATTATCAAAAAAAAATTATTTTTCACAAAAATTTTGACATTAATGATTGCGTCTCTATTAAATTTATTAATCAGACATAATCTAGAGTAAATTATCTTTCTAATAAAATAACAAAATCTATTATCGGTTGAAAAACAGCCAAGTTATATCAAGTTCCCCAGGCAATAAATGCGCCGGAGCGCACTTGATTAAGAAAATCAAGCTCACATTTTTAAATGCACTGAAATAATTTACAACAGCAACATTTTTACATTTTCGTGTTCCAAAAGTGATCTAATATAAAGCATTTTGCGTCTCGTCTGTTGCTACGCCGCACAGTGGCGCCATTTGAGTTTTTTCGTTGCAAAAATCATATCTTTTGAACCGAATAACATAATTGAACAGTTTAAACAGCGTATGATAGATAACTGTTCAGCTTATAGGGGCCTACTTATGGGTTATCAAAGTTAAAATTTGTAGAAAAATCAATTTTATGGTAACTAAAAAAAATTATTTTTACATTTTTAGATTGTTTTTATTTTTTTTCTTTAGGGTTTTATGTTTTAAATTATTACCCAACAAATCAAAAAAAAATTACTTCTTTTTTAAATTTATTTTTTAAATTTTCTGTAAAATATTCATCACAATTCGTAAGAGAAGGTATATCTAAAAGACTAATCATTTCTAAACTATAATTATTTTCTAACTCTATTCGTGACTTCACATGCCGCAGGGAAGAAATAAGTGGATCGGAAAATGCTGCCAACATGTTGAAGAGATCCTCATTTTTCCCTTACTCTTGATGCTTTGAATGTGTTCTGCAATCTATAATTTTTATAAAATTTGTTAAGAGACTCCTGTGCTTCTTCAGAAAGCTCTACAATTGGCAAAGACTGGTACTCAATTATATCATTGCCATGCGCCAATATTTTATGGACGGTCGGGGTCAACTTCTTCTGTGGATACATTTCTGCTAAAAGAGATGCAGTTTTCGATGCATATTCTCCATATTTTGTAGAATTGACATTTCCTTTGCAGTTTAAAACATTCAAGATCGTTCCCAATCTTTTCACGATTTGGTCAAGTCATTGGTGGTCAAGTCATTGGTGGCATCGGCAAGTTTCCTCTTTCTTGTGAAAATTGAACACTCAGTACTTTTTTTTGACCTTCGTTTTGCTCCTCTGGTTGATGTGGTGGGTTTATCTACTACCAATATATCCAGGATGGTGTCTTCATTAAGCCAGTCCTCGTATTTGGAGTTGAAGTTCTGAATGGTTCGATTAGATTTCACCCACTTTGCCCACTTAATATTTGCATATATCAGATAAAAATTATTTTTTATAATTTCGCTTCTCTCAATATTTCCGTATAAGCTAGCAAGTTCTTCTAAAGCAGCTTCCTTGAAAAACTTTGGTGTGGTTGACCTTCTAAACAGTTCAAATAATTTTAAAATGTTTAACGCCACGGTTTCAGTACTTGTTGCGCCAACTTTCAGTCGTAGACTAATCCAGGCATTATGCTTATTTTGCAATATATAGGCTTATGCTATCATGCCTAAAAATTTACCTGTTCACTGCATACATATGGATTTAGGCTGAATTATGCAATTTTGATATTATGCTCGTGTCTAAATAAGATTTGTGCGTAGCTTTTGTGCATCCTGTGTCTGTAATAGAGTATTGGGAGTAGACCTTGGCAGAGGCTCACAGGTAGACAACCGACTTAAAATGCAATTTTCAAACTATTAGATCAAATTACTGTCAGTCAAAACATGTAAGGGATGCACGACATACAATTTCTGCAACCATGTCTTTTTAACCTTTTTTACCTCTAGAAGCCAAACGGGCACGTACGGGCAGATAAGACCTTTTGAATTATGTAAAGAAATAATCAAAGAACACGTTTTGCAAATATAGAAAAATATAGATTTTTTTTTATTTTCCGTCAAATTTGAAAAATAGTGAAAAAAGCGGATAGTTTTTAAATAGTGATTTAGCAGGAGAAACACAAAGCAAGCAGTTAATTTTTTTTATCATTATACATTTAATAAATACATCAATCAATACAAATAGAAAATAAGGCGATTCGTTACCTATTTTTCGTGATATTACAGCTGAAATCGCAACAAATTGACTAAAAATTGTGTGTTTTTTTTTAAAATCGAAAGTCGGTCAACTTTGAACGGTTATATCTTCTAAACTAAAAATGTGATATTATTAAGGGTAGCATATTTGAAATCATTGAAAAAAAACTTCGTCGTCGCACATGAAAATTTTGATTTTTGCAACCTCGTTTGCTTACGGGCGCCACTGTGGGACGTTAAAATAACGCCATTGACTTTTGAAAATTCATTAATTTTTAAATAAAATAATGACTTTTTATGTAAAACGCGATTAAAAACTTGACGAGATAGAGAAAAACCAATTACAGATTCGAATGCGGCCCAGCAAATTACCCTAGGAAAGGTATTTGTTTGCTCCAGTCTGAAACCTTGTTGGCTAGTGTAATTAAATTATATAATAATAATAATAATCAAAATAAAGAGATAAATAATTTAGTAAAATTTAATATTTATCACATTAGATCCATTTACATCTCAATAATTTTCATAATAAATTTATTGCAGCTGATGAAGTATTTAATTTTTTGAAATTTTTAAATACGCAGTCTTTTATCCAGCTTATCTTTCGCCTTTATTTGCTGGATCAATACCGAAAATTGCTCGGAAAGATGAACGAATTATCGGATTTGAATTGTTATGAGCTTTGCTTTTAAGTTATTCCACATGAAGATTGCCTTAAATTGACTACGTGTCCTAATGCAACACCTTCTTCCCACTTAGGTGAATGTTCAAATTGCCCGGAAACCACATTCATCAAAGAGAACTTAATCAACTGTTTTGATTGAGAATATATAGAGGAGGTCAAATTTGAATCTTGGATTCAGATTGACAGATGCACTTTGAAAACAATCATTTTAAATATGGATGATTTTGTAGAAGAAATGCGTATAGGATTGCTAAACTTGAGAACTCATGACTTTTTAATCAAAGAGCAATGGTCATTCTTCAAGGATTTGAAGATACATTTGAAGCCTGGTAAATTCGTTATTTCATATTGTATCGCAGAAAACTATAAATATGTTCTTCAGGATGCCATACAAGCTTTCTACTTCAATAACGACCCAGCAACTATATTCACAGTAGATGAAAAACTGGAACACTAAAGTATGGCAATCATATCCCACGATTTAAAACATGATACCGTTGCTGTTTATGAGTACCAGAAGATAATACTAAAATATCTAAAATCTAAATTTACAGTAGAGAAGCAGCTCGTCAAAATTTGAAAAACAAAAGCAGCTTCGCAAATTTTATAGCTCATAAAAAAGATTTTGGAGTGCCAGCTTAGTGGCATTTTCATCCTACTGCTCATGGTAAAGGAGCATGTGATGGTATATCAAAAGAAATGCAGCGAAGTACAGCCTGCATTGCTCGCATCAGGATCGCATCTTACATGCGACTGCTTCACTCCTTTGGGTAAAGTATTATTGTGAAGAAACTAAAATAGTTTTTAGTAGCAAAGAGGATCATGGGGAAACATTGAAAACACTGAAGAGCAGACTTGATTCTGCGGTAACAATCGGTGGCACCGCTAAATATCACGCTTTTATACCGCTTGTCGATGGAAGACCCAAGTTTTCTACCTCCACTCAATGCGATTTCTTTCCAAAGACAAAGAAAGAAACCAACAGCGAAATCAACAGCTGAACCTAGTAACGCTAAGAAAGGATTGGCAAAAAAAAGCGGCAAATAAAGGCGACAAATAAGCTGGATGAAAGAAAACTTAAATACTTCATCAGCTATAATAAATTAATTAAAAGAATTGCTATGTTATAAATGGACCTGATATTATTAAGACTAAAATTTATTAAATTATTTTCTTTTTATTTTTATTACTATTATTATTATATAACAATTTGAATATTATTACAAAAAAAATAAATTTTTTTGCAACATTTTTATAGAAAAATTGATATTTTTCCTGAGTAAACATATTGCGGGTATTTCAGTACCAGAGATATGAAATTTTAGTTAGCTATGTTAGATACCATCGGAAAGGCTAATCTGTCTAGTTTCTCAATATAAGTTGTACTTGTAAGGTTTTTAGAAACATTCTCATACAAATAGGAAAAAAATTCAAAATAGTGCAAATGCGTTGTCTTGAGTTACGAAACTAGATCCCACTCGCATCCCACTAAGCTATCAAAAACCTCCCAAAAGAACCAAACCTAGGCTTTCTTTTGAGCAAAAAAGGGCTTTTTCGAAAAAAAAGTCAAAAATTTTTGATTTTGCAAAAAAAGTCAGCAAAAAATTTTTTTTGAAAGCTTTTTCACGAAAGACTGAAGAAATATCTATCTAAACTATTCGGGGCAAATTTTTCTAAGAACAATAGGTAAAAAAATACATGGATGAGCAAAAACACCTGTTTGCTCAAAATGTAAAATTTTGACCCCTCTAACTCACAGAGTTCGTGACCGATCTTATTGAAAAATTGCGTCTAAACAACTAACCAATAGGACTAACCTTGGTGCAAATTTCATCCCAATCGGAAGACATGGGTTTCAAAATTGTGTTCACTTGACAAGAAATCCCCCATGTATATGCATACAAAATTGACTTTAAACTATTTAGGACACCTTAAACCCGACGTAACTTGGAACTGTAAACAATAACATAAAAAATTTGACTTTAACACAAAAAAAAAAAATCATTCAAAAGATAAATACGTGGTATTAAAATTTGAAAATGATTGCGGGCTTATGGCCAAGCCCGAGCTGCTCTAGACGATTCTGGATATCCAATTTTGGGTCACTTTTTCGAGCAGTGGTAACCGTATATTACAAATAGCACGAACAATTTTGGCCTCCAAGACAACAATTGTTGCTCGTTCATCAGCATAAACTAGACGATGCTTATATATGGATGTAATGGAGCCTGTACCGTCTGTCGTATATTGTTATCACTCCGTATGTGGCTGTTTTGTTTGTTAACAAACCCATTAGCCAAAAGTGAGCCTCATCGTTAAACACAATCTTGCAATAAACCATCAATAGCCCAAGAGCTCAATCGGCGAATGAACGATGCATATGTTGGTCTAGTGACCTCAATTTCTACACCAGCTGGATTTAATAGAGTTTACACCAAGATCTTTGAGCAAAAGTTTCCACGTAGTTAAATACTGCACCGATGGACGATTATGTGTGCCATTAAAACCACTAAGAAATCTATAGGTTGCGCGAATCGATGACTAATTTTCAAATTAAATTCTTATAATCTGGTCGCATTGTTCAAGTGCAAATCTAATCAAGGTAGTTTACCATATAATACTGATCATAAATGACAAAAAGCGAGCACAGCTTAATAGTCCGTTTAAATTCTATCTAAGTAAAAACAAACGCCCTTTACAATTCGGTTGGCATAACGAATCAGTTTTCTGTGTGTACATTTCTATGTTAGGATTTCTTGAAAACTAAATCTTAATCTAATATTCGACAAAGACTTTTAAAAAATATATACTGGTCCCAGGTTCCAAGCAATGTTGGCCTGTGCTATTGTATACTCAAATACTACCGCAATTTGCTTTCTTTTTTTTTTTAAGGTTTATGTTGTTTTGCTTGATGGTTTCCTTATTGAGCTTTGAGGTTACGTGTGCATAATAATGTTATTGACATGCATCGTTTAAAATCAGTTCACTGATTGTATAAATTGTTCATGTGTACATTTTGCTCATTTATTTCTAATTGAAATTGTTTGTTGCACATTTGTTTCTGTCACTTGTTCTTGAAAATATAATTAAAATATAATAATAAGCTTATTGGTTTCTTTGATGGTTTTGCTCAAGTGTTGCTGACAATAACAACGAATGGTGTAAAACAATTTTGGTTTCTTGTTTCAAACTGTAAAATTCGTTGAAAACATAAATGAAATTAAAAAAAAAACAATTAAATATTTTAACATTCTCAACTTCTTAAGTCCCGGTTTACACATGAAATTTTTCTTTCTGAAACTGTTTGAAATTCTCTTTTAAACTTTCATCCGTGTCTACTAGGGTGGCCCTTAATAAAAAAAGTGTTCAAACTGTTGGTCTCACCCCCTAGAAATATGCGAATAGCAAAAAAACTGAGAAATACAAAGTTTAGGGACAATCAGAAAACGTTTAGCCGTGGCGCAAAGCGATTAAAAATTTCAAGTGCGTTTATATGGGGAAAATATGACTTTTTCAGATTTTACGAAAATTTCGTTCTATAGTTTAATTTTTCCGACAAGCTCTTATATAATTCAGGATCAGTATTCACTTATCCCCTCAAAAGGCTATAAAATTTCAAAATCGATTAAAACCTCGCCAAGAAATAGCAAATGTCCCAGACTACTTTTGTGCGAAAAAAAAAACTAGGTCATGAAATTTGATGGCATTTTTTCATTCTTTTTTGTTCTCTATACTTATAAGTACTCAGATATGAAGTATTGTTTTTGTTAACATATTGCGCATTGAGGCCGAAAATTGGAAATTTTTTGATAAAATTTTTAAAACTCCTTTTTCAAGTTTGAAAAAATTTTCTTAAACAAAATTTAAAAAAAAGAATCTACCACTTTAAGGTTTTATGAAATACATGTTGCAGATTAACTGGGTGAAGTTTTAAGTAAATCCCTCTGCCAGAATTTTTTTCACAAGCATTTTATTTTTGCGGATTTCGAGAAAAATTGGATTGAAATATTCTGTAAATGTACTCTTTCTAAATACTTTGTATCAATAATTCATCATTTTCCCACTTTTAAATGTTATGTTTTATCCTAATAGCCTAGGGTTTCGGAAAAAAATAATATGACTTGATTAACCCTTTTGGAATTGGGGTCACATATGACCTCAAACCAATAAAAGACAATTTATGCAAAAAATTCAAATATTTTGTAAGTGCTGTCTAATTTTTAGATGCGACGCTTAGAATATAATAACCAAATGTGTAGAAGTTTCATACCGAAAATTTGGGATAAATCCGAGAACATTAACCCATTATTTGCCAAGGCCAGCTTTGGATTTTAAGATATTTTAAAATAAAAACAAGTAAGAAAATTATAGTCGGTCTAGACCGACTATAGGATACCCTATACCATGCGTTTAGAGACCCTACCCAATAGGCCCAACTAACTGGACATAGAAAATAAGCATAAACCAAATTTGAGTGGGATTTTTATAAATTTTTTTGTCTGCAGATATGAAAAAGTTCATATCGGTTGCTATATCTATATGGGGACTAGGCCCAAAAATGGACCGATCCTGACCATATTTAGTAAGGTCTCTTGTATTTTGTAAACGTATATACAAACAAAATTTGAGAAGAATCAGTGCAATATTTTTGTTTTTTGATAGATTTAAGTGAATATCGGGAAGCAGCTCTATATGGGGCCTATGACTAAGAGTTGTCCCATAGCGATCATTTTTGGACTACTAATTAGTGGATGTAATAAACACATACAAACCCAATTTGACTAAGATTTATATGATAATTTGAATCTTATGGCAATTTAAGTCGATTTCATAGGGGACATTTGTATGGGGGCTAGGTCTGAACATGGACCGATTCTCACCAGTTTCAATAGCGTTCATCCTATGGCCGACTAAAGCTTATATACCAAATTTCATCAAAATGTATTCATATTTTCGACCTGCAGTTTGATTACAAGCTTTACATGGACACACAGACGGACGGACGGACGGACGGACGGACGGACATCGTTAAATCGAATCAGATAGTGATTCTGATTTGATCGGTATAATTAAAGATGGGTCTAGGTCAAATATTTTTGGTAGTTACAAACAGCAGCAGAAAGTCATTATACCCAAACCACATAGTGGTATAGGGTATAATGACCTAAAACGAGTTTTTCTATTAAAATCGTTGATACCACTATTTGGAATTTAAGGAAAATAATTCGGTTAATTTTTATTTATTTGACCCTTCAGTGCTCCTGAGATCAAAATAATCCATTGTGATATATCTCTGGTGCAATTATCTGCTTATTGCTCGCGAATATAAATTAAAACAACTTAGGTCATGTGTCTAAAAAATAGGACGTTTTTTGAAATTCACTTTTATTTAAATTTGTAATTTATTCCATTAAGAGTAGTAATTTAATATTATCTTACTTATTGTATTTGATATTTACTTTTATTTAATAAACTATTTAAAACTGGGAAATAAAATGGTAGAAGTCTCAAAACATGTAGGTGACATTGAAGATAATATAAAGCGACCGATTATAAAAAATCAAAAAATGTCAAACATTATAAGTAATGGCATCATCGCCGAATGACCTGAATTTTTTTTGGTGTTTTTTTATCAATATCCACCAAATTGGTGAGTGAGACAGCAATAAATTCAACTATTACTTTATTACATAAATTAATTTTATAACAAAATTAGTTAAAAGTTGTTTTAATTTATATTCGCGAGAAATAAGCAGATAATTGCACCAGAGATATATCACAAGGGATTATTTTGATGTCAGGAGCACTGAAGGGTTGAATAAATAAAAATTAGCCGAATTATTTTCCTTAAATTCCAAATAGTGGTATCAACGAGTTTAATAGAAAAAATCATTTTAGGTCAATTTTATTTTAAAATATCTTAAAATCCAAAGCTGGCCTTGGCAAATAATGGGTTAACGTTCTCGGATTTGTCCCAAATTTTTGAAACGAAACTTCTACATATTTGGTTATTATATTTTAAGTGTCGCATCTAAAAATTGGACAGCACTTACAATATATTCGAATTTTTTGAATAAATTGTCTTTTATTAGTTTGGGGTCATATGTGACTCCAATTCCAAAAGGGTTAATGGAGTCATATTATTTTTTTCCGAAACCCTAGGCTATTAAGATAAAATATAACATTTAAAAGTAGAAAAATTATGAATTTTTGATACAAAGTATTTAGAAAGAAGAGTACATTTACAGAATATTTCACAAAAATCCAATTTTTCTCGAAATCCGCAAAAATAAAATCCTTGTCAAAAAAATTCTGGAAGAGGGATTTACTTAAAAATTCACACAGTTAATCTGCAATATGTAGGTCATAAAACCTTGAAGTGATAGATTCATTATTTTAAATTTTGTTTAAGAAAATTTTTTCAAACTTGAAAAAGGAGTTTTAAAAATTTTATCAAAAAAATTTTCAATTTTCGGTCTCAATGCGCAATAGGTTAGCAATGTGGTAATAAAACAATACTTCATATCTGACTGCTTATAAGTATAGAGACCAAAAAAGATTGATGGCTTTAATCAATTTCTCAAAGTTGAAAAAAATGCCATCAAATTTCATGACCTAGTTTTTTTTGGCACAAAAGTGGTCTGGGGCATTTGCTATTTCTTGGCGAGGTTTCATACGATTTTGAAGTTTTGAAGCCTTTTGAAAGGATAATTTAATACTGATCCCGAATTATGTAACAGCTTGTCGGAAGAGTTAAACTATATACAACCAAATTTTCGTAAAATCTGAAAAAAAAAAGTCATATTTTCCACATATAAACACACTTGAAATTTTCAATCGCTTTGCGCCACGACTAAACGTTTTTTGATTGGCCCAAAACTTTGTATTTCTCAGTTTAATTTCTATTCGCATATTTCTATGGGGTGAGACCGACAGTTTGAATACTTCTACACACTGAAATTTTTGTATTGAAATTCAAGATTTGTTCATGTTTACTCAATCATTTTATTTCATTAAAACTAACTTTATTTCAATTTGTTATCTATCTTAACACAAGCAAAACTTAAAAATTAAAGAAAACTTAAAATAACTTCACTTTGGAAATTGCGAAGTAAGAAACAAAGGAGAATTTTAGAGTACATGAAAGTATGTACCTCTACCATTCTTCTCTCCCGTCTCCTCTATAAACTCAAGACTTTCAGCAAGAAAACTTTCATGTGTAAACAGGCACTAACTAAGTTATAGAATCGCCCATTTTTTGGTAAAAAAAAATATAATTGACAACAGCAATGCAAATGGTTTTTCATTAATTAATTTTAAATAAAACATTTTCTCTTGACCCTGATTAATTTCTAACTCAATCATCATATGTTAAAAACCGTAAATAAGATTTTTTGTTTTTGTTCTATATATCATCATTCTAAAAAAAAACATATGTTAACATACATATCGGCAAGGCCACGCAAAATGAAACCACATATTTTTTTTTTTTTTCTGTCACAAAGCCCAAAATTTTTTTTACACTTCACATGTCAAATATATATAGAATATGGCAGCACTGTATGCCAGTGCAAAATTTGTGTCTGCTTTGACATTTTACACTATTTTCATAAGTGGCACGTGCAAGGCGTAGTTGGAAAATATACCAATGTCGGCGAAAAAGGTAAATTTTGTTGTTATTTTTTTGTACTTTAGGCAGATTATTACTTTGTTTGGATAGAATATAAATCAAACTATTGATTAGCAAGCAAATTTGTGTACAAAGCTTGGCTTTTGGACCAATTACGGCTTAACGTAATCAGCCGCAAATAAATGGTGACGTTACTGACAAATTTTTATGAAATGTTTTTTTATGCATTAACTAATTAGAAAAGAGGTTGGATGGGCTGATTTTTTTTTTTTTTGAGTATTTTTGAAGTACTTTCATAATCAATGCTTAAATGAAGCCTTATTTGCATATAGCAGGGAATTTTTGCAAAAAAAAGATTGCGTGACGTTACTGACGGAATTTTTTTTTATTTTTTTTTTTTTACTTTTTTGCTTAATAATTTGGTATTTAATTGCTAGACTCCGATTCCTGGTGCACAAAAAGACAAGCGTTATGTTGAAAAACTTATATTAAAACTATGGACCGACGGTCCCTCATCACAGTTTAAAAACAAATTCATCGCCACTATCATTCCTCATTTCGAAAAAAAATTTGGAATGCAAATCATATGGAACTATTTCGCAACGTCGCACGGAAAAGGGTGCGTAGACGGAATCGGAGCCACAGTAAAGTGTGTTGTACGCAATCAAATAAAACCTCGTCACTTCAAAGTAAATAGTGCACGGGAATTCGTTGAGGCGTTCCAACATACACAATCGCAAATATTAGTTGCGGAAGTTGCTGAAGAAGAGTTTAACAAAATTAACACCATTTTGGATACGGCCACAATTTTCGCAAACGCAAAAAACATTCGTGACATTTCGTCTTCGCACCAAATCCGTGTCATTGGGGACGAAATATTATCTTATACTACTTCTCAGCAAGGATACAATTTAAATTTCCTTTTTTTTTTTGGTGATATTTTATGTTTATTTATGTTTAAAAATAAAAATACAACTGAAGTGATGCTTTAATTTTGCAATAGTTAACAAGACTGAAATTAATAAAGGCTTTTTATTTTCCGATAATAATGTGCTTTTATTTTACAGAGTGTCCTGGCTTTAGTTCAAAATACTGATACAAAGTTTTTATCACCTTTTAGGAAGAAATTTCACAAATATTTCGCAAAAAAAAAAGAAAAACAGAAGTCAATTCGACATTTTTCGTACTAAATAGCCGCTGAAACTGAAAAGTAGGGAAAAATTCCAAATTTTCATTTTAATGACGCAAAACTGGTCAAAAACCAATTTCAACCCTCAAGCTATACACACCATTGAAGAGATAATTTAATTAACTATCACTCTATTATACAAAAATCTGCTCTAAAGGGCAAGCCCGAAATACTACAATTTTTTTAAGAGATTAGTGCGAAAAGTGGTTTTGTCTTAATATCTCCCCAAGGTTGCATCTTAAAACTCCTCTACTATGTTTTTTTGGTCGTTTAGGGTCCCTCCATTAACCCAAGAAAAAAGAAGACCTGAAAATCCGAACGAAATTCGTACGTGTGACGTTACTGACATTTTGCGTCACGTTACTGACACTTCTTTTATGTCATTTACGTGATTAAAACATAAAATATTAAGCCCACCTTTTAGATAAAGATCATCTTTCATCCTTCCTTTTTTAAAATACTGCGCAATAATAAACATGAACTCGTTTCAATTCGCTCATTTTTACGCAAACGTTCAGTAACTTAAAAAAACACTTCCAAAAGCCGGTGACGTTACTGACGGCTTAAAATGGTCATAACTTCACAACAAAATGAGATACAGCAAAATTGTCTGTGTATGAAACAACAGTTATGACGACAACTTTCATATGCCGTTCTCAAGTTGGGAGAAATTGTTATATTTTGTAAAGATATTGACCAAAATATGTATACGAGCGTGACGTTACTGACGGTGGCCTTGCCCATATGTCCGTACTGTGCACACAATTACAGCAATTTATCCATTAAAAACTGCTGCCAGTATAGATTTCAATATGATTTCCATTTTTCAAAAAATAAAATTATTTAAAAGGCTCACAAAAAATTCAGCATAATTTTAAGGATTTCTAAACAAAACTTACAAGACAAATATGATGAATGTAAAATAATTCATTATGTAATGCTGAAGGTAACATTAAAAAAATTCATACAAAAATGTAACAAAACATAATGAGCACATTAACACAGCGATGTCCAACCGAATGGTACGTGAAAAAGTGGAAAAAATTATTTGTCCTGGATATTAATTTGTTTCGGATCTCGTTTTAATACTATTTATTTTATTTTGTCATTTTTAACAATGATTAAATCGAAAACCTGCTTAGTTAACACAAAAGTATTCAAAAACGTAGGCCCCTAGATCTTATAGTTTTCAAAAGACGTTCACATAAAAAAGTTTATCCCAACAAGTGGTTTACCAACAGTTGGTATTTTGCTTGAGAGCCATTTAGATTGGTCTTCATTTCTTGAAGGTATTTATTTAACAAAATGAGTTATTTTCAAAATATTAAAAAAATATATATACTTTCCTCTTCACATTTGTTTGAAATTTCAATAGTGATACGATTGACAAAATTGACATTATTTTTATTTTTATTTTTATTTTTATTTTTTTCTTTATTTTTTAATTATTCAAACCGAAATTCGGGAGAAGTTAATAACACAGGACGTCGCTACCTTGCACAAGACACCAAAGATTACTTTTTCTTCAAGTTTTCGCCAAATTCAAAATAAGGCTTGTTATACTCTATACCGACATGTGGTTTGGATATCATGAGTTTGTGCTGCTGTTTGTAACTACCAAAAATATTTGACCTATTGACCATCTTTTAGTATACCAATCGACCCAGAATCACTTTCTCAAATCGACATAAATTGCCATAAGATCCAAATTATCATATAGATCTCAGTCAAATTGGGTTTGCATGTATTTATTATATCCATTAATCAGTAGTTCAATACTAATGCCTATAAGACAATTCTTAGTCATAGGCCCCATAAATAGGTGCTTTCCGATATTAACTTAAATCTATCAAAAAAAAAAAAATAAATATTGCACAGCTTTTTCTCAAATTTGGTTTGTATATATTTTTGCAAAAAAAATATGTGACCTTACCAAATATGGTCAGGATCGGTCCATATTTTGACCTAGTCCCCATATAAATGTAGCATCCGATATGAACTTTTTCATATCTGCAGCCAAAAAAATTAATAAAAATGCCACTCAAATTTGGTTTATGCTTATTTTCTACATCGAATTAGTTGGAATAAAGAGATAGAGTCTCTGGATACAAACACAAACACATTAGTGATTGTAAAAAAAAAAAATGTATTGTTATAAATGAAAAATTAAAGCCAATGCAAATTTATCTTCAATTTCAAAATGGAATTTAGTTGAAAAAAAAAATCATGGTATAGTCGGTCTAGATGGGCTATAATTTCTTACTTGTTTTTTTTTTTTGGAAATTATCTATACTATGATATTTTTTTCACAAACCTTGTAAATGTACTCTTCTCCATGAAGACAACCTATTATTTTGTTCCATTTTCTCACCAGATATTTCAGAAATACTTAACCACTTGCAAGTTGGCAGCTCCGAGAATCTAAATGACTAATCACTTTTATGACTAACAGTTTCCATCCAATGAAAAGTTACTGGTCGGCTGCTAGTCCATGCATGCCGTCACTATATGGATTGGCAATCCGATTACGTAACTACACGTGGGTCCAAAAATCTATATATATAAAATTCATTTTCTGTTTGTTTGTTTGTTTGTTTGACCGCTGTACAAATTTCCATTTTTCAATCGATTTCTCTGAAATTTCGTCCAGACGCTCTCTGTACCCCAGGAAATGTAGCTATATACTTCTTCCGGCCGCGCCTACTTTTACGCCCAATTCACAATCTGTTTTTTGTATATTTGTTCGCTACACTAATTTTAACTTTTCAACGGAATCCTCTGAAATTTGGTAAACATGATCTCTATACTCCACAGAAGGTCGCCAAGTGCCTCTTACCGGACACTCCTATTTTTACGCCAACTTTTTTTAATTTTTTACGGGTTTCGCTCGAATTTACTGCACGTTACTCTCATATCCCAGGCAAGGTCGTCATATATTTTTTATCGGCCACGCCCACTTTTTTTAATTTTCTATATACGTTTTTAGTGTTTATTAACATATTTTAATTTTTCAATGGACTTCCCTAAAATTTTGTGCACAAATCTCTCTACGCAATACTCTTGAGTTTACACGATTCTGAAATAAACCTATTACAAATATTCCCGTTATGCCGTTTTTATTATATGACTTGCACTACCCTAAAATTAGTGCAGATTTATTTCATGGGTGAACAGATACAGGTTAACTACTATTGTAGAATTTCTCCGATGTGGTTAATTCGTACAAATATTTCCATTTCTCTTTTTTAAGTACATTGGAAAACAAAATATTACATATATTTCCATTTCGCCTTTTGGCTATATTGGAAAGCAACCTATCATAAAATTTCCATTTCATCTTTTTCACTATATAAATGAGTTGTAAAGGTGGAAAAAGAACTATTTGCAATTGTGACTTGCACATGAAAGCATAGCATATAGGAGGTACTTCCTCAAATGCAAAAAGGTAAGACTAAACAGAACTTTAGAGAACCCGATCAGACCCAAATTCGTATCGAGTCTTCACGAGTTAGACAATCTGAGTCGAGAAATGCTGAAACACCTGAGTAAACCCAATAACGTCTTGAAGCCCAGATATCAAGACAAGCTTTGATGAAAGTAGCGGAAGTGCCTGCATCCACTCATGTGCGTCTAAAAAATCGGCGGCTAAACCAAAAGCTGAGTCGAGGTAATGTGAAACTCCTGAAACGATTCAACAACGTCTTCAGGCCCAACGGATAAGACAAGCCGAGTCCAGGGAATATGGAACTCCTGAAATGCGACAACATCGTCCTCAGGCCCAACGGATAAGACAAACAGACTCTAGGGAATGTGAAGCTCCTGAAACGACTGTAATATCCCTACCAGAAAACTTTTGTAAGTCGGTTCCTTCATTAGAAGAGCTGATACAAAAAATTTTTCCTAATATAAGGTATATAAGGGGACAATCTCTTACGGTAGCAGGTATCAACTTAGAATCTTCCTGTTTTTCTCATAGACAATTAAAGACGCCTGCTCCAGAGTTGGGAGCCAGCACAATCTTTTCCTATATGCACCAGAAGGAAAAACCAGAAATGTTGTATATCCCAAAGATCTAGAATAAATAAAATTCGTAACTTTTAGACATCATACGCTCAAAACAATTCATGCATAAACATAGTTAGCTGTAATGGTAAGCAGGCGATGAGTACTTAGTCCCCAATGAACAAATTCCCCAAAAAACTTAACTTATCCCCCAAAAATTGGGGAATAACTTCATGATGAACAAATTTCCCAAATTTAAAAAAAAAAACAGTTTTCCAAAATAAATGAACAAATTCCCCATACTGCTCTGTCCTACAATAAACATATTTCAAATCTGTGTTCTTTTCAATAGCATCATTTCGGTGCGCGGAACATAGCTTAGCTTAGCAAAAATATCGGAATGATCTGAAAAAAACAATTTTGCAATTAAAATAAGTTGACAACAGTTGCGCGGCAGCACTGGCGTGGCTGCCAAATGCGCAGATATGGACGCGACTCGCTCGCGGAACACAGCTCAGTGAAAAGTCTTATGATAAATTTTATCTACGTATGTATGTGCAATAAATACTATACATATACTATAAGCAATTGCTTAAATCAACCTTGCGGCACAATTTTAAATGTCGCATTCATTTTCTATTTTTGAAACTTCTAAAAATTTGGCGTCTCTGCTCAATGATGATCACTTATTGAATGCAGTAATTTAATTTTTAAAAGTTCTGATTCCTTTAATTTGCAAATGATTCCGTTATTCTTGAAGTTTACAAAATAAATAAGCTTAAAAAAAACCTGAACCACTTTCGCAACTTATTTTTGAAGCATTTTTGCTTAGCGTCTTATAAAAAATCAAAAAATTTTAAATTAAAATAAAAAATTAATTTACTCCCATACAAATTTTAGGGAAGAAAGTTCATTTTTTAGGGGGAACTAAGTCCTCAGCGCCTGGTAAGCATAGTGAACCATTTTTCAAATCAAAGGCCTTTGAATCCCGGGCAAGACCGGGTAAAAGCAGCTAGTAAATAACTAAAAACAAAATAAGACAGAAAAATAAATAATTCCGATGCCAAGCATCATGCACTACTTACTTTCAGACAATTCACTATGGGAAACAGACCCGTTTTTCAAGAATTTAATCAAATTTTTGATGTTTGAAAAGTAACAATTTTTGATTGCATTCGATAAGGCAAATATCAAGCTAAATAACGCTAAGTTTTGTTTTTGAAAATAACAAACGTCAGCTGATTAGCACGCTGTCAAAGTTACTGTTTGTAAACAGCGTGTTCAGCGTTTCAAAAATTGTTGAAAATTAATGCAAGTACGTAGCCGAAATACTGTTGTTAAACGTGAATAAAGATATTTTAGTGAATATGGAGAAGAAAGGTGAATGTAAGTACTAAATAAAACTGCAAAAAAGAAAGCTAAAAAAACTCTTTTTGATAGAAGAATGTGTGTTTCCTATTTAGCCTGAAAATTGAGGTTACGTTTTTCAAAGTAAACTTCGGATAGACTTTAACAATTTTCGCTAATTTCGGCAATGTTCTTAGCATCAAAAATGTTTAAAGTATTCAGTTTCGAGTTTATTTTATAAATTTTACGTTTCCGTTTTTCCCGGCTTTTGAGAAATCTCATTTTTTTTTTCAGTTAACCTCTGCTTGCCATATAGAGAACTAACTAAAGTTTGGGTCGGCAAAAAAGACAAAATATGCAAAAATGATGCTGCTTTTAACCCATTATCGGCCGCTACCAGAAATCGCAAGAATTTTTTGAATTCCTTTTAAATACCTACTTTTAGGAGCTCAATTTAGAAAAATTTTTAAAAAAAATTTTTTTGTTGTTCTCCAGATATGAAGTGGTCGAAAAATCGACCATTGGCCAGAAGTCAACATCTACATATATAAATAAAGAAATGCGTTTTTTTATGAATATTTAGCTTTAGTTCAATTTATTCGTTTTTAGTTGTATCAAAAATGTTATTTATTGATTAGATATGAATAATTAACGCAAAAAAGGTTAGATAGTTTGGATATATTCATCAAAACACTTGGTATGCAAGTAAATATTACGCTTTTTTTGTGTAAAATTGGAATTTTTTCACGAATATTTAACTTTAATTCAATTTATTCGTTTTTTAGTTGTATCAAAAATGTTATTTATTGATAAGATATGAATAATTAACGCAAAAAAGGTTAGATAGTTTGGTGGTATTCATCAAAACATTTGGTATGCAAGTAAACATTACATTTTTTGCATGTAAAAATTGTATGTTTTGCATACTTTGCAGCGACAATATTTGTTTTGAGGGCTTTTTACCACAATATGGTTTTTTCGTCGATCCGTGGGAAACCAGGAGGGCATTCTTTTTTTATCAACATCAGCAGCGTTATCTTCCATGTCTTCGTTCATCATATTGGAAGTCAGTAGCTTGGTAGTAACAGCAGAACGAAACTCTAATTGAGTAAGTGGCTTTGTGTTTTCATGCTTTGCCAACATGCAATGCATCTTCCAAGCATTGACCATTACATTGCCGAGAGCGTTGGTCCATAGTGGCCACCACCACTTCTTTCCTCGTATGCATATTCGATAGTTGGCCACTGCGTTGTCGTGAAGGTCAACGCCTCCCATATCTTGGTTATATTCACGAATCATTTTAGGTTGGGAATCGCAACTGTTTTCCTTTGCGTACGACAATATCTTCGAGCATTGAACAATGGCTCGACTGTAGAAATATTAGTAATGACATTCACAACTGCATTGTCATTCCAACGGATGACCAATATTTCTTGCTTAGCATCGAATAATTGGTCAAATTCGCCACGTTCAGCCTTTTTTAAATTTGCTAATGGAATTTTCGCCATTCTGTTTTCACGTATTGTGCCAGCTGCAAAGAAACGGCGTTCATTCAGTAGACACATAAGATGATAAGAGGAAAAAAAAATTGTCAAAGAAAATAATATGACAATCGGGATCAAATACATTTTCAAGCAAATTCAAAACCGTATGAGCGCCAAGACCGATATTTTTATCATGGGGAGTTGCCGAGCCACCGTATGGTATGGAAAAGAATAGATATCCTTGCTCTGAACACAAGCACCATGATTTGAATCCGAACCGAATCGGTTTTCCGCGAATAAACATCTTGCACGAGTGTCTTCCAAAATAGGGTATCATCTGTTCATCTACAGATAAGATGTGGCTGAAAACTCCGAACTGCATAAATTTTTCATTGAGAGCATCAATAATCGGTCGGACTTTCGCAAAGCGATCTGCTACGTTCAGATTGTTGTTATCCGAGAGGTGGAGAAATCTTTTTATGACTTTGAATCGATTTCGGCTCATAGTTTGCTTCACCATAGGTACTCCCATGTCCTGCTGAACTGACCAATAATTATCGATGTGTGTCAGCGTGTGATACCCTGATGGGTACAACATACCAATGAAGCGCCGCATTTCATTTGGTGTCACATCGATGGTTGCATTATTTTGAGTGGCATATAAATTCGTGAAGTGAGTAATATCCTCGATCAATGTTCCATCAAAATACAATGAAAATATGTCATACGGTGACATACCACCTACACAAAGTCAAAAACTAAAAATTAAGACTCTAAAACGACTAAGGCCCGGTTGTTCAATAGTCAAACAACTCATGAATAAGCTATCTATCGAATAAATTTTTTAAATTCTGTCAAATTCAATACAAATTTTACAAATTTTTTCGCTAGAAATCTGAGGTTTGTTTGTCTATTGAACAACCGGGCCAAAATGATATTAAAAAAAATTTTTCACTTACCAATTTTTGCGCAAATTTCTTCCTTTTTCAAACCTTCCACGTTGATTGGTACTCTGGTGTAAGTAAAATCCCCAGGTTTCTGCCAATCAGGAACTTCAAAATCTACCTTTCCTTTGTATAAGGATGGATTAACAGCTTTTTTAGGTCTTCCACGTCTTTTTGCGGCTTTCGATGTTGATGGTTGCGGCTCTTCAGTATCATTAGGTAATAAGTCATTGTCTCGAACGTACTGTAACTCCACTTCCCCGGTAATTTCATTCGCACGATCATCATTGCCATCATTTAGAGCAATTTGATTATCGTCGATAACTTCTTCATCAGTCACATAGTCTACTTTAGGTGGAATATACACGACATCAACATCTTTTGAACTCATAATGGCTTGATCTTCCTCGTCATCCGAACACGGCTCGTTCAAACCAGCCATGATTTCTACCATGGTTAACACTTTTCGAAAAGACATTTTCTTTATATAAAACCACACCAAAATGCAATTATCTCACTTTTAATTGCCACACACACATCTGCTCTGCAGAAAAGAATAACAATTATGACAAAGCAACAGCGAAAATAAAAAAAAAATTCGCAGAATTTTTCACAGCCTACTAGCAAAATGTCAAATTCAATTAAATATCTACTTGACGACTTCTGGCCAGTGGTCGATTTTTCGACCACCAAAAATAACGCTCTTCTGGGAATTAGAAAACTTTCAATATTGTTGCTGATATCAATTGATTATTGTTATTTGGTCTTTCCGCTTCCTCAACATGCAAAAATAAAATAAGTAATTTTAATTTTAAGACTTTTTACTGAATTTTGAAAATTGGTCCAAAAAAAGTCATTTCTTCTTCCTTTCACGAAAATCTGCAAACTTTTATTTTTTTACGAAAAGCTAAAATCAATGCGTTAACAAAAGATCAAAATTGTCTTATCCATCAACGGTTTAAACAAAACATATCTAACGTTTTCGCTTCAAAGTTGCTGGTGGAAAAATCGACCAGCGGCCGAAAATGGGTTAATTATGTAAAGGGAAATATACAAAAATATGATAAATCATTTGAGATATTGAAAGGAATGGTACGAATTTTTTGAAAAAATTTTTCGAAAAAATTGGATAAATATCACGGTAGAGTGGATGAGTTTGAAAAGCAAAACCGAAATTGGCTGAACCGAATTGTCGTGGCATTACAGAAGCCTACGCTGTCGTCATCATCGTCACCGCGCGTAGAAAAGTATATAAGTCTGGCCGCTTGCATCATGCACGTAAAAATAGTCACGAAAACAATATCACTAATGTTTTCCACAGGGCATTGGACATGTCGGATCCTTTTACTTCATCAATATGTTTGGAAAAACGAGTTCAAAGAGGAACCCGCATGCAACTTCCTCGTGAAGCTGTAAATATGTTGCATACTATAAAAATATTGGAAGACGTTGTTGAAGACTCCAGTGTAGACGAAGACGATTTTACCGTAGTTTTAAGGAGTATGAAGAAGAATTAAATCAAATAGATTTAGAAAACTAACTTTAAAAAATGCAATATAATTGTTTGAGAATTTTAAAACCTAAAAAAATTTTGATTCTTATTATCGCAATTTCGGGATAAATAGTTTATCATATGATGAAGGGTCAACTGTGTAAAGGTTAAAAATTAAGTAAAAGTCAATAATTAAGGTAAATACAGAGAAATTACAATAAAACGTTCAATCAATCAGTTTGTAAAGCGAAAAGATCAAACAGCATGCTTGTTTTTTATAACCCTTTTGTTTATAAAACGGACAAAGTTTTCTACAAATAAAAAATAGGGGTTTTAATACAATAAAAAAAATTTTTTCCTAGTTTAAAAATGGACCACTCCGTAAGTAGTCCCAAAGAGACTAGTTGGGATCAGTTGGAACCAGTGAAAATATTTCAACAAACTTCATTTTCATTAAAATCAACTTTTATTTTTTTAAGTCCTCTTCATTTAGCTGTTACTAATTGATTCTTGAAAAATGGGTCAAATTTCCCATAGTGCAATGCATGGACCAGCCATAGTACTAGAAAGAATTGTTAAAGAAGCCATCGAAATATTTGAAGAACGATGCCGTCTTTCAAACTGTTAATGTCGGTAATAGATATTTCTGAAAGACCTGAAAAGTCCTTTCCGTGAAGATTCTAATACCAAACTTAATAGCATACTAAGTTTAATACATTGATTTATTGGAAACATTCTTGTGTGATAAACAATAATTTTTGTTATATATTTTTGTGCTTTAAGAGACTACAGTTTAAAGTCTAAAGAAACATTTAAGAAAAACTAAATCTCACTTGAAAAATCGCCTTTGGTAAATTGGCACTGAATTGCAACGACAACTCACTGCTCTGTCTGTACTTTATTTAAAATCTAATGCAGTATAATACCTCCTTGTTTATGAATCTCCTCTGAAATTGTCACAGGACTATACTTACGGCCAATGAACTTTAACCACAAACCTCAATTTTTCCATCAAGTTCTTAGTGGTATTGTTTAATAATTGTAAAATCTCTAAGCTGTGGTTTCTTTCTCCTATCTAAATTGTTCATGCATCATTAATCGTCAATTATTTTTTAACATAATTTTCAATGAATATCTTTCACATAATATAAAAAATAATTTTTTACTTTAAAAAAAAATTATCGCTAAATGACCTAAAACCAATCTCTTGGTTCATTGAGTATATGCCTTATGATAATTTTTAAATCCACATGCCACCAAATCATAAAAATCAATACCGCCTAACAACTCATGCCTTTAAGAAACGACATGTCTGCTTCCAAACTATGAAACATACCACTGAATGAGGTTAAAAAAAAAACAATAAATTCACTTTATGCAATGTAGAAATTTCATTTTGTTTTTATACAACAACATACAGTCCCAGCAAACATATATACGTGTATGTACGTACATGCATTGCTACGCACATTCACACGACTACAGCTAAACTGTACGAACATTTGTTAGTTAGAAATGTAAATAATAGTTAAACCTTGGATGAGTTTTGTAGTTCTGCAATTGTTCAAGTATATTTTATTTTTTGTGCTGCAAAATAGAAAGAGCAAACCGTTTCATTTATATGTATGTGTGGGATCAACGCTATATACGCATATACTTACAAAACAAGTTAGATAATTTTAGTCGGTATAGATCGACTAACCGATACCTTCGTCCAATCAGATCCAACTGACTGCATATAGAATATTTATACCCAATACCACTATGTGGTTTGGGTATAATGACTGTGCTGCTGTTTGTAACTACCAAAAATATTTGACCTAGACCCATCTTTAATTATACCGATAGAATCAGAATCACTAACTGATTCGATTTAACGATGTCCGTCCGTGTGTCCGTCCGTTCGTCCGTCCGTCTGTGTGTCTATGTTAACCTTTTAATCAAACTACAGGTCGCAAATATGAATATGTTTTGATGAAATTTGGTATGTGAGCTTTTATTGGCCATAGAATGAACACTATTGCAATTGGTGAGAATCGGTCCATGTTCGGACCTAGCCCCCATACAAATGACCCCTATGAAATCGACATAAATTGCCATAAGATCCAAATTGTCATATAGATCTTACTCAAATTGGGTTCGTATGCGTTTATTACATCCATTAATGGGTAGTCCCAAAATGATCCCTTTGGCCCCACATAGACTGCTTCTCGATCTTCACTTAAACCTATTAAAAACAAAAATATTTCACTGATTCTTCTCAAATTTTGTTTGAATATATTTTTGCAAAATACAAGAGACTTTACCAAACATGCTCAGGATCGTTCCATTTTTGGGCCTAGTCCCCATATAAATATAGCATCCGATATGAACTTTTTCATATCTGCAGCCAAAAAATTAATAAAAATCCCACTCAAATTTAGTTTATGCTTATTTTCTATTTCCAGTTAATTGGGCCATGAGATAGGGTCTCTAAATGCATGGTCTCGACCGACTATAATTTTCTTACTTGTTTTTTTTTTTATTAATTCATTCTTTATTTACAATCTATCGAAAAATGATTAACAAATTTGTTTAAATTAATACGTAACTCCAACGAAATACACAACATACAATAATACAACCCAACTCTTTATTTCCTTATGCATATGTGTTTTGAAAACCTCCGTGACTGTGCGTGATGTGTGTGACTATCTTAAAATTAATCTCTGGCCACAAGAAGTCTAAAGACAAAGTTTCAGATCGATCGGATGAGGGGAAGTGGGGTTTTAATCTCTCCGTGAGTGTGCGTGACTGTGCGTGACTATGCGAAAGTTAAACTTTTCCACAGCAAGTCTACCGACCAAGTTTCAGATTCATTGGATGAGGGAAAATGATATTTAAATCACTTCGTGACGATGCGTAACTGTGCTTGACTATGTCGACGTTGCAGCAAGTATGAGGGCGGACCAATAAGTCCGTGACTTTTCGTAATTCCCTCGTGGTTATATGAAATGCAACTTTGCTCCCATCAAATATCACCTGTTAGTAGATTACAGTAAAATTTTGAGCAAGTTCCGTCATTTACTTTGCGTTTAACAGCTGTTCAAAACAAACAACCTCGTTTCTTTTTTTTTTTTTAATGGAAAAAAGTGAATTTCGAGTGCTCATCAAACATTATTTTTTGCGAAAAAAAAACCGTCAATCAAACCAAGGAAAAGCTTGATAAATATTATAGGGACTCTGAGCCGTCGATTTCAGTGGTAACAAAAGTGGTTTTCTGACTTTCGTTTTGGTCGCACAAATACAAATGATGCTGAACGTTCTGAGAACGTGCGTGAGATTGTTGTTCATATGGTAGTGTGGTTTCGATTTTAAATGATCAGTTGGGTTTAAGCAGAGTTCAGAAAAAAACACACACTGAATAAAAAACTCGTACATATATGTAAACAAACATAGCTTAAACCAACACACACATATTTTTATTTTCATATCAATTATGTGTGTTTCTAAATTTTGTACGGTGCCGAACACATCATGACTGTGCTTCGTTTTAATATTACGTTATCTACACGAACATTTTTCTATCTAAACCACACAGATTCGAGTGTTGCTTTATTTAAAGTTCATGTTCTGGTACGTGTACTAAAAAAAAAAAAACAGAACATGTACAATAAACAGGTTCGAGTTCAGTTATATTTTAAGTCGTGTTTGGCTCGTGTACTAAGAAAAAATAGAACATGTAGAATAAACAAGTTCGAGTTCAGTTATATTTTAAATTCGTGTTCTGGCTCGTGTACAGCGAACAACCAACAAGTGTAACTTTTATGATGCTAAGTAGTTTTTGTGTCTTAAGTATTTTATTACCATCTTTTATTAAAATAAAAACCTGTCAATAAAAACAATTGTAAATAATTTCAACGTAAATCACAAAAAAAATGGCCAATTAAATTTTTAAATATTTGACAATTGTAAACAATTTGCAACGTGAGTCATAAAAAAGGGTCAATAAAATTTTAATAAATTTGGTTGAAACAATTGTCGTCGTTTTTATCTGGGTGTATCAGATCTCGAATTGATGTTTAAATTTTTCGCAGTACACGAGCCAGATCACGAATTTAAAATATAACTGAACTCGAACCTGTTTATTGTACATGTTCTGTTTTTTCTTAGTACACGAGCCAGAACACGACTTAAAATATAACTGAACTCGAACCTGTTAATTATACATGTTCTGTTTTTTTCTCAGTACACGTACCAGAACACGAACTTCAAATAAAGCAACACTCGAATCTGTGTGGTTTATGTGTGTTCGAAACAAAAAATACGTGATAGAAAAATGTTCGTGTAAATAACGAAATATTAAAACAAACACAGTCATGATTGTGTTGGGCACCGTAGAAAATTTAGAAACGCACATAATTGATATGAAAATAAAGATATGTGTTGGCTGCTTCTAAACAGAACATTGTATGTTTCATGTGTGTATTTTCTGAACCTTGGGTTTAAGAGAGCTGTCTGCAAGATGGGTGCCGCGTTTGCTCTCAACTGACCATAAACGTAATCGTGTGACATCTTCAAAGGATTGTGTGGAGTTCTTTAACCGCAATTCGAATAAGTTTCTGCGGCGTTTTGTAACTGTGGATAAAACATGGATCCACTACATCATTCCGGAGACCAAGCAGCAGTCTAAACAAAGGGTTTCTCCACGTGAACCGGCTCCGAAGAGGGCCGAGGTAAGTTTGTCGGCCAATAAGGTGATGGCAACAGATTTTTTGGTATGCACGCTGGATAATCCACATCTATTACCTTCAAAAAGGAAAAACGGGGAATATTATGTTAACCTATTGGACCGATTTAACGAGGATTTAAGGAACAACAACCCTAGAAAAAAATTATTTTTCATCAAAAATATGAACGGGTGCACACGTGTTCAGTCTCAATGGCAAAATTCTATGAACTGGGCTACGAATTGGTACCATCGGCCATATTCTAGGGACTTAGCCCCCCAGTGACTATTTCCTATTTCCAAATTTAAAGAAATGGCTCCAACGATGAAATTATTGATCGAACAAATGCCTATTTTATTAACGTCGAAAAATCTTATTTTTTGGAAGGGATACAAAAATTGTAGAAAGGTTGAACTAAGTGTATTGACCTAAAAGGAGATTATATTGAAAAATATTTTTTTTGCAAAACAAAAACTGTGTTGCATTCTAAAAGTCACGGACTTATTGATCCGCACTATATCGAACAAGTTTCAGATTGATTGGATGAGGGGAAATCCGTTTTAAATCTATTCGTGACTGTGCGTGACCATGCGCGACCGTGCATGACTAAGTCAAAGTTAATCTTTTTTCACAGCAAGTGTATGGGCCCAGTTTCACATCGATCGAATGATCGACTATGCGTGACTGTGCGTGACTACTCCAGAATTAACCTGTAGCCACAGCAAGACTATGGGCCAAGTTTCAGATCAATTGGATAAGGGGAAATAGGGTTGCCCCACTACAGACAGACAGAGAGTATGAGTTAAAAGAAAGAAACACTCTATTCTATACTGTACTGGCGTTGATGGTTTATTTCAAAAAAACAATCGGCCATATGACAAAACTGAATGGATATTATTTACTGATGGCTCTAAGTACAGTTTAAAGGCTCTTCTTTTGCATAGTTAATAGGAATGAAAAAGCATCCATACCAATTGTTCATGCCATTAAAACAAAGGAAAATTACGAATCAGTGACTGAAATTTTGACATTACTCAAATACAACGATAGCAAATGGAATACCCGTAAGGTGTGTGATTAAAATTTCATTGTATATATATATAGTAAACGCGGTCGTAAATAACTGTAAATTAATCTGTTTCAGGTCATTGCTTTGTTGACTGGTATGCAAGGAAGTTTCACAAAATATTGTTGTTTCATTTGTCTACGGGATAGTCGCGCTACATGTCATCATAACGTCAGGCCAGAGTGGCCAAAGAGGTTATTCACCAGGAAAGCAAAATATTTCGAACAAATCATTAATTGATACAAATGACGTTCTTCTTCCGCCGCTGCACATAACTTTGGGCCTTTTTAAGAACTTTGTCTAAGTTCTGGACGAAGATGGTGCAGCATTTAAATATTTATTAGCGGTTTTTCTTAAAATTTCATATGCTAAAATCAAAGAAGGCATATATGTTGGCCCTCAGATCAGGAAGCTATTGAATGATGACAATTTTTTACAATGTTTATTGGAGAAAGAATATACAGCCTGGAAATCTTTCAAGAGCATCGTGGACAAAGTTTTTGGAAACAATAAGAGTGAAAACTGCAGAAAAATTGTTGCTGAATTAATGAAAAATTATCAAGAATTAGGTGCAAGAATGTCACTCAAAATGCATTTTCTTCATTCGCATTTAGATTTTTTTCCACTACATCTAGGTGCGTTGAGCGACGAACTAGGGGAGCGCGCTCACCAGGATTTAATGAAAACTGAAATAAATTATTAAGGATTTTGGGACAAAATCATCCTGGGAGACTATTGCTGGACTCTAATACGTGAAGCCGAACCAACAGAAAACAAACGACGTTTAGATAATGCCACTCACTTTTGATAATTCATTGATTTTTAAATAAACTAATGATTTTTTTTTTTTGTAAAAAGCGAATAAAAGCATTTCTTTTTTGTGTCTCGAAAATCTGACGTGATAGAGAAAAACCAATTACAGATTCGAATTCAGCACACCAAAATACCCTAGGAAAGATATATAGATATTTGTTAGCTAGTGTTATTTTAAAATTTTCAAAAATATTAAACAGTAGCTTTATATGGCGGCTATGACTAGGAACGACCGAAACGTATGATATAATTTTGATCTTTGAGCCATTTCTCATAAGAATCATTGTATGGGACTAGGCTTCAACATGCACACACTTTCATTAATTTCAAGACCCCTTAATTTTGTGAAAAATTACTACAGAGCTAAACAAGTAAGACAATTATAGTCGGTCTAGACCGACTATATGATACCCTATACCATGCGTTTAGAGACTCTTTCTCTCAGGCCCAACTAACTGGATATAGAAAACAAGCATTAATCAAATTTGAGTGGGATTTTTATTAGTTTTTTTGGCTGCAGATATGAAAAGGTTCATATCGGACGATATATCTATATGGGGACTAGGCGCAAAAATAGACCGATCCTGACCTTGTTTAGTAAAGTCCCTTGTAGTTTGCAAAAACATATACAAACAAAATTTGAGAAGAATCAGTGCAATATTTTTGTTTTTTTATAGAATAAGGTGAAGATCGAGAAGCACCTCTATATGGGGCCTATGACAAAGAGTTGTCCCATAGGGATCATTTTTGGACTACTGATTAACGGATGTAATAGACACATATGAACCCAATTTGACTAAGATTTATATGATAATTTGGATCTTATGACAATCTATGTTGATTTCATAGAGGTCATTTGTAAGGGTGCTAGGTCTGAACATGAACCGATTCTCATCAATTTCAATAGCGTTTATCTGATAAAAGCTTATATACCAAATTTCATCAAAATGTATTCATATTTGCGACCTGCAGTTTGATTACAAGCTTTACATGGACACACAGACGGATGGACATCGTTGAATCGAATGAGATAGTGATTCTGATTCGATCGGTATAATAAAAGATGGGTCTAGGTCGAATATTTTTGGTAGTTACAAACAGCAGCACAAAGTCATTATACCCAAACTACATAGTGGTATAGGGTATAAAAATGGGATGAGGTAGGACGAGAGCAAGTGGATCCTCATTGAGCTCAAAGTGGGGGAAAAAAGGAAAAAATTTACAAAAATAAGTTCATGACTACCACAGAGTCACTCCTAGAGGGATAGAAAATAGGAGCGACCCCACATAATTTTTCCTGAGCAATATCTACATTCCTTAAGGGGCTCCATACAAAATGTACATTTTCCATCCGTCAGATATAGGAGAAGAAAATTGTATTGCGGAGTGAAAAATCGCTGACCGCATTCGAGTTTTTTGATAATACGTCAACGCTAATGCTTGAACAAATTAATTTCTACCTGTTATGCTGCAAATGCATTTTACTCCTCTAGGAGTGACCCTGTGGCTGTTATGAAGTTTTATTTTCCAATTTTTTTTTTCTGCCCCCTATTTGAGCCCGATGAAAAACAACTTGTCTCGTTCTATCCACGCCCCAATTTTTGGCTCACGCACTTATTTTCTAACCCTCAAACAATTTACGGGTCTAGCACATCTAGATCCTCTTACTTAGATATACCATACAATACTATCTCATATCTAATATATACACAAACAGATAGTCGGACGGACGGACAGAAGAACGTCGCTGAATTTAGCACCAAAAATCATTCTGATTCGATCACTATAATTGAATCTAGGTCTACGCCAAAAATTTTTGGTAGTTACTAACGTTAACCCAAACTCATTATACCCTCACCGCAGAACGTTATAGGGTACAAACAGTAAAACCTTCAAATCGGATAATTCTTTTTAACAAAATTCAGCATTGTTTTAGCTTTAGCTCTTCCCCAACAATGGATTTCACTGTATAAGCAAATTTTCATACAAACTCATTTTCACAATATACTCTTAACGTACACAATGAACGATATTCATGTATATTTACTCATTGTTCGTTGGTAGCTTGAATTTCTAAGACAAAAAAAATGTTGTAAATTAAAAAGTTTTGCGTTTTCTGTTTGTTTTGCTAAAAACCTCAAATTCATCGTTGCATACAAAAAAATCTGTTGTTTGTGTTTTTCTCAGTTTTTAATGGGATTCATGGTGCAGGCTTAGCTGCATTATTAGCGCATTAGTGTAAGTGAATACCCTCGTGGCTCTTGTTATTCCTAGAACAAAAATTAATTTTAAAGTGAACATAGTTATAACTGTATATTTTTATTTTTTTGTTATAACAGTTCAAAAATGTACACTCAGATATTTTTCTGTAATATTTGCTGGCAGAGCTTTTTGTTAATTTAAACAAAGTTAAAAGGATTTATATAACAGACCTGCTTGCATTATTTTGTTTGGCTAAATTAAATCTTTATTATCGATGAAAATAAGATCTCATTACAACTAGAACAAACATCGTCGATAATTCACTCGAATAATTGAACCATATTTAAAATGAGATTATTCCCAAGCAAATAAGTATATAAATAATATAATCGTGTGGCAAAAAAATTCCACATGTATCGAACAAATCATTAGAAGAATTATGCTCATCACTGACATTTTGATCTGCTGATTTGCTTATCTTCTGATTTCGTAACGCAGTGTTAGTATATTTAATTAATTTTACCTGTACATGTATACCTATAATCAATTATCACACACAAAAAAAAATTTAATTCAAGAATTTAATATAGTCAAATGAATTTTATCCCCTAAAAAAGCCCATCCGAATTGTTGTCGACACATCAAAAAATTTAGAATTTTGCGGAATATAAATAGCTCATGTCTCAAAAGTTAAGCATCGCAAAATAAAATATTAAGGAAGCCAGATCAAAATAAGTTAAATTTAATCACACTACATAATGCTAAAAGAAGTTTATTAATTTTTAATAAATATTTCGTGAACATAAATTACATTGGTTTCATTTTAGGTGCCTTAATAAATATCTTTAACCAAAAGTTAAATGAAAAAACCAATCTATATTGTTTTTTTTTTTTTAATTTTTTTTATAATTACAAACATATTCAAACAAACTTTCGTTTTTATCCTATTTAAATTTGTACACAACAACTGTTTTAAAATATCATACATTTGTTTTTTGACTATGTAGTTTCATTATACCCTATACCACCATGTGGTTTGGGTATAATGACTTTGTGCTGCTGTTTGTAACTACCGAAAATAGTTGACCTAGACCCATCTTTTATTATACCGATCGAATCAGAATCACTTTATGAGACGATTTAGCGATGTCCGTCCGTCCGTCTGTCCGTCCGTCTGTGTTTCCATGTAAATTTTAATCAAACTTCAGGTTGCAATTTTGAATGTTTTTCATGAAATTTGGTATATAGACTTTTATAGGCCATACGATTAACGCTGTTTAAATTGGTGAAATTCTCTATAGGACAACTCTTAGTCATAGGCCCCATATAAAGCAGCTTCCCGATTTTCACTTAAATTTATAAAAAAAAAAAAAAATATTGCACGGAATTTATCTCAAATATGATATGTATATATTTTTTCAAAATATAAGTGACTTTATCAAATGCGGTCGGATTGGTCCATTTTTGGACCTACTCCCCATATAAATACAGCATCCGGTATGAACTTTTTCATAACTGCACCCAAACTATATCCACCTAGTTGGACCGAAGAGATAGGATCAAGACCGACTATAATTTTCTTACTTGTTTCTTGTTCACACTAGGGGAATAATTTTTTTTTTCTTTTACTAAAAATTTCTTAGGTACTACGGAATATTATGCTGATAATTAAGGCCGATTTCTTAGGTTAGTTTAAAAAAAAAAATTTTTCGCCCTGAATGCGATTTTTTATTTTTATTATTTCTTTTTAACAATTTTAAAACAAGATAACAATATTCATATTCAATAAATGTATAAATTAGATGTTACAAAAAATAAATTCTAAGTTTAAGCTTCGCATTGATTTGAATAGCGGAAGCAAATCTTACACTATTTTCACAGATGCACTACTGTCTATTAATTGCAAACGGTTCTTGTATCTAGTACCTTAGAAAACATTACTGAGCCTTCTTAATTGGCGAAAGTGAGTTTAATAATTATTACAATTTATTTTTATGGAAATTGTTATCCGAAAACCATACATCATATCATGGACCGCGTACGAACTTATAGATATGGAGAAGATTTTGCTGATAATTTGGAAGAAGAATAAATGTCAACCTACCAACTAAGGCTCTGAAGTGCAATCCAGCATTAATAATTTAATGGAAACCTATTTCTAATTTATTATACGAATGCACGCCATTTAACGTCCATATATTTAATAACTATATTGTTTCGTTGGGAGATGTAGCTCAACAATAAGACCATAACGAATGTTAGAATATGATTTTTTTTCACCTAAGATCACATACATTTGTCAACCACCATATTGCGGTTGTGGTAAGAAAAAAAACTGACTGAATGTAGTTTTTGAGTAAATTAGCAATGCCATTTTTGTTTCCGGTATTTACAATAGTCGCGTCACAAACTATCATTTTGGTGGACTTCCACAAATCAAGCCTATCCAATATCTCTTTGATACCGTAAAATATATAAAGCAATTTTCCACTGTCAAGTAAGAGAACAGTTAATTTTATTCCATTAAATTCATTTTTGATAACTATAACCTGCACTGCTTTCTTTCCAATCCTCTTCCCATCGAAATGAAGGCACCAATATTCGGTTTTCAATGTTTTTTTCAAGTTCTTCTTCTGTTTGTTTAGCGGATATCATCACAGCGGTTTGTATGAAAAAAAAATTTTAGACGAATTTTGCGGTGTGCGGGTCAAATTATTGTGACACTGGATCTAAAACTTTAGCGCGCAAAATTTGAGCCAAATCGAACAGTGGTTTCTGGACGCGCATTGAATTCAAACTTCACATATGCATTTATAAGCAAAATTTATCAAAAAAAAATCATTTTTCATTAAAAATGTTGATATTAGTAATTGCGCTTCGATTAAATTAATTAATAGACCATGGAGTAAATTATCCTTCTAAAGAAATAACAAAATCTATCTTTTTTTTTTTGATATATTTAGAAATTCTTCAATGTAAATAAAAGATTATTTATTTAAGTATTTCATCCTACGTTTCGTTGGGATTTTTTCTAACTTCTTCGGGGATATTATAAATTATTAGATCTGGTAATGACATAGATATACAAAGGGATGCTATTTAGTAAAACATCAACTAAATAACTTACATATAATCTTTTAGTCAATTTTTCATATTTAATTTTAAAACATTTTTCCTTGCTTTTATAAAGCATAACGACATAAAACACATAATTGAATAATAATAATTGTAAAAATAATCAAAAAGTAAATATCACAGTATAATTTTTTCCTTTATGTTTATATCACAGTTGAACAGTTTCTTTCTCTAAACTAAACTAATGCTAAGATGTAATTTGCATTCATCCCATCCTTTTCTTCTTTTATATTGACTACAAAATCTATCATTTATTGAAAAGCAGCCTAGTTGCATCAAGTTCCCCAGGCCATAAATTCACCGTAGACCACTTAAGAAAATCGAGCTCACATTTTTAAAGTCATTGCAATAATTTACAGCAAAAACATACTTGCATTCTCCTGATCCCAAAATGATCTTAGCAAAGTATTATGCGTCTCGTCGATTGTTATGCTGTTCTAAATTAATCTCAAAGCGGTATGTATTTTAAACTCTTTCTTTTAACTCATACTCTCTATCTGTCTGTCTGCCATAGATGAACCCCATTCCCCTTTACCCAATTGATCTGAAACTTTACCCATAGTCTTGTCGTTACTACAGATTATTTTGGGGTAGTCACGCACTGTCACGCGTGGTCACGCACCGTCACGGAGTGATCTAAATGTCACTTCCCTTCATCCGATCGATCTCAAACTTTGTCCATACACTTGCTGTGAAAAAAAGATTAACTTTGACTTCATCACGTGCAGTCACGCATAGTCACGGAGTGATTTAAAACCCATTTTCCCCTATCCGATCGATCTAAAACTTGGTCGATAGACTTGTTGTGAAAAAAGATTAACTTTGACATAGTCACGCACAGTCACAGAGAGATTAAAAACCACTTCCCCTCATCCGATGGATCTGAAACTTTGTCCATAGACTTAATGTGGCCACAGATTAATTTTAAGATAGTCACACACAGTCACGCAGAGTCACGGAGATATACAAAACCAATATGCATAAGGAAAGAAAGAGTTTTGATAAAAACTCTGTTTTCATGGGTTAGATTATTTACGCTATTTCAAAATCTCCAATTTTACTTTTTCAAAAATTTTGTTCAAGAAATTTTCCGAAATTGACGACTTGAGTTTAAGGTCTTATTAACAACCTATATTTAATTAAAAATAGCAAATATTGTAGGTATCTTATACTTAATTTTGCGAGGGCAGCGTTTTTATTTCAGCGGATTTGAAGAAAATTGTGATTTTTCATACTTTCTCAACTTTTAGGCTAAATCTTTTTGGCGTTTTCATATTCCAAAAATATTTTGATCAATCAAATCTTAATCGATCTTATAAATTAAGGTTAAATTTAAAAGATAAAAATTGTTATCCAACATATATTGTA